>OX451739.1:1524840374-1525516601 GCA_948472305.1 Vicia faba | reverse complement strand
AGTCCTTTGCTTCCCAGTTGCTTAATCCTCCTTCGACGGTTGGAAAGATCCAATCTTTAAAGTTTTATTTTTCATCATCATCTTCTAAGGCATTAATTCCATGGTGAGTGATTCTTACGGGTGGTCCTCTGGCCCTGGAGCGATGCACAACTTTCTGGTCAGCAGCAGTAAAATCTAGTCCGAACTTGTCCGTCTTGTGAGGAAAATCAGGCATTTGCCCCCACACTGTACTCCTTCCTTCTTTGATTACAGCCTCTGCATCCTTGAGAGATGCCATCCTAGACACATGCTTGGAAACGATAGGCACATCAACCATTGTCTTTGTAACTGCGACTTCAGGAGAAACTTCCTCAAAATGTTGGAAAGGCGTTTCTATGAATTCACCATCCAACTCCACATAGAGGAAGGAGTTGAGGTGACTTATCATGTACTCTTCCTCACCGTGAACCGTTATAATCTTACCCTTAACAGGATACTTTAGCATTTGGTGTAAAGAGGAGGTAACTGCCCCGGCATAGTGGATCCACGGCCTTCCCCACAAACACGAATATGAAGGACGGATGTCCATCACATAAAAGGTAGAGTTGAAGGTCTCGGTGCCCACTTTGATATGGATGTCCACCTCTCCGTGAACCATCCTTTTGGACCCGTCAAGGGCCCTAACCACGATATTACTTGGCTTCAGCACTAACCCTTCACAGTCCAAACGGTCTAACGCCTTCTTCGGTAGCACATTCAAGGATGAACCGGTATCAACTAGGACATGGGCAAGGGTGGTTCCCCTGCATTCTACTGAGACATGCAGTGCGTCATTGTGCTTCCTACCCTTGGGGGTCAAATCAGCATCGGAAAAACCAAGACCATTATCAACAGTAAGGCTGGCCACGCACTCTTGAAACTAGTCAACTGAAGTTTCTTGAGGCACGTGTGTCGTCTTTAAAAATTTGATCAAGGCCTTAGCATGGGCCTCAGAGCAGAGTAGAAGAGCCAACATGGAGATTTTAGAAGGGGTCTGCCCCAGCTGTTCCACGACATCGTAGTCGCTCCTCTTGATTATTTTTAAGATTTCTTCCATTTCTTTCTGGGTGGTCTCGGGGATTACCACAGTCTGGGCCTTCATCCTGACAGGCGCTTCTAGTATCCCCTTACCTTTGGTAGTATCAACAGAGGGTTTAACTTCAGGTACATCAATTTCTTCTATTATCGGGCTTTGCACAGATGGCTTAACAGGCACAGAAGCTTTCGAGGGTCCGAAGACTGCTCGTGGAGGAGCAATCTCCGGAGAGAAAATCCTTCCGCTGCAAGTTATCTTGCTTGTTCCCGTAATGTTCACTATATCAGGGGTTTCATCATCAGAATTCTCTTGGACTGATTCAAACTGTTTGATACCATGATAGAAGATTTCTCCTCCGTAGTTCCATGGTATCTTCTTGTTAGATTTATACGGGACAGGCCCCGACATGGTGATTTTCAATGGCACAAACTTAGGATCAGGCGTAATCTTGACAGGCGTTTTGCAAGCCTTGGGAAGATTATCGAAGATGGTTATTATTGCAATGCCATTGGTTGAAGTAGCAAAAGTAGCAGGAGTAACAGGAGTGAAGGTATCAACATGAGTCTTTTGGAAGAGTATCTCTTGGGTATCCATCAGGCGTTGGATGCCTGATTTCAACAGTGGGCAATCAGCTCATATGTTTAAAAAAAAGTAACAGTCTTTTCCACAACCTGGGAATATCCCGGCTCTCATCAAATTCACTTTAATCACTGGTAACGGAGTCAAAAGGTCAGCAACATTGGTAACATGAAGGTCTTCCATAACGACATGAACATTATGACCGTGCTTGGGCATTGGGGCAGAAATCACATTCGGCTTTTCGGGCGCATCGAATTCTACCTCCTTGGCGTCAATCAGGTCTTGGATTTTGTTTTTAAGAGCCCAACAGTTGTTGGTATCATGCCCTACACTGTCGGAGTGGTAAGCACACTTTGCATTGGAGTGGTAATATGGAGAGGAAGTATTAGGGTTCTTTGGCGCTTCCTTCAAATTGGTAAGATTCAGCTTTAGCAAATGAGGGAGTACTTGAGCCGGTGTCATGTTGATTCGGGTGAATTGCCATTGTGGCCTTTCTACCCTTTGCTGATTAGATCTTAGTTGATTGCTGCGAGGTTGATCATTTGAAGAGTTTTGGATCATCACAGCCCCCACAGTTGGCCGGCGCTCAGTTCTTCCTTGGCTTTTCTGAGAATAAACAGAAGAAGCTTCCTTCTTAGCTGGGAAGGTCTTCTTAATGGCAATGGACGTGGAGGCATCTTTCTGAATCTTACCACTTTTAATGCCAGCCTCGACCCTTTCACCGGTCAGGATTAATTCGGTGAATCCTGCAGAGGAACTCCCGAATAAATGATTGAAGAAAGGGCCAGACAGGGTCCCTAAAAACATGTCAACCAGCTCTCTATCCGACAATGGTGGCTGCACCCTTCCAGCCAAATCCTGCCACTTCTGGGCGTACTCCCTAAATCCCTCATTAGAAGCCATACCCATACTCTGTAGTTAAGTACGAGTAGGTGCTAAATCAGCGTTGTATTGGTATTTCTGGTAGAAAGCAGCAGCTAAGTCCTCCCAGTTATGAACCTCTGATCTCTCGAGTTGATAGAACTAGTCCAATTGTGTGCCTGACAAACTAGCTTGGAAAAAATGGACCCAAAGATCTTTATCAGATGAATGTAGTTGGTTCTTCCTAACGTAGGATCTCAGATGCATTTTTGGACAGGATAAACCGTCATACTTAGCAAATGTAGGAACTTTGAACTTGGGAGGAATGACGATCCCAGCGACCAACCCTAGTTCTTCGAAATCTAAACCGGGTACCCTTTGCAACTCCATGGCTGCCAACCGATCCTTAAGATTTTTAAATTTAACATCCACTGGGGGATATTGCTTTTCGGAGTAATCTTCATCCTCTTCCTCTTCTTCTTCTTCTCCTTCAACTTCAGATTCAGAAGGCATCGCCGTTCCTTTTCCTTTACCAGCCCCTTCATCAGACGTCGCAGGGAATTCGAGAACTTTTCTAGCATTGCTTTCAAACCTTCTTCCCATAATGACCACACCGAGTCTTTTCTTCTTTTTCTCTTTATCTTTCTCCAACAGTGCTTTAAGGTCCTCTTGACCCTTTGCTAAGGTCATGAGGAGTTGCTGGAATTGAGAATTTTGCGCTTGCAGATCCTTAACCGTCTGCTCCAAATCCATCTGGCTGAAATAAACATCAGAAAGATAAGGAAACCTGGTGTGAAGACCTGTTTATGCATATGATGAATGATATGTTATTCATGTAATGCATTCAAGGATTCAGAAATTCAAATTTGTTGCAAACAAAAAGAACACACGTCATATTAAGAAGAAATTTGTTAGTACATAAATGCCCCATGGGAAAAATATTACAAAATTCTTAATGTAAAAAGACATTGCGCATCCTCTTTGGTGCGATGTAAGTGTTGAGAGTTTCCTACTCATGAAGTCGGCGGGTAAGCTCCAAAACCTTCTTCTCACTGGCATAGAAGCTGGCTTCAAAAGTATTTCGTTCTTATTTGAGTTGGATCCAACTCTTTTGTAATTCTTCCAATGATGTTGGCATGTCAGGATGTAGGAGGGTGTATGGAACCTCTCCTTCCATAACAGGCTCTTTGATCACGGGGAGAATGTGAGGATATGGCATCATAAGATTCTGGGCGCGGGTTCATACCCACTTGAGATAAGGCTCAAGAGGGATGTAATTCTTGTGCCCCAATGTCTTACTATCCACTTTTTTGGGCATCCTCCAAGCTCTGATGAACCTTTGTCGAAGTCCTTGCGCATCGTTATCGAAGTCAAAAACTAGGTCAGGAATCAACATATCATGAGGGCCATCCCTCCGAGCATATCCAAACTGTCTTAGGGCTAAACAGGGGTTGTAAGTAATGCCTCCCCTAATGCCAAGTAGCGGGACATTAGAGAATTCCCCACAACTATCAATGATGATGACATTTTCTCTGGACCGAGAACACCAATGTACATCAGAATGTGTGAGGGTTATCAACCATTGTGACCACCTTAAACCCTGCTCATTCTTCAAAACTGATTGTGGAAGATGAGAAATAAACCACCTTGCTAGAAGAGGAGTACAACATATGAGAACACCTCTTTTCCTTATTGTTCGTGTGTAAAATGAGTGTAGGATGTCCCCAAGCAATGTAGGCACAGGATTCTGAGATATGAAAATCTTGACAGCATTCACATCTATAAGTTGATCAGGGTTTGGGAACAAGACCAACCCATAGATGAGAAGTGCTACAATCTCCTCAAAAGCTTGTAGATCTAGAGAATTCCAGCAGTCTTGTGCCTTCTCAAACAGGAACTTTGCCAAGAAACCCTTGACACCACTTCTGGATTCCCAATGACCTTTGATATCAGATGGTTGCAAGTGTAGTGCTTGAGCAACATCTTCAAGCTTTGGTTCTTTTTCCGTACCGTTGTAGGGTAGTTGATGAAGAATAGGAATTATAAGGAGTTGAGAAAATTCCTCCAAAGTAGGTACTAATTGGAAATCAGGGAAGGTGAAACAATGGTGTAGGGGGTCAAAGAACTGGAAGAGGACTTTCGCCATATCTTCTTCAATGTTGGAGTTGACCAAGTTGAGAAGTCTACCATGTCTTTCACTGAAGAGAGAATTCTCTGGAATCTTGGAAGTAAGCTCCTTGAGTTGAGGAGGGATTCTTACAAGGTTGATGTTGTACCCCAAAATTTTCCCTCCCATATTCTTCAAGAATTGCAAAGAGAAAGCTTCAAAATTCCCCAAGGGTTGCACAGTTCAAGGGCCTCCTAACAGTCAAGAATTAGGGTTTTTGTTCTGACAAAGAAAATGAAGTTTCCAAGGGTCCAATCAAGTCCCACATGCCTATAAACATGGTCAAGCATCCTCATACCAAGTTTCAAGACTTACAGCACAAAATTGCACAGTCAAAAACCCTAATTGCACTACAGTCAACTGTAAGGGCAAAATGGTCATTTGACAGTCAAAAGTTCAAATTTTTGGTCAACATCTCATTTTGAAGCCACAAACATCATTTGATCAATGCTTGATCATGATTCTCAAAGCTTGGCTCAAAAAGTCTCAAGATGCAAAAGTTTCCATATTTGGACAGTTGAAAAAGTCAACTGTAACTTGACCAAGGCATAACTTTCACATGGATTATCAGAAAAATTCCATCCAAAGCTCATTTTGAAGAGAAATACATTTCCTACAAGTCCTCTTCACACTTCAAATACAAGAAATTCTCTCACAAAAAGTTATCAATTTCAACATTATAGGTCATTTTCAAAAGTCAACAAAAAGGGACTTTAAGTCAAAGACCATAACTTGAGATTGGTAAATCAAAATGACATGGGACCAAAGACATTGGTTAAAGGACTCAAAGACCTTTCCAAAATGTCCAAGAACATGAGCAAAGCTTAAACATTGAGCATGTTATACCTTGTGGAAGTTGGGAAATTTTTGGATATTTTGAAAAGTCAACATTGCTTCAAATGACCTAAAAATGCTAATGGGCCTCTTTTTCTTCCACAATTCATCATCCAAGGCATGTGCACGACCATTTGGCCTAAAGGGAAGTTTTTTTATCATTTTTATTTATTTATTTGGATTTTTAATTATTAATAATTCATTTAATTAAAATAAATGGGTGAAAAATATTAAACCTAATGTTTTAAATCTTTTTGTGCAAGACAATGACTCATGATTCACTAAAGATTTCGTGCCTATCAAAAGTGGAAAGAATTGGTGCAAATTGTGATGGTTCTTCATGAAGAAATATTTGAAAAGATCCTTAAGAATCAAATCTTGAAAATCATGAATGCAAAGGTTTTGTTTGGTTTCTTTGACCTAAATCATTCACACATAAATACATAGTGCAGACCTAATGCAAAGAAGCTCCCATCCGCGCCATACACAAAGAACAAAACTTGAGTTTTTTTGCAAAAAAGTGGAAAACTGAAAACTAGGTTACAGGTCGATTCAAGCCAAAAGACTTGTTCCATTACCTTCCTGAGGCTTCAAGGAAGGTTTTCAAATCAAAACCATCCATCCTAACACTAAGAAACGTGAGAATGATGGTGTCTTGTACAGAAAATTCTTTACATTCTTGCATCACGATTCATGCATCTTTAATAATTTTTGATGTTTGATTTATGTTCCTTGATTAATTCTGAAGCTAACTACATAATTTAATTGAGTTTTTATGTACTATACGCGATTCCACCATTGATACAGGCTAGGTTTCTTTGAGTTCCAAATTGGGCGTTTCTAAAAGCTATAAAATTAGAACACCATAATGCCATGAATGAATTCAGCATGCTTGGACGGTTCAGAATCAACCCTCGCGCCTAATTTATATACCCACATGGCCTATTCGCTATTATTGGATATGGCATATTTTGGGGGGGTTCAAAACCCCCGCTAACCTTCTTTTATTTTCAGGGAAAACACAAACGATGAAGAAGATGATTATGTGGCCAGCAATAATTGGTTGATTTGAAATTTCGCGCGGAAAGGAGCACTAACATTTGTTTTTTTTTTATAATGTTCATTGTTTATGTAATATACAAAGAAACGAAGCAGCACGGATGGCAAGGCGAAGTATTGGTAATCATCAGGACCTGGGTTCGATCCCAGGTCCCCCTCCCTTTCCTTATATTTTTCTCTTAAACATATTCTTGTGTAGCTTCCATCCCAGGCGCCTATCATACGCTCCTCAATCCAATGCACCACATGTCCCACTGCACTCAATCAAAGGCCATGATTCAAAGACTAGGATGTGCCTCAGTCAACACACATGCATGCCAGCGCAAAAGTAAAACAGGCCAAAGGCTTAATGGGCCTGATTACTGGACTTCACCCTCCATTTGAGGACAGACCCCCCTAGGTTTGCAATTTCTTTTATATATTTTCCATTTTTTTATTTGATTCAACTATTTCTTTTTTAATCAATTTCTTTAATTAATTATTTTCATAATAATATATAAAAACACAAAAAAAATCAGAAAGGTCATAAAAATAAAAAATATATTTTTTATTGTAATATTTTGTAAATAAACATCATTAATTGATTTTAGTCTTAATTTAGGTTTAAATCTTAATATTTTTCTTAATAAACTTAAAATTGGTAGAATTAGGGTTTTAATTAATTTTTATCCTTTTTCTTTTCTTTTCACTAATAATTAATTATTTATTTTCATAAAATCAAATTGTCATTAAATAATTAGATTTAATTTTAGGTTTAAATTTTAATAGGTTTTTCTTAATAAATAAAAGTTGTAGAATTAGGGTTAATTAGTGTTTTAATTTCATTTAATTGTCATTAAAAAAATCATAAATACAACAAACTAAAAAATAATTTCTTTTTCCTTAATTGAACTAATTTGTAAATAATAATCTAATTTCATTAAAAAGGGTCCAACACCCTCGTTTCCAATTTTAATTCCTATTCGCGCATTTATTTTCTTTTCGTATAATTCTTATGTACTTCTCCCAAAGCCGTGTAATATTTATCTTTCGCACTTTAATTCTTTATTTTTCTGTTAAATCGGGTCCTGGATTTAATTTGGCGATGTGGACCCGCGCCTTTCTAATAGTTTAGAATTTTACCTTTCCGCGCTTTCTTAACTGTTAAATAAATGCATGCAAGAATGAATGACAAAAATAAAAACAAACGCATAGCTCGCTCATAACATGACAAGATAAAATATCTGAAAATGACACACAAATCACACACCACTCCTAGGGTACGCCTCACTGTTGCCTCGCCTCGAAAGGTGATCGTCGAGTAGAGGATGTCTTAGTAAGTCCTCATGATCCGGGAACCTGGCATGAGGGTAGCTTCTAAGGTATCTTCCCATTGCTCTGGTGATCACCATGTCCCGAACCTTCGAATTGACCCGAACACCTCCAACGGTGGTGCTACCTACCTCTCAATGGTGGGATAGCACTACTTTAAAGGACATTTACACAGACGAATTCCTTAGGGTAGGTAGGTTCTCGTAGATACTTGCTCTAAATTTCAAAACAAATTCAAGAATACTTTTCACACCAACGCATTTTCAAAAAGCTTTCGAAAGCATTTTTTCAAACACTCTTGAGGATCGATACAAGAGTCGAACTGAAATTTTCAAAGAAACTTTTTAAAACCCACAGTTGAAAAGCAAACAAACCATTTTTTGAAACACAAGTGAGCAAGTATCTAAGAGCCCATGGATAACCATGGATAGAAAGGGTGCTAACACCTTCCCTTTCTATAACCTACCTCCCGAACCGAGAGCGATCTCTTTAAGGAATTTTTCTGTGCTTTTGTCCTTTCCATTTGGAGAAAATAAAAGACGGTGGCGACTCTTGCTTCCGCGACATTTCGCGAACCAGCGTTAAACAGTCAGTTCCAGATCCACCGATCACAGTTGACTTGAATTTTTTTCCTACGAAGAGATTCCATGACCTACAAAACAAGAACAAATATGAAGATCCAAACCCTTGAAATGGTTAGTGGATGCATATGATGCTTTATGATGTTCATGATGTATGCACAAACACATGTACAAACAAATCACACAAGATCCTAGTTTCAGGCTTGCATGAGGTTTCATAGGTAAGCACCCTCTTGAGTTTGGTTGGCTCAAACTTGTCCTATAAATAGTAACCGGGTTTTAAGGAGCTCAATATCACTGGATTATTTTCTGTGTTCATTGTTTTGGTTTAGCCACTTAACTGGCGACCAAAATATTCCAAGACAACAACCCTCAATGAGTGTAGTATCGAGTATCTACCAACTTCGGACTGCACCAAAGCCGGTCATCTCACTACCCCTAATAAAAGGCCAAGATGGTCAAGTAAGGTTCTAAGAGTTCATTAGTGCTTCATGACATCACTCAGCGGCCCCGTATTCTCTTTGATTGACTCAAAGGCTACCGGTACTCACAAATATGTCGCACTAATATAGCTATTGCTTAAACCATGACGGTATACCCCGCACAGTTTCCACAATGTATTGCTATTTACCTATGAATGTTTCCCAAATCTGGGTAGAGGATTTCAAGCCCAAACAAGAGAACCAAATGTAAAACAATCAAGGCAATCAAGATAAGCATGCAAAGGTGATCTAAGCCCTAAGGTTACTCCACTTTTAAAATGTCCCAAGCAGAGTCGCCAGTTCTGTGATACGGTGGGAGAACTGACTTGAGGTTTCGTGTTTGTATTCGCAAATGTTTCGGTTTAGCAAGAGTCGCCACCAACTTTTTATTTTATCCTAAGGAAAGGTCAAAAAGCGCAGGAAAGACCTTTAAGATGTTTTCCTGGGTTCGGGGAGTAGATTATGAAAAGGGAAGGTATTAGCACCCTTTTCATCCATGGTTTTCCATGGGCTCTTAGTTACTTGTTTAGATCACTTGCTTTGCTTTTCAATTGTTTGAAATGGTGCTCTTCAATTGTTTGAAATGGTGCTTTGTGTGTGGTTTTGAAAGATGTTTTGAAAAGAGGCCATCGTTGTGGCAACCTTTGTAATGATTCTTGTTTGAATGTATACAAAGGTGTTTTTGTTTTTTTGAAAAGTTTTCAATGTTTGAAAGTTGGATTTTGAAATTGTGCTCTGAAGTGTGTTTGAAAATAACAAGGATGTTTTGCAAGCTTTTGATCAAGTAACTAAGAGCTATCTACCCTATTTTACCCAAAGATCTTTCTTATGTTTTAAACCCTTTTAACAGTGTTTTTTCACCATTGTATTTGGTGAACAACCTTGTGTTAGGATGTTAAACGGGACAGGCGCAGGTCATCGTATAGACCATGATATCAATTGTGTCAAGTATTTTTGGCAATTTTCTTGAGGGACTTGATCATTTTGTTTAGGAAACTCAAATAGCGTCATCGAGGGACTATGATCTTTTGTTTTTGTTTTGCCAAAGTACTTAACATGCATACCATGGCCCATTTTTGAAGGCAACAAGTGGATTGTAACCCTAGGGGTGTAAGTGTGCATTGTGTTTGTTTTTTCATGCATTTTTGTCTTTGATTAGGTCAAACTATTTGTTGATTTGGATTTTGCATACAAACCCTAATTCTCTAATCATGGCATAATTGAAAGCGTTAAGTGCGAAAATTTAAATTCTAAGTTATTACAACATGATTATGGGGATGGGGGTACAATTTTGAATAGGGGGGTATTTGACAAGAAACATAAACCCTAGATTACTATTACATCCAAATTGAATCTCAATGCAATAATATTTAAATGTACAATTATTTAAATAAACAAAATAAATAAATATAGAATAAAATGTATTATGCAAAAAAGAAGTTTTTATGTATGTAAAAATATTTTCAATGTAAAGAAATATAAAGAAATAAATAAATAAATAAAAAGGGTTAATTTTATTTATTAAAGGGGTAAACCCTAATTCTTTTAAGAAAATAATATATTATATTATTTATATACAAAAATACATTAATATGTACAAAAATGAAATATATTGAAGAAAAGGTATTTTTTAGTATAAAAAATAAAAAGGTAATATTTTTGTATTTTTATTCTAAGTATTTAAATATATTAAGTATGTATAAAACAAAAAAAAATATTTACAAAAATAAAATATATTCAAGAAAATATTTTCAATGTGAATAAAAATAAGAAATAAAAATAAAAGTATTATTTACATTATTTTTTAAGTCTTAATAATATAAAAAGTATTTAATATGTTTTCTATATTAGAAAAATAAAATAAAATGCCAAATAAATGTAAAAAAATTATGAAAATATTTTTTAAGTATTTTTTTATGTTTGGAAATAAAATAATAAAGTCAGAAATGAAATTAAAATGCAAAAATAACAAAAATACAAGAAAATGGGCCAGGGGGTGCATTTAGTAAAATAGGGGTGTAGACAGCAAGAAGGCCAGGCCCAACCCATTTCCACTTCATCTTCTTCCTTGTGACAACAGAAAACGCCCGCCCTGTATTCAAACTGCTAACTCCTGTATTTGTGATCTTTTGCCAAAACTCAAAACATGAAACTTGTAGAGCATCAAACCACGATTCTAACCATATAAAAAACTTAATCTAACTCTCAAAGACTAGAGAGAATTTCTCTGGCCCTAATTTCTAACCTAATTTTTTCAGGATGTTCATGGATGAAATTCTCTTAGCACGTTTAATATAAATGAAAACTGAACATATGTATGGTTTCATGGCAATGAGTACTACATCTTTTATTCACAAACCTAAGGCTAAATGTTCCTAAATAGAGAGATAAAAGTTGGAGAAATACCTGTTTCAGTTGGTTTCGAGTTGGACAATGCAGAGCTTCTTAACAAGTTTTGAGGTGCCTGGTAGCTTGCCTGAACTTCACTTGGTCTTTTCCAATAGCAAGTTTGCTTCAAATGTTCCTGAATCTGCCTCTAGAAGTCAACCTGCACAAGCTTGAAATGAAAATGGTGAACACTATAAATGGAGTTACAGTTGGAAATGGAGGTTTGGGATAGCTTGAGTGAGTTGAATGGAAGGTATTGGAACAAGTTTGGGGCAAAACGCACGAGGCAATGTGAAGATGGAAGTGAAACTGCAGGGCCTGCCCTGTTTTGCAAGAAAATGTGGTTTTTGTGTACAAGGGTGTTTGAGGGATGAATAGCTCGTGTTTCTGGCTCACAAGGATGTGCAAAACTTGTTTGAAATGTTGGCTTCAGTTGATTATATCATATATGCCAGTTGTTGACCTTTTGCATAATGACTTGTTTTTGAAGTAAAAGTGAGAAGTGACCATGCTATGGCCTGTACATGCTAGCTCCAAGCATGCACATAGTTGATGTACTATGCCTGAGATTAAGGAACTTTGTTTGCAGCAAAATGCTTGGTCCAATGCTCAAGAGAAACAACTTTGCAAAAGTTATGCTTTATGAAAATGGAAGTGCTACCTTTATGCCCAAAATGGAATTATTCATTGTGCCAAGCTCCATTGATCAGAATAATACCAATGTCCAATGAGTTTGCATTCAATTTTTGAGTGTTGAATGGTTTCGATACCTGTAATTAAGTACAAATCTAGTTTGGACAGATTTTGCAACTTGTATGAACTTGTATTGGCCATGGTTACAAAGTGAGTTTTTGCCAACTTCAAGCATTCGATTCTCCTTAACCACAAATTTATTTAAGGAGTTCTTGGACAATTTGGAAAGCTTGCAACATGTACTATAATCCATATTTGAAATGCAACTTGATACTCCAAGTGGAACTATGTGAAAAATGTCCAAGAAGATGGGTCAAAATCCTGCCTAAATTAGGGCAAAATTTCTCTAAGTTAAAAGTTTTAGGTACCCTTGTTCCAAAAATGATAACTTGAGATCCAAGCTTCTTTTGAGAAAACTTTATGAATCAAAGTTGTAGAATTTGTGATGGACTACAAATTTCATGTTGTAAGTTTTGTTTGAATCCATTTGCATCTTGGTGAAAATGTGGGACAAAGTTAGGAAAAATTAAGAAAATTTCATAACTTAGAAAAATTCTAAGTTATGAAAATTTTCAATTTCAAACCCTAACTTGCAATTTTGGGTTTCTTGATGAACAAGTTTCATAGTTTGACACATCTTGATGAAAAATGACTCTTGGCATTTGATTTTGACCAAAAAGTCAAAGTTTGACTTTTCAGTGTACAATCAAATTTTGATCAGTTGACTGAAAAATTCATCTGTCAATCCTATGCATTTGAGATCTTTTGAACTTGTTGAATAGGTCAAGATAATGTCATTGAGTCCTTGAGCCCATGGTTGAACTTGATTTTCCATTGGTTAGGTCAAACAGTCAAAAATTGCCTTTGTACAGTCAAAACCCTAAAAATGACCATTTTGCCCTTTTGGTGATCTGATCAAATTTCTTGTGGAATTGTGGTCCAAACTTGATCTAATGGTTCATATGAATTCATAATGTTGATGTGGGTCAAAATTTATGAGGTTTGACTGTAAATTGGTCACAATTGACTTTTTCCCCAATACAGCTGATTTTTAGGTCAACTGTCCAATTGACTGGGTAAAAATTTGATTCAAGGCTTGAAACTTGGTATGGGTAAACTTATGAGTCCAATATGAAGCATGAAAGGCAATTTGGGCATTGAAGGTCAAAAAATACCTGTGCAAACTCAAACCCTAATTTAGGTCAACAGTGCAAGGAGGTGTCTTGAGCAGATCAAACCCTAGCTTGGTCTTGAGTTCAAAGAGCCTGGTGATGGAAAATGTTGATAAATGAGAAGGAAATTTTTTGGGTACAACAGGGATTATACCAATCTACTGGGGTTTTAAGGATGAGAATCTTCATTCTGTTAAGGGTATTAGGAGCTTGGGAGTATACCAATCTTCTGAGGTTTTAAGGATGAGAATCTTCATTCTATTAACGGTATCAGGAGTTTGGGAGTATACCAATCTTCTGAGGTTTCAAGGATGAGAATCTTCATTCTGTTAACGATATCAGGAGCTTGGGAGTATACTAATCTTCTGAGGTTTTAAGGATGAGAATCTTCATTCTTGAGAAAAACAGAATTTTAGGAGCTTCATTTGTCCGTTATTCTGTTGGGTTAGGAGGTTGGGAGTATACCAATCTTCTGAGGTTTTAAGGATGATAATCTTCATTCTGTTAAGGGTATCAGGAGCTTGGGAGTATACCAATCTTCTGAGGTTTTAAGGATGAGAATCTTCATTCTATTAACGGTATCAGGAGTTTGGGAGTATACCAATCTTCTGAGGTTTCAAGGATGAGAATCTTCATTCTGTTAACGGTATCAGGAGCTTGGGAGTATACCAATATTCTGAGGTTTTAAGGATGAGAATCTTCATTCTTGAGAGAAACAGAATTTTAGGACCTTCATTTGTCCATTATTCTGTTGGGTTAGGAGGTTGGGAGTATACCAATCTTCCGAGGTTTCAAGGATGAGAATCTTCATTCTGTTAAGGGTATCAGGAGCTTGGGAGTATACCAATCTTCCGAGGTTTTAAGGATGAGAATCTTCATTCTTGAGAGAAACAAAATTTTAGGAGCTTCATTTGTCCGTTATTCTGTTGGTGGGCTGTTTCTGTTGAGATTTAGGAACTCGTCCGTAATTCAACTGAAGTAAAAGATTTTGTCGAGATTTAGGAACTTGTCCGTAATTCGGCTGAGGAAAAGCTTTGTCGCTTGAATTTGATTGTACCTTTCCTGAAAGGTAAAGGTTAGTGGCATGACATATATCAAACAATGATGTTCTCAAAATAAATGAGATTGCATTGCATGATGTCCTGGTGCACGAAGGTGTAATGTTTTTCAAGACGACCTTTCGCTGGGGAAAATAAATCCCGAGCTGGTGATGGAGAAGAGAGTTGGATTCTTCGTTTGATTGTGAAGAATCTGGGAGTGAATCAGAATAAATCGCTGAGAGATTTATCTGAAATAGCAAAAAACCAGAATATCTTCTACTGGAATAAGAATCGGGGAGATCTTAGTGTCGATCTGACCAAGAACAAAGAGGGTCTTGGATTAACTTTGACTCAACCGGATGATGAAGGAATCTTTGACGACTGCTACTCCTACAGGTGATGAAGGAATCTTTGACGACCGTAACTCCAACAGGTGATGAAGGAATCTTTACCTGCCGATCAATCTGCATATGTTATGACTGTTGTTGAAATGTAATTTTGTTTTGGAGAATAAATCCTTGACAAGTGTTTGGGAAATAAACCCATGACTGTTGGTCTGCTAGAGAGGTGATGAACTTCTCGAGGATTCCAGAAGGATTTTGGAGAGATTCGTCATTGCCCCTAGTATCAAATGTTTGTGGCACTGCCAGGAAATTTGGACTGTGCGTAACCCTTTGATGAGATTGATGTTTTAATGCCCCAAGTGGTGGTGAGGGAGACTTGCCCCAGGTTAATCTGCAATTGAGAGATTTCTTGAAATCTTGACTGGACTGTCCCACGTTAACTGGATCTTAAGAGATTTGTTGAAATCTTGACTGGACTGCCCCAGGTTTACCGGACAATGCCATACCCAGTCCCCTTTTGTTGATAGGGGATTTTTTGCAATGGGAGTGCCATCCCACTTGAAATGATTTTGTTCACTGAGAGAGCTTTTGTTCATCGGAACTTTCACTGTATAAATTTCTTCGCTGTCAATCAAATAGCCATGTACAAACAACGATATTCAAACAATGCAAAGTTTATGCTTTTCTTGAAATTTTTTTGTTGAAGAATGCGTTTTTTAGCAGAAAACTTTTATAAGACAAATTCAACACAAGATTTAAAGTAAATCCTTACAGGAGTCAGGATACCTTTTGTGATAGTATGCTTTCGAACTAACCCGTGCTTTAATTAGGACTTTTGAAGGGTTGTAACGTGGCTTGGTTCACGGTTTAAGAAACAAAAGATAAAGGCTCAAATTATATTTGTACCCACCCACTCTTCGTGATGTTCTTCAATCCTAAACTCAGTCAATTGTACATTTTGAACTCTAAATGGGTCTAGAACAACGTTTTGGTGATGGTTCACACAAGTTGAATTTGTTGGAAGGCAGTCATCATCATTTTTTGCAACATTTTTCATGTTGTCGAGGATTTTTAGTGGCCTCGTTCTTTTGATTCATTATCCCTAATTTTTGCCTGACTGTTCTTATTTTTGAGATTACAGTCAGCGGGATGCCCCAACTTTCTTAAGCCTCCTTTGTAGGTTTTGGCTCAGTGGACTTTTATTTTTTCTGAGAGATAATGACTTCCTATGAGATAAGGAACCATCACTGTCCTTTGTTTTTAAAGGAAATTTTGATGTTGTTCGCTGTATTACGAACTGAGAGTTTGCGACTAAATGCGCATTTTGAATTAACTGAGAGACTACCCCGCCCCAGGTTTGATTATAGGTTTCAATTTGGGTTTAAAACAGAAAACTTCTACTTCTTTGGCTCAAAGGGGATGACTAGGGATTATCTTCCTTATAACTCCAGTGTTTTAGGATTTGAAAGAAACGCCTGTACATCGTCAGCAAGGTCGATCCAAAAGCATACCATATGAGATAATGGCATTGTTTTCGTCATCCTCCCTCTAAAGACTTGTAACTTTTAGCAAGAGTTAAATGTCATAAAGAAAGTAGAAAGCATAATTCAAGAATAGTGAAAACGAATGGATGGATTTAAGACAAACATATGCAATGCATTAATGAAACAGAGTTTAACATCAACAGATAATTGTTTAAATAACAAAAGAAATTACAACTTGAAAATTCAAATGAAACAAAAGTCTCTTAGTTCGAACTTTTCATTTCAGGTGGAGAACCCTCAGAGGAAGATTTTCATCTGACCATCTTGTGTGAACTCCAACGCTGTTTCTTTAACCAGATCTTGAATTTTGATTCTCAATGCCCAGCAGATATCAGTGTCATGCCCAGGACTGTTGGAATGATACGCACATCTCGCATTTGGATTGTACCCTAGGGAGGCTGTTTTGGGACGCCGAGGGGGGTCCCTTAGTACAATCAACTGGACTTCCAACAAGCGTTGCAGCACTTGGGATAACGTCATACTAATCTTGGTGGAGTGCTTTTCGGATGTATTTTGCTCACGCCGACTATCTTGTTGATACTGGTGAGGTTGTTGTTGGGTTTGCGACCCTGAAGCAAACTGGGGAGACTTTCCCTTGACTTCTTGTCTCAAAGGAGGTTGAATGGTGACTTGATCCTCAACCATAGTTGTTTTCCCCACTTGGTTATCTTGAAGCAGTTTGTTGATGAGGACCCTTAGCTCTTCTTGTCCTTGAGCCAGGTTTTGAATGAGAGCCATCTGGCCCACCAGTTGTCCCATCATTTGGATTTTCATTGTTGCCAACTCAATCTGTACCCCTTCCAATTGATCATTCCTGATTCCGCCTGGATTCCCTGTAACCATGCCCCTTGTGAGGAGAGCTTTCACTTCTTCTTGCCCTTTAGATAGGTTCAAGAACATTTCTTGAAGTTGAGCATTTTGAGCCTGGATATCTTTGACAGTCCTCTCTAGAGCCATCTCTACTGAAATAAACAGTAGGAGAATAAGGAAACCTGAAAGGGAAAACCTGTCATGATACAATGCATGATAGGTGGATGCATGTTTTCAAGGATCTCGCGGGGTAAACACAAGAAAAGGTTAGAGATTGAACTTCGATCAACATTTTTGATTGGAGAACTTTGTATCGGTGGATGTCTTTCCACGAGAATCAAGCTCACCATGCCAAGTGGGTCATAGCCCTTGATTAAAGTTGTTGTACTTGATCCTTAATGGCGTTTGTTTAGAGGAAAATGAATCCTCTTGCCCTCTGGTAGACGGTTCAATGTGACCCTGCATCAAAGACCCTTGAGATCCTTGAAATGGTTATTGAAAATGCTATGGTATGATGTTATGATGTTATGTACAAGTATTCAAAAGTAAGAAAGTGTATATACAAATGATCACATTCACACAAAGCAGATAAGTCCTTAGGTTTAGGCTTGCATGGAGTTCATAGGTAAGTACCCTCTTGAAGTTAGTTGGCTCAAACCTGTCCTATAAATAGTAACCGGGTTCTAAGGAGCTCAATATCACTGGATTATTTTCTATGTTCATTGTTTCAGTTTAGCCACTTAACTAGCGACCAAAATATTCCAAGAAAACAATCCTCAATGAGTGTAGTATCGAGTATCTACCAACTTCGAACTGCACCAAAGCCGGTCATCTCACTACCCCTAATAAGGCCAAGATGGTCAAGTAAGGTTCTAAGAGCTCGTTAGTGCTTTATGACATCACTCAGCGGCCCCGTATTCTCTTTGATTGACTCAAAGGCTACCGGTACCCACAAATATGTCACACTAACATATCTACTACTTCAACCATATCGGTATACCCCGCACAGTTCCCTCACAGTTTATTGCTACTTACCTAAAAAGGTGTCCCCAAATCCGGGTGTAGGATTTAAAACAAACCCAAACAAGGAACCCAACATGTAAAGCAATCAAGGCAAACAATATAAGCATGCAAAGGTGATCTAAAACCCTAAGGTAACCCCACTTTTAGAATTCTTCCCAGCAGAGTCGCCAGTTCTGTGATATGGTGGGAGAACTGACTCGAGGTTTTGCGTTTTGTGTTTGCAAATGTTTCGGTTTAGCAAGAGTCGCCACCGACTTTTTATTTTATCCTAAGGAAAGGTCAAAAAGCACAGGAAAGACCTTTGAGATGTTTTTTTGGGTTCGGGGAGTAGATTATTAAAAGGGAAGGTGTTAGCACCCTTTCCATCCATGGTTATCCATGGGCTCTTAGTTACTTGTTTAGATCACTTGCTTTTGCTTTTCAATTGTTTGAAATGGTGCTTTTGTGTGTGTTTTTGAAAGTATTTTGAAAAGAGGCCATCGTTGTGGCAATCTTTGTAATGATTCTTGTTTGTAAGAATGTATACAAAAGATGTTTGTCTTTTGAAAAATGTTTTAATGTTTGAAATTGTTTTGAAATTGTGTTGTGAAGTGTGTTTGAAAATAGCAAGGATGTTTTGCAAGCTTTTTGATCTAGTAACTAAGAGTTGTCTACCCTATTTTACTTAAAAGTCTTTCCTACACATTTTTAACCCTTTTGACAGTATTGTTTTACCATTGAGTTTGGTAAACAACCTTGTATTAGGATGTTAAACGGGACATGCACTGGTCATCGTATAGACCATGATAGCAATCGTGCTAAGTATCTTTAGAAATTTTTTCGAGGGACTAGATCATTTTGTATAGGCAACCAAGATAGCATCATCGAGGGACTATGATCTTTTTGTTTTTGTTTTTGTTTTGCCAATAGATACTTAACATGCATACCATGGCCATTTGTTCAGGCAACCAAGTGGAGATACCTTAAGGGGTGTTTGTGTGCAAGTGTGTTTTATTGCATGCAAGATTTTATCTTGAATTAGGATTTTCTATTTCATTGATTTTATCTTGCCATACACATCCTAATTACTAGCATTTACATTTGAAAGCAATAAAACGCGGAAATGTAAAATCCTACGCTATTACAACATTAGGGGATGGGAATATACATTTGTACATGGGGGTGGTTCAACGAGAAAAATAGATAAGAAAAGAAAATAAAAAAGGGAAGAAAAAGAGAAAGAGAGAGAGGGCTAGCACGCTGCTGAGAGGAAATCAGAAGTTCTGACCCAGGCCTGATGCAGGATTATCAACCTGTTAGTGAAACTGTATGAGTCAGAACTTCTAACTCTGGCACCTGCAAAACAGAAACCTGTTAGTGGGAAGGTCAGAAGTTCTGACCCCCATGCGCTGCAAGACAAAAGTTTGTTAGTGGGGAAGTCAGAAGTTCTGACCCTACTGGAAACACAATAATTTTCAGAAGTTCTGATATTATTGATAGCAAAATAGGCTTCAGATGTGCTAACGTCAAAGTCAGAACTTGGCTTCACCCTGTGCTAGCCAGAACATCTGCAGTTTTATTATTTTTCCACAAAACAGAAAACATGCTTGGGACAACCTTAGCAAATGTCAAAGTGTTTCAGGAGACAGAACCAACAAGGTCACATGCAGGTTCTACACTGATCCACTTCCTACTTAAGCATTCAGAGGTATGAAAATCCTCAGCACGCAAACAGCAGCAACATGATATTTACATTATGTTTATTGAGCATGCAAAGTTGATGATGCTTAGCAGCGTGATGAAAGTTAGCAGGTGCTTACCTGGCTGTTGAAAAAGTCTATGAGTGGGAGCTAACTTTAACTCTGATGGTGTTCTGGACAGGTTTTTTTAGAATGGGTGGATGGAGAAGATATGTGTATGTATGGTCAGAAACTGTATGGTCAGAAACTGTATGGGCGTTCTCTAGTCCAGAAGCAAACTGAGTATCAATGAAGTTGGGAGGCAGGAAGTTCAAAGTTGGGAAATACTAGGAATTTTGGCAGAGTTTTCACAATGTTTTCTTGCTAGAGTTTTCTGTTCCTCTTCTAGCAATTTTTTCTGGATGTTTCTTCACCTCCTCCCCCTTTTGTGATGGGCAATGGTGTCCTATTTATAGGCAAGGATTTGTGGAATTTTGAACGTTAAATGGCTCCAGTACTATGCAGTAGAGGTTAACTTGTTTTTGAAGGAAGTTCATGAAAAGTTGTGATGATGGACAGCTTTTCAGCCTAGGCTGGAACAGTAAGTAAGGATTGAGGAGAAGTGACACCTATAGGCTAAAAGTAGCGCATAGACCCATGCCTAAACCTACACAAAGGTGTTCAACAAGCCACACGTGGAGAGACCCTTTGGATGAATTCTCAAGAGTGGTTGTGAGCATTAATAAGCATTAAATGTTGATGAGATTTATCAACATCAAAAATCTTGCAATAGGAGATTTTGAACCATTACCTACAACCTGAGCCAGCAGTTCTGCTTCACCAAAAACAATGTAAACCAAGCTCTGACCTTGACCTCCTGCTGTCTCAGCAAGTTCTGAGAGTTTTCCAGTATACTCTGTTGTACCCTAAATTTTGCCCCTAACTTTTTTCAGTCGCACTTTCATACCATATTTTATCATTCAGTCACAATCATTAATAAATAGCTTCATTCATCACATTTGCATCCTATCTTTAAGTTTTCTCTTGTGTTGTTGACTAACTTCTACTCAAAATGTAAAAAAAAATATTTGTCTTTGTCTTTTCATATTTGTGTTTTGTAGGTACCGAGTCGAAGCATATGGCAAATAAGGTTTTCCGGTATTATTTCCCTAAAATCTCTATTTGCAAAGAAAATAAATTAAAAAATTTTCATTTTTTTTCACTGTACAATCGATTGCTCCTAGAGTGCAATCGATTGCACAAAGTGAATTTTGCGCAATTTTTGGAAAAATACACTGTGCAAATCGATTTGCACTATAGTGCAATTGATTTGCACAGCATGAAAATTTGAAAAAAAAATCAACTTTTTAAACTTGTCAAATGTTTGGCTCCAATTTTCCTTCACTTTTGAAAGATGTATAATTAATTCAAATTTTAGTTCCAATCTTTCATTTTTAAGAAGAATTATCATTAATTCAAATTTTGGCTCTAATATTTGAAAGAATTGTCATTAATTCAAATTTTGGCTCTAATATTTGAAATAATTCATTAATTCAAATTTTGGCTCCAAGAATCAATTACCAAATTACCACTAATCCCAATCCTAAACTCTATAAATAGAGCCCTCATCTCATTCAAATTTCAAGCTTTTGATAGCCAAATCCACCTTGCTAAAAAATCTCTCAAATCTCTCCATCTACCAAATTCACTCAAAGCTCCATTTTCAAAAAGTTAGTAAGCTTTGCATTGAAGCTTACTAATCTTTGAGCTAAACCTTCATCCAAACACTTTTTCTCCATCAATTCTCTACATCCAAGCTTGGTCAAGTGATTCTTGTGGTTGAATTGAAGCAAATTCTTGAAGTTGTTTTGATAATTCTCTAGATCTACCTTTGGTAAGTTTGGATAATTCATCTTTCACAATGTGATCTCTTGGTGATCTTTGGGATTGATTCATTGAGCATTCTTTTGTGATTCCAATGGTTTTATTTTCTCATAATTTGATGGAATTTTTGTGCTCAATTAGATCCATGATCATAAGGTGTTTGATGGAAAGTTTGAACAAGAAATTGGCCTTTTAAAATGCTGTTTTTGGCTGCTGTTCTGTGTGCAATCGATTTGCACTATGTGTAAATCGATTTACACAACACGATTTTGCATAAATTTTTGAAAATTATACTGTGTAAATCGATTTACATAGTAGTGTAAATTGATTTACACCAGAATAAAATGTGTTTTTTGCCTTGTTTTGGGGCAGCTTTGATCCAAAATGCTTTTTTCTACTCATTCCTTTTGATTGTTAGTTTGGATTGCAATTTTAAATGTCCAATTTGTCTTTAAACTCAATGGACTTTGTGATGTAGATGAAGTTGGATAAATGTTCATCAATTCAAATCTACCTAAGAGTGAATTATTTAATTCATTTTTGGTGCTTTGGATTAATGATATGTTTAGTGCTTTAATCCATCTAGAGGAGTGGTTGAATTTAAAGATGAAAGAATTTTGAAATGGTGATCCAAATTAGCTTATCATTTCCCTTCCTCTTCATCTTATCCCTTTCTTTTTTTTAATTGTGCTACATGTTAAGGGATGGTGATCTTTATATCATTTATCCAAACATGAAGTACATAGATTGCTATTGACCGGCCTCAAAATAGGTGCGACTTCTACATAAGTCCACTTACGATTGCTTAACATAGCGCTAAATTTTGTCCCGATTTGAATAAATGATCATTCGTGGCCCAAACTTATGATTGCAAGCCCAAGTATGTTAATTTGATCTCTTTGATCCAATAACCTTGAGATTCATCGTGTAGAGGCTTTGGTTCTACCAATCCTCTGATGGATCTACAACACCTTTGGTCAACGCGGATCACTTAAACATCGTTGATCATTACATGTTGCCTTGTGAGAATTCCAAAATGGATGATATAATTGACAAAAAGCAAATGCAACTTGTTGTGTAGAGGCTTTGGTTCTACCAATCCCCTAATGAGTTCCAAATGCAAGTTTCAAGATGGTCATCCAACTAACCACTAATTACTAACCACTAATTACTAACAATTAACTTTACTTTATGCCCTTTTATTTTTATGCTTTATGTACCATTTACATTTCATGCTATTTTCATCTTTGCTCATTTGAGCATTTACTTTTATGTCATTTTTATTTTGCTCACTTGAGCATTTACTTTTATGTCATTTTTATTTTGCTCACTTGAGCTTTTCTTTTCCTTTTAAAAACACTTAATAATCAACATGAACCATAAAAATCATTAATGATACTTGGACTACATGGTTACTATCCTTTGCATTATGGAGTGATGGACTTCTTGGACTTAGGATTAGAGAACTTGGCTTATCTTGGAGACCTTGTGACTTTATTTGATATTTTGTCTAGAGCTCTTGAGGTTTACCTCAAGACATTGGGTTGTTTGTTTGTTTTGTGTGCAGGTTATTGTGATTACATACTTTGTTTGTAATCTGGAATTCACTCGTATACAGCCGTTACTCTGCCCAATTTTTGCGAAGACTTTAATACACTTGGAGTTTGGTTCTCTCAAGAGGTCTAGTATCTTTGCTTGCTTGGTTTCAATCCAAAGAATGGGAATTCTACATTGGCTTATAATGTCAAGTATCGGCTTCATGTTGGTTAGACGGATCTTATCCCTAGCTTTTACCTTATGCTTTAGGATAGTCCCCTCATCTCCTTCCATCTTCTTTAATTTTCAAAACCTTCTCATCTTCTTTCAAAATCTTCTTTGTTTTTTTAAACTCAAACTGCTTTCATAGTAAACCTCAGTTTTGTCGAGTGCCTTTTCTTTTAAAACTTCTTTTCTTTAAACAAACTTCAATTCACTTAATCATACCTTGACATCTTTCAAAATTAACAAAACACTTTAACTCATTCAAACTCTTTTGTGCGCCCAAGCACCTTTTCCATTCAAAACTTTTTTCAAGATAAGACATGATTCATTGATAGTCGAGCAACATTCTCCTATCCCTATGGTTATAAAGGTGTCGACTTTTCCACTTGAGTACTAGAGGCGTTCTCAAACCCTCACTCTTGTTGACGCATGGTCCATCTTTCTCATACCTTGTGGGCGTTAGTAGAGATTTCTCTCCTAACAATGACGACTTGTCTCCTTGTTTAAAAACAATCAACAAACAAGTCTTTTCTAAATGAACTACGTGTACCCTGATCCCCTATTGCACGAAAGGTGGTACGTAGGCACTAAAGGTTCGCAACCGCGGTGGGTGCAAAAATCACAAAAATATTTCTTTTCTCACCTCCACCATCCATTTTATATATAACACATTTTCATAGCCAAAATATACAGATTTTTCAAAGAGGTTACTGCGGAGTACCATGGATATTTAGGGTGCTAATACCTTCCCTTTGCATAACCAACCCCCTTACCTTGAATCTTTCCCCCTCTTTTTGGGTTATTCGCTCTTTTCCCATTCCTTTGGAAACAATAAAGCGCGGTAGCGATTTTTATTTTGATTTATATAAAGTCTAGTCAATCCAATGGCTTAGTCTTGCACATTTCTACCGCTACAGAAAAAAATGGCGACTTCACTAGGGACAAATTGACCTCTTGCTTGTCCATCCTTAAGTGGGTTGAGCCTATCTTTGTTTATATCTGTATATGTGCTATTGTGTTTATGTGTTATATTTTGTATATATGTTTGTCTGGATTTTCCTGGTTTACAGGGTGCTTGGGGATTTCTTATAAGTCCTATACCCGGACTTTGGGCAAACTTAAGATAGGACGGGCGGTATAGTCATGTTAACTTTGAGGGAGTTATCCCAAAAAAGGAGGCATGAGATCCCCCACTCAGTGGAGGCCCCTTTGACTGTAGTATCGTTTACCGAGTGATCGGGAAGACGTACTGCTTTCGACCTGGGAGCCTGCGAAGTTGAGGACCGTAGATTACCTAACCCCTCTTGGCCTTTTAGGTGTAGTGCGGAAGCTATGACAGAGTAATCCGGAAGTAGTTATCACGCGATACTACGCTCGGACGAGTCTTTCTTGAGAATATTGCTAATTACCGAGTTAATTGGGACGTTGGTAATATCCGAAGGAAGCATGTAAACTCTGGGAACCTCTTAGAACCTTGTTCGGAAGGTGATAACCATTAGTCCATACCTTATGGGTTATACCTTTGACTCCAGGCTCGTGACTCTGAACCATGTGATCCTGTTACTGTACAGTGCATTGCATAACATTGCATATCATTTGCATCCTCTGCTTCATTCTACATACATCCAGGTTGTTCAGGATCTTATTCCCAGTTGCTTCTTCCTTCCAGTTAGTCATCTACCGTCAAGCTGGTTCCTCAACATAATTACGGGACTAGAGCTGCTGTCAGATTGAGAATGGAAAACCAAGAACAACACAATATGGAAGTCAGAATGGAAATCGACGAGTTGAAGTCAGGCATGGATAAACTTACCGAGATGATGCAAGTCCTAATTTCTAGAGGAGAGCCACCTCAAAGGACTGTGATATCTAAAATCCCAACTGCTGTTGTTGACACTCAACCTATCCAGCATACATCTACTACATGGCTAGAGTTTGGGTTACCTCAGAATTACTCTCCACCTGTTGCCATTACTTCAATGGTTGGTCAGTCTTCCCGACCAGTCTTTCAGGCTCCAGTTTTCACTGAAACTCAGCCAATCGTTCATACTGCTTCTCGTCAATCTGCTGCACAAGCTACTTTTGGGAATCCTCTCTTTGAGCACCATGCTGTCAGTCCTCGAAGTGTGAGTCAAGGAGACTTTGGTGAGTTTGAAGAGTTCAAAGAACAGTATCAGACTTTAGAGAAGAGACTCCGAGCTATGGAAGGAAATGAGTTCTTCAGTGTTGATGCTAATAACATGTGCCTAGTTTCTGATCTGGTTATGCCTGCAAAGTTCAAGACTCCTGAGTTTGAGAAATATAAGGGGCACACTTGTCCAATAAGTCATTTGGTGATGTACTTTCGAAAGATGTCTTCTTACACAAAGAATGACAAGCTTCTTATCCATTATTTCCAAGATAGTTTGAGTGGAGCTTCATTGAAATGGTATATGGGACTTGAGAAAGGTCGTATCCAATGCTTCCAAGATCTTGTTGATGCCTTCATAAAGCAATACAAATACAACCTCGACATAACACCTGACCGTCGCCAATTGCAAAATATGTCTCAGAATGAGAAAGAATCTTTCAAGGAGTATGCTCAACGATGGAGAGAATTGGCATCTCAAGTTGAACCACCTCTGGAAGAGAAAGAGTTAACTGGTTTGTTCATGGATACTTTGTCCCCCTTCTATTGGGAGAAGATGATTGGTAGTGTGTCTTCCAGCTTCACAGACCTGGTGACTATTGGCCAGAGATTAGAAGAAGTAATCAAGAATGGTAAAGTGTCTAAAGCTGCTGAATCTTCTAATGGTGCAAAGAAATACCTTGGGAACTTTCACAAGAAGAAAGAGGTAGAAGCCAATGTTGTCTCGACTGAGAGAAGAGGACCTCACCGTAGGACTCAGTACACTGATCAACCACAAGTAGCGGC
Source organism: Vicia faba (assembly GCA_948472305.1). NCBI lineage: Eukaryota > Viridiplantae > Streptophyta > Magnoliopsida > Fabales > Fabaceae > Vicia > Vicia faba. Next base: position 1,525,490,442 of record OX451739.1, on the reverse strand, counting down.
TGTTACTCCTGCGGTCAATGCTCAACCAGTTCATGTCCCTCAACGACAGAATATTGCGCAAAATCAGAATCGGAATAGGGCTCAATTTGATCCCATCCCTATGACGTACACTGAATTGTATCTTGCATTTGTGCAGAAGGGCTTGATTATAACTAGGCCTCTGATTCCTCGAAATCCTCCTCCAGCCGGGTTCAGATCTGACCTTCACTGTGAGTTTCATCAAGGAGCTTCCGGTCATGATTTAGAAAGCTGTTATGCATTGAAAAACAGAGTGCAAGAATTGGTGAAAACAAATATTCTCACTTTCAAGGAGGTAGGTCCTAATGTCATCAACAATCCTTTTCCAAAACAAAGTGGCTGAAGACTGAGTCGGGATACCCTCAAGTCACCTCCTAAAGCTAGTGTTTCAGACAGGACAGCTCATCCTTGTTACTGATTAGTCACTAAGCCATGTTTCTTTCTGTTTGCATTTTCCCCTTGTTTATGTTAAAATTGTTGTTTTCAAATACTGTTTATACCTTCATGTTAAGTTTAATGAAATGAGCATTGCAATGTTTTGATTCAAATCATTTCCATTTACTGCTTTCAAATACATTTCTCTTGTTTACTCCTTTTATCAAGATTTTGTTTATGCAAAGATTTGAGGGAGGATGATGAAAACGAAATACCCATAATTGTTGTTGGTATGCTTTCGAATAAAACTTTGCTAAGGATATACAGGCATTGTTTCAACTCCCAAACACTGGAGAAATAAGGAAGTTAATCCCTCGTTCACCCCTTCGAGCCTAGAAGTTGGAGTTTCTTTCTATACAGAAAAACCCGCAATCTTAACCCGGGGATGGGTAGTTCTCAGTTAATTTGGTTGTGCATTCAATTACAAGAGAAATCATGCAAGACACCTTTCAACAAAGGTCGCGATCAAGCTTTCCTTTGCAAACAACAAGAAGTGTCAAAAATGCTCTCAAACAAAAAAATGACGAAGATGGTTCCCCGTAATTATTGAGCAAGGCAGTCATTATCTTTCCAAAAAAAAAGAAAAGGAAATGAAAAGAAAAATCAACAGAAAAATCCCGCTAAGTCAAAACCTATGAAGGAGACTTAGGCAAAAAACTGGGGCATCCCGCTGACTGTAATCTCAAATGAAACAGTTCAGGCAAAAAACTGGGGCATCCCGCTGACTGTAATCTCAAATGAAACAGTTCAGGCAAAAAACTGGGGCATCCCGCTGACTGTAATCTCAAATGAAACAGTTCAGGCAAAAATTGGGAATAATAAATTCAATTAGAAGAGGTCTTCAAATCCTCAAAATTCTCCACCAGAGTTGACAAAAGTCCTCAAAACAACAAAAAGATGTAAGAAGAAATGACTGTCATTCTTAAGAACCCTTTAGTTTCTGAGCCATCATCATTGCTACCATCAGTACAATTCCAAAATCTCTTGGAACCTGAATGCATAGTCTGATTTAACTGAACGTAGGACTGGAGAACATCATGAAGATTGGGTTGGGTACAAATAAACTTTGAGCCTTTATCCTTTATTTCTTAAACCGTGAACCATACCACGTTACAACCCTCAAAAGACCAAATTGAAGCCAAGTTTCTTTTGAAAGCATACTACAGCAAGGTTGCGTAAACTGACTCCTATGATCTTTTGCGAATCATTTGTTTTGGTTTCATACCTTTGCTTTCACTTCAAAAGTATAAACCATTGTGTTTTAACTAGTGATGCATTTTCTATACACCAATGACATCATTTCAAAAATGATTTTGGATTCAAAACTCTTGCATGAACTTTGCATTAAAAATACCATGTTTGAATAAACAATTTTGCTTGCAAACAAGCTTTCCTCATAAAGGAATTTCAAACAGATGAGAAACTTGGTCAGTGACCCTATCAAGGACAAGTATCTTCCAGATCCTGTTGTGAATCAGTTCAAGATTTACTGCTCAATGCAAGTTTTCTCAGATTTGGTTAGCCAGAAAATCATTTTCAAGACTCATACAGGGGCATTTATTTACAACAATTATCTCAAGAACTGAAGCCATGATCAGTTTATCTCCAACAATCATTTCAGAATTGAAGCCATGATCAGTTTATTCCAACAAACATTTCAGAAGCTGAAGCTATGATCAGTTTATCTCCAATTGTCATTTCAGAGCTGAAGCCGTGATCAGCTTATTTCCAGCAACTTTCGACTGAAGCCATGATCAGTTTATCTTCAACAGTCAGCTAATCTGGGACAAGTCCTCAAGTAGCTCTCCATATCCTTCCTCAGAAGATCATTAGTTCAATACAGTTTACAAGTGTGACAAATTTGGGTTCAGGATATTTTCTTTCCAATTCAGTTTGGCAGAGTTCTCCATGTTGAGGAATTAAACTTCCAATCTTACCTTCACAAAAGAGTCAAACTCCATTGTCATAAACGTCGGCATTACCTGCATAGATCATTCACATATCATGCATAACAAAATTCATACATAATGTATAACAAGAGTGTTGCATCCTCATTTGCATTTTCCGAGGTCTTGTTGCAGTTGACATGTCACCTTGAGATCAAAGTCCAACTGACTTGGCACCTACCAAAGCAAACATCAGTTTGAGTTGTTTCTCTTTTTCCATCCAAAGCCAGTATTGGATGTTGTTACCTTTTTCTTCATTCAAAGCCAGTATTGAATGTCAAGAACCCTTTCACTCATTCAAAGCCAGTATTGGATGTTGTGATCTTTTTTCTCGTCTAAAGCCAGTATTAGACGTTGAGTTTTCTCTTCATTCAAAGCCAGTATTGAATGTCAAGATCTCTTTCACTCATTCAAAGCCAATATTGGATGTTGTGATCTTTTCTCTCGTCTAAAGCCAGTATTAGACGTTGAGTTTTCCCTTCATTCAAAGCCAGTATTGAATGTCAAGATCCCTTTTTTCATCCAAAGCCAGTATTGGATGTTGTTACCTTTTCCTTTCATTCAAAGCCAGTATTGAATGTCAAGAACCCTTTCACTCATTCAAAGCCAGTATTGGATGTTGTGATCTTTTCTCTCGTCTAAAGCCAGTATTATACGTTGAGCTTTTCTTTCATTCAAAGCCAGTATTGAATGTCAGGATCTTTTGTTTCGATCCAAAGCTAGTATTGGATGTTGTTACCTTTTCTCTCGTCTAAAGCCAGTATTAGACGTTGAGTTTTCTTTTCATTCAAAGACAGTATTGAATGTCAAGATCTCTTTCACTCATTCAAAGCCAGTATTGTATGTTGTGATCTTTTTTCTCGTCTAAAGCCAGTATTAGACGTTGAGTTTTTCCCTTTATTCAAAGCCAGTATTGGATGTCGTGTTTCTTTTCCGTCCAGCGTCTTTCCTGAACGACTCTGATGTAGCTTCAGATTTGGTCTCATCCTACATCTAATGTTCTTCTAGATGTTTCTAATTGCCTTTTCCAGAGAGTTGCTCGCCTCATTCAATGCCATTCTTGGATGTCGCTGCTTGCCTTCTCGAGTTTTATCTCTTTTTTCCAAGTATTACTGGTTACTCCTTGTCACCCTGACAGATATCCAGAAGTATCTGGTTATTCCCCGGCGTGTCTTTCCGCGTCATTTCATCTAAACTACCACAAGTTTCCAGTTTCGAGTCTTTCCACATTCCCATATAGTCTGTCTCATCTCATACATCATTCAAAAAATATATGTCAAAAAAGAGTCCATGCATTCATTCATAACATATGCTACCATCTCGTCGCATCAGGGACAAAATTCAGGTCTGTTTGTATTTAAATACTTTCCGCCTAACTGGCAGAAAGATAATTAAATAGGGGCAGCTGTTGTACCCTAAATTTTGCCCCTAACTTTTTTCAGTCGCACTTTCATACCATATTTTATCATTCAGTCACAATCATTAATAAATAGCTTCATTCATCACATTTGCATCCTATCTTTAAGTTTTCTCTTGTGTTGTTGACTAACTTCTACTCAAAATGCAAAAAAATATATTTGTCTTTGTCTTTTCATATTTGTGTTTTGTAGGTACCGAGTCAAAGCATATGGCAAATAAGGTTTTCCGGTATTATTTCCCTAAAATCTCTATTTGCAAAGAAAAAGAATTAAAAAAATTTCATTTTTTTCACTGTACAATCGATTGCTCCTAGAGTGCAATTGATTGCACAAAGTGAATTTTGCGCAATTTTTGGAAAAATACACTGTGCAAATCGATTTGCACTATAGTGCAATCGATTTGCACAACATGAAATTTTGAAAAAAAAATCAGCATTTTAAACTTGTCAAATGTTTGGCTCCAATTTTCCTTCACTTTTGAAAGATGTATAATTAATTCAAATTTTAGTGCCAATCTTTCATTTTTAAGAAGAATTATCATTAATTCAAATTTTGACTCTAATATTTGAAAGAATTGTCATTAATTCAAATTTTGGCTCTAATATTTGAAATAATTCATTAATTCAAATTTTGGCTCCAAGAATCAATTACCAAATTACCACTAATCCCAATCCTAAACTCTATAAATAGAGCCCTCATCTCATTCAAATTTCAAGCTTTTGATAGCCTAATCCACCTTGCTAAAAAATCTCTCAAATCTCTCCATCTACCAAATTCACTCAAAGCTCCATTTTCAAAAAGTTAGTAAGCTTTGCATTGAAGCTTACTAATCTTTGAGCTAAACCTTCATCCAAACACTTTTTCTCCATCAATTCTCTACATCCAAGCTTGGTCAAGTGATTCTTGTGGTTGAATTGAAGCAAATTCTTGAAGTTGTTTTGATAATTCTCTAGATCTACCTTTGGTAAGTTTGGATAATTCATCTTTCACAATGTGTTCTCTTGGTGATCTTTGGGATTGATTCATTGAGCATTCTTTTGTGATTCCAATGGTGTTATTTTCTCATAATTTGATGGAATTTTCGTGCTCAATTGGATCCATGATCATAAGGTGTTTGATGGAAAGTTTGAACAAGAAATTGGCCTTTTAAAATGCTGTTTTTGGCTGCTGTTCTGTGTGCAATCGATTTGCACTATGTGTAAATCGATTTACACAGCACGATTTTGCACAAATTTTTGAAAATTATACTTTGTAAATCAATTTACATAGTAGTGTAAATCTTACACCAGAATAAAATGTGTTTTTTGCCTTGTTTTGGGGCAGCTTTGATCCAAAATGCTTTTTTCTACTCATTCCTTTTGATTGTTGGTTTGGATTGCAATTTTAAATGTCCAATTTGTCTTTAAACTCAATGGACTTTGTGATGTAGATGAAGTTGGATAAATGTTCATCAATTCAAATCTACCTAAGAGTGAATTATTTAATTCATTTTTGGTGCTTTGGATTAATGATATGTTTAGTGCTTTAATCCATCTAGAGGAGTGGTTGAATTTAAAGATGAAAGAATTTTGAAATGGTGATCCAAATTAGCTTATCATTTCCCTCCCTCTTCATCTTATCCCTTTCTTTTTTTTAATTGTGCTACATGTTAAGGGATGGTGATCTTTATATCATTTATCCAAACATGAAGTACATAGATTGCTATTGACCGGCCTCAAAATAGGTGCGACTTCTACATAAGTCCACTTACGATTGCTTAACATAGCGCTAAATTTTGTCCCGATTCGAATAAATGATCATTCGTGGCCCAAACTTATGATTGCAAGCCCAAGTATGTTAATTTGATCTCTTTGATCCAATAACCTTGAGATTCATCGTGTCGAGGCTTTGGTTCTACCAATCCTCTGATGGATCTACAACACCTTTGGTCAACGCGGATCACTTAAACATCGTTGATCATTACATGTTGCCTTGTGAGAATTCCAAAATGGATGATATACTTGACAAAAAGAAAATGCAACTTGTTGTGTAGAGGCTTTGGTTCTACCAATCCCCTAATGAGTTCCAAATGCAAGTTTCAAGATGGTCATCCAACTAACCACTAATTACTAACCACTAATTACTAACAATTAACTTTACTTTATGCCCTTTTATTTTTATGCTTTATGTACCATTTACATTTCATGCTATTTTCATCTTTGCTCATTTGAGCATTTACTTTTATGTCATTTTTATTTTGCTCACTTGAGCATTTACTTTTATGTCATTTTTGTTTTGCTCACTTGAGCTTTTCTTTTCCTTTTAAAAACACTTAATAATCAACATGAACCATAAAAATCATTAATGATACTTGGACTACATGGTTACTATCCTTTGCATTATGGAGTGATGGACTTCTTGGACTTAGGATTAGAGACCTTGGCTTATCTTGGAGACCTTGTGACTTTATTTGATATTTTGTCTGGAGCTCTTGAGGTTTACCTCAAGACATTGGGTTGTTTGTTTGTTTTGTGTACAGGTTATTGTGATTACATACTTTGTTTGTAATCTGGAATTCACCCGTATACAGCCGTTACTCTGCCCAATTTTTGCGAAGACTTTAATACACTTGAAGTTTGGTTCTCTCAAGAGGTCTAGTATCTTTGCTTGCTTGGTTTCAATCCAAAGAATGAGAATTCTACATTGGCTTATAATGTCAAGTATCGGCTTCATGTTGATTAGACGGTTCTTATCCCTAGCTTTTACCTTATGCTTTAGGATAGTCCCTTCATCTCCTCCCATCTTCTTTAATTTTCAAAACCTTCTCATATTCTTTCAAAATCTTCTTTGTTTTTTTAAACTCAAACTGCTTTCATAATAAACCTCGGTTTTGTCGAGTGCCTTTTCTTTTAAAACTTCTTTTCTTTAAACAAGCTTCAATTCACTTAATCATACCTTGACATCTTTCAAAATTAACAAAACACTTCAACTCATTTAAACTCTTTTGTGCGCCCAAGCACCTTTTCCATTCAAAACTTTTTTCAAGATAAGACATGATTCATTGATAGTCGAGCAACATTCTCCTATCCCTATGGTTATAAAGGTGTCTACTTTTCCACTTGAGTACTAGAGGCGTTCTCAAACCCTCAATCTTGTTGACGCATGGTCCATCTTTCTCATACCTTGTGGGCGTTAGCCGAGATTTCTCTCCTAACAATGACGACTTGTCTCCTTGTTTAAAAACAAACAACAAACAAGTCTTTTCTAGATGAACTACGTGTACCCTGATCCCCTATTGCACTAAAGGTGGTACGTAGGCACTAAAGGTTCGCAACCGCGGCGGGTGCAAAAATCACAAAAATATTTCTTTTCTCACCTCCACCATCCATTTTATATACAACACATTTTCATAGCCAAAATATACAGATTTTTCAAAGAGGTTCCTGCGGAGTACCGTGGATGTTTAGGTTGCTAATACCTTCCCTTTGCATAACCAACCCCCTTACCTTGAATCTTTCCCCCTCTTTTTGGGTTATTCGCTCTTTTCCCATTCCTTTGGAACAATAAAGCGCGGTAGCGATTTTTATTTTGATTTGTATAAAGTCTAGTCAATCCAATGGCTTAGTCTTGCACATTTCTACCGCTACATACTCCTTTGATCTGCCTTTAAAGACTCTGGACTTAGTGATCCTGCTTCAGTATTTTACCCAATCTGCTGATCCCATTACCTTCTAATCCCATTACGTTCTGAAGGAGTTTCAGGCTTTGTTGCCTTCTTTACACTTTTTTAACAAACTCTGGCTGAACTTTGCGTAACTACTGAAAGAGCCATGTTCTAACTGAATGTTATATGCTGAGCCAAGTTTGCAACTTCGGACTGTTTCTGCCTGGAGGTTGGTTCAGAAGTTCTGAAGTGCCATTTTCTTCTTAAACCCCTTTTTTTTAAGAGAAAATTCTAAGTATTTAGAATTTTAACCTTTCCAAGGCAAAAGTTTTGACTTTTGAGCTTGTAAATGACCATTTTGCTCTTGTAAATTATTTACTTGGAAAGGAATGATAATAAAGGGCTTGGCTTTGTTTAAGAGAAAATCTGAGAGTTCAGGATGAATTCCTGAAGGATGAGAGGGCAAATTTTGGGGTACAACATGTGCAAAGATTAAATAACTGAAACAAATCCTATGCACATATTCACTCCTAGGGTTTACCTCACTTCGGTTGCCTTCGGTAAACAATCATTAAGCATAGGATATTTTAGTGGTTGCCCTCCAGTCTAAAGAGATCAAATTGTCGCATTCGAATGTTTCCTCGGAAATGTTGCCTCAGAAAGATCTTAAGACTCTAGGGTTACTACTAAAGTTTTCTAACTATTGCTTTAGTGATTGTACTTATCCCTTTCGAATGTCCCTTCCAACTCCAACGAAGGTGCTACCTACTCCTTAATAGTAGGATAACATTATCTAAAGGAAATAGAACGAACAATCCTTTTTTTGAGTAGGTAGAATGTTATGCACTTGCTCAATGAAAACTTTTCACACAAACACCTTTCAAAACAAATTTTCAAAACAAACTTTGTCACATCCTTGAGGACTGATACAAGGGTTATCACAAAGTAAAACTTTTCAAGACAAACACACACAAGCAATTTGAAAAATGAGCAAGTACCTCAGAGCCCGTAGATAACTACGGATAGAAAGGGTGCTAACACCTTCCCTTTCTATAATCTACCCCCCGTACTCAGAAACATCTCGAAAAAGGTTTTTTCTGTTCTTTTTCCTTTTCCTGATTGGATAAAATAAAATTCGGTGGCGACTCTTGCTTACAGCGACATTTTGCAAACAAAAAACGCAAAACGCAAACCAGTATAATAGTCGGTTCTGCCACCGTATCACAGAACTGGCGACTCTGCTGGGGAATTAAATAAGTGAGGTTTACCTTAAGATCTAGGCCATTAAATTTCTTCTCTTGATTGTCTTGATTGCTTTACTTTTGAGGGTTTGTTTGGGGTTACTATAGATCCTACACCCGGATCTGGGGGCACTCATTAGGTAAACAACAATAGATCGTGGAGACTGTACGGCCTAGACCGATATGGTTTAAGCGATGGTTGTGTTGGTGTGGCACTTTGGTTGGTATCGGTATCCTTCGTGGGGAAACGAGGAGAATACGGGGCCGCCGCGTGGTGTCGTGAAGCACTAACGGACCTTAGAACCTTAGTTGAACAGACTTGGCCATTAGAAAGTAGTGAGATAGCCGGCCTCGGTGTAGAGCTGAGAACTGGTTGATACTCGATGCTACACTCATTGAGATCAGACTTTCGGGATATTTTGGCTGCAAGAAAAGATTGAGAGCTAAAACAATGCCCGATAAAGGATGGTCAGTGATATTGAGAATCTCTAGAACCCGGTTACTTTTTAGGACAGGTTTGAACCAACTAAACTTCAAGAGGGTACTACCTTTGACCTCATGCAAGCCTTAAACCTAAGGACTTTGTGTGATTTGACTGTGCTTGCTATACCTGTGTTTTCTATACCTGTGTTTTACCATGACATCATGCATCATAACATGGCATCCATGCTTATTGCACTAACCATTTCAAAGACCAAGGGAATTTATCTTTGTTCTGTTTTGCAGATCATGGCTTCCGTTCGTAGAAACACTATCCGAATCAGCTTTGTGAAGATACCTTCCCAACTCAAAGAGCTAGCATCAAGGGTTTTTGAAACTTCTGCATTCACTAAGACACATGGTCAACTTCTCAACCTGGTTACTTCAAACTTTGATGAAAAGATGATGAGTGTAATCTTTCAGTTCTTTGATCCCAAGCACCACTGCTTCACCTTTCCAGACTATCATTTGGTGCCTACCTTGGAAGAATTCTCTCAGTTATTGGATATACCCATTCTTGAACAGGTACCCTTCACAGGTCTAGAAGAAGTTCCTAAGCCATAAGTCATTTCCTCAGCTTTACATCTGAAACGGGCCGACGTGGTATTCAATTGGGAAACGAGAAGCGGAGTCAAGGGTTTTCTAGCTAAGTTTCTGATAGACAAAGCCCAGCTGTTTTGGGATGATATGGATTTTCTGGCTTTTGAGGAGGTCTTGGCTCTTCTTATCTATGGTTTAGTTCTCTTCCCTAATTCAGACTCATTCATAGATGTGAATGTTATTAAGATCTTTCTCTCTCGCAACCCAGTGCCTACTTTGCTCGGAGATATTTTGCACACTCTCCATACTCGTACCATGAGGAGAAGAGGGATTCTTATGTGCTGCACGCTATTGCTGTCGAGGTGGTTTATTTCTCACCTCCCTAAGTCCATACTGGAGAATGAAGAAGGTATGGTTTGGTCACAAAGGATAATGTCACTCGCTCATACGGATATTCTTTGGTGTTCTCGATCTATGGAAAATATTGCTATCGTTGACTGCTGCGGGGAGTACCCTAATGTCCCGCTGCTTGGTATCAGAGGGGGTATAACCTACAATCCTTGTTTAGCTCTGCGACAATTTGGTCACGCTCGAAGGGATGGTCCCCATGAGTTGCTTATCAAGGGTATTGTATTCAATTATGAGGATGATATTCAAGAGTATCGCCGGAGGATCATACGAGCTTGGGGCATGGTAAAGAGATCTGTCGTTAAGACTTTGGGGCCAAAGACTTCCATTCCTATGAAACCTTACCTCCAATGGGTACGAGCTCGTGCCCAGAAGCTTATGATGCCCTATGTGTCCGTTTTACCAGTGATTGTGGAACCCACTACTGAAGGAGGAATTCCTTACACGTTATATGCCCACGGATTTTAGGGAATTACAGAGGTCTTGGATTCAGTTGATGAAGGAGCGGGATACTTACAGGGGTCAGTTCCATGCTCAGGAGAGGAAAGTTTTAGAGCTCACAAAGCAACTGCATGAAGAAAGAGGATTGAATGACTATCTTGGCACAAAGAGGAAGCATCCATGGGAATTTTGATGTCTTTTATAGTTTTAGATTTGTTTATTTTTAATTGTAACGCCTAAAGGGCATTTGAACTTCAAATTCAGCTAATAAAGTTTTTATTTATTTTTGGTTTGCAAATTTAAATTTCCCGAAGTCTTTGAAATCATTGCATACGCATCCCATTATAATACACATCATTACAGGTACCATTACAAGTTTCTCATCTCCTTCGCTATTTATTTTAGCAGAAATGTCTTTCGAACAAAGCATTAAGGACCTACAGGCACATAACGCCCAATTCCAACAAATGTTCATCAGTCTGGCCAAGGGGCAGGAGGATCTGAAAGCCCTCATTTTAAAAGAGAGGAAGAAAAAGAAGAAGGCTGCCGATATTCTGAACATGGGCCGAAGGTTTGGAGAGCGGTTGAAGCGAAAAGTCGACCCGACCTCTTCATCTAAGGAAGGGGAGAATCAAGAAGAAGAGAAAGACCCCAGTCCTGCAGTGTCTGACAATGATATTGATTACAATGATGAGCAATATCCTCCTGCTGAGGATAGATACAAGTAGTTAGAAGACCGTCTGAGTGCCATGGAAGTTCAGAGGATACCTGGACTGGATTTTGAAGAATTGGGATTGGTGTCGGGAGTAGCCATCTCGCAGAAGTTCAAGGCTCCAGTTTTTTCCAAGTATGATGAGGTGTCCTGCCCAAAGCTCCATCTCCGCTCTTATGTTCGAAAGATCCAACCCCACACCGCTGATAGAAATTTGTGGGTGCATTTCTTTCAAGATAGTCTATCAGGGACTCAGCTTGAATGGTTCTACCAGTTGGAGGGAGCCAATGTCCGAAATTGGGAAGATCTGGCTGCTGCTTTCTACAAGCAATATCAGTACAATGCCGACCTTGCCCCTACTCGTACTCAACTCCAGAGTATGTCCATGGGTGCAGGTGAAGGTTTTAAAGATTAAGCACAAAAATGGAGAGACTTGGCTGGGAGAGTTCAACCCCCTTTGTCTGATAGGGAGTTGGTTGATATGTTTCTAGGGACGCTATCTAGTCCATTTTTCAAACATTTGATCGGCAGCTCGTCAGCTGGTTTCACCGAGCTGATTCTAACTGGAGAAAGAGTAGAAGCTGGGATTTGAAGCGGCAAAATACAGAAGGATGCCTCTTCAAGTTCAGTAAAGAATCCTTTTGCCGGTAAGAAAGAAGCCAGTTCCGTCTATAGCCCGAGGTGCCAGAACAAGGCTGAACCTCGTTAGACAGTAAGTGTCGTGATGATACCTAGACCTGCAGTTGCTCCATAATGCAACAATCAACAAAGGGTGGAACGGCCACAACGGCAGTTTACCCGCATCAACATGACCTTGGTTGAAGTTTTACCTCACCTGCTGAGATCCAACTTGGCAACCTTGAGAGAGGCTCCCAAGAATCCAAATACTACATCTCTCCGATATAATCCAAATGCCCGGTGTGCTTATCATTCTGAGAGTCCTGGCCACGATACAAATGATTGCTAGGCTATGAGGAATAAAATACAATACTTAATTGAAGCCAAGGAGATAGATTTTGATGCTCCGGAGAAGCCAAATGTCATAACTGCTCCCATGCCTAAACATGGTCGTGGAGTTAATGCTATTGATATTGATCGGTTTGTTACCTCTATCGATGAAGTGTCTACTCCTCTCATGACTGTCAAGAAGAATTTGCTGTTGGCCGGTTTATTTCTGGGTTGTGGTGAAGGTTGCCACATGTGTTTGTTTCTACCTTCTGGTTGTCGTTTGCTGAAGTTAGGTGTTCAACGCCTGATAGATAACAAAGAGATTCTGTTTGAGAAAACTATGATTCCTGTTGTTCCAATTGAAGACGTTGCCATTATAACCATTTTCGCCAATCCTTCCAAGGTTTCCTCGAGAAGACCTGTTAGGATTACATCTGCTCCAAGAATTGCTCTGCTGATAATCACTATTCCTGGTCCTGTCCCGTATGTCTCGGACAAAGCTGTCCCATGGCATTATGGTGCCGATGTGTACTATCATGGAATCAAACAAGAACTTAAAGATGAAGAAGCTGATCCTAATATTGGTAACATTGTCGGAACCAGCAAAATCACCCGGAGCGGAAGGGTCTTCTCTCCCGAGATTTCCCCTAAGACTGTTAACAAGCCTATTGTCATTCCGTCTGCTGTTCCTACTGGTACATCAACTACAGTTCCTGTTCTTACTCCAGTTATTACCCCTGTTGGCGAATCGTCTAATACCCGCGGCAAAGAGGTTGTAGGTGAGCCTACCCGGACGGAGGCGCCTAAGAAAATTGTTGTGGAAGCCTCTAATCAAAAAATAGAGGAAATACTGAAAATAATTAAGAAGAGCGACTACAATGTGGTCGAGCAGCTGGGGCAGACCCCGTCGAAGATATCCATGTTGTCTCTGCTATTGTGTTCTGAAGCCCATGTGAAGGTTTTGATTGCATTTCTCAAGACTGCGCATGTGCCACAAGAGACTTCCGCTGATCAGTTCAAAGACTGTGTGGCCAACCTTACTGCTGATAATGGGCTGGGTTTTTCAGATGCAAATTTGACACCGAAAGGAAGAAAGCATAATGATGCTCTGTATGTCTCGATTGAATGCAGGGGCACCACTATGTCTCATGTGCTGGTAGATACCGGGTCTTCACTAAATGTTCTGCCAAAGAAGGCGTTGGAACAATTGGATTGCGAGGGTTTGACTCTAAAGCCTAGTAACATTGTGGTAAGGGCTTTTGACGGATCGAAGAGAATGGTGCACGGAGAAGTGGACATCCCTGTCAAAGTAGGTTCTCAGACTTTTGGGTCTACTTTCTATGTGATGGACATCAGGCCGTCGTATTCTTGTTTGCTGGGTCTTCCTTGGATCTAAGAGACTGGGGCATTCACCTCCACACTCCACCAAATGCTGAAGTATCCGGTGAAAGGAAAGATTGTCACAGTGCGAGGTGAAGAAGAATATATGGTGAGTCACCTCAACTCCTTTCGCTACATAGAGATGGACGGGGAATTCATCAAAACTCCTTGTCAGAATTTTGAAGAGGTCCCTCAGATCTTAGCATCAACTGAAACTACTAGCAACAAACCTCCTTTGAGGATGGCTTCTCTCAAGGACGCCAGGGCCGCGATTGAAGAAGGTGGGTGTGCCAATTGGGGTCAGCTCCCTGATTTCACTCATAAAACTGACAAATTTGGTTTGGGCTTTACTACAAGGACTCAAAGGGCTGTTAGGCACGCTCGGGCTGGAGGACCTCCCGTACGCATCAACAATCGAAGAATTAACGCCATTGAAGACAGTGAAGAGGAATCAGACCTTGACAGTTGGATCTACCCAACTACCAATGGTGGACCGAGTAACTGGACGACTAGGGACTTCATACCTGTTTCTTTTATTCCGCAGTAATTGACTTATTTATTTTAAGATTTATAATAAACAATTCGAAACTTTACGGCCCGATGCCCTGCCCGAGTAACCTTGGCTTTGCTTGTGAAGGCTATTATTTGTCATTTCATAATCATTAATAAAGCATTGGACGTTTCTTGCATACAAATTTTGCACTCTCTGTTTTTCTTTTCTGTTTTTCACTTTATCAAAACAGCTATTCTCTTACACACACTCACGTATCATAATGCAGATCCATATCCACTCTGGATCCCATTGATAACAACTCTTCTATTGCCAGTTATGACTTCAAAAATCCGATCAACCAAGCCGAGGACGAAGGTGAGGATGATTGTGAAGTGCTTGGAGAACTTGCTAGACTGTTATAGCAGGAAGAAAGGGCCATACAACCCCATGAAGAGCCGGTTGAGACAGTAAATTTGGGTATACAGGAAGACAAAAAAGAGGTTAAAATAGGCGCAAATCTGGAGCTTAGCATCAAACAGAGGTTGATACAGATGTTGCACGACTATGTTGAGATCTTCGTTTGGTCCTATGAAGACATGCCTGGTTTGGACACTGATATTGTGGTACATCTCCTGTCGACTAAAGAAGACTGTCCTCCGGTTAAACAGAAGGTCTGTCGTATGTGCCCTGAAATGTCAGAGAAGATCAAGGCATAGGTCATGAAACAGTTCGACGCAGGATTCTTTGTTGTCACTTTCTATCCATAATGGGTTGCAAACGTTGTTCCGGTACCTAAGAAGGACAGTAAGGTACGAATGTGCGTAGATTACAGAGATCTGAACAGGGCAAGCCCCAAGGATGACTTCCCACTTCCTCACATTGATGTTCTGGTCGACAAAACCGCGCATCATAAAATCTTCTCCTTCATGGATGGTTTCTCTGGCTACAACCAGATCAAGATGGCTCCTGAAGACATGGAGAAGACAACCTTCGTTACACAGTGGGGAACCTTCTACTACAAGGTAATGCCTTTTGGGTTGAAGAATACTGGGGCAACCTATCAGCGCGCCATGGTCGCTTTGTTCCATGATATGATTCACCACAAGATCGAAGTCTATGTTGATGATATGATAGCCAAATCTCAGACTGAGGAAGAGCACCTCGATCATCTCCAGAAATTGTTTGGCAGATTGAAGACATACAAGCTGAGGTTGAATCCGAACAAGTGTACCTTCGGGGTAAGATCTGGTAAGCTTCTGGGTTTTATTGTCAGTGACAAGGGTATTCAGGTAGACCCTGCGAGGGTAAAAGCCATACAAGAGATGACGGTTCCCCGCATAGAGAAAGAGGTTATAGGTTTCTTGGGACGCCTGAATTATATCGCTAGGTTCATTTCACATCTTATTGCTACTTGTGAGCCAATCTTCAAGCTTCTGAAAAAAGATCAAGTGGTAAAGTGGAATGACGAATGCCATACCTCCTTCGAAAGAATCAAAGAATACCTTCAAGAACTGCCAATTCTGATGCCTCCAGTTGAAGGAATACCTTTGATATTATACTTGACAGTGCTAGACACTTCAATGGGGTGTGTGCTGGGGCAGCATGACGAGTCTGGCCGAAAAGAGCACGCCATTTACTACCTTAGAAAAAAGTTTACCGACTGTGAGACCCGATACTCATTGCTCAAGAAAACTTGCTGCGCTTTGGCATGGGCTGCTCGCCGGCTGAGACAGTATATGCTGACTCACACTACTTTATTGATATCAAAGATGGATCCAATCAAGTATATTTTTGAGAAGCCCGCTCTCTCCGGAAGGATAGCAAGGTGGAAAATGATCTTAACTGAGTACGACATACAATATACAACCCAAAAAGCTATAAAGGGGAGTGTATTGGATGATCATTTGGCTCATCAGGCCGTGGATGACTACCAGTCCATGAATTTTGAGTTTCCGGATGAGAATATCATGTTGGTGACTGACTACGAAGAGCCTGGACCGGAGGAAGGACCTAGGGAAGGATCCCGATGGTCTATGTATTTTGATGGAGCCTCAAACGCACTGGGTAACAACATTGGCGCTGTAATCATATCTCCTGAGGGTTGTCATACTCCGTTCACCGCCCATTTATGTTTCAACTGCACCAACAACATGGCAGAGTACGAAGCATGTATTATGGGACATCGAGCTGCTATTGACCTAAGGATTAAGTTCTTAAGTGTATTCGGGTATTCCGCTCTAGTGATAAGTCAGATTAAAGGCGAGTGGGATACTAAGCACCCAAATCTCATCCCGTACAAAGAGTATGTACTGACATTGCTCCCACACTTTGAGGAGATAACCTTTGAACATTTCCCACGAGAGGAGAACCAGTTAGCGGACGCGCTAGCTACCATGTCTTCTATGTTCAAGGTTAGGTGGGACAATGAAGCTCCCCAGATTACCATTGAGAGGTTGGATGAACCAGCACACTGCTGTGAGATCGACACCGAAGAAGTGGTAGACAAACCTTGGTTTCACGAAGTCAAAAGGTATCTCGAGGTTCAGGAGTATCCCGAAGGGGCATCTGTCAATGATAAGAAGTTTTTGAGAAGGTTCGCTGCAAAGTTCTTCCTTAGTAATGGACTCCTCTATAAACGCAACCATGACTCCACACTACTACGGTGTGTAGACAAGAGCGAAGCAGAGAGGATCATGACAGATCTGCATGAAGGCACTTTCGGAACCCACTCTAGTGGACATACCATGGCTAAAAAGATCCTACGGGCAGGATATTATTGGTCCACCATGGAAGCGATTGTTATCAGCACTCTCAAACTTGTCATAAGTGCAAAATATATGCTGATAAGGTGCATGTGCCTCCAGTTCCTTTGAATGTCCTGACAGCTCCTTGGCCCTTTATGATGTGGGGCATCGACATGATCGGCGAGATCAGACCTACTTTGTCCAACATACATCGTTTCATTCTGGTGGCTATTGATTACTTCACAAAGTGGGTTGAGGTAGCTTCCTTTGCTACTGTGACCAAGAACGTCACGACACGGTTTATCCGACACAATCTGATCTGTCGATATGGTGTACCAGAGAGGATTATTACTGACAATGGTACAAATCTCAACAACACAATGATCACCGAGCTCTGCAAACAGTTTAAGATACAACATCATAACTCTTCTCCCTTCCGGCCGAAGATGAATGGCGTTGTTGAAGCAGCTAACAAGAACATCAAGAAGACTGTACAGAAGATGACGGTGACATATAAAGACTAGCATGAGATGTTACCATTTTCTCTTCATGGGTACCGTACCTCAGCACGGACATCGACAAGGGCAACACCCTACTCTCTGGTATATAGCATGGAGGAAGTCCTGCCCATCGAAGTCCAGATACCCTCTCTCAGGATTATGAAGGATGCGTGCTTGAACGAAGACGACTAGATCCAAACCCGACTTGATCAACTAAAACTAATCGATGAAAAGAGACTAACTGCTATCTGCCATAATCAAACGTATCAAAAGCGAATAATCAAGGCTTTTAACAAGAAAGTCAGGCGTCGAGAATATCAAGGCGGGGATCTAGTGATCAAACGCATCATACTACTGCAAGGTGATCCCAGGGGCAAATGGAATCCCACGTACGAAGGGCCATTTATGGTTAAGAGCATTTTCTCGGGAGGAGCTATGATTCTAACCACCACGGATGGTGACGACCTTCCTCACCCTGTCAATGCAGACATAGTGAAAAGATACTGTGCATAATCAAAGACCCGCTAGGTCGACTGGCCTAGGGAAAAATAAGGGCTTCCTGGTGAACCAAAAGGGTTCGGGAAAAAGTAAGGGATGAAAATGAAAAAATATGTACACCCGACAAGTCGAAAACCCGAAAGGGAGGCTTGGGCAAAAAAGGGTATCCCGGTGGATTGAAAACTCGAAAGGGAAGTCCAGGCAAAAGTTAGGGATTGAAGCGTATCACTAGGTCTCATTGGATCATCTTGCGACCAGACTTCGGTGTCGACTATCAAGCTCGGACGACGCCAATCAATATGATCAACCTTCGGCCAAGTAGCAAAGGGATGAGATGCTTGAAGATATAAAGGCAATAGCAGAGTTAGAACCCAATAGGGTCGTTTCACATAACTTTTTTTCTTTCTTTGACACAAATTGTATAATTTCTGTCTTTCAGCGGCGTTCTCTTACTAGAGTGTCAGCCTCTTTGTACAAAATGCCTATTACAAGCCAATTTCAAATTCAATACAAATTATTTTCACAAAACTTCAAGTTGTTTCCTTTTCTTTTTCTGTTTTGTTTTGCAAGAATGTCCAATGATTTATTTTTTATATATGCATTTGGAAATGATTGCCGCTCATAAATATTTACATAAGAAACAAAGGCAATTACTCGTAATTCTAGAAACAGGGAAAATAAGAAGTTTCAAACCCGACGGTTCCTCTGCCCAGTAGGTATCGGGATAAAGTCAGCTTTGGAACATGATTATCAGCACATACACTCCCCACGGAGTAAAAGTACCCAAAGGCTGATGCCAGCTTCCCTGAAATAGGACATAACTATCCCCATCCGAGGTTCATAATCACGGGCGAGTCAATAAATTTCATTCCCCAAGCAGAGTTTATTTCTCCAACAGAGCTCGTCATCTCCAGAAACGGAACTTCATCCCCAACTGAGTTTATTCCTCCATATCAGCGGGTCTATCAAACAAAGTATCTCTTCCCCCAAGTTTGGTCCCTGCTGAGTTATTTCTCCAGCATCTCTTCCCGACAGAATATTCGCAAATCTCCAGCAACCGTCAGGGATTTATTTTCCTAGACACGAGCATACCCCGATAGCATTTCATGAACATACATCATGACATACACATACATATCATATACAACATAATCTCATTTGTTTTGATAACATCATCTCACCCTGTATTTCATGCATCGCATATAACTAACCCTGATATCTTTTAAGGAAAAGACGATTAGCTTCAACGAATCCAACAGTTATACAGATCACATCTACAGACAACTAATGGAAACTTAGTTCCCGAAATCAAACGGGTTAACTAATCAAACTTATAACCTTGCCCCGGTTCATCCTGAAGTTTTACACGAACTTATCTCAAAGTAACCTTACCCTGGTTCCTCCTGAAGTTTTACACGAACTTATCTCAAAGTAACCTTACCCCAGTTCCTCCTGAAGTTTTACATGAACTTATCACAAAGTAACCTTACCCCGATTCCTTCTGAAGTTTTACATGAACTTATTTCAAAGTAACCTTACCCCGGTTCCTTCTGAAGTTTTACACGAACTTATCTCAAGGTAACCTTACCCCGGTTCATCCTGAAGTTTTACACGGACTTAACCCAAAGTAACCTTACCCAGGTTCCTGCTGAAGTTTTACCCAAACTCCTCAAAAAGCAACCTTGTCCAGGTTCCTTCTCACATGACTACTATCCATGCTTTCATATCGAAGTAACCCTACTATCCAGGTTCCTTATCATAACCTTACTATCCAGGTTCCTCCTCTCCTATCTCCAGACAGCAGTCCATAACACTGTAAGACCAGGACCTAATCAAACACGATCGGTTTTGCATTTACCCAGTAGAGTAACGAACAACTGAAGCTCCTAAAAATTCTATTTCTCCCAAGACAGATATCGAAATTCCTCAGCAGATTCCTCATTAACAACAGCAACAGGGACTCTCGTTAAAGGAATATCTCAGGAAATCCATATTATCTAGATGGCATCTTTAAGCCCATTTCCGATAATTCTCCGTCGCATCCAGGATGGCATCTTTAAGCCCATATCTGACAATCTTCCATTATCGACCTCCAAATGGAATCTGTAAGCCCATTCCTGATATCACAAATCAAGTTCCACTTCATGCGAGTGCAATTTTCTGGGCACTCTAGTGTTCAATCATCTTCCACCTTCAGATCACGAAAGGCAGAGCAGCCAATCTACATCCTCAGGTTTAAGAAGATTGAACATGGGCAGCTGTTGTACCCCAAAATTTTCCCTCCCATTTTCCTCAAAAAATGTCAAGTGAGGTCCCCAAATTGTTCAAGGAAGTCCAAGAGTTGACCAGACAAACTCTCTCCTAAGATAGTATATCTCAAATTAGGGTTTCCCTTTCCATCTAGATGTGTTAACCACAAAGGAATAAAATGCTTTCCAAGGTCCTAATATGTTCCTAAGATCATCCATGTCAAGTTTCAGGCCTTGTATAAGAAGTTTGCTCATTCAACTGCTTAAATGCTTGAGAATCGACTGTATTAGGTCAAAAGTCAACTGTAACCCACATACAGTCAAACCTCAAGATTTTTTGTCAACATCAACATTTTGAAGTAACCTCCATCATTTTATCAAGGGTTGATCATGATTCCTCAAGGAATGCTCCAAATTCACCAAAACCCAAAAGTTGCTAAATTAGGGTTTTGTAGGAAAAGTCAACCCAACTTTGACCAAGCATAACTTCTTTATACTTTATCAGAAATTTTCCATCCAACGCTCATTTTGAAGAGGATTCAATTCCCTACAATTTATATTCATCCCACAATTTCAAAATATGCACTCATCAAAAGATATGAATTTTTACATTATAGGTCCTTTTGAAAAGTCAACAAAAACACCTTTTGGGTCAAAGCTTCATACATTTACATGGAAGATCTAATTGAGATGAAACCAAAAGGGTTGTTTAGGGCACATCCTAAGCTTTCTAAAAGGTCTAATAAAACCCTCCTAGGCTAAAAATTGAAAGAGTTGTGCATTGTCAAAGTTGGCAATTTTTGGAAAATTATCAAAAGTCAACATTGATCAAATTTGCATTTTTTCCAAAGGGGCCCATGTTTTCTTGCTTGAAACATGTTTCTAATAGGACCCAAGATCCCTGGACTTTTCCATATATTATTTTATTACTTTTATCATTTATTTTGATTTTTTATTCATTTAAATCAAAATAAATCAAATTAAATGGTAAAATAATGAAAACAAATCAAATCTTGGGATTTTTGTGCACATTTGGAGTCTATGTACAACTAGCATGATGATTAATTCGTGCAGGACTCATTAGGGTTGGAAAAGATTGGATTGAAGCTTGTTTTAGAAAGATATCATACATGAATCAAATCAAATCACATTTTCATAATTCTCAAAGATATGATGCAATTTTACAACCATAATTCAGTCTACTGTATGTATAGAACAATTGTAGATCAAAAGAGAGGGTTGAGCAGTCGTGAAAACACCAAACCAATTTCCAAAAAAGTGACAAAAAGTGTTGGATCATTTTTGCGTTTAGAGATCAATTCAGACCATTCCAACGCTGCTAATCGATTCTTGGACCTTCCCAGAAGCCAATTGGATCAGTTGCAAGGCTTGAAACACCCAGAAATACGCGTAATTGCTCTCAAGGTTTGCCCTCAAACTCAAAATCGATTACTGTATTCCTGGCATCTTTAGCACGTTTAAGTCATATATTTGTAATCCTCATCATGTTTGCAAGCTAACTGTGTTATTTAATTGCGTTTTTGAAGCCTATACACGATGTTGCCATTGTTAGGGTTTACGTTTGTAATTTAGGGCTCTCTTACACAGGTGAAATTATCCAAAAAGAAGGATACCAGGGTGTTCACGAGATCACCACGAATGGAGCTATGTATTTAGATATCATTTATCGTGCGTTTTGTGCATTTTTGAAATTTGCAGGGGTTATAGCTACAGACTTGTGTCTGCCGGTAAAAGTCCTTCACCTAATACGACGGTTGCAGCGAAGAAGATAGTATGTGGCAACCCACCATTGGCTCATTTGAAACTTGCGCTCTTTTCTGAATTTACTGCTTTATTTTATTTATTATATTTTGTTCTCATTATACAAACAAGTTGACATGGTAGTGCAACTAGCAATGCATCGTTGGAGATGAGTATAAGGATCTGGGTTCGATCCCAGGTACCAACAATTGCTTTGTATTATTTTTCTTATGTAATCAGGTGTACCACGCTCTCAACCGTCCACCATGCGCTAGCAATTCCTGACCACTGGATGTACTTCTATCTAGATTCAACACTTCCAGCCATGAAAGTCCATGATACACCTCCAGGTCAACGCTGCACAGGATCCAACGTGGTTGACTGGGCTTGGTGCTTAATGGGCCAAGGAATTCAGATTCATACCCCCCTTTCAGCTAGCATACAGGCCCATTTGGTTATTTCTTTTAATATTTTCTTTAATTTCTTTTCTTTATTTCTTTTCCTTTTTTCTTATTAATACAAAAATTATTTTTATTAAATTAACAAATCAAAAAATCACAAAAAGATCTGTTTTCCTTAATAAATATTTTTTGAATTAATTAGTTTAATTAATTTAGGGCAATTTAATTTTCTTCTTTATAATGAAAAATAATTAGAATTAGGGTTTTTTAGATTGTACATAATTTAATTAATTTCCTTTAAAATACATCAAAGATCATTTTTTATAAATATATATTTCTTTAATTAATTAATTTAATTAGAAAATTAGGTTAATTTAATTTCTTTCATAATTTTAAAAACAATTAGAAATTAAGTTTAATTGATTTATAATTAAATTGTTTTCTTCAATAAAAATCCAAAAAAAAACACTTTTTCTCTCAAATTAGGATTTTAGATTATTTCAATTGTCCTTGCATTTAATTTTCCGTGCGCTCATTAATTATTTGTCCATTATTTTGTAACTGTTCAGGGTTTGTAATAGTTAACCTAGGGTTTTTATTTACTGTTTAAATCCCCGATTTTCGGTTATATAATTAATCCCCCTTCCCGAAGCCTTGTAATGGCTAGGTTTTATTTCCTCGCACTTTTAATTTCTGCAATCTTTAACTGTCTAGATGTATGGCTAATAGGATTGTAGGGCAAGAATGTCTGGAAAATTAAAACGGTAGATCACCTAATATGCAAAGATTAAATGACTGAAACAAATCATATGCACATATTCACTCATAGGGTTTACCTCACTTTGGTTTCCTTCGGTAAACAATCATTAAGCATAGGAGATTTTAGTGGTTGCCCTCCAGTCTAAAGAGATCAAATTGTTCCATTTGAATGTTGCCTCGGAAAGATCTTAAGACTCTAGGGTTACTACTAAAATTTTCTAACTATTTCTTTAGTGATTGTACTTGTCCCTTTCGAATGTCCCTTCAAACTCCAACGATGGTGCTACCTACTCCTTAATAGTAGGATAGCGCTGTCTAAAGGAAATAGAACGAACAATCCTTTTTTCGAGTAGGTAGAATCTTAGGTACTTGCTCAATGAATACTTTTCACATAAACACCTTTCAAAACAAATTTTCAAAACAAACTTCGTCACATACTTGAGGACTGATACAAGGGTTATCACGAAGTAAAACTTTTCAAGAAAAACACACACAAGCAATCTGAAAAATGAGCAAGTACCTAAGAGCCCGTAGATAACTACGGATAGAAAGGGTGCTAATACCTTCCCTTTCTATAATCCACCCCCGTACTCAGAAACATCTCAAAAAAGGTTTTTTCCGTTCTTTTTCCTTTTCCTGATTGGATAAAATAAAATTCGGTAGCGACTCTTGCTTACCGCGACATTTTGCAAACAAAAAACGCAAAACGCAAACCAGTATAACAGTCGGTTCTGCCACCGTATCATAATGGGTTTTAAGGTAATACCCTCTTGAAGTTTTGATTGGTTCAACCTGTCCTATAAATAGTAACCGGGTTCTAAGGGATCTTAGTATCACTGATCTTTCCCACAAGTTTCGTTCTGATAGACAACTAACTTGCCACTAAACAAAACTCGGGAGTCAAATCTCAATGAGTGTAGTATCGAGTATCAACCGACTTTGGGCATACACCAAAGACGACTATCACACTACGTCATAATAGCCAAGTTGTTCAATTAAGGTTCTAAGGTCAGTTGACGCTTCATGGCACCACACAGCGGCCCCGTATTCTCCTTGATTAACTCAAGGGCTACCGGTACCCACCAAAGTGTCGCATCAACGTAGTTATCGCTTCAACCGTGTCGGTATACCCCACACAGTTTCCATGATCTATTGCTACTTACCTAAAATGTTTCCGCAGATCCGTGTGTAGGATCTATAGTAACCCAAACAATACCCTTAAAAGTAAAGCAATCAAAACAGACAAAGAAAACAGATTAGAAATGAACTAGACCCTAAGGCAAACCCCGCTTTTATTATATTCCCCAGCAGAGTCGTCAGTTCTGTCATACGGTGGCAGAACCGGCTGTTAATACTGGTTTACGTTTTTTGTTCGCAAATATTACGGTAAGTAAGATTCGCCAATGACTTTTCTTTTATCCAACAAAGGAAAGGGTGAAAAGAACAGAAAAAACATTTTTTGAGATTTTCTGAGTAAGGGGGGTAGATTATGGAAAGGGAAGGTGTTAGCACCCTTTCCATCGTGGTTTTCCACGGGCTCTTAGGTACTTGCTCATTTTTGAAAATTGTTTTCGTGTTTGTGTGTTTTGAAAGGTTTTGTTTTCTTTACGATAACTCTTGTATCAGTCCTCAAGAGTGTGATAAAGCGTTTTTGAAAAGAATTTTGAAAGTGTGTAAGTGTAAAAAGGAATCAGATTTGAGAAAGTACTTAACAGCTATCTACCTACTCGAAAAAGGCATTCTTTTCCTCCTTTCCTTTAGATAGTTCTATCCTACTATTAGTGAGTAGGTAGCCCTATCGTTAGATGTTGAGGGACTATCGAAAGGTACGTTTATGGTCATTGAAGGCAACATGTAGAGATACCTTAGCAGTTCAAAGGGATTGTCATCATGTAGGCAACATCGAGGGACAAGATCATTTCTCGTAGGCAACTCGAGGGACATTAAGGGACCATGATCTTCATGATGACTTTTAAACTGAGGGTTTTTGCTAAGAGTATCCCTACGTTCGAGGGACATGACCATTTCCGAAGGCAACCAAAGTGGGAAATACCCTAGGGGTGCAAGTATGCAATAGTGTGCTTTTTCAGGTATTTTATCTTGAGGTTAGTGACCTAAGGATTGATTGATTAATTCTTTTCATGCACGCCTAATTTACTAACAGTTTATATAAAAACATATAATATAGTGCGGAAAGTAAATTGCAGGAAATAAACACTCCTAAGCTATTACACAGCTTCAG
The DNA here is from genome assembly GCA_948472305.1 of Vicia faba. NCBI lineage: Eukaryota > Viridiplantae > Streptophyta > Magnoliopsida > Fabales > Fabaceae > Vicia > Vicia faba. Next base: position 1,525,465,185 of record OX451739.1, on the reverse strand, counting down.
GACAATTACAATTATATATGAGTGAAAATGTAAAATGCAGAAATTAAAACCCTAATTAGACTATTACAAACCAGGTGCAGTTACAATATTTGAAAAGAAAATGCGAAAAGTGGTAAAGCGAGTGAATTGAAAATACGTCTAAAACCCTAAGGTATAAAAATCTTTTTTTGTTTGTTTTTATTCTATTCAAGAAAATGTTTAAATAAGAATTAGATTAATTAACCTAAATCTAGATTTAAAGAAAAAAAGGAAATAATTAAAGAAAATTCAAACTAATTAAAAAGAGTTAATTCTAAATTTTTTGTAGTTTTTATTATGAAAAGAACATAAATTAAACATGAATTAAATCCTAGGTCTAATTAGTTTTAATTAGGAAAAGATGTTAAAATAATTAATAATCAATTTACAAAAATTAAAAATAAAATTAAAAAAACCTAAAACTGTATTTTGTGATTTTATTTATTTTATGAAAAAAAAAATGATTTAAAACAAAAAAAATTAAAAAAATTAAACAAAATAAAATAGAAAAATTAAAAAAAAAGTGAAAGTAATGGGCCTGATAGTGAAAGCAAGTTGGGGGGTATGCTGCTGAATTTTTGTTAGGCCCAGTAACTCAGCAAGCCCAATGCAAGCGTGTGGTTTAGTGTGGTTATGTCTGGAGGGTCTATGGTAAGCCTGCATGCTGGAGGCGCTGGATCCAGGTCAACTGAAATCTGATGGTGTTGACCTGCTAGCCCATGATAAGCGTGAATAGCCTGGCTACACTAGACCTGGAGGAAACTCACTAGAAAAAAATAAAATTCAAGACTTGGAAATCGAACCCAGGTCTCTTCCCTTTGCATGCGTCCCTTGTACAACTCAACCATCCTGTTAATTCATGTACATAATGACACAAAAATATTATAATGATAAATTTAGTCAAGGGTCAAATTGTCAAAACGCGCCAGATCAGATCTCGCTTGGACCAATGAAAAATGCCACTTAAGCCACTGAAGTCTAGGCTGGTCAACGGTGTCGGAGCCCAGCTCAGGTCACCTTCTCCGACTGACTCAAATTTCAAATCTACAAAAATATTATGAATTAAAACGTAAATGATACCCTACCCCCTATTTTAAGGGATGCGATCACGATGATGGTCTTCTTTTTGGCTGAAACAGCCTACAAACGCAGATGCGAAGAAAAAGAAAACTCGTGCCCTAACAATGCCACTTCTTGATTCTGACGTTAAAGCTTGCATATAACGGTTCAAAACATACGCAAATATGATATTAAACTCAAATATGTGAAGTGATATAATTTATATGCCATGAATCGAAAGTTTGAAGTTTGAGAATTTTGCAAACCGTGAGTTATCGTAGGGGGTGATTCTGTATGCTTTGGCCTTCAGGAATGGGTTAGTTCTTCCCCTAGGATCCTCTGAAGGATGATGGAATGCCCGAATCTGATTGAGATTGGCTGGAGAGTGAGATTTTGAATTGCACCACACTTGAATAATTTTGCAACTTTGTTCTTGGTTTGGAGGCAGCCTTCACATCCCTCTTTGATCTAGGGTTGATGTGCTTATGTAGTAAATCACTTTAGGTCAACAAAAATGTGGAGGAAATCCAATTGATCAATGCTCTTTTAAAGTGTGAAGATTTTGATTCAAATATTTCCAAAAGAAAAGATCCACTTTCCTTTTCACTCCACACAATTTTGATAGCTGGCTATGATCTTTTTGGTTTAAAAAAGATTTGCATATTCTATATCTTACATATTATTGCATTTATTTAGTATTTATTTAATTTATTTTGAATTTATTTGAATAAAAAAAACCCAAATAATTCATGGACATGTTTAGAGATCCTTAGATACATCATGAACACGTTTGGACTCTAAAAATTGGGCCCAATAGCTCAAAAATACAAATTTTCCAAATCGAGACTTCATGCATTCCTTGAAAAATTCCCAACTTGTACAATCTTTATCTCTTTCAATTTTGACCCTAAGAGGGTGTTATTAGACTTTTTAGAGAGCTTAGGATGTCCTCTAAACAACCCTTTTGGTTTCATCTCAATTGTCTATTCCATGTTCATGTAAGGAGCTTTGACCCAAAAGGTGTTTTTCTTGACTTTTTGAAAGGACCTATAATGTCTGAGCTTGTGTCTTTTGATTGAGGCATTTCTTGAACTTGAGGACTGAAGATAAGTTGTAGAGAATTGGATTCTATTCAAAATGAGCCTTTTGTGGAATTTTTTTTGATAAAGTATGAGAAAGTTATGCCTGGTCAAAGTTTGGTTGACTTTTCCTATAGAAACCCTAATTTACCATTTTTGACTTTTGATGAGTTAGCAGCATTTCTTGAGGAATCATGATCAATCTTTGATCAAATGATGGACATCACTTCAAAATGTTGATGTTGACCAAAAATATTTAAGTTTTACTATATATATAGGCCACAATTGACTTTTGACCTAGTACAGTTGATTTCCAGGCATTTGAGCAGTTGACTGAGCAAACTTGTTGTGCAAGGCATGAAATTTGTCATGGATGATCTTATGGAAATATTATGACCATGTGAAAAATTTGAGACCATTGGAGCTCAACCATCTTGGTGAAAATGTAAACCCTAGTTTGAGGTTTATTGCGTTAGGAGGAGAACTTGTCTGGTCAATTCTTGGTCATCCTTGAGAAAATTGAGAACCTTAATGAGCATGTCTTGAGTGAAATGAGAGAGAAAATTTTGGGGTACAAGAGTAAGCATTCTCAAGAATCATTAAAAAGTTGCCTTACTACTGAAATTTCTAAATATTTTTCAAACACACAACACAAAGCATTTTCAAAACAAAGTGAGGTAGCGATTAAGAGCCCGTGGATAAGTACGGATGAAAATGATGCTAACACCTTCCATTTTTCATAATCTACCCCCCAAACTAAATAATATTAATGTATTTCTTATTATTTTCACCCTTTCCTTATTGGATAAAAGAAAATTCGGTGGAGATTCTTGCTATCCGTAACATTTGCGATAAAACGCAAAATAAGTCAGTTCTCCCACTGTATTACAGAACTGGAGACTCTGCTGGGGAAATATGCTCAAAAAAGGAGGGGTACCTTTAGAGTTAGATCAATTTTAAATGTTTTCCTGGTTTTCTGTATATGCTTTACATTTGAGGGATTGTTTGGGTTTATTTTCTTGCAAAGATCCTACACCACGATCTGGGGGAATTTTAGGTAAGTAGCAATAGATCATGGAAACTATACGACGTATACTGATATAGTTGAAATGATAGTTACGTTAGTGTGACACATTGGTTGGTACTGGTATCCCTTGAGTCAGCCGGGGAGAATACTAGGTTGTCACGTGGTGTCATAAGCACTAACTGACCTTTAGAACCTTAATTGACCCAACTTAGCCATTAGAAGTTAGTGAGGTAGCCAACTTTGGTGCAATCCGAAGTTGGTTGATACTTAATACTACGCTCATTGAGATTCGACTCTCAAGTTTTTGTTTTGTGGAAAGTCAGTTGTCGTGCTAAATAAATCCTGTGGGAAAAATCAGTGATATTGAGATCCCTAGAACTCGATTACTTTTAAGACAGATTGAGCCAACTAAGCTTCAAGAGGGTACTTACCTACGAACCCCATGCAAGCCTTAGACCTAAGGCTCTTGTGTGCTTTGTTTGTGTTTGTTATCTGTTTAAACATAACATGATAACATCATAACATCATAACATCATAACATCATAACATCATAACATCATATTAGGACTAACAATTTCAAGGATCTAAGGGATTTATCTTTGTTCAGTGTTGCATGGTCATGGCTTCCAGTCGCAGGAATACCATCCGAATCAACTTCGTAAAGATACCTTCCAAGCTTGAGGAATTAGCCTCAAAGGTTCCTGACAATTCTTAATTCATCAAGAGACATGGTCATCTACTCAGTTTGGTTACTATTGGTTTCCAGGAAGACACGATGAGTGTTATTTTCCAGTTCTTTGATCTTAAGCATCACTATTTTACATTCTCGGATTATCAGTTGATGCCCACAATGAAAGAATTCTCTAAGTTACTCGAAGTGCCTATTCTTGATTAAATACCCTTCACCAGTCTAAAGCAAGTTCTGAAACCTAAAGACGTTGCAATAGCCTTATATCTGAAATAATCAGACATTGTATCTAATTGGGAAACAAGGAATGAAGTCAAGGTTTTTGCTCCTAAATTTCTGATAGAGAAGGCTTAGGGGTTTCTAGATGCCATGCATTTTCGTGCTTCTGAGGATATTTTGGCTTTGCTGATCTATGGTTTGGTACTGTTCCCTAATCTGGACTGTTGTACCCTAATTTTTGACCTAAGATCCCACTTGCATTTTTGCATTTTTTATACAAAAGTCAAGGTCACTAAATACGGTCGGTTTTAACCTCTCACCTTCGAGCGTTGACTATGCGAAGATTGTCAAGTGTTTTGAAAATTTTTATCCTATGTGTCACTAATTTCTAATCGCATACAAAGGTGTACGTTCTTGTTTTCTTTTGTTTCATGTGCAGAGACAGGTCTGAATCAAGAGCATCAGGTGTCACGCCTCAATTAAGGTTTTGAGTCTCCCAAGCCAGAAGTACGGTTGATTGTGGATTCTCGAAGACTGATTCATCAAGGCACACCGTTGCATCCTTAATTTCGCCCTTAATTTTTCAGTCGCACATTCATACCATATTTTGTCATTTGGTCACAATCATTAGTAAATATCTTCATTCATCACATTTTGCATCATTAGTCGTATTTAAGTTGACCAGGAAAAATCAGTTTAAATCAAAGTTTGCATCGTCTTTCAGTTGTAAAATACCCGACATTTCATTTCATGCATTTTTATCTCTTTACTCGTTTCTTGTATCGCTCCAAGTTGTTTATATGTCGATAATAAAAATATTTTGATTTTATAGACAAACTGTTAAAAGCGATTCAACAATGTGCGAAAAGTTAGCGAAAAAATATGTCAAGTTTTCACCTTTTACCGATCATTTTATGAATCTGTGCTTCGCGTAGATTATGACAGTATGCTCGCTTTATTTTTCGGTATAGTTCGAAGTCTCGTTTTAACCTTAAACGTCTGTTTAGTCTGATATTTTTATTGTTATTTTATTTTTTGATTTTTTGACTTCTTGAATATTTTTTCTTTAATCTTTATGACATGTAGATTATTTTAATGTGTTCATTTTATTTTTTCGGATAAATTTTCGTCCGGTTTTTATCGTTTTCGGTCATTTTGTGTCTTTATTTTTTATTCATAAAATATTCAAAAAAAATCATTTTAAATTGAGTTTCTTTTTATACTTTCAAGTTTTATTTTTATTTTTGTCATTCAGGGACTTTTTGGTCACAAAAAAATATTAATTAGACTTCGCTCAATTCTCATTGGTCGATAGCATAGTTTGCGGATTGATAGAGATTGAATTCTCATTGGTCGAAAGCATGGTTTGCGGATTGGTAGAGATTGGATTTATATTGAACGGCTTGGATTTATTTTGAAATCATAATATTTCTATTTTTTTTTCTATTTAAAGACTTCATTTTTTCTTTGCAAAGGGGGACACATCACACAACAAAAAAAGCAACTTACAGTAGCTAGCTCACTTTCTATTCCTCTTTCCACTTTCTATTCCTCTCACATCACAAAACAACAACGAAAACAACACAGTAAATAATCTCACAACACCTCTCTTCTACTTCTACATCTAATTACTTTGTTCTTTCTCTCATTACAAAACCAAAATGGCATCTCTTATGTTCTTCACACTTTTTCTTACAATTTCTGTACTTCACTTTACTTCAGCAACCTCCTCCACCGACGACACCAACACCGACGACTTCATAATCCGTCAAGTCGTCGACAACGAAGAAGACCATTTACTAAACGCCGAACATCACTTCACTTCCTTCAAGTCAAAGTTCAGCAAAAGCTACTCGACAAAAGAGGAACACGATTACCGATTCGGCGTGTTCAAGTCGAATCTCATCAAAGAGAAGTTCCACCAGAAGCTCGATCCAACCGTGGAGCACGACATAACTAAATTCTCCGATTTAACAGCGTCTGAGTTTCGCCGTCAGTTTCTCGGACTCAAGAAACGTCTCCGTTTGCCAGCTCATGCTCAGAAGGCTCCGATCCTTCCTACCACCAACCTCCCAGAGGATTTTGATTGGCGTGAGAAAGGCGCCGTTATTCCCGTCAAGGATCATGGTTCATGCGGCTCATGTTGGGCGTTTAGCACAACTGGAGCTTTAGAAGGAGCACCCTATCTGGCTAATGGGAAACTAGTTAGCCTTGGCGAACAACAGCTTGTGGATTGCGATCATGTGTGTGATCCAGAGCAAACTGGATCATGTGACTCGGGCTGTGCTGTTGGCATTGTAAAGAAGGAGAATGTAATCAATGGGAAGAACATTGCCGTTGGTGACATTATTATTGGTTTTCCATCCAGTGGAGTTCATTCTAATGGCTTCTCACTTGTAAGAAGAGTGCTTGCTCAAAGTGGGCTTCAATTGAAAGATAAACTTCCTGGCGGTGACATCACAATTGCTGAAGCTTTGATGTCTCCAACTACTATCTATGTCAAACAGGTGCGTGACATAATCAGCTTGGAAAGGAATTTCTTCTGGAAAGGTTCATCCTTTTTCATAGATGTGTCTTTATGTATCTATATGTGGCAAATATTGCACTAAATCTAATATTTCTCTTTATTTTGTTTAATATATCTATGGATTTGTTTTGTTGAAAAAAAACAAAAATAACTAACAATAAACCAATTGCTTAGAATTTTAATATTTAATTTAGAATTAATTTAGTTTTTATTTAAGTTAGTAATTTTATTATTAATATAGTTTAGATTAAATTAGTAATTTTGTAATGAATTTAGTTTATACTTGAACTAGTTTAGATGTAATTTAGCAACTTTAGAATTAATTTAGTTTAGACCTAATTCAGTAATATTAGAGTGTTAATTTATTTTAGATTTAATTTAATAACTTTCGAATTTCAGTTAGTAACTTTAGAATTTTAATTTAGTTTTAGTTAATAACTTCAAAATTTTATTTAACTTAGTTAGACACTTTAGAATTTAAGTTTAGTTTACTTAGTAACCTTAGAATTTCAAATTAGTCTAGATAATTTTTTAATTACACTTTTCTTTTATTCATGATTCTTCTTTGTCCATTCATTTAGTTTCTTACAATTTATCTTGTTATCTACCTTGTTCGTTTCTCGTGGATTTTAACTATTTATGATTTCTTACTCGAATATTAGATCTACCCACTTATGATTAATTCCAAGGGAAATATTTTTAACTCAGTTGACTTCACGTCATCAAATACGTCTTCTACAATCGTGCGAATAGCCTCATTCATGTTTTGCTTGCTTACTATTTTTCCAAACTTAAGACAATTTTCCCAAAAAGACTCCATTTTCAAACTCACCTCCTTTAAGTCAAAACTTCGATACTAGGTCGTCGTATCTTCAAAAATCTCTCCAACACCGATTTTTAGCCAAATGAACCATTTTAATCAAACAAACAATTTTAACCAAAAACAGATATTTCAAAAGGTTCCTGCGGAGTACCGCAGATGCATTGGGTGCTAATACCTTCCCATTGTATAACCAACCCCCGAACTCTCGATCTCTTTCAAAAACGCATTGTATTTTTATTACTTTTAAGTATTATTTTACATTGCATATTTTAGGGTTTTATTTCGCTCTTTTCCCTTTTCCCTTGGAAATAATAAAGCGCGGTGGCGACTCTTGCTTTTGTGAGTCAAGTTAATTAATAGCTTGATCTCCGATTTTCACCGCTACAGAATTGGCGACTCTGCTGGGGAAAGATTAACCTCTTGCTGGTCCATCCCTAAGTGGGTTAAGCCTAATTTGTTTTATCTGTTTTATCATTATTTGATTGTTTGATTATATGTATATATTATGATTATTTGGATGTTGATAATATTTACAAAGGACAAGTCCTATACCCGGACTAAGTTACACTTAGGAATAGGACGGGCGGTATAGTCATGTTAACTTTGAGGGAGTAATCCCGAATAAGGAGGCATGAGATCCCCCACTCAGTGGAAGGCCCTTTTGAACGTAATATTTGTTTACCGAGTAATCGGGAAGACATTATTATTTTCGACCTGGGAGCCAGAGAAGCTGGGAACCGTAGAACCCTAACCCATCTTGGCCTTTTAGGTGTAGCGCGGAGATTATAACGGAGTAATCCGGAGGTAATTGTTACGCGATGCTACGTTCGGATGAGTTTCTCTTGAGAATATTGCTGATTATTGAGTAATCGAGACGTTGGTAATATCCGAAGGAGGAATGTAGACTCCGGGAACTCTTAGAACCTTGTTCTACAGGTGTGATTAAACCGTTAGTACATACCTTGGGGGTGTTCCTTACCTTGACTCCACGCTCGTGACGTTGAACCTTTCGACTTTATTTGTGATCTTGCTTGTGGTTGTTGCATAGCCATGCATTCATGCATCCATAAAACCCTTTTCATTTGACTTTGAAGGAATTTGGAGGTCTTTCTTTGTAAACATCACAAGTTTCGTCAAGCTCAATGGATCTTGGGTGTTGATAGGGCGAAAACCCTAATCCACCAAAATGGATGATTGATCTTGATGATAACTTGATCAATGTTTGGAGCCAATTTAAAATTCATCTTCTATCTTCATACTTTGATGTTTACAACTTAATATCTTGAGTTCCTTGAAAATCAAATAAAAACTCTCTTTTGCATATCATACATCATTCTACATTTTTTTTTTTTTTTTTTTGTTTCACTTTCAAAGGTCTTTTTCCAAGTCTTATTTTTCCTTTGGTCTCATCAATACAACACTCGCGCTAAGAGAACAATGGAGAATATCAAGCAAGAGGTTTCTGAACTTCGTAGAGAGATGACTAATTTGAAAGCTAGTGTGGAGCACTTAACTGGTTTGGTCGAAATTTTGGTTGCCGCCCAAGTCAATCCTTCTAGGAGGGAGGAAGCGATGATAAAAGTCTTCACTGAAACTATAAAATCATTCTCTCATGAGAAGGTGTTGGTTAATGCGCCTAGTGACTTTCCTGACAAGGTGAATGTGGGAGTGCGTCTAGAAGAAGATGTCGGAAAGGGATGTTCATATGAAGATGGTAGCTCAACTAATGGTGTGAAGAAGTTTGATAATAACTTTCCCAAGAAGAGAACCAGAGGAAGAAATAATCATCATCAGAATCATCATGTTTCTCCCATTTATCGACAGAATCAGCAAGTTCCTAATCAGAGGAAAACCCAGTTTGATCCAATTCCAATTACCTATACAGAGTTGTTCCCTATCCTGATGCAGAGGAATTTGGTTCAGACCCGACCTCCATCAAAGGTTCCTGAGAAGATACATTGGTACTACAAAGCTGATTTGGCTTGTACTTTTCATCAAGGTGCTCCGGGGCATGACTTGGGGGGTTGCTTTGCTTTGAAGATCGAGGTTCAGAAGTTGGTCAGAAGTGGTATCTTGTCATTCAAGGATGCTGGTTTTGAAGTTCAAATCAAGCACGTGCCGAAGAGTAAACACGATTGATGGTCACTTTGAGTTTTGAAGGATGTTTTCGGTAATTCAAGTCTAGATGGAAAGCCTTCCTAGATTATTAACTTATTCATGTTTTTTGTAATTTTTCTTGTTTATCAAAACATTGTTTGCATGTAAGAGCTTGTTTGCATCTGAATGATTATCTTAATACAATGGGTATGTTTGTCTTGAAGAAATTCATTCGTTTCACTCATGTTTGTTTTCAAATTTTAAATTTCTTTTTGCATTATGATACCAACTTGTTGCCCATTCTCTTGCCTAGGCAGAGATTGAAGGGAGGATGATGATCTAAAGAACACAAAATCTCTGTTTGTTTGCTTTTGGATAAAATCTTGCTGATGATGTACAGGCATTGTTTCAAATCCCTAAACACCGGAGATATAAGGAAGATAATCCCTTGCTAACCCCTTTTGAGCCTTTGAAGTAGAAGTTTCTTTTCTATAACGAAAAAACCTTGAATTTTAACCTGGGGCAGGGTAGTTTTTAGTTAATCTGACTGAGTGTTCAAAATTCATAAGGAAGATGTTTTTTGAAGAGAAACTACGAGGGTTATCCTTCATGTATAATGAATCTAGAGGATATGGAACCACAATGTTAATCCTCATTCATCAAGAAACGAGGCAATCACAATCTTCTCAACAAGCAAATACAAGCTAATGTCACACATTTTGTTCAAAAAGTCAAAAATCAAGAAAAAAAGAAAAAGCCTGCTAAGTCAAAAAAAACATGAAAACGTGTGACTTAGGCAAAATTAAGGCATCCCGCTGGACTATCAATTCAAAAGAATTAGTTCAGGCAAAAGTTAGGGAAAATAAAATTGCAAAGAAAAGGACTGCAAAGAAAAGTCCTCAGCAAAGAACAAATTGGTGACTACAAACACGAAGACATGAGGGTGGTTTCTACTCCGAAAGCCTCGTCGTTTCCTTGACCGTCACAAAATCCTTTTGAGAGATGAACACTCATGTTGAATTAACTGAACATATGGTTGAAGAACATCATGAAGAAGGGGTGGGCACCAAATATTTTGAGCCTTAAAATCTTTTTTCTAAAAACCATGAACCAGACCACATTACAACCTTCAAAAGTCCTAATTGAAGCAAGGTTATTTTGAAAGCATACTTCGATGAGATAGTGTTCCTGACTCCCATGAATGTTCTAAATAGTTATGTTGGTATCCTTTGTTCTTCCTATACAAAAATAAATGGTGCTTTAACTCGCAAAATTTGTGCGATATCTTTCAAAATCTTCAAGACTTACATAACTGTTGCATTAGAATTTTCATTTTCATTGTAAACTTTTTCTAACTGCAAAACATTTGTTTGATATCAAGGAAGCTCACATAAGCACCAGTGATGAGTTTATTCTTTTAAGGCCTGAAACTATGTTGAGTAATTGGCGGATCACGTCAAGAAAAAATCGTATCCATGGGCATGTCACCTGAAGACCATAAGCACGAACATGTTGCTTCTCCTAATTAATGCTTTCCCAACTTGTTTACTCTTTTGGGGCAAAATTTGAAGACTTTGTTGTGCCAACTACAGTTAATCCGGGGCAATCACATCGAGATTTATTAAATCTCTCTAAGAGTTTGAAGACACCAGAGCATGGTGAATGCCAGGTCTTTTGTAAAATCCTCTTGAGACGATTTCTCCTCATCAACCATATAGCTCGGGGCATTTTAGAGGTGAAGCTATTCGCAAGAATCGTCGTGCATCACGCAGCTTATCAGCAGTAAACTTGGGGCATCCAAAATTAATCCCAAGGGCAATCCAGATTTGTCAAGATATGTTTTTCATACATTATCAGAGGGTGGTGTTCCCAGTATCTCTAGCTAAGCAAGACTTCTTTCCAGCTGAAACTTTGTTGGTGTTGTTATCCTTTCAATGGATTGTTTGCAATAGAAGACTGGACTTTGGATTTTCTACCTGAAGATATCTTCCTCTCCAGAGATATTTAAGCCTTGTAAAAGGACCTTGCTCCAATGATGGCCTGTGTTTTATCTCCAGTAATGTTCCCATCCTGTTGAGATTAGCCGAGTGTTGGGTTGTGCTATGATGTCTTATCATCTCCAATTTATCTTGTCTATTTGTTTTGTCAGCACATACATGGCATTCATTTATTCATTCACACTTGCATCATGCACGCACAGTTGTATTTGTTGATGTCATTGAGTCCGTACACCTTGGTTATGTCTATTCAAATAGCGTATTTGATCTTTCCAAGTAGAGTGCCAACTTAAGCAGAAAGTGCGCCTCTTTTCTAATTCCCCATTGAGTTAACTCTCGTGGAAGAATCTTGCTTTAGCTTTCCTTTTCCATCTCTGGATAGGATAAATCCCCATTTGAGTTGTTTCCTCATTGGGTGGAGTCTTGTTTGACTAGTTTTCTCTCCAGTTTATTCCTGGATTGAGCTCTGTCTCTTGTGAACGATACCCTGTGGATCTCTCTAGGCTGTGAAACCTGGATGGAGAGTGCATTTATTTTGCAACGTAAATACTTAGTCTCCTCAAGAAGGATTTATTCATTGGTTCCCCATTGAAGATGAACTTTATTCCCCAGCAGTGTTATCACAACCTTCTTCTGGAATATCGACATGACAACAAGCGACTGACTCTTTATTTGAGCAGTTTGATTATTTCTGATTTCTTTATGACAAATGGCGGTCTCTTCATGAGCAGTTTGTCCATCCCTGATGAAATTATTGGCTCTCACCTCCAACAATATCTTCATGATATTTTATGGGTATCTTTTTGGGAAATAGCAAGCGGCAGTCTCTTCATGAGGCAACTTGTGTGTTATGGATACTCTTGACAAACAGCAAGCGGCAGTCTCTTCATGAGCAACTTGTATGTTATTGTCACCTCTGAAAACATCAAGCGGCAGTTTCTTCATGAGACAACTTGTGTGTTATTGATACCTTGAAAAAACAGCAAGCGACAGTCTCTTCATGAGCAACTTGTGTGTTATTGGTAATTTTGAAAAGAAACAGCAAGCGGCGGTCTCTTCATGAGCAACTTGTGTGTTATTGGTAATTTTGAAAAGAAACAGCAAGCGGCAGTTTCTTCATGAGACAACTTGTGTGTTATGGATACTCTTGACAAACAGCAAGCGGCAGTTTCTTCATGAGACAACTTGTGTGTTATGGATACTCTTGACAAACAGCAAGCGGCAGTTTCTTCATGAGACAACTTGTGTGTTATGGATACTCTTGACAAACAACAAGCGGCAGTCTCTTCATGAGGCAACTTGTATGTTATCAACATCTTTTCGAAACAGCAAGCGGCAGTCTCTTCATGAGGCAACTTGTGTGTTATTGTCACCTTCGAAAACATCAAGCGGCAGTCTCTTCACGAGGCAACTTGTTATGTTATTAACAACTTTAAAAACAACAAGCGGCGGTCTCTTCATGAGCAACTTGTATGTTATTGATACCTTGAAAAAAAAAACAACAAGCGGCGGTCTCTTCATGAGCAACTTGTGTGTTATTGGTAATTTTGAAAAAAAAACAGCAAGCGGCAGTCTCTTCATGGACAACTTGTATGTTATCAACACTTTTTGAAAACGGCAAGTGGCAGCTTCTTTATGAGCAGCTTGTGGATTTTAGACAACAAGTGGCAGCTTCTTCATGAGCAGCTTGTGGGCTTTTGGCAACAAGTGGCAGACTCTTCATGAGCAGCTTGTGTGCTTTAATATTCTTTGAAGACAGCAAGTGGCGGTCTCTTCATGAGCAGCTTGTATGTTATTGACACCTTTGAAAGGAAACAAGTGGCAGACTCTTCATGAGAAGCTTGTGTGTTTTAATATTCTTTGAAGACATCAAGTGGCAGCTTCTTTATTTAAGCAGCTTGTATGTCATAACACCTTTTTGACGACAGCAAGTGACGGCCTCTTTATTTGAGCAGCTTGTGTATCCCCAACATTAATGTCTACTCAGCAAATGGCATCCCTTTCGGAAAAGTCCCGTGGGGAAGTTTGTTATTTTATCCTTCTCAAGCGATATCTTGGTTAGAGAAGAAATGTGTTACCGTTCTTGGTAAAATTCAGAAATCAGAGATGTTTATATCCAGCCACAGTGCTGAGGTCAATCATATGCTTTTCCAGTCACAGTATTGTTGTAAATCATTACCTTTTCCAGTCCCAATACTGATGTGAATCATTCAAGAGTCTTTCTTTTGAAGTCTATGACTTTGTTTCCCCAGTGGAGTTACAACCTCTTCCTCTGTGGGATTACTGTATAATGTGCTTGGTTTCTCCAGCATAGTCTGTCTCATATGGCGTCATTCCCCATAAAATTCAGAGCATTACATTCATATCATATCATGAACATAATCGCGGTATCTTAAGGCCAAAAATTGTGTATTCTATATTTAAGTCCCTTCAATCTCGTCGAAATGAAGACCTCAATCTTCATATCTCCAGATAGAAGAAACTTAAATAGGGGCAGCTGTTGTACCCTAATTTTTGACCTAAGATCCCACTTGCATTTTTGCATTTTTTATACAAAAGTCAAGGTCACTAAATACGGTCGGTTTTAACCTCTCACCTTCGAGCGTTGACTATGCGAAGATTGTCAAGTGTTTTGAAAATTTTTATCCTATGTGTCACTAATTTCTAATCGCATACAAAGGTGTACGTTCTTGTTTTCTTTTGTTTCATGTGCAGAGACAGGTCTGAATCAAGAGCATCAGGTGTCACGCCTCAATTAAGGTTTTGAGTCTCCCAAGCCAGAAGTACGGTTGATTGTGGATTCTCGAAGACTGATTCATCAAGGCACACCGTTGCATCCTTAATTTCGCCCTTAATTTTTCAGTCGCACATTCATACCATATTTTGTCATTTGGTCACAATCATTAGTAAATATCTTCATTCATCACATTTTGCATCATTAGTCGTATTTAAGTTGACCAGGAAAAATCAGTTTAAATCAAAGTTTGCATCGTCTTTCAGTTGTAAAATACCCGACATTTCATTTCATGCATTTTTATCTCTTTACTCGTTTCTTGTATCGCTCCAAGTTGTTTATATGTCGATAATAAAAATATTTTGATTTTATAGACAAACTGTTAAAAGCGATTCAACAATGTGCGAAAAGTTAGCGAAAAAATATGTCAAGTTTTCACCTTTTACCGATCATTTTATGAATCTGTGCTTCGCGTAGATTATGACAGTATGCTCGCTTTATTTTTCGGTATAGTTCGAAGTCTCGTTTTAACCTTAAACGTCTGTTTAGTCTGATATTTTTATTGTTATTTTATTTTTTGATTTTTTGACTTCTTGAATATTTTTTCTTTAATCTTTATGACATGTAGATTATTTTAATGTGTTCATTTTATTTTTTCGGATAAATTTTCGTCCGGTTTTTATCGTTTTCGGTCATTTTGTGTCTTTATTTTTTATTCATAAAATATTCAAAAAAAATCATTTTAAATTGAGTTTCTTTTTATACTTTCAAGTTTTATTTTTATTTTTGTCATTCAGGGACTTTTTGGTCACAAAAAAATATTAATTAGACTTCGCTCAATTCTCATTGGTCGATAGCATAGTTTGCGGATTGATAGAGATTGAATTCTCATTGGTCGAAAGCATGGTTTGCGGATTGGTAGAGATTGGATTTATATTGAACGGCTTGGATTTATTTTGAAATCATAATATTTCTATTTTTTTTTCTATTTAAAGACTTCATTTTTTCTTTGCAAAGGGGGACACATCACACAACAAAAAAAGCAACTTACAGTAGCTAGCTCACTTTCTATTCCTCTTTCCACTTTCTATTCCTCTCACATCACAAAACAACAACGAAAACAACACAGTAAATAATCTCACAACACCTCTCTTCTACTTCTACATCTAATTACTTTGTTCTTTCTCTCATTACAAAACCAAAATGGCATCTCTTATGTTCTTCACACTTTTTCTTACAATTTATGTACTTCACTTTACTTCAGCAACCTCCTCCACCGACGACACCAACACCGACGACTTCATAATCCGTCAAGTCGTCGACAACGAAGAAGACCATTTACTAAACGCCGAACATCACTTCACTTCCTTCAAGTCAAAGTTCAGCAAAAGCTACTCGACAAAAGAGGAACACGATTACCGATTCGGCGTGTTCAAGTCGAATCTCATCAAAGAGAAGTTCCACCAGAAGCTCGATCCAACCGTGGAGCACGACATAACTAAATTCTCCGATTTAACAGCGTCTGAGTTTCGCCGTCAGTTTCTCGGACTCAAGAAACGTCTCCGTTTGCCAGCTCATGCTCAGAAGGCTCCGATCCTTCCTACCACCAACCTCCCAGAGGATTTTGATTGGCGTGAGAAAGGCGCCGTTATTCCCGTCAAGGATCATGGTTCATGCGGCTCATGTTGGGCGTTTAGCACAACTGGAGCTTTAGAAGGAGCACCCTATCTGGCTAATGGGAAACTAGTTAGCCTTGGCGAACAACAGCTTGTGGATTGCGATCATGTGTGTGATCCAGAGCAAACTGGATCATGTGACTCGGGCTGTGCTGTTGGCATTGTAAAGAAGGAGAATGTAATCAATGGGAAGAACATTGCCGTTGGTGACATTATTATTGGTTTTCCATCCAGTGGAGTTCATTCTAATGGCTTCTCACTTGTAAGAAGAGTGCTTGCTCAAAGTGGGCTTCAATTGAAAGATAAACTTCCTGGCGGTGACATCACAATTGCTGAAGCTTTGATGTCTCCAACTACTATCTATGTCAAACAGGTGCGTGACATAATCAGCTTGGAAAGGAATTTCTTCTGGAAAGGTTCATCCTTTTTCATAGATGTGTCTTTATGTATCTATATGTGGCAAATATTGCACTAAATCTAATATTTCTCTTTATTTTGTTTAATATATCTATGGATTTGTTTTGTTGAAAAAAAACAAAAATAACTAACAATAAACCAATTGCTTAGAATTTTAATATTTAATTTAGAATTAATTTAGTTTTTATTTAAGTTAGTAATTTTATTATTAATATAGTTTAGATTAAATTAGTAATTTTGTAATGAATTTAGTTTATACTTGAACTAGTTTAGATGTAATTTAGCAACTTTAGAATTAATTTAGTTTAGACCTAATTCAGTAATATTAGAGTGTTAATTTATTTTAGATTTAATTTAATAACTTTCGAATTTCAGTTAGTAACTTTAGAATTTTAATTTAGTTTTAGTTAATAACTTCAAAATTTTATTTAACTTAGTTAGACACTTTAGAATTTAAGTTTAGTTTACTTAGTAACCTTAGAATTTCAAATTAGTCTAGATAATTTTTTAATTACACTTTTCTTTTATTCATGATTCTTCTTTGTCCATTCATTTAGTTTCTTACAATTTATCTTGTTATCTACCTTGTTCGTTTCTCGTGGATTTTAACTATTTATGATTTCTTACTCGAATATTAGATCTACCCACTTATGATTAATTCCAAGGGAAATATTTTTAACTCAGTTGACTTCACGTCATCAAATACGTCTTCTACAATCGTGCGAATAGCCTCATTCATGTTTTGCTTGCTTACTATTTTTCCAAACTTAAGACAATTTTCCCAAAAAGACTCCATTTTCAAACTCACCTCCTTTAAGTCAAAACTTCGATACTAGGTCGTCGTATCTTCAAAAATCTCTCCAACACCGATTTTTAGCCAAATGAACCATTTTAATCAAACAAACAATTTTAACCAAAAACAGATATTTCAAAAGGTTCCTGCGGAGTACCGCAGATGCATTGGGTGCTAATACCTTCCCATTGTATAACCAACCCCCGAACTCTCGATCTCTTTCAAAAACGCATTGTATTTTTATTACTTTTAAGTATTATTTTACATTGCATATTTTAGGGTTTTATTTCGCTCTTTTCCCTTTTCCCTTGGAAATAATAAAGCGCGGTGGCGACTCTTGCTTTTGTGAGTCAAGTTAATTAATAGCTTGATCTCCGATTTTCACCGCTACATGGACCAATTCATAGATGTGAATGCCATCAAAATATTTCTCACCCATAATCCTGTGCCTACTTTGCTTGGAGATGTCCTGCATTTCCTTCATACTCGTACTATGAAGAAGCGAGGAACTTTTATGTGTTGCATACCTCTACTGTCCAGGTGGTTTATTTTGCACCTTCCCTGATCAGTGATAAAGAACGAACAAGGTTTGAGGTGGTATCAAAGGTTGATGCAACTCACTTATGCAGATATCCATTGGTGTTCTCAATCTCAGGAAGATGTCACTTTTATTGATCACTATGGGGAATTCCCTAATGTACCAATCCTTGTTATAAGAGTGGGCATCACTTACAACCCTTCTCTAGCTCTGTGTCAATTTGGTTATGCTCGAAGGGACGATCCTCATGATATGATCATACATAGTATTATGTTCGACTATGAGAACGACCCTCAAAATTACCATCAAAGGTTTATACGTGCTTGGGGCACAGTCAACCAGGTTGATAGCAAGACTTTGGGACACAAGAATTCCATTCCTCTAGAGCCTTACCTCAGATGGGTGTGGTCTCGTGCTCAGGATCTTAAAATGCCATATCCTGCTATCTTACCAGTGATCGTAGAGCCTGTTGTTGAAGGGGATGTTTCTCATACCATTCTTCATCCCGATATTCCTACTAACTTTGAAGAACTACAGAAGTCCTGGATTCAGCTCAAGGAAGAAAGAGATACCTTCGAGGCTCAGTTCTATGCTAGTGAGAAGAAAGTACCGGAGTTGATGAAACGACTCTACGAAGAACAAATCCTTAATGCATATGTCAACACAAAGAGGAAGTGTCCATGGGAGACTTGAATTAACATTTTTCTTCTTTGTAACTCTTTTTATTGTCATTATAAGCCTAGAAAGAAATTATAATTTGAGCTTGTTACTAAAAATTTCTTTTGTTTCCTTTTGTTTAAACAAATTTAAATCCCGCAAAGGTACTTAAAAAAATTGCACTTGAATTTGCATATCATGCTTATCATCACATAACAAGTACTTTCTAGGAAGGTTTTCCCATCTTCTTGCTGTTTATTTTAGTAAAATATGGCACTCGAGAAAAATGTGAAATAACTTCAAGCTCAGAACGCTCAATTTCAGCAGATGTTCTTAGACTTAGCTAAGGGTTAAGACGAGTTGAATACCCTCATCACAAAGGGGAATAAGAAGAAGACTAAAAAGCCAACAGTCTTTCTTAATATGGGCAGAAGATTGAAGGGTCCAGTCAGAAGGGCTCTAGATTTTGAGGTGCCCCTGAATGAAGATGATAACCAAGAGAAAGATAACGAGAGTGTGAAAGATGAAGAGAATAAAAATGTTGGTTCTGGCCAAGATTCTAATGAAGACTCTTTTGCCAAACAATATCCTTCTGTTCATGACAGATACAAGCAGCTGGTAGATCGAATTAATGCTATGGAGATACAGAAAGTGCCTGGGCTGGACTTTGAAGAGTTGGGTCTTATCTTAGGGGTTGTTATCCCTCATAAGTTCAAGGTTTCTACCTTTTCCAAGTATGATGGTGTGTCATGTCCGAAGCTTCATTTGTGGTCTTATGGTCGAAAGATCCAACCCCATACTGCTGACAGAAAGTTATGGGTTCACTTCTTTCAAGAAAGTTTATCCGGGACACAACTTGAGTGGTTCTATCAACTAAAGGGAACCAACATTCACACTTAAGAAGACCTGGATGCTGCTTTTTACAAGAAGTATCAATATAATCCTGAACTTGCACCAACTCGTGTGCAATTACAAAATATGACCATGGGCTCGAATAAAGGTTTTAAAGAATATTCCCAGAAGTGAAGAGATCTGGAGGAAGAGTGCAACCTCCTCTGTCTGTCAGGGAGCTGGTTGATATGTTCATAGGAACTCTATTAGGGCCTTTCTTTAATCACCTTATCGAAAGCTCCTCATCTGGTTTTACTGGGCTGATCCTTACTGGGGAACGTGTCAAAAGTGGTATCAAGAGTGAAAAAATTCAAGTGGCTGCATCATCGAGTGCCATAAAGAAGACATTTAGCAGAAATAAATAAGTTAATGTTGTTTATGGCTATAAGGGTCGTGTTAGAAGTGACCACAATAAGTTTGTAGGAGTTGTGCTAATCTCTAATTATGCGCCTGTTCAACAATAACAACAACAGGGAAATTAGCGTAGGTCAGACGCACCGAGAAGACAATTTACCAAGATCAGTATGCCATTATCCTAAGCATTACAACATTTACTGAAAGCGGAGCTAATTACATTAAAGGATGCTCCTCAGAATCCCAACACCTCCTCTCCTTGCTACAATCCAAATGTGAAGTGTGCCTATCATTCCAACAACCCTTGGCACGACACCAATAACTGATGGGCCCTGAAAACATAATTCAAGATATGTGTGATATGGTGGGAGAACTAACTTGGTTTGTTTTGCGTTTGATCACAAATGTTACAGTTAGCAAGAGTCACCAACGACTTTTCTTTTATCCAAAGGAAATGCTGAGAAGAACAAGAAAGACCTTTGAGATTATTTCTTGAGTTCGGGGGGTAGATTATGAAAAGGGAAGATATTAACACCCTTTTCATCCATAGTTACCTATGGGCTCTTAGTTGCTTGCTAGATCACTTGCTTTTGTTTGAAAATGTGCTTTGTGGTGTTTTTTTGAAAGTATTTTGAAAAGGCGCCTTCGTTTAGGAAAACTTTGTAATAGTTCTCGTTCGTAAGAACGTATACAAAGTGTTTGAATTTTGAAAATGTTTCATGTTTGGAAAGTGTTTTGAAGGTGTTTGTGTTTGTTTTGAAAATAAGCAAGGATGTTTGTTTTGAAAGTGAGCAAGCAACTAGGAATAATCTACCTACTCAAAAGTCTTTGCTCATTTCTTCCTTTCCTTTGTTATTTCTATCTTACCATTGGTTGGTAAGAAGCCTTATCTTTGGATGTAAAGGGACGGGCGCGGGTCATCGTATAGTCAGGATAGCAATGTTGTAAGATGTCTTAGCATTTCTCTTTGAGGGACTAAGATCATTTTGAAAGGCAACATTTGAAGCGTCACCGACGGACTATGATCTTATATTTTTGATTTGTTTTTGCTAAGATATCCCACATGCATAACATGGCCATTTTTGTAAGGCAACAAAGTGGAATTACCCTAAGGGTGAAAGTGTGCAAATTCGTTTGATTTACATGCATTGTTTAACTTGAATTAGGGTTTTCTAATTGTTGATTTTAGTCTTGCCATACAAACCCTAATTACTAACATTTATATAAAAGCGATAAATTGCGAAAATTAAAACTACTATGCTAATACATCATTAAGGGAGGGGGTGTACAAATTTACAAATGGGGATTGCAATAAAAATAAATCTAATTATCTATTACAACCATATTGAATAATATACAAGGATTGAAAATATAATGTGCAAAGGTATGAATGAAAAAGAAAGGATTTTTTTTGGTTTTGTCAAGAGAAGAAATAAGTTTGCTCAAGAGAATATTTTTTTGTCTTTTGATTTTTTTTTAAAGAAATAAAGCATGTGATGTATAAAAAATATTTTTAGTGTTTATGATTATTAAAGATAAAATGATGATAAAAATAATAAGGGAAAAAGAATTAGAATTAGCGCGTTGTTGAAGTAAGAAGCTCTGACTCTGGTGCGCTGTAAGCCAGAAGGAAAATGTTAGCAGAAAAAGGGACGATCAGAAGTTTTGAGTCCGGGTGCATTAAAGTTATGAGGTTGCTGGGTATTAGGGAAATCTTAGGAATTCTAATGCCACTGGAAGCCTGGAAGCTCTAATGCTACCGAAAGTTCAGAAATTCCGGTTATTGAGAGAGTGTGGAAGTTCTGATGTAGCTGGGCACCTAGAAACTCTGATGATGGGTAAATAAGTGTCAATGCTGTTGGATGGGAATGTTTGGAAGTTTTGGTCCAGGATCAATGTTTTGATAAGAAATTTAAAGGGATTGATCTAGGAGTTCTGGTCCAATTAATGGGATAAAAAGTCAGGAAATAAACAATAAAAAGAAGTTGTTTCTGGGGCTAGAACTCAGGACCCTTAACACTAATGTCTTGTACACATGCTATCTACCACTGGGGTGGCTATATATCTGGTATTAGAAGCAAAAGCATAAACATGTATCACAAAGTAAACTCTGATGATGAACTCCATTTCTTTCTCCATGCTAATCAGAAAATTTGCAGCTTAGTCAATTCTCAACAGAACATAAAACACAAACATAGAAATTATGGCAGGTTTCCATCATGGTTTCAGAAACATAAAAAAAATTCAAGACTGTAAATCAGAAACAAACATGTATTTGCTAATCCTAATTTCCTTAATAAGTTCTGAACTGATATTCTCCCTAATTAGGCAGAAAATACATGAAACCTCAGAATATGCACAACATCAGAATCAGGATGTCTACATTGTATTTGGACATGCAAGTTTAACAATGCCTAAGTGATATGATGAGAGTCAGCAAAAGCTTACCTTGTAGATAGAAAATTTCTTGTGAACTAAATCCTGGTGCTAACTACTTGTATTATTTTGATCAGCTTCCTCACGTGCTCAGCAGGCTGAAACAACCTTTAACTTGGGCTATGAATAGCTGGGAAATTCTGGAACAACCAATAAGCAAAGTTTTGTCTTTTTGAGGTGGAGACTGATGGAGAACGTGTTACAGTCTGAAAATAGAAGTTAAGACAACTTCTAAATGTATATCAGAAGTTGTATGGATGATTTGGAGTTTGAAAGCAAAAATCAAAGACTAGCAGGTTTTGTATTTAGGCTGTAGCTTTAAGTTCTTGGGAGGTTTTTGTAAGGTTTCAAGGATTTTATTTTTAATTTTTTCCGACCTCTTTACAGTTGCCAATGAAGTGCAATTTATAGGCAAGGATCTTGTAGCTTGGAGAAATCGAGAGTACAACCATCATGTTAGGGCGCTGGCTTATTCTTGAAGCAAGTTAAACAAGTATGATGGTTAGCAGTTTTTAGCCGTGCCTAAGCTGGATTTGTAAGCATGAATTAAGGAAAATTACCCTCAGAGGCAAAAGCAAAGCATGGGCCCAACATAAACTTGTGCAAAAGTTTGCTTTTCAAGGACAACAATAGTACTTCTATCTCACACGTGGGGAAATCCTTTGGATGAAAACTCAAAAGTGGTTGTGAGCATTAAATAATTATGATATTTATCAAACCAGAAATCCTGTAATATGATATTATGCATCATAGCTTAATTTTGGGTCAGACGTTCAGCATTAGCGTAACTTAGAATAAGCATCCAACTTCTGATCTTTGAATCTCTTTGCTCCAGCATGTTCTGAGTGAGTTCTCAGACTTTCCAGAAAGCTTATAACATGCTTTGTGAACCCTCTTTGAATTACTCTTGCAAATTCTGACTGAACCTACGTGCAAACTGGTCCAAAAATTGTAACTAAATTCTGATTTGAAAAATGTTCAGGATTTACTAAGTGTTTAAGTTTTAGGGATGTGTCTTTGAAGACGTATAACTTGAAATCCCAGCATTTCTATAAGAAGTTATGTTCTACAATGTTTTAGATCTCACTGATATCTACAACTCATGTGTTGTAAGTTCTTCCAGAATCAACTTGCATCATGGTGATAATCTGGCCAAAAGTTCTCAATTTATCATATTTCTTAAACAATTAGAAAAATTTCTAAGTATTTAGAATTTTGACTTTTTCAACATAATCTTGACCTTTGATTTTCTTAATGAAATAAACTTCATGCCTTAATGAAATATGATTCTTGAAACTTGATTTTGATCCAAAAGTCAAAGTTTGACTTTTCAGCATGCAATTGACCAATTTGCCCTTGTGAATGACTTTCTTGGAAAATTGTCATCCAAGACTTGAAACTTGATAGAAGCAAACCTGAGGGTCCAGGATTATCCTTTGAGAAATGAGAGGGCAAATTTTGGGGTACAACAACCGCCCCTGTTCAATCTTCTTAAACCCGAAGAGTTAGATTGGCGGATCCGTCGTTCGTGACTTGAAGGTGGAAGATGATTGAACACTAGATTGCCCAGAAATTTGCACTCGAAGATGTATTGGGAATGGGCTTATAGATGCCATTTGGAGGAATGATGGTAAATACTGGAGGAAGTATCAGCACAAATCTTTGGTCGATTTATACTAAAACCTGATGTTTTACCTGTGGGGAAAAAGAGTTAGTAAAATGAAGATGTATGCATGATGTTCACAAGATGAATGGGATTATGCTAAATGTATTTCATATGTATATGCTATGATGTATGAATGTGAGATGCGTGTATGTCCGGCAAAATAAATCCCTGACTACTGCTGACGAGTTCCTGGGAAGTTGAATCCTAGATTGCTGTTGGAGATGAAGAATATACATATCTTCAAACTTTATTGAAAGGATGCTTTCGTTGGGGAACATCTCTTGCATGTTAGCTGTTATCTGGTCGGGTCCAAGCTTCACAACAATTTGCTGAGGATGAGGAAGTCAACTGCTATCTGGTCAGATCTAAGCTTCACGGTAATTTACTGGGGAAGAATAAATTAATTGTTATCTGGTCAGATTCCAAGCTTTGCAGAAATTTTTCTTGAATTTGAAATGTTATACTATTATCTGGTCGGGTCCAGGCTTCATAGTATCTTGTTGGGGATTGTAACTAATTGTTATTTGGTCGGGCTCTAGGCTTCACAATAGCTTGGTTGAATAGACGAAATTGAACTGATATCTGGTCGGATCCAGTCTTTATAGATTTTGAGTTGGATGAAGTTGATTGCTATCTGGTCGGGTCCAGGATTCACAATAAACTTATCTATTGAGATAAAGTTGAACTGATATCTGGTCGGGTCCAAGCTTTACAGTAACTTGTTTGGAACTTAGTTGTTATCTGGTTGGATTCCAGGTTTCACAACAAACTTCTGAGGGGAATTGCTATCTGGTCGGATCCAGGCTTCACAATAACTTACTTAAAAAGATGAAGTTGAAAACTGACATCTGGCCGGATCCAGCCTTCACAGTAACTTGCTAAGGTAGAGGCAAACTCTATTGGGGAAAAGAAGTTAAACTATGGTCTGGTTTAGTCCAGGTTCTTCTATATCTTGAAGAGTTAAACTATTATCTGGTCGGGTCCAGGTTTCATAGTAGCTGGAAAAGTTACACTATTATCTGGTCGGGCCCAGGCTTCAAAGTGTCTTGATAAGTTAACTAGTATCTAGTCAGGTCCATCCTTCATAGTGTTAAAAGTTGTACTATTATCTGGTAGAGTCCAGACTTCATAATATTTGAAAGGTTACACTATATCTGGTTGGGTCCAGGCTCTATAGTGACTTGAGAACTTGACTATCATCTGGTCGTGTCCAGGCTTCATAGTGTTGAAAGTTATACTATTATCTGGTCGGGTCCAAGCTTCATAGTGACTTGAGAAGTTGACTATTATTTGGTCGTGTCCAGACTTCATAGTATCTTGTGGAGATAGTAAAGGTTTTGTTGACGACTTTACTGGGGATTAGGGGTTGTGGCCCTTTGATTTGTAATAGTCTAAAAGGTAAACTCGAACTGGAGAGGATAAACTCAGCTGGGGAGGACAGACTTAGCTTGGGAGGACAGACTCAGCTTGGGGAGGATTGACTCGGGTGGGGATAACAGACTCAGCTAGGGAAGATGGACTATGCCGAGGGAATTTGCTAATTGTTGTATGTTGGGGAAATAAACCCTATTGATAAATACTTGATGAACTGCTGATGAGGTGAGTTCTTTGAGGAAGAGATGTATAAGGCTTCTACTTGTAGGATCAACTTAGCTGGGTAGAGAGCTGCCAAGATATTGAAACTCTGATTGGAGATTAACTTGTGCAAAGAAACTTTATGGGTAACTTTGTTGAGGATTGGTTTATTGTAGTCGTCCTTGCGGGGATAATGTTAATGAAATGATTATGTGGGGATATTCCAACTGCATTAAAGAGATGCTTGTTGTTTCTTAGCAGGGCACATGTGCCAAATAGTTTTAATTATGTTCATATGCATATGTTCGTTCAATTTTAGTCATTGGACAACTTTGCATGCAAAACAAAACAGAAAGTTTGCACTTCAAAGTATATTTGTATTGATATTTTGTCCATGAATAGGAGTTTTGTACAAAGAGACGGAGATCCTAGTAAGAGGAAATCGTCGAAAGGAAAACAAATATTGAAAACAAAACAAATAGCCATGTGGAAATGATCTCATTACACTCCAACTCTACTATTGCCCCAATGTATTTGAATTCCCTTTGCCGTTGACAGAAGTTGATTGGATTGATCTTGGACCGTTTGAACTCGGACCTTGGTAATAAATTCGACTGTGGTGATTCCACGGGACATAGTCATACGCTTTTAATCCTTAATTTTTGCCTGGACCGCCCTTTCGGGTTTTCAGCCCACCAGGATACCCATTTTTGCCCAAGTCACCCTTTCGGGTTTTCAACTTGCCGGGTGTACAATCTTTTGCATATATCCCTAATTTGTTCCCAAACCTTTTGGTTTGCTGGGATGCCCTTATTTTGCCTAGGTATGTCAACCTAGCGGGTCTCTTATGCATAGTATTTTTAACTATGTCTGTGTTCACAGGATGCGGGAAGTCTTCACCATCCATGGTAGTCAGCATCATGGCACCGCCAGAGAACACTCTATTGAAAACAAATGGCCCTTCGTAAGTGGGAGTCCATTTGCCTCTGGGGTCGCCTTGTGGCAGAATGATGCGCTTTATTACCAAGTCACCAGCTTGATATACTCGAGGCTTGATCTTTTTGTTGAAAGCCTTGATCATCCGTTTTTGGTACGTCTGACCATGATAAATAGCAGCCGGTCACTTTTCGTCGATCAAGTTCAACTGATCCAATCTTGTTTGAATCCACTCGTCTTCGCCTAAACCTGCTTCATTCATAATCCTTAGTGAGGGAATCTGAACTTCCACTGGTAAAACAGCTTCCATGCCATAGACTAAGGAAAAGGGAGTTGCCCCAATTGATGTTCTAGCTGAAGCACGGTAGCCGTGAAGAGCAAACAGTAAAATCTCATTCCAATCCTTATATGTTACTACCATCTTCTTCATAATCTTCTTAATGTTTTTGTTGGCCACTTCGACTGCGCTATTAATTTTAGGTCTATAGGGAGAAGAATTGTGATGCTTGATCTTGAACTGAATGCAAAGTTCGGTAATCATAGCATTGTTGAGGTTAGTCCCATTGTCTGTGATGATCCTTTCAAGGATACCATAGCGGCAGATGAGGTTATGTTTGATGAATCTGGATACCATATTCTTTGTGACTGAGGCAAACGAGGCGGCTTCGACCCATTTGGTGAAATAATCAATAGCGACCAGAATGAAGCGATGTCCGTTGGAAGCGATGGACTTCATCTCTCCAATCATGTCAATGCCCCACATTGTAAATGGCCACAAAGCGGTCATGACATTCAGAGGGATAGGAGACACATGGATCTTGGCAGCATAGATTTGGCATTTGTGACAAGTTCTTGAATGTTGATGGAAATCAGTCTCCATCATTGACCAATAGTAACCAACTCTTAGGATTTTCTTGGCCATTGTATATCCGCTTGAGTGAGTTCCAAAGAGACCATCATGCATGTCTTCCATAATTTCCTCTTCCTCCTTCTTGTCCACACATCGGAGTAGAGTAGAGTCATGGTTGCGCTTGTATAATATTCTGTTGCTTAAGAAGAATTTGGCTGAAAATATTTGTAAGAACTTTCTGTCATTGATGGATGCTGATGCGGTGTATTCGCAAGTGTACGAATCGCCTCAGAGTAATATAAAAGATTATCGATCCACAGAGACCAATCTTCAATCTATCGTTTCCTATTGTTACGGTGTTTAGCTAAGTCAATATTAAACAGGGAATTTAGCATGCAAGAAAGTAAAGTGCAGCGAAATAAACTTCAGATATAAAAGCAGGGTCAAATGTAATTCACGTAGTCAGATGATATTCTCAATGCTTCAGAATAGAACTACTTATAGGGAAATATTTTCTACTAAAGAAAAGAACTAATTTAACAGGAATTGTCGCTTTCGCGTAATCAGAATCGAGTTTACTCTCTAATCAGACCTTCTTATTGTCACTTATAAAAAGGCGCGTATTGCGTTAAAGTAATAAACCTACTTTTAAGAAATAGAGTACTTGACCAAGTTGAAAAGTATTTTGATCTGGAATATATAATAAAAATGGAACCTAACTTTAACCCTATAAACGCGTCCGAAAATAGTTTCAAAATTGATTTCTTTGATAATAAAAATCCCTAACTAACCGGACAAATCTCTTTCGCTTCCTTTGACCAGTTAGAACTAACCGAGTTTAACAAAGGGTTGGACGACTTTCGATCTTACCCAACAACAATAAAGTACAGAAAACTCGTATTAAAAACCAAAATAGCCCATAAGAATTTCTATTGACACATTATTTGGAATATCGATCTAACTAGATTCCTTACATTCTAGCCCGGTAAGGTTCAGCCTGACATGGGAAGGTAAACAGACATGTTAAAATAAATCACGCGAGAAAGTAAATAATTTAAAGTTCGGTGCAGGAAATAAACAAAGTAAAAGCAGGTGCGGGAAATAAACAAAGTAAAAGCAGGTGCGGGAAATAACTAAAGTAAAAGCAGTGCGGGAAATAAACAAAGTAAAAGCAGGTGCAGGAAATAAACAAAGTAAAAGCAATGCGAGAAATAAATAGAAACTTGCTCCAAACGGGGAGGTTTTAAATCTGGTACAAACTGGAAGTAAAATGCGACTGGAAATAAACGGAAGTTGAAAATAAATGTGGCAAGATAAACTTCTTCCGAAGTACTCCAAACTCGATTACAGACTCAATCTACAAACTCGATCACAAACTCAATCAACAATGCAATAATTCCCCGATGTGAAGAATTATCGCTTTACAATGGTGAAATTATATGGCTTAAGTTCGCAACTATGGTTGGATCAATTTTGCAACTAAGTTTGGGTGAATTAAAATGAAATCAGGAACTTCTATTTATAGAGGATGAAGAATGCAGGAAATCAGAGGAATGCCCCCAACTCCTTTTGGGGGGGGGGGGGGGAAACATCGTCCAAAGGTGCCGCCCGCCATGGCGCCCGCCATGAGTGTAAATGAAAGGAAGTGGGGAACGTGGCAGTTGAGGTCAGCAGGAGGTGGTCCACGTCATGGCCTACCCTATGGCTGGCGCCATGGTGGACGCCATGAGTGCAAATTTAACCTAAACTCCTGTTTTTAAGCCTGTTTTCCTTCATTTCTTCAGAGGAGCTATGGATATTTGAAATACTTGAAAAGGAAACAAAAGATGGGCATAATATGAGAAAACAATAATAAAAAACCTAAATAACATGTGAAATCAGAGTCAAAAACAAGTGTAAATTAAGTGTTATCAAATTCTCCCACACTTAAAACTTTACTTGTCCTCAAGCAAGAACTCTAAATAGATTAAGAAGAAAAACGGTGTTAGTGAACAAGTTAGGCTGTAAGGGGCCTCTGGAATTAAAACAGGGATGTATTGATAGGTACTGACTGATTCAAACCAAGGATATCGTAGTGACACTCTTCCGTAAAATGGACATAAGCTTTGTTCTTTTACGAACCAATCCATATCATGCCACTATGCTTAGGCCTATATTTTTCCTTTTTTTTCAAATACTTTTTCATTCAGGCACAATCATATTAAGCCCGTTATTCGTACATGCTCATAGTAAAGTGACAGGGTAGTGATTCTGATCATAAAACGCAGGGCTCTGGTACAAAAAGTTGGTGTAACCCCTTTTATTTACCCATTTATAGTTGCAGGGGATCGGATCGTAATCTGCCCTACCAAGTTCAGAACCAGATACTTCTGAACCAACTAAAGATGGGTAAAATTTTTTCTTTTTCTTTTTCTTCTTCTTTTGCTTTTGCTTTTGCTTTATTTTTTAACATACAAATTTTATTGAGTTAAATGACTTTGTGAGGGTCACCTATCCCGGGGTTGTAGTTTATAATAAGAACATAGCATATAGATCATTCACGTCTCTTCGGTCCCCTACGTAGAGCATGCTTAGACCGGAGCTGACTGCTAGGATAAACTATTCAAGGATTTAAGAATGAAAATTTTAAGGCCACGGCATAGGGGGTATCGGGATCGAATTCCTAAATTTACGAAGCTTAAGGTGTAAAAACAATGCCGATGCTTCGAAAGGGCTTTCCCAAGTCATACTACATCTTATCTCAACCAGGTATTATAGCCCAACTAAGTTCAAAACACAGTGTTTTTCTTAGGAAAAAAAATTTCGGTTAGGCTCAAGAAATGGGGGAGTGGACATACACTAGACCATACAGATATAAATGACTCGTCAAACACATGTATTATTTTGAAAAGAAAGCAAACAAGCAAACTAAAGCAAATAAAGAAGTAAAATAACGAGAAGGAAAATGCAGGAAAAGGGAAAATAAAGCGAGAGAAAAAATAAAGCGAGAAAGCGAGTAAATCTCCTCCCACACTTAAATCGAACATTGTCCCCAATGTTACGAAATAAGGATAGGAAAGAGTCACCTGGTAAAGTACTAAGGCTGGCTGGGTCCCTCGCTATCCTGCCGTGAATGTCTAGGATGACGGGATCGACTGCAACGACGACTGCTCTGAGAAGCCTCGAACTGGTCGAATCTGGCGGACAAGGCAATCTGTGAACTCTGAATCTCGCGAAGGTTGCCAAAAAGGGAACCTTGAGTGGCCTCCATGAGGGAGGAGTGCCTCTGAAAATGGGCTTGTTACCTATGTTGCTCGAAGGATATCGCCAATTGAGATTCCATAAGACTTTGAAAAGAGCGGTTTGTCTGCTGTCGTGACGCCTCCATAAAACTCATGTTATCTGCCAGCTGTTGTTGGATGGAAGAAAGTAAACCATCTCTTCTCTCCTCCCGGGATAGCTGGTCACGCCACATCTCTTCAGTGATGTAGAAGCCAGGAGCCATACCTGCAAAAGTGTTAGAAGTAGAAGGTGCAGTGTGTGCAGGTGAAGCATGGTGGGGGGACACAGGTGGGGCATGAAATTCATCCCTCTTCTCGTATTCTTCATCAGTCTCGTGTCCGTCCCCAAGTGGAACATTAGGAGGTACTGGACCCGTAAAAGGTGGAGCATCTAGATCGTAGGTCCAGTTCCTCACAATTTATACATCAGTACGTCTAGTGCAAGGCAGAACGACAGATGGGATAGTGACACCCCGAACCATAAGTTCAAAACCACCCGCTCTCCTCACCTTGCACAATTTCATATCTTTTAGAAATTTCAAATTAATTGTGCGGGGAGGCAGGGGTGCAAGGGTAACTATCTCAGTGTCAAGGTGCAAAGCTCTAGCAATAGATGTAACTAGTCCTCTAAAAGCTATGGTCCCTGTGTGTCTCAGGACAACAATCATGTGAGAAATCATAAACGGGACTGAATTAATTCTTCTATTAGTGAAACTACCCTGCAAAAATAGAAGTTCTCTAGCATTTACCTTGTTTGGATTCTCCCAGCCAAAAATATTGCAGGCGAGCATATATCGAAAAATTCGAATAGTCGGGTTATGGATCAATGATGCTAAAACTCCTTCAAAAGAATTTATAGAAGAGTTTGGCAATTGACGCCAGAAGGAAAATGCATCAGTGGACCATTCAGAATCCAAAGGGGTCTCACAAATAGCGCCATCACCATGAGGAATACTCAACAGAGCTGCTAGTTCTTCAGTGTAATATTCATATTCAACATTAAACAGACGGAATTTAACCGTACCGATGGTACTAGCAGTGTCGGGGTGAACCAAATAAATTAGGGAACTTAAGAATTCCCGAGTTAGCCTCTCAAAGGTGGGCTCTTTTCTAGTAAAAGTGTCATGCAATCCTAGGATGTCAGCTAAATGAAAAAAACTATGATAAAGTCCTAAAGTATACAGACAGTCTTCATCGACATACCTGGTTGAGACAATTTCTCGTCCTTGCAATTTTCAAGGATTTTCCATTGTCGGTCTCCGGGTTTGCCTTCACGAAGAACGTATCCGTTGAACTCCATTGTTGCTCCTTTGGAAGAAAATTGAAAAAAAAATGGGTTTCAAAAATGGGTGTTGGAGATTGGGAGGAGAAAGTTTTGAATTTTTATGATGGTTAGAAAAATGGATGTTGGAGTGGTTAATGGGGTAGTAGGTGGTTGAGAAAATGAGAGTTTTTGGATGGTTAATGGGGTAGTAGGTGGTTGATAAAATGAGATGTTTTGGGGTTGAAAATGGAGAAAGTGGGAGGTTTTTGAAAATCTGCCCGTTATAATCCCAGACCCCATGGTGGGTGCCATGGTCTTGGTGGCGGGCGCCATGTTCGAAAATTGGGTTGGGCTCAAATTTCTTTGTTTTGTTGGCTTGGGCTTCTTATTCCATTTTCTTCTCGTAGGTTCAAACAACAATTCTTCATTTGGTGCTTCCAAGGATTGGTGTATTGAATTCTTTTCTTTTATGTTTATAACTTGAAAATAATAAACTCATAAAAAAACAAACAATTAATTAAAGAGAAAAAAATAAAAATAAAAATAAAAAGAAATATACTTAATCATGGTAAGTCACAAAAAATAAAAAGAAAGTAGAATGCAAGAGTTAAGCATAAAAATAAATAAGTCTGCAAAAAGGAAACAACATGATAAAAGAAATAACAAAACAACAAAACAATGCAGATATGAATCAAGATCATCAAGTAGTGGTAGGATCTGTGGTCGACTCAGGACCATGAGCTGCAGCTAACTTACTGCGAAGATCATCAATTTTCTGCTGTAGAAGGTCCGCCTCAGTAGAGTGAGTAGCATCGGAAACCATAACCTGAAGAGAGAGGTCTTCAACTGTCTGACAAAGTTGGGCTACCTCTCTATGCAGCTCACCAACCTGTGCATAGATGTCCGATTGCTGCAAAGAGAAATTATTAGAGAATACAATGGTCCTTTATTGCGATGGACATGGATGATACTCAGGTACCGAAGGTGATTTTCGCTTGTCCACGATCTCTCCAAGACCTTCTAAGGCATATGTCTAATTGGCAGGGTTATGGACATTGGTCATCATGGGATCAGGCAAGGTAAAATAGTGAACGGTTTCATTATCAATCAGGAGTCTATACTGGTTGGGATTAAAGTAGACTCTTCTCATCAGCCCACGATCCAAACAAAAATCAATGTCCATTGTAGTATATCCATAATAGGAGGTAAGGTGAGATAACTTACTTGTATGACCCAAAGAAGAAGAAATCTGAGTCACTGTCCCTCCCACACGGAGGATACCATCAGCAGACTTAGAAGTCATCATGAGATTCCACAGCAGAAAATTTCCACAGACTACAGGGCGAGACTGGGTCGCACAGTAGAGGAAAAAGATCTCCTCCTCTCTAACATGGGTATTTGTGTCGGCCTTCCCTAGGAAAGTGTGAGCAATAACCATATGAAAATACCTGAAAGCGGGGTTGTGAATAACAGGGGATAGCTGAGTGGAAGGATCAAGGCTCCCTCCAACAGTAATATCTCTCCATAATTTCTCTATGTCCCTAGTCATGAAATAGCCAACTGGTAGCTCAGGTATAACATCGGGTGTGGTCTGGAAGCCTAGCAAGTCTCCAAACTCCCTCTGGGTAAAACAATATTCTATCCCAAATAGTCTGAAAGTGAGATATCCATCCTGGCCATTATAGGTCTCAAACTCGAATGAATTGAGGAATTCTAAGGTGAGGTTCCTGTAGGTCACATTTAGGTCATCTGCATACTCGTCCCACTTTAGCTGGTTGCATAGATACTTGATACTGGCTTCAAAGCCAAGAGCTTCCATGCAAATCTGGTCTGGATATCTGGTCGGTGCCATGGGCCGCTGTGAAAGGAACACATAGCATTGTTTCTGAGTGTCATCTCGGAAGGAAACATGCATGTCATCGAAATGCTCCATCATGAAAAATGTAGTTAGCAAAGACGGCTAGCAGTTGATGCCTGAAATCATAAATTTCGCAAATGTTAGTATAAAGATAAAAATAAAATTTGATAAAGTAAAAATTAAATAAATGCAAAAAATAAAAATAAACTCATGGGTTGCCTCCCATGCAGCGCTTGTTTAACATCGTTAGCTTGACGAGTAAGATTCATATATCGGAAACTGGTACTGGTGGATCAATCAGAGTGTGGCTGAAGTAGTTGGTGGGAATGTCACCTCCTTCGTAGTGCTTCAACCTCTGCCCATTGACGATGAATGGGCTACAAGAATTGTTCTTGATCTCGCTTCTCCAAATCTTAGGATTCTAGAGACCTCAAAAAGACCAGTCCATCTTGAATGTAGCTTGCTAGGAAAAAGTCGCAACCTGAAATTGAAAAGGAGAACAAGGTCGCCTATATTGAAATCTTTCTTTACAATTCTTCTGTCATGCCAAGTTTTGGTTCTTTCTTTATATATTATAGCATTCTTATAGGCAGACTGGCGGAATTCCTCCAATTTATGAATGTCAAGGATGTGCTTTTCACCAGCAGTAAAATATTCCAAATTCAGGGTCTTAATGGCCCAATAGGCTTTATGCTCTAACTCGAAGGGTAAATGACAAGATTTTCCATAGACTAATTGGTAAGGGGTTGTTCCAATAGGGATTTTAAAAGCTGTTATGTAGGCCCATAGTGCTTCATGCAGCTTCTGAGACCAATATTTTCTGGAAATTGAAACGGTTTTTTCTAAGATTTGTTTAATCTCCCTGTTAGACGCTTCTACTTGGCCATTAGTCTGTGGGTGATAAGGTGTTGCTACTCTGCTTTACTCCATACTTACTCAAGAGCTTATCAAAGATTCTGGATATGAAATGTGATCCTCCATCACTTATAACGAGACGGGGTGTTCCAAACCTCGGAAAAATGATATTCTTAAATAACTTGACTACCACTCTTGTGTCGTTTGTGGGTGATGCAATAGCCTCAATCCATTTAGACACGTAGTCCACAGCTACCAAAATGTACCTATTTCCCATTGAAGGTGGAAATGGTCCCATAAAGTCTATACCCAAAACATCAAAGAGTTCAACTTCCTGGATATTCCTCATTGGCATCTCGTCACGTCTCGATATGTTCCCGGTGCATTGGCATCGACCGCACTTGACAATGTAGGCATGAACATCGCGCCATAAAGTTGGCCAATAGAGGCCTGCTTGAAGAATCTTGGCATGCATTTTAGATATACCTGCATGTCTACCATAAGGTGCAGAATGACAGTGTCTGATGATGTCTTCTATTTCCTCTTCTGGGACGCAACACCTGAAAATATTATCTATTCCTCTCTTGAATAGGAGTGGTTCATCCCAGTAGAAATGTTTAACATCTTTGAAGAACTTCTTTTTCTGTTTCTAATTTAGATCAGGGGGTATGATATCTGCATCTAGGTAGTTTACAAAATCAGCGTACCAAGGTACGCTCTTCATTACTGAAATTTTTTCAAAATCTTTATCTCTGTAAGGCTCGAAATCATCAGTCTTAGCTATAAGTCTGTCATAGGTGAAATCATCATTTATAGGCAATAAGTCAGGTTTTAAGTGTTCTAATCTAGAGAGGTGGTCAGTGATAACATTCTTTGTGCCTTTCTTATCCTTAATGTCTAGATCAAACTCTTGGAGTAACATGATCCATCTAAGTAATCTAGGTTTAGCGTCCTTTTTATTTAATAGATAACGTATGGCAGCATGATCAGTGTAAACAATGATCTTTGCTCCAACTAGGTAGGACCTAAACTTATCTATCGCAAAAATTACTACTAGTAATTATTTCTCTGTTTTTGCATAGTTAAGCTAGGTGGTATCTAGGGTTCTACTAGCATAATATATAACATGTAATTTCTTGTCTTTTCGTTGTCCTAGAACAGCAGCAACTGCATAATCGCTGACATCTCACATGATTTCAAAAGGTTGTGTCCAATCTGGGGGTTGCATGATCAGAGCTGAAATCAGTGCTTGTTTCAAAAATTTAAAAGCTTCAAGACATTTCTCATCGAAAACAAATTCAATGTCCTTCATTAGAAGATTAGTCAAAGGTTTTGTTATTTTAGAGAAGTCTTTTATAAAACGCCGATAAATACCAGCATGTCCAAGAAAACTTCTAATCTCCCTAATGGTTTTAGGTGGGCTGAGGTTTTCTATAACTTCAATTTTGGTTCTATCGACCTCAATGCCTCTTTCGGAGACAATGTGTCCTAATATTAAACCTTAATTAACCATAAAATGGCATTTTTCCCAATTTAGCACTAGGTTCACCTCTACGCATCTTTTAAGGTTTTTTTCGAGGTTGGAGAGACAATCTTTAAAATTGAATCTACACACCGAGAAATCGTCCATGAAAACTTCCATTATTCCATATAGGTAATCTGCAAATATAGACATCATACAACGTTGAAAAGTGGCAGGGGCATTACAGAGTCCGAAGGGCATTCGTCTATAGGAGAACGTTCCATAAGGACAGGTAAAGGTTGTTTTCTCTTGATCCTCAGGGTGAATAGGTATTTGGAAAAATCTTGAGTATCCATCTAGATAACAAAAGTGCGAGTGTCTGGCTAGACGTTCGAGCATTTGATCTATAAATGGAAGAGGGAATTGATCCTTCCTGGTTGCTTTGTTTAATTTTCTATAATCTATACACATACGCCAACCTCCTTCTGTTCGTTTAGCAATATGCTCACCTTTCTCATTTTCTATGACTGTGATGCCTCCTTTCTTTGGCACCACATGCACAGGGCTCACCCAATTATTATCTGATATTTGGTAAATTATACCAGCCTCTAGTAACTTAAGAACTTCTTTTTTAACAACATCGCTCATTATAGGGTTTATTCTTCTTTGATGTTCTCTTGAGGGTTTTGAGTTTTCCTCTAACAAGATCCGGTGCATGCACACCGATGGACTTATTCCTTTTAAATCGGAGATGTTATACCCTAAAGCTGAAGGGTATTTTCATAAGATCTCTAAGAGTTGAGTTGTCTCGTTTTGACTTAAAATAGAGTTAACTATAACAGGACAATTCATCTCTTTATCTAAGAATTCCTATCTAAGGTTCTTGGGAAGTTCCTTCAGTTCTAAAGATGGTTTCAAAGGGCAAGGCATGGGATCGGGAGTAAGTGATAAACATTCATAGAGGTCGTCATCGATGTAAGGTTCTAAACCTTTAAATCCATCGTCCTCCATAATGGGGGTCAAAGGTAACTTAATATTTTTGTTAGATTCCTCTCGCTTAAGTTCCAATATACACTCGTTAATGACGTCGATGGCATAACAAGCATCTCCTATGACTGGTTCCATTAAGAACTTTGAAAGAATAAATTCTATCTTCTCATCACCCACCTCAAATGTTAATTTTCCTTCCTTAACGTCAATTATGGCTCCGGCTGTTGATAGGAATGGTCTACCTAAGAGAATTGGGATTTCTTCTTCTTCTTTAATATCCATAACCACGAAATCAGTTGGGATATATAGCTGACCGATCTTAACTGGTATGTCTTCAAGTATGCCTATAGGATACTTAACTGATCTATCAGCCAACTGGAGAGACATTTTAGTCGGCTGCAATTCTCCTAAGTTTAACCTTCTACAAACTGCTAAAGGCATAAGGCTGACGCTAGCTCCTAGATCTAAGAAGGCTTTGTCAATAGTATGATTTCCTAAGATACAAGAAATGGAAAAACTTCTTGGATCCTTTTCTTTCTTGACAAGTTTATTTTCTCAAATAAAATTGCATTCGATAGGTTTGGGATCATCAATTCTACGCTTGTTGGTCATGATGTCTTTTAGGAATTTAGCATAAGATGGTATCTGAGTGATGGCTTCCGTGAAAGGAATCTTTACATGGAGTTTTTCTATAACTTTAACGAATCACTGGTATTAATTGTCAAGTTTGGTTTGTTTAAGTCTTTGCGGAAATGGGACTCGGGGTTTGTATGGGGGTGGTGGTTTATTAGTTTTATCTTTTAATTCTGGTTCTTTTTGCTTTTCGGGTTCCTCTGGTTCCTCCACTTGGTTTGTAGGTAAAACATTTGTCTTAGGTTGTGAAGGTGTACTCATGGCTGGATTCTTGGGTCCATCGTAAGTAGTCCCACTTTGTAAGGAAATGGCATTAGCTTGCCCTTTAGGATTTGGTTGATGTTGTCCAGGGAATTGTCCTCCAGGTGTAGTTTGTGGGGCTTGTGTTTGGGCTATCTGCGAGATATGGGTTTCAAGCATCTTGTTATGCTAATCATCTGATCAACCTTAGTTCCTAATTGCGTGATTAGTTTGTTTACGTGAATATTCTGATTTAGGAACTCTTTATTTTGCTGGGTTTGAGCTGAAATGAAATTTTCCATGATTTTCTCAAGGTTTGGTTTGGGTGCCACAGCTTGCATAGGTTGATTTGGTCTTTGGGCTTGGAAACCTTTAGGTCTCGGAGGTGCAGAGTTTTGTATTGGGCTATTGTTTCTATAAGAAAAGTTTGGGTGATTCCTCCATCCGGGGTTGTAAGTGTTTGAAAATGGGTTTCCTTGGGTGTAATTTACTTGGTTTGAGCAAGGCTCATTCAACAAGTTACATTCCGCAGGTTGATGTCCTTGGGTCCCACAGAGTTCGCATTTGGAAACTACTGCGGCTACAGTATTAGGGTTTTGAGACATGTTTTGAACTTTTAAGGCAAGAGCGTCCATTTTAACTTGCATCATGTCTAGAGAACTTATCTCATGTTTTCCTCCTTGGGTCTCCTTTTTCTCTACCGTAGCTCGTTCTGTTCCCCATTGGTAATGGTTTTGGGCCATGTCCTCAATGAGAGCACAGGCTTCTAGGTAAGGTTTATTCATCAATGCGCCACCAGCGCCAGCATCGATAAACATCTTTGTGTTGTAATGGAGTCCATTATAGAAGGTGTGGATGATTAGCCATTGTTCTAGGCCATGGTGTGGACAGGCTCTTAACAGGTCCTTATATCTC
This sequence comes from Vicia faba, assembly GCA_948472305.1. Taxonomy (NCBI): domain Eukaryota; kingdom Viridiplantae; phylum Streptophyta; class Magnoliopsida; order Fabales; family Fabaceae; genus Vicia; species Vicia faba. Next base: position 1,525,426,651 of record OX451739.1, on the reverse strand, counting down.
TCCCAAGCTTCAAAAAGTGATTCTCCCAGGTTTTGGTTAAATCTAGTGATTTGGTTTCTAAGGACAACAGTTTTGCTGGGCGAAAAATATCTTGCGAGAAATAGTCTCCTAAGGTCTTCCCAGGTTGTTGTTGAATTGGGTGGAAGGGAATCTAACCAATCTCGTGCTTTATATCTGAGGGAAAAAGGGAATAATCTTAGTCGTATTGCCTCAGGCGAAGCACCATTGCATTTTAAAGTGTCTGCTAATTGTATAAAAGTTTTTAAGTGTTGATTCGGGTTCTCAGTAGCGAGACCAACAAATTGGTTTTGTTGCATAAATTATAGAAATGAGGGTTTTAGTTCGAAATTATTTGACGTTATAGTTGGGTTTACGATACTTGAACTAGGTTCCTCATCTGACAGTTGGGCAAATTCCTTAAGGGGTCTTTGGTTACGATTCTCGGCCATAGTTTTTCTAATTCTACGGAGAAGATAGATGTAACGTTCAGGTTCTGCTAAAGGATTGAATAAGGTTCCGGTGATGCGATATCTTCGCATTAACCGGATTGTAGAACTTAGTCTAGACGGTGCGACTATAGGGTGCAAAATTTGACGAAATTGCTCCCCGACAACGGCGCCAAAAACTTGATGCGGTGTATTCTCAAGTGTACGAATTGCGTCAGAGTAATATAAAAGATTATCAATCCATATAGACCAATCGTCAATCTATCATTTCCTATTATTACGGTGTTTAGCTAAGTCAATATTAAACAGGGAATTTAGCATGCAAGATAGTAAAGTGCAGCGAAATAAACTTCAGATATAAAAGCAGGGTCGAATGTAATTCACGTAGTCAGATGATATTCGCAATGCTTCGGAATATAACTAATTATAAGGAAATATTTTATACTAAAGAAAAGAACTAATTTAACAGGAACTTTTGCTTTCGTGTAATCAGAACCGAGTTTACTCTCTAATCAGACCTTCTTATTGTCACTTATAAAAAGGCGCGCATTGCGTTAAAGTAATAAACCTATTTTTAAGAAATAGAGTACCTAACCAAGTTGAAAAGTATTTTGATATGAAATTTCTTATAAAAAGGGAACCTAACTTTAACCCTATAAATGTGTCCGAAAATAGTTTCAAAATTGATTTCTTTGATAATGAAAATCCCTAACTAACCGGACAAAGCACTTTCGCTTCCTTTGACCAGTTAGAACTAACCGAGTTTAACAAAAGGTTGGATGGTTTTCGATCTTACCCAACAACAATAAAGTACAGAAAACTCGTATTAAAAACCAAAATAGCCCATAAGCATTTCTATTGACACATTATTTGGAATATCGATCTAACTAGATTCCTTACATTCTAGCCCAGTAAGGTTTAGCCTGACATGGGAATGTAAACAGACATGTTAAAACAAATCACGCGAGAAAGTAAATAATTTAAAGTGCGGTGCGGGAAATAAACAAAGTAAAAGCAGGTGCGGGAAATAAACAAAGTAAAAGCAGGTGCGGGAAATAAACAAAGTAAAAGCAGTGCAGGAAATAAACAAAGTAAAAGCAGGTGTGGGAAATAAACAAAGTAAAAGCAGTGTAGGAAATAAATAGAAACCTGCTCCAAACGGGGAGGTTTTAAATCTGGTACAAACTGGAAGTAAAATGCCACTGGAAATAAACAGCAGTTGAAAATAAATGTGGCAAGATAAACTTCTGCCGTAGTGCTCCAAACTCGATTACATACTCAATCTACGAACTCGATCACCGACTCAATCAACAATGCAATAATTCCCCGATGTGAAGAATTATCGCTTTACAATGGTGAAATTATATGGCTTAAGTTCGCAACTATGGTTGGATCAAGTTTGTAACTAAGCTTGGGTGAATTGAAATGAAATCAGGAACTTCTATTTATAGAGAATGAGGAATGCAGGAAATCACATGAATGCCCCCAACTCCTTTTGGGGGGGTAAACATCGTCCAAAGGTGGCGCCCTCCATGGAGGCCATGGAGCCCACCAGGAGTGTAAATGAAAGGAAGTGGGGAACGTGGCAGTTGAGGTCAGCAGGAGGTGGTCCACGTCATGGCCTACACTATGGCTGGCGCCATGGTGGACGCCATTGTTGTACCCCAATTTTTTCCCCTAAGATCCATTCATCATACCATATTGTTTCAATCACCACAAAATCACATTAAGGCTTTTGGTTCTTCTCCCTATCTTTAGCTTTGCTCTTTGAGGAGTTACCAAGCACCTTGACTGGTTTTCTTTTGTGATCATGAACATTTTGATTTGATTTTCTCTCTAAATTAACAAATACAATATTGGTTTGTCTTACTTGTTAAAAATGTTGGTAAAGGCAATGAGGATTAGCAAGTTGTATCATGGGTTCATGAGTTTATTTCCATGCCCTAGTCAAGGATTGAGAAAGTTGAACCTCACCATGAAGTGGTTTTGAAATTGGTATGAGAGTATTTTTGGTGGCCATAAGTCCTTATAATCATCCTCAACAATCTCTATTCACAAAGGAAGAATATTGGCACAAAAGGTTTGTTCAAACTTGGCAAAGTTCTACCAAGCTTTCTCTTGTTCTAGAGGCTAGGGTTTTGGACTTCAAAGGGGCATATCTTGCTCATCTTTTAGTATTTTTGAGTGATTCCAAAAATATTCTTCTCTTCAAATAGTTACCAACAAATCACTTCAAAAGTTCCAAAGAGTTTTCATGTGGAAGAAACTTTATGAAGAAGTAAGATTACAAGTCACCTATAGGAATCTCCATTTTTCCATACATGAATTCAAGTGATCATAACTTGGTCAATTTTTATCACCATAAGCCCAATCTTTTTTTTGTGATGATCCTAAGGATGTGTACTTCATGCCCTCTTCTATGTGCAAAGTGAAAAAATGGATGGAAGTTGCCTTGAGAATGCAAAAGATTATAGGTCATTTCATGATTTTTGGCCAAATTCAACAAGTCATAAGTTGCTCATTTCTTGGAGTTTTTAAGTGGTTCAAATTGAAAAATGTCATTCAAGATGTCTAATTAATTCCATATTTTTTATCAAGAGAAAATTCTAAGTTCAAGGCCATGTTTGGATGCAAGAGATTATGGGTCATTTTTAAAGGAGAATTTGAAATATTTCTAAGTATGGAAAGTCAACCTTTTTTCTTCAACTTTGACTCCATGTAACTTTCAGCTCAAGCATCCATTTGATTCCATTCTTTTTCCATTGCAAAGCTTGTTACCTCATCTTCCTAAAGCGTCAAGAATTTTGCCCTAAGACCCCTTGAGGTGGAAATGCCATTGGTCAGAACTTGGTAACTTGGAATTGAAGTTTCACCATAAGTCAGAATTTGAAATCCATGTTTTGGCCTTTAAACATCAAATTAGCACACGTTTGTGATATAAACATGTTTAACCAAGTTGCCAAAATGGATTAGAGCCTTGAAACACAAGGATTTGATGAGTTTTGATGCAAATCAGATCACACTTTGCTCGTGTATCAGGTTCACACGATTTCCCTCCAATTTGCATCATCACACACGCTTGAGCATTCCATTTGATTCCCTATAAATAGAGGGTCATCCCCCATTCAATTTCCCAAGCTTGGATAGCCAGAATCACCCTGCCAAACTTGTTCCATAACTCAAATTCCAGAAACTTTGAAATATATTCTCAAACCTTTTTCAATCCATTTTCTCCATCAATTCATCTTCCTTGATCTTCCCTGAACCTAACCATACATTTATATTCAAGAATTGTGCCCTACATTGCTCCATAGAAGTCCAGTTTCAGAGCTCTGCAACTCAACTTCAATAGGTAGATTCCTTCATCAATTCTTCAAAACTTTGGTATCATTGTGTTGCTCTCACTGCCCTGGTTCTTGTCGCAATAGTTACTTTCATCTGGAAGCACGTTTTGATCATGAATTTTCAAATCCCCTTTCAAAACTTTCTTTCCAAATTGCTTGAGTTACAGTTTATATAAATTTGTCGCGAAGGTTTGGTTGTCTTCGTCTTGAAGAGACGAAGCGAATGGCATAGGTCTGAGCTTCTAATTTTACAGTTGGAGAGACCTACAATTCTGAGGGCTGGAGGTTGAAGATGACCAACGTGTCATCTTCTAACCAATGAAAGCGTGACATTTGTTATTTTCAAAAATCTGATTTATTAAATGATCATGTACATTATTCAATAAAGACCATGATATGCACAGCGCGCCAGATCCTTTGGATTTTATTACTAACGTGTTTTGACTCTCATCCAATGGTCCATATCTTTTTCTTTTATTTTCTTTTTCTGATTTTTATATTTTAATTGTTTTAAATTTCAAAAAATCATAGAAAATTCATTTTTAGTCCAAAAAATCTGAAAAAATTATGAAAAATATTTTTGATTATTCTCTTTCTGATTTTTATTTTTCACAATTTATTTTTGTGTTTTGGTATTTTTTATGAATTTTACACTTATTTGATTTGTTTAAAATGTTTAAAAATAATTTTACACATTTTTAAATTCTGAAAAAAATTATTGAATGATCCAATGACATTGTGACAAATATTGGTGACCTTATTTTATTTTTGTTTCTGACTTTACTATTTTTCACTATTTTTGTTTATTTTACCCATTTATTTTAATTTTTAAAAATAGTTTCTGAATTTTAAAAATTCCCAAAATTTTTGTAAAATTACTTGGCCTCTTTTCTGATTTTTTTCTATGGTCTTATTTTTTATTTCTTGATTAATTTGAATATAATTGGCATTTTCTTCATTATTTTCCATTTTTTAAAAATATTTTTAAACCCTTTAATGAACATATTAATTATATTATTATTTTGTGAATATTTTCTGGCTGTGTTGGGTTGATTTTTTTGGTCATGGCTTTATTAACATCATTGGATCCATGGTGTTGAGTTTAACTCCACAAAAAATGGAGGAATGATTTTAATAATAGTTTGATTAAATATTAATTCAAGTGTGGTTTTTCTTTTTACCCTAATTCCACTTCATCTCATCCCCTTCTTATTGCACTAAATGTTGTTAGAGCATGATCTCTATATCATGTCTCAAAACAAATGGTGCATAAATTGCTATTGACCGGCCTCAAAATAGGTGTGACTTCTATATAAGTCCACTTAAGATTGCTTAACATAGTGCTAAATTTTGTCCCGATTCGAATAAATGATCATTCGTGGCCCAAACTTATGATTGCAAGCCCGAGTATGTTAATTTGATCTCTTTGATCCAATAACCTTGAGATTCATTGTGTGGAGGCTTTGGTTCTACCAATCCTCTAATGGATCTACAACACCTTTGGTCAACGCGGATCATTTAAACATCGTTGATCATTAAATGGTACTTATGAGAATTCCAAATGGGTGATATACTTGACAAAAAGCAAATGCAACTTGTTGTGTGGAGGCTTTGGTTCTACCAATCCTCTAATGACTTCCAAATGAAAGTTTCAAGATGGTCATCCAACTAACCACTAATTATTGACTTGTTTATTTTATGCTTTTATTCTTTTATGCTTTATGCACTATTTATTTTTCTAGCATTTACATTTCATGTCATTTTCATCTTTGCTCATTTGAGAATTTATTTTCTTGTCATTTTTACTTTGCTCACTTGAGCTTTTCTTTTTCCTTTTCCTAATATACTTAGTAATCAACTTAAACCCTAAAAAACTCTTAATGGTTCTTGGACTATTTGGTTACTATCCTTTGCATTATGGAGCATGGGACTTTTTCTTGGACTTAGGATTAGAAATCTTGACATATCTTGGATACCTTGTGATCTTATCTGATTATTTTGTCTGGAGATATTGAGGTTTACCTCAAGACATTGGGTTGTTTATTTGCTTTTGTGTGCAGGTTTTTGTGATTACATTCTCTGTTTGTAATTTGGAACTCACCCGTACACAACCGTTATTCTGCCCAATTTTTGTGAAGACTTAACATATTTGAAGAGGTTTAGTATCTTTGCTTGCTTGGTTTCAATCCAAAGAATGGGAATTTTATCTTGGCTCATAATGTCAAGCTTTTGCTTCTTGTTGGTTAGATGATTCTTCTCCTTAGATTTTACCTTATGCTTTAGGATAGTCTCTTCTTCTCCTCCCATCTTCTTTAATTTCAAAAATCCTCTCCCTCCTTTTGAAAACTATTCTTGTTTCTAAATCTTCAGATGCTTTCATAATAAACTTGGACTTATGTCCATGCATTTTCAAAATCATAATCATAAATAAACTTCAATCAACTTAATAATACTTTGACACTTTTTTTTGTGAGAAGACTAAAAGTCAATCAATCTCATTTCAAACCATTTTTGCCACTTTGGTTTTTTATCTTTAAAACTTTTCTCAAAAGGTTAGACTCTTGTCAATCCTTTTAGTGATGCAAACAACTATACTTCTACAATGTGTAGTAAAGTGAGATATTTTCCACTTGGGTGTTGAGTGAGGCATTGTTGATTTTAAAATCCAAGCCATATCCTCCACTTTGAGATGATGCAAATTCTCCTTTATCATGATTGTGGGTAGTAAGTATGTTTTCCACACGGACAATGGCGATGACCTCTTATCTCATAAAAATTAACCAACACATTTGTATTTCAAATTTTAAAAAAAGGAACTACGTGTACCCTGATCCCCTATTGCACGAAAGGTGGTAAGTAGGCACTAAAGGTTTGCAACCGCGGCGGGTGAAAAAATCATAAAAAATATTTCTTTTCTCACCTCCACCATCCATTTTATATATATATATATACAACATATTTTTATAGCTAAAATACACAGATTTTTTCAAAGAGGTTCCTACGGAGTACCGTAGATGTTTAGGGTGCTAATACCTTACCTTTGCATAACCAACCCCCTTACCTTGAATCTTTCCCCCTCTTTTTGGGTTATTCTCTCTTTTCCCATTCCTTTGGAAACAATAAAGCGCGGTGGAGATTTTTATTTTTGATTTGTATAAAGTCTAGTCAATCCAATGGCTTAGTATTGAACATTTCCACCGCTACAGAAAAATGGTGACTCTGCTAGGGATAGATTGACCTCTTGTTGGTCCATCCCTAAGTGGGTTGAGCCTATCTTTGTTTATATCTATATATGGGCTATTGTTGTTTATGTGATATATTTTGTATATATGTTTGTTTGGATTTTCCTGGTTTTCAGGATGCTTGGTGATTACTCATAAGTCCTATACCCAGACTTGGGCAAACTTTAAGATAGGACGGGCGGTATAGTCATGTTAACTTTGAGGGAGTAATCCCAAAAAAGGAGGCATGAGATCCCCCACTCAGTGGAGGCCCCTTTGACTGTAGTGTCGTTTACCGAGTAATCGGGAAGATGTATTGCTTTCGACCTGGGAGCCTGCTGAAACTGAGGACCGTAGAATACCAAACCCATATTGGCCTTTTAGGTGTAGTGAAGCTATGACGGAGTAATCTGGAAATGGTTATCACGCGATACTACGCTCAGATGAGTCTTTCTTGAGAATATTACTAATTACCGAGTTAATCGGGAAGTTGGTAATATCCGAAGGAAGGATGTAGACTCCGGGAACCTCTAGAACCTTGTTTGGCAGGTGATAACTCTTATACCAACACCTTATGGGTAGTACCTTTGGCCTCATGCTCGTGACGTTGAACCCATGAACCCTATATGTGTGATCTTGTGTGTGATTGTTGCATCATGCATCCATGCACTCATAAGCATCTTTTGAAGATAATATTTCAAGGGATTTAAAGGTTGACTATTTGTAAACATCTCAGGTACTTTTAACCATGGATTCTGGAAAGAGAAAGACCGGGAAATACAATTTCAAGGATCCCAAGATAGATGAGTTGGTCAGTCTAATTCCCGAGATCGAGTGTTCTGCAGACTTTTGGAAGAAGTATGGATCCATTATTCCTCTCATGAAGCTGAAGATGAAGGAGGGTATTCTCTCGACCTTGGTCCAGTTCTATGATCCGATGTATCACTGTTTTACTTTTCCCGATTATCAATTGATGCCTACACTGGAGGAGTATTCTTATCTATTGGATTTACTCGTTACCGATCGTGTTCCTTTTACTGGTTTGGAGGGTGAGCCAAAATCATATGAGATTGCTGCTTTAATTCATCTGGGGAAGTCCGAGGTGGAAGCCCATATGACTACCAAAGGAGGGATTAGAGGATTACCAGCTCAGTTCTTATTGGAGAAAGCTCGTTACTTTGCCAGGATGAAGAGTACGGTTGCTTTCGAGGCCATCTTTTCTTTACTTGCTTATGGATTATTCTTATTTCCTAATGTGGACAAGTTTGTCGACATTAACGCTATTAGGATTTTCATGATTGGAAACATAGTTCCTACACTATTGGGGGATGCTTATTACTCTGTTCATCATCGTAGTTCTTATCATGAGGGAATGATTATCTGTTGCACGCCTTTGTTGTACCGGTGGTTCATCTCTCATATGCCTCAATCTGATGCTTTTTGGGATGTCAAGAAGGAACCCCGGTGGGATCCTAAGATCATGGCACTTACTCACTCGGATATTGATTGGTATCATCGAGCTTATCAGGATACAGAGATTATTGACAGTTGTGGTAGTTTCCCCAATGTACCTCTTCTTGGTATAAAGGGAGGAATTAACTATAACCCCGTTCTTGCACGGCGATAACTTGGTTATCCGATGAGGGATAAACTGAATAGTATTCATTTGAGTAGTTTCTTTCTGAAGGAAGGAGAAGACTATAGGGAAGCTAGGGAGCAGATTGTGAAGGCCTGGCGTCACATTCATAAAAAGAGTAGAAAGGATTTGGGACCTAGGGGTCTTGTTTCTTTGGAGCCATATCTTCAGTGGTTCCAATTGAGAGCCATTCAGTTGAAGATGCTGTATACTCGAGAGACACCCATGCCTAATCTATTTGTGAAGACCACTCCTCCTTTGTTAGGTGATCTAGAAGATTTGCAGCTTGCTTTGGTTAGGATGCAACAGGAAATGGATGCTTGGAAGAACAAGTTCCAGACTTTAGAGGGTTCCTATAAAGCAGACCTGAAGGAGAAAGATGATTTGATCGAGATCCTTGAGAATCAAGAAGTAGAGTCTATGGAAAGGCAAGGGGATTTATTTTCCCCTAAGCCTCAAACGGGTGTTAGTTGTTCACTTCTTGATTCAGATGATTGGAAGGAGGTTGCCATCATACATGTGGAAGAAAACCAGAGGTTGAGAGCTCAGATTGCCAGGCTCACAGGGAAGCGCCAGCGTACAGATTGATCTCCATCAGTTCCTTTTCTCAGGATTTTATATTGTATTTTCATCTTGTACTTGGGATCATTGAAACTTGTAACCCATTTTGAAGTTATTATAATAAAAGTTTTCAGTATTTCAAATGCGTTACTATTTTGATGTTTGCAATATGTCTATAAATGTTAAATCCCTTAAAATATTAAATGATAAAGTAAAAAATAATAATCATATACATTGTATATCATGCATCATATTGCACATATTTCTTGCATTTGTTATGCATACCCAGGTCTCTTACCCAGCTTCTTTACTTTGTTCAGCAAGCTGACTCATCACTATAGCACTCGGGCTAACTTCAAAAAGAAGATGGACGACTTGGAACAAGAGAATCGCGAGCTACGCGAAGAAGTTTATGCTTTGAAGGCTGGCTTGGCCAATTTGACTACTCTGATGGAAGCTCTGGTGGTTGCCCAGAATCAACCACCAAGTGTTCAACCTCAACCAACAAGGGCAAATAGTGAAGTTCCTACTGTTCCTGTATCCGCTACTCCGACTGTTGTTCAAAACCGTATGCCTCAGGGTTATCCGTGGGGAATGCCATAGAATTTTTCACCTGAAGGTTTCAATTTGGGCCCCCAAGATGCTCCAGTAGTTCCAAATGTTGTTACTCCAGTACTTCCTGTGGTGCATACTGTTCCTGCTGCACCTCCTTCAGTGAATTTGGTCCCGTTTGTTAATGAAGTTGTGTATCGTCCTTTCCCTCCGCCGAGTGAAGACTTGGGCCTTTATGACAGAATGGATGATTTCCAAGAACAGTTTGATAGAATGAAAAAAGAGATGAATGCTCTTAGGGGAAAAGAGTTATTTGGGCAGAATGTGAATGAGCTATGTTTGGTCCCGAATGTTAAAGTGCCTGCTAAGTTCAAGGTCCCAGAGTTTGATAAGTACAAGGGAAACACTTTCCCTCGTTCTCACTTGGTGATGTATGTAAGGAGAATGTCTACCCACACCGATGATCAGCGTCTGCTAATTCACTTTTTCCAGGATAGTCTGACCGGCACAACAATGAAATGGTACATGAGTTTAGACAGCGCAAACATCCATACTTTTAATGATTTGGGAGAAGCATTCATAAAACAATACAAGTACAATATGGACATGGCGCCTGATTGTGACCAGCTTAGAGCCATGGTTCAGAAAGATAGAGAATCGTTCAAAGAGTACGCACAGAGATGGCACGAAGTGGCTGCACAAGTGATTCCTCCCATGGAGGAGAAGGAAATGACTAAAATTTTTCTAAAGACGTTAAGCGCTTTCTACTACGAAAGAATGGTAGCAAGTGCCCCGAGTGATTTTACAGAGATGGTAGGAATGGGTGTCCCCCTAGAAGAGGCAGTAAGAGAAGGCCGTTTGACAAAGGGTGAAGGATCCGGAGGTGTGAAGAAGCCAGCTTATGGGTTTACAAAGAAGAAAGAGGGGGATACCAATGCTGTCATATAAGAGAGGAGGGCGAACGCTCCTAGAAGGAATTATCAGCGTCACCAGCAAGTTGCTTCAGTTACTCCTGTTTTGAATTCCGCTCCGACTACCGTTGCTTATCAAAGACAGTCCCAACAGGGGAACCAGGGGAATAATCAGAGAAGGGAGAACTATGACCCTATCCCCATGAGTTATACAGAGCTACTACTAGCATTGATCCAGAAGAAGTTGGTCCAGACACGGCCACCTCCAGCAATAGCATCACCATTGCCTTGGTATTACAAAGAGGATCAGACATGTGCTTTTCATTAGGGAGCACTAGGGCATAGTGTCAAAAATTGTTATCCTTTGAAGACGGAAGTGAAAAGGTTGATGAAGTCTAGAATTTTATCTTTCAAAGACATGGGACCTAATGTGAAAGACAATCCTTTGCCCAAACATGGGGGAGTGAGTGTTGTGAATATGGTGGCCAGTTGTCCAGGTGACTTCCGGATTTTTGACATTAATTTGGTCAGAGGGGATTTGGTGAAGATGCACGCAAAACTCTGTGAATTCAGTTATTATACGCATGACCACGCCAGTTATGCTGTTTGCAGTACAAATATACAAGGTTGTGAGAAGATAAAGGTTGATTTACAGGAGATGATAAATGAGGGTTTAATCCATATAATCAGGCCTAGGGCAGAGTATGAAGAGGAAGTTAATATGGTTTGTTGATTTCTGGGTGAATTCAGAATTTTTGAAGTGGAGCATTTGAATGAAGATCTCGTACAGTTGCATGCTACCTTCTACCGTGTTGTTGGTCAGGTGGAACACCAATATGGATCTTTCATAGTTTGCTGTCGAGACCCCCGAGGATGTTCTATTGTGAGAGAGGGTGTTCAATTACTGCTAGACAATGGAACTATCAAGATCACAGGTCAGAGAGATGATTATCACGAGATTGGTATGGTTGAAGTTTGTTTGGTGGGAGAAGAGTCAGAAGAAGAATATGCCTCTGCGGATGAGTATTTCTCCTCAGATGAATATTTGTTTGCCGGAAATGGTCTTTTGAGGGCTGATTGTGTCGAGGAAGGTGTAAATGTCATTGTACCTTGATTTGGTACACACGTTCACCTTGAGGTGGAGTACCATAGCAAACCAGCTGTTACCCCATTGGTAATTGGTCTGCCAGGTCCTTTTCCCTACGAATCAGATAAGGCTGTGCCTTACAAATACAATGCTACAATCTTGGAAGATGGGGTGGAAGTTCCCATCCAGCCAATGCCAGATGTTGGAAATATAGCTGATAGTAGCAGGGTGATCCATAGTGGTCGTGTGTTTACGCCGGTTATTCGAAAAGATGTTGTTGCTGGAAATAAAATTGCTGAGAATGATGAGCCAAAGAAGACTGCAGGAGAGACTAGTGGAGCTACATTGGAGAAAGAAGTGGATGATATCTTGAAAATAATTAAAATGAGTGACTACAAAATTGTAGATAAGCTATTGCAGACTCCTTCAAAGATATCCATCCTAGCTTTATTGATGAATTCCTCCGCTCATAGAGAATCACTGATGAGAGTACTAGACCAAGCTTTTGTAGAGAATGACATGCCATTGGATCAATTCAGCAGTGTAATTGGAAACATTACATCATGTAACAACTTGAGTTTCTACGATGATGAGTTACCAGATGAAGGGAGGAATTACAACTTGGCCCTCCACATATCTATGAATTGCAAGAATGACTCGCTATCCAACATGCTAATTGATAATGGATCCGCGTTGAATGTTATATCGAGAAGTACTCTCATGAAGTTAAAGTATCAGGGAACACCTATGCGCCCGAGTGGCATCATTGTGAAGGCTTTTGATGGGTCAAGGAAATCTGTCATCGATGAGGTGGACTTACCCATCTATATAGGACCACATTTATTCTTAATAATTTTCCAGGTAATGGACATTATTCCCGCTTATAGTTGTTTGTTAGGACGACCATGGATACACGAAGCAGGGGCTGTCACTTCAACTCTGCATCAGAAGCTAAAATTTGTGCGTGAAGGGAAGGTCGTGATCATAAATGTAGAGCAGGCTTTGTTGATATCCCATCTATCCTCTTTCAGTATTGTAGAAGCGGATGAGGCTACTGTTGGAACCCAATTCCAAGTCCTATCCATTGACAACAGAAGGAAGAATGAGAATTTTGTGGTTTCCCTGAAGGATGTGCAGCAGGTGGTGCGCAATGGTCATAATGTAGTGTGGGGACGACTTGTGGATCCACCCGTGAACAAAAACAGAGCTGTTTTGGGTTTCTCTTTGAGGAATGGCAAAGGTGAGAGTTGGAAGTTAAAGTCTACTATGAACAGTTATCATGATGCTTTCCGCAGCAGAGGCTACCTCCATCTGATTGGTTCTGGAATTAATGCTGTTGAAGAGGATGAAGCAGAGCAGGAAGTGCCGAATTACATGACGCATGGAGTTCGAGTTCAGAATTGGGTCACCATTGATGTTCCTTCTTGCATACATGTTTCAAAGTAATTTGTTTTGTTAATCTGTTTCTTTCTTTTTGAAAAGCTTTCACTCTGCCCAAGGTGGAAGTATTGATGTTGCAGGGCTTATCTGTTTGCTATAACTGTTAAGATCATTAATAAAAGTTGTCTTTGCTTTCAAATTATGTCTTTATTTTCTTCCTTTTTCTTGGGAAATGGTAATAATAAAAAAAAACCTTTCAAAATTAATAATAACTGAAAATTAATCTGCATAATCACTTGTTATATGTGTCAGTTTCTAAAAGTAATCATAAATCACATGTGCAGATTAATTAAAAAACCCGTTGAATACAATGACCCTGCACCCTCTCCCAAATTTGATTGTCCTGTGCTTGGGGTTGAAGAGGAAGATTATGATGAGATTCTAGAAGAGGTCTCACGGTTGCTTGAGCACGAGGAAAATACCATTCAACCATACAAAGAGCCTTTGGAAGTGGTTAATTTGGGTTCAGAGGAAGATTCGAAGGAGGTCAAGATTGGAGCATCATTGCATCCTGATGTAAAGAGCAGGTTGATTGAGTTGTTGAAGGAGTATGTGGATATTTTTTCTTGGTCTTATCAAGATATGCCTGGTCTAGATACAGACATTGTCGAACATCGTTTGCCGTTGAAGCCAGAGTGTCTGCCAGTTAAACAAAAGTTGAGAAGAACCCACCCAGATATGGCAGTAAAGATCAAAGAGGAGGTCCTAAAACAAATTAATGCTAGTTTTCTTATGACGTCAGTGTATCCTTAATGGATTGCCAATATTGTTCCAGTACCGAAAAAAGATGGGAAAGTCCGCATGTGCATAGATTACAGAGATCTAAATAAAGCTAGTCCAAAAGATGATTTTCCATTACCTCACATTGCCATGTTAGTGGATAGCACAACAAAATTCAAAGTATTCTCGTTCATGGACGGATTTTATGGGTATAATTAAATAAGAATGGCTCCAGAGGACATGGAAAAAACAATGTTTATCACACCCTGGGGAACATTCTATTACAGAGTGATTCCCTTCGGGTTGAAGAACGCTGGTGCAACGTACCAGAGGGCTATGACAACCCTATTCCATGATCTAATGCACAAAGAAATAGAAGTATATGTTGATAATATGATTGCCAAATCCCAAACTGAAGAAGGGCATATAGAAGATTTGTTGAAGTTGTTTCAGCGTTTGAGGAAATATCGTCTCTGCCTGAATCCAAATAAATGCACCTTCGGAGTTAGATCTGGGAAATTGTTGGGTTTTATTGTTAGTCAGAAAGGAATTGAAGTTGACCCTGACAAAGTCAAAGCAATTCAAGAAATTCCAGCATCAAGAACTGAAAAGAAAGTCAGGGGTTTCCTTGGGCGTTTGAATTATATCTCCAGATTTATTTCCCATATGACTGCAACGTGTGAACCGATCTTTAAGTTGTTAAAGAAAGATCAAGGTTGTGTGTGGATGGATGACTACCAAAGGGCATTTGAAAGTATTAAAGAATATCTGCTTGAACCTCCTATCTTTCTCCCTCCCGTAGAAGGAAGACCGTTGATTATGTATCTAACAATATTAGATAAATCCATAGGTTGTATTCTGGGACAACAGGATGAAACGGGAAAGAAAGAGTTCACCATTTATTATCTCAACAAAAAGTTCACTGATTATGAGTCACGGTATTCCATGCTAGAAAAAACATGTTGTGCTTTGGCCTGGACGGCAAAGCGTTTACGGCAGTATATGTTGAATCATACCACTTGGTTGATTTCCAAAATGGATCCAATCAAGTATATTTTTGAAAAGCCTGCTCTTACTGGGAGAATTTCCCGTTGGCAGATGTTGTTGTCTGAATATGATATCAAGTACCGCACTCAAAAATCTATCAAAAGTAGTGTGTTGGCGGATTACCTTGCGCACCAACCGATGGAAGATCATCAGTCTGCAGAATATGAATTCCCCGATGAAGATGTGATGTTCTTGAAAGTGAAAGATTGTGATGAACCATTACCTGAGGAGGGCCCCGACCCTGAATCTCGTTGGAGTATGATATTTGATGGAGCTGTGAATGCTTATGGTAAAGGAATTGGTGTTGTGATTGTTACTTCTCATGGATCGCATATTCATTTTACTGCAAGGTTAACATTTGATTGCACTAATAATATGGCAGAATATGAGGCTTGCATCATGGGTCTTGAGGAAGCTATTGATCTCAGAATCAAGATTCTAGATGTATATGGGGATTCAACTTTGGTAATAAATCAGATTAAAGGAGAATGGGACACTCGTCACCCTGGCTTGATCCCTTACAAAGATTACGCTAGAAGATTACTACCCTTCTTCAATAAAGTTGAATTCCATCACATTCATAGAGATGAAAATCAAATGGAAGATGCTCTGGAAACTCTGGCTTCCATATACCAAGTAAATGCTTGGAATGATATACCCCGAATTACAGTTCGACGGCTAGATAGGCCCGCTCACGTGTTTGCGACAGAGGAGGTAGCAGATGAAAAACCTTGGTATTATGATATCAAGCATTTTCTTCAGACTCAGGAATACCCGTTTGGTGCGTCAAAGAAAGATAGAAAGACACTGAGAAGATTGGCAGGCAGTTTCTTCCTCAGTGAAAATGTGTTATACAAGAGGAATTTCGACATGGTCTTGCTCAGATGCGTGGACAGACACGAAGCAGACATGTTGATGCATGAGATCCATGAAGGTTCATTTGGAACTCATGCTAATGGACATTCAATGGCTAAAAGGAGGCTAAGGGTAGGTTATTATTGGTTGACAATGGAATCTGATTGTTACAAATTTGCAAAGAAGTTCCATAAATGCCAGATTTACGTAGATAAGATCCATGTACCTCCAACACTTCTCAATGTGATTTCCTCCCCGTGGCCTTTCTCTATGTGGGGTATTGACATGATCGGGATGATATAACCCAAAGCCTCAAATGGACACTGTTTCATCTTGGTAGCAATTGACTACTTTACCAAATGGGTAGAGGTTGCTTCATATGCCAATGTTACCAAACAGGTGGTAGTGCGCTTCATTAAGAATAAACTCATATGTCGGTATGGTGTGCCGAGAAGAATCATCACTGACAATGGCTCAAATTTGAACAATAAGATGATGACTAGACTGTGCGAAGAATTCAAGATTGTCCATCACAATTCATCTCCATACAGGCCAAAGATGAATGGGGCTGTTGAAGCTGCTAATAAGAATATCAAGAAGATTATCCAGAAAATGGTTGTTACTTATAAAGATTGGCATGAAATGCTCCCTTTTTCTCTACATGGATATCGGACATCTGTTTGCACTTCAACAGGAGCAACCCCGTTTTCTCTAGTGTATGGAATGGAAGTTGTACTCCCAATCGAGGTTGATATTCCCTCGTTGCGTGTGATAATGGAAACCAAATTGACAGAGGCTGAATGGGTTCAGAACAAGTTTGACAAATTAAATTTGATTGAAGAGAAGAGAATGACAGCTTTATGTCATGGGCAGTTATATCATAAAAGAATGAAGAAAGCTTTTGATAAAAAGGTCAAACCTCGTGAATTCAGCGAAGGCGACCTCGTGCTCAAGAAGATCATGTTTTTCAACACTGATTCTAGGGGAAAGTGGACTCCTAATTTTGAAGGCCCGTATGTGGTCAAGAAAGCCTTCTCTGGTGGTGCCTTAATTCTTGAAACTATGGATGGCGAGGAGTTCCCACGCCCCATGAATGCTGACTCAGTCAAGAAATACTTCTCCTAAAGAAATAAAAGAACAGCTCGCTAAGTTGAAAACCCGAAAGGGTGGCTTAGGCAAAAAAGAGCGTCTCGGTAGGCCGAAAACCCGAAAGGGCGGTCTAGGCAAAAATTAGAGACATAAACAGAATAAATTTCCCGCTAAGTTGAAAACCCGCAAGGGAAGCTTAGGAAAAAGTTAGGGACTTTCTTGGCAAGTAACTACGTCAGACGAGACTTGATCGTTGAAGAAACGATCTTCTCGGATCCTCACCATACTTCAACAAAAGCTACTGCTCAGGACTTCAAAAGTTGTTAGGGGGGATGGTGGTCATTGTATCTCAATGTATCTTTTCCATTATGTATTACCATTTCCCGAACTTTGTAATCATCCATGGAGTCTCGCCATTCGCATACTACCATTCTATTAATGAAATTCGATCTTTTGCCCATTTTTTTATGTTCTTATTTTTATTTAGCTTGCAAAGACATCATTTATTACTGATAATAATTGTTAAAGCAAAAGGATTAAAAATAAAAATTGACTTTTCAAAGAGAAGAGAGATCTTTACAATTCAATTTACTTTGGGATTTATGATGAAACAATGACAACAAGAATGGTGGTCCCAAGAATGAACAAACTCCAATTGTTTTAAGAAGATTTACTCCCTTCATGGAAATTTTCTCAGGTCATTTTGCTGGAGTGCACGATCTTTGTGTATTTCTCATATATTTAGAAAACAATACCAGTGGGTACAAGGTGCAGTATTGGGTTTGTGACCCCACTATCCCCAGTCGAGTCTTGGTTCTTGTCAGGTTTGCGTGATCAGAAGTTTCCATCTCGGATTCCCCAGCAAGTTTTCCCTCATATGACGAAAGTTTTGGCACTAATTTTGACTTCTTGATTTCCCAGGAAGGTTATCCCAGGGCATCTCCTATGTGGAAATAGCATTCGTGATGAAATTTTTCTCCAGGGAGTTAGGCTCGATTTCCCCAGTGAAGTTCGATTGTGTCGGTGTCAGTCTGCTTTATTTGAGTTTGGTCTCGTAATCTCCAGTAGGCATGTTGCTTTTGAGAAAAATTGCTTTCTCCGATGAAACCAGAAGAAGGATGTCCTATCCCGATGTTTGTTTGATTTGGCTACATCCAAATTATGTTTCTCCTTAGTAAAGTTAAGGCAGGCTGTGGGTTTGGCTTCCGCAGTTGTTTTTACTTTTCTTGAATTGATCTTTCTGATTGAAGTTAGCCTATTGTTTTTAGCACCTGAGGCGGTTTGGTTTGTTTGTGCTGATTATGTATCCTTTTACCAGCATATGCATGATAGCACTCATACATTCATACATACATCATGCATTGCTAAAAACCATCATTCATTAGTATTGTGTTCTGGCCTTTCCTGCAACGTTCTTTACTCAGTTGAATTTGGTTTTCCCCCTTGAGTTTATTTCTAAAAGGATGTATCTTTATTGGCCGTCTTGCTCCAGTTTATTTCTGATTTGGATTTGTGGTTGCATGACAATATTATTCACTTCAAATTTATGAGAACTTGGAGTTTTGGTTTGTGCATTTATTTTGCACGGGAAGACTTTATCTCCTCAGTAGGAATATCGTGGCATTTCCCCAGAAAGTCATTCCTCTTCGCATCTTCCCTTGACAAGGAGTGGAAGTATCTTTATTTGAGATAACTTACATATCACCCTTTCCAGTCAGAGTGCCTTGGTTAAAGAAGAAGTTGAGACCCGTTCTTGGCAAAATACTAGAATCTTGGGGAAACTTGATATATTTTCTATTTCTACCTTCAATGAACGTTGGTAGTACATCGGCAGTGAATGTTGGTGTTTCTTATCTTTTTTCTATCTTCAGTGAATGTTGATAGTTCATCATCAGTGAACGGTAGTGATATGTTATATTTTCTATTTCTACCTTCTGTGAACGTTGGTAGTACATCGGCTGTGAACGTCGGTGTTTCTTATCTTTTTGCTATCTTCAGTGAACGTTGATAGTTCATCGTCAGTGAACGGCGTTGATATGTTATATTTTCTCTTTCTACCTTCAGTGAACGTTGGTAGTACATCAGCAGTGAACGTTGGTGTTTCTTATCTTTTTTCTATCTTCAGTGAATGTTGATAGTTCATCATCAGTGAACGGCGGTGATATGTTATATTTTCTCTTTCTACCTTCAGTGAACGTTGGTAGTACATCGGCAGTGAACGTCGATGTTTCTTATCTTTTTGCTATCGGCAGTGAACGTCGGTGTTTCTTATCTTTTTGCTATCTTCAGTGAATGTTGATAGTTCATCGTCAGTGAACGACGGTGATATGTTATATTTTCCCTTTCTACCTTCAGTGAACGTTGGTAGTACATCGATAGTGAACGTCGATGCTTGTTATCCTCCTCTCAGATTCTTTTATTGTGGTTTACCAGTGATTTATTTTCCTGGTGGGATTGCTCTTTTGTGGCTACATTTCATGTCACATCTCCAATTCTACTTTGCATCTCTTTTGTTCCATTCATATGCATTCATATACATAAACATTTGCATGGAATCTTAAGGCCAAAAACAGGGTTTGTTTTATATTTAAGTGTCTTCGATCATGTCGACACGAAGATTTTTAACCTTTGTATCTCCGGATAGAAGAAACTTAAATAACGGCAGCTGTTGTACCCCAATTTTTGCCCCTAAGATCCCTTCATCATACCATATTGTTTCAATCACCACAAAATCAAATTAAGGCTTTTGGTTCTTCTCCTTATCTTTAGCTTTTCTCTTTGAGGAGTTACCAAGCACCTTGACTAGTTTTCTTTTGTGATCATGAATATTTTGCTTTGATTTTCTCTCTAAATTAACAAATACAATATTGGTTTGTCTTACTTGTTAAAAATGTAGGTAAAGGCAATGAGGATTAGTAAGTTGTATCATGGGTTCATGAGTTTATTTCCATGCCCTAGTCAAAGATTGAGAAAGTTAAACCTCACCATGAAGTGGTTTTGAAATTTGTATGAGAGTAGTTTTGGTGGCCATAAGTCCTTATCATCATCCTCAACAATCTCTATTCACAAAGGAAGAATATTGGCACAAAAAGTTTGTTCAAACTTGGAAAATTTCTACCAAGCTTTCTCTTGATCTAGAGGCTAGGGTTTTGGACTTCAAAGGGGTATATCTTGCTCATATTTTGGTATTTTTGAGTGATTCCAAAAATATTCTTCTCTTCAAAGAGTTACCAACAAATCACTTCAAAAGTTCCAAAGAGTTTTCATGTGGAAGAAACTTGATGAAGAAGAAAGATTACAAGTCACCCAGAGGAATCCGCATTTTTCCATACATGATTTCAAGTGATCATAAGTTGGTCAATTTTTATCACCTTGAGCCCATTATTTTTTCATGATGATCCTAAGGATGTGTACTTCATTCCCTCTTCTATGTGCAAAGTGAAAAAATGGATGGAAGTTTCTTTGAGAATGCAAAAGATTATAGGTCATTTCATGATTTTTGGCCAACTTCAACAAGTCATAACTTGCTCATTTCTTGGAGTTTTTAAGTGGTTCAAATTGAAAAATGTCATTCAAGATGTCTACTTAATTCCATCTTTTTTGATCAAGAGCAAATTCTAAGTGCATGGCCATGTTTGGATGCAAGAGATTATGGGTCATTTTTAAAGGAGAATTTGAAATATTTCTAAGTATGGAAAGTCAACCCTTTTTCTTCAACTTTGACTCCATGTAACTTTCAGCTCAAGCATCCATTTGATTCCATTCTTTTTCCATTGCAAAGCTTGTTACCTCATCTTCCCAAAGCATCAAGAATTTTTCCCTAAGACCCCTTGAGGTGGAAATGCCATTGGTCAGAACTTGGTAACTTGGAATTGAAGTTTCACCATAAGTCAGAATTTGAAATCCATGTTTTGGCCTTTAAACATCAAATTAGCACGCGTTTGTGATCTAAACATGTTTAACCAAGTTGCCAAAATGGATTAGAGCCTTGAAACGCAAGGATTTGATGAGTTTTGATGCAAATCAGATCAGACTTTGCTCGTGTATCAGGTTCACATGATTTCCCTCCAATTTGCATCATTCCACACACTTGAGCATTCCATTTGATTCCCTATAAATAGAGGGTCATCCCCCATTCAATTTCCCAAGCTTGGATAGCCAGAATCACCCTACCAAACTTGTTCCATAACTCAAATTCCATCAAGTTCGAAATCTATTCTCAAACTTTTCCAATCCATTTTCTCCATCAATTCATCTTCCTTGATCTTCCCTAAACCTAACCATACATTTAAATTCAAGAATCGTGCCCTACATTGCTCCATAGAAGTCCAGTTTCAGAGCTCTGCAACTCAACTTCAATAGGTAGATTCCTTCATCAATTCTTCAAAACTTTGGTATCATTGTGTTCCTCTCACTGCCCTGGTTCTTGTCGCAATAGTTACTTTCATCTGGAAGCACGTTTTGATCATGAATTTTCAAATCCCCTTTCAAAACTTTCTTTCCAAATTGCTTGAGTTACAGTTTATATAAATTTGTCGCGAAGGTTTGGTTGTCTTCGCCTTAAAGAGACGAAGCGAATGGCATAGGTCTGAGCTTCTAATTTTACAGTTGGAGAGACCTGCAATTCTGAGGGCTGGAGGTTGAAGATGACCAACGTGTCATCTCCTAACCAATGAAAGCGTGACATTTGTTATTTTCAAAAATCTGATTTATTAAATGATCCTGTACATTATTCAGTAAAGACCATGATATGCACAGCGCGTCAGATCCTTTGGATTTTATTACTAACGCGTTTTGACTCTCATCCAATGGTCCACATCTTTTTCTTTTATTTTCTTTTTCTGATTTTTATATTTTAATTGTTTTAAATTTCAAAAAATCACAGAAAATTCATTTTTAGTCCAAAAAATCTGAAAAAATTATGAAAAATATTTTTGATTATTCTCTTTCTGATTTTTATTTTTTCACAATTTATTTTTGTGTTTTGGTATTTTTTATGAATTTTACACTTATTTGATTTGTTTAAAATGTTTAAAAATACTTTTAGACATTTTTAAATTCTAAAAAAATTATGGAATGATCCAATGACATTGTGACAAATATTGGTAACCTTATTTTATTTTTGTTTCTGACTTTACTATTTTTCACTATTTTTTTTTTATTTTACCCATTTATTATAATTTTTAAAAATTGTTTCTGACTTTTAAAAATTCCCAAAAACTTTGTAAAATTACTTGGCCTCTTTTCTGATTTTTTTATATGGTCTAATTTTTTATTTCTTGATTAATTGGAATATAATTGGCATTTTCTTCATTATTTTCCAATTTTTTAAAATATTTTTAAACCCTTTAATGAACATATTAATTATATTATTATTTTGTGAATATTTTCTGGCTGTCTTGGGTTGATTTTTTTGGTCATAGCTTTATTAAAATCATTGGATCCATGGTGTTGAGTTTAACTCCACAAAAATGGATGAATGATTTTAATAATAGTTTGATTAAATATTAATTCAAGTGTGGTTTTTCTTTTTACCCTAATTCCTCTTCATCTCATCCCCTTCTTATTGCACTAAATGTTGTTAGAGCATGATCTCTATATCATGTCTCAAAACAAATGGTGCATAGATTGCTATTAACCGGCCTCAAAATAGGTGTGACTTCTATATAATTCCACTTACGATTGCTTAACATAGCTCTAAATTTTGTCCCGATTCGAATAAATGATCATTTGTGGCCCAAACTTATGATTGTAAGCCCAAGTATGTTATTTTGATCTTTTTGATCCAATAACCTTGAGATTCATTGTGTGGAGGCGTTGGTTCTACCAATCCTCTAATGGATCTACAACACCTTTGGTCAACGCGGATCACTTAAACATCATTGATCATTAAATGGTACTTATGAGAATTCCAAATGGGTGATATACTTGACAAAAAGTAAATGCAACTTGTTGTGTGGAGGCTTTGGTTCTACCAATCCTCTAATGAGTTCCAAATGCAAGTTTCAAGATGGTCATCCAACTAACCACTAATTATTGAATTGTTTATTTTATGCTTTTATTCTTTTATGCTTTATGCACTATTTATTTTTCTAGCATTTACATTTCATGCCATTTTCATCTTTGCTCATTTGAGCATTTATTTTCTTGTCATTTTTACTTTGCTCACTTGAGCTTTTCTTTTTCCTTTTCCTAATATACTTAATAATCAACTTAAACCCTAAAAAACTCTTAATGGTTCTTGGACTATTTGGTTACTATCCTTGGCATTATGGAGCAAGAGACTTTTTCTTGGACTTAGGATTAGAAACCTTGACCTATCTTGGATACCTTGTGATCTTATCTGATTATTTTGTCTGGAGGTCTTGAGGTTTACCTCAAGACATTGGGTTGTTTGTTTGCTTTTGTGTGCAGGTTTTTGTGATTACATTCTCTGTTTGTAATCTTGAATTCACCCGTATACAACCGTTACTCTGCACAGTTTTTGTGAAGACTTAATATATTTGAAGAGGTTTAATATCTTTTCTTGCTTGGTTTCAATCCAAAGAATGGGAATTTTATCTTGGCTCATAATGTCAAGCTTTGGCTTCTTGTTGGTTAGATGATTCTTCTCCTTAGCTTTTACCTTATGCTTTAGGATAGTCTCTTCTTCTCCTCCCATCTTCTTTAATTTCAAAAATCCTCTCCCTCCTTTTGAAAACTATTCTTGTTTCTAAAACTTCAGATGCTTTCATAATAAACTTGGACTTATGTCCATGCATTTCCAAAATCATCTTCATAAATAAACTTCAATCAACTTAATAATACTTTGACACTTTTTTTGTGAGAAGACTAAAAGTCAATCAATCTCATTTCAAACCATTTTTGCCACTTTGGTTTTTTATCTTTAAAACTTTTCTCAACAGTTTAGACTCTTGTCAATCCTTGTAGTGATGCAAACAACTATACTTCTACAATGTGTAGTGAAGTGAGATCTTTTCCACTTGGGTGTTGAGTGAGGAATTGTTGATTTTAAAATCCAAGCCATATCCTCCACTTTGAGATCATGCAAATTCTCCTTTCTCATGATTGTGGGTAGTAAGTATGTTTTCCACACGGACAATGACGATGACGTCTTATCTCATAAAAATTAACCAACACATTTGTATTTCAAATTTTAAAAAAAGGAACTACGTGTACCCTGATCCCCTATTGCACGAAAGGTGGTACGTAGGCACTAAAGGTTCGCAACCCACGCGGGTGCAAAAATCATAAAAAATATTTCTTTTCTCACCTCCACCATCCATTTTATATATATACAACATATTTTTATAGCTAAAATACACATATTTTTTAAAAGAGGTTCCTGGGGAGTACCATAGATGTTTAGGGTGCTAATACCTCCCCTTTGCATAACCAACCCCCTTACCTTGTATCTTTCCCCCTCTTTTTGGGTTATTCACTCTTTTCCCATTCCTTTGGAAACAATAAAGTGCGGTGGCAATTTTTATTTTTGATTTGTATAAAGTATAGTCAATCCAATAGCTTAGTCTTGAACATTTCTACCGCTACAACCATGAGTGCAAATTTGACCTAAACTCCTGTTTTTCAGCCTGTTTTCCTTCATTTCTTCGGGGGAGCTCTGGATATTTGAAATACCTGAAAAGGAAACTAAAGATGGGCATAATACGAGAAAACAATAATAAAAAACCTAAATAACATGTGAAATCAGAGTCAAAAACAAGTGTAAAGTAAGTGTTATCAGATGCTCCCTCGGGATACTCTTGTGCTTCAAGATATCTCTTCACCTCATGGTACCATGGCTTTTCCGTGTCAGTTTCAAGCTCACAGCAGTGCACAGGTTCGTCGAATATTTCAATTTTAATCATAGGGGCTTCGTTGTCCCATCTGACCTTGAACATTGAAGACATGGTTGCCAAGGCATCGGCCAACTGATTTTCTTCCCTAGGGAAGTTCTCAAAGGTGATCTCTTCGAAGTAAGGAATTAGAGATAGCACAAGTTCCTTGTAAGGGATGAGATTAGGGTGCTTAGTGCCTCAAACTCATTTTACTTGGCTAATCACTAGAGCGGAATCCCCAAACACATTCAAATGCTTGATCCTCAAATCAATGACAGCCTTCAAACCCAAAATGCACGCTTCATACTCAGCCATATTGTTCGTGCAATTAAAGCATAGTCTGGCAGTGAAAGGAGTGTGGAAACCTTCAGGGGATATGATCACAACCCCAATTCCATTACCCAAGGTGTTGGAAGCCCCGTCGAAGACCATAGTCCATTGGGATCCTTGTTCAAGTCCGTCATACGGTCCAGGTTTCGCGCAGCTGGTTACTAGCATGATGTTCTCATCAGGGAAGTCGAAGTTCATAGACTAATAATCATCAACAGCTTGATGGGAAAAATGATCTGCTAGTACGCTTCCTTTTATGGCTTTTTATGTTGTGTATTGAATGTCGTACTCAGTCAAGATCTTTTGCCACCTGGCTATCCTTCCGAAGAGAGTAGGTTTCTCAAAGATGTACTTGATTGGGTCCATCTTAGAAATAAACAGAGTGGTATGAGTCAACATATATTGTCTTAGCCGGAGAGAAACCCATGCCAGAGCGTAGCAAGTCTTCTCGAGAAGTGAATATCGGGTTTCACAGTCGGTAAACTTTTTACTCAGGTAATAAATAGCGTGCTCTTTTTGGCCAGACTCGTCATGTTGGCCCAACACACACCCCATATAATTTTCTAGCACTGTCAAGTACATGATCAAGGGTCTTCCTTCAACTGGAGGCATGAGGATAGAAGGTTCTTGTAGATATTCCTTGATTTTTTCGAAAGCAGCTTGACATTCATTATTCCATCTAACTACTTGATCTTTCTTCAAGAGTTTGAAGATTGGCTCACAAGTAGCAGTCAAGTGAGATATGAAGCGGGCGATGTAATTAAGACGACCCAAGAATCCTCTAACTTCCTTTTCAGAGTGGGGGACTGGCATTTCTTGGATGGCCTTTACCTTGGAAGGATCGACTTTGATGCCTTTACCACTGACAACAAAACCTAGAAGCTTTCCAGATCGTACTCCAAATATGCACTTGCTAGGGTTCAACCTCAACTTATACTTTTCAACCTTTCGAATAGCTTGTAAAGGTGATCAAGATGTTCCTCTTTAGTTTGTGATCTTGCAATCATATCATACACATATATATTTATTTCATGATGAATCATGTCATGAAATAAAGCTACCATAGCCCTCTGATATGTTGCCCCTGCATTCTTCGACCCGAACGACATGACCTTGTAGCAAAAGGTGCCCCATTGCGTAATGAAAGTTGTCTTATCCATGTCTTCGGGAGCCATCCTTATTTGATTATAGCCTAAGAAGCCATCCATGAAAGAGAAAACTTTATGCTGAGCAGTGTTATCGACCAAGACGTCAATGTATGGTAGAGGGAAGTCATCCTTGGGGCTTGCCCTATTCAGATCCCTATAGTCTATGCACATGCGGACTTTTCCTTCTTTCTTTGGCACTGGCACCATATTTGCAACCCATTGGGGATAAATGTCACATCTAGGAATCCTGCATCAAATTGTTTTATCACTTCAGCTTTTATGTTTTCAGACATGTCAGGCCTCATGTGACGAACCTTTTGTTTGACAAGAGGACAGTCTTCTTTTGTCGACAGACAATGAACTACGATATCGGTATCCAACCCTGGTATATCTTCATATGACCAAGCAAACACTTCCACATAATCATGCAACATTTGAACCAACCTGCTCTTGACACTATCTTCTAATTTAGCACCGATCTTAACCTCTTTCTTGTCTGTCTCGGTACCCAGATTGATGACTTCATCCGACTCTTCGTGCGGTTGAATAGAATTTTCCTCTTGTAATAGAAGTCTGGCTAGTTCTCCCGGTATTTCACAATCTTTCTCGCCTTCATCTTCGGCTTGTTTAATTGGACATTCGAAGTCATAGTCGACAATAGTAGAGTCATTGGCAATGAGATCCATAGTGGATGAGAACCTACAAGTGTGTGTGTGTGTGTGTGTGTGTATGTGTGCATGTAAGATACATGGCTATTTTGAAAAATGTATTTGAAGAAAAGAAAGACAATGAACACAAAGATTTGAATGAAAAAGAGTCCAATGGTTTGTATTGAATGATCATATGATAATATGAACATAAATAAAACCCTTGACAAATGGACCAAAGTGCCCCGGGTCAGGCACATGGCTTAAAAGTCATTGTTTAATATTACAGACAAAATGTTCTTGAATTAAAAGAAAGCAAAAAACAAGTGATTACTCCTCAATGAAGGAGATGGGCACAAAGTCCTTTGCGTTCCAATTCTTTAGCTCCGTTGTAGTAGGATACACCCAATCTTCAAATGCAATTTCATCATCAGAATCACCTACAGCGTTGACCTCGTGGATTCCAATACGGAGAGGTGGCTTTCATGCACGAGAAAAACTCACTTCCTTTTAAGCTTTGACGGTGAGACCCAAACCAAATTTGTCCGCTTTGAATGGTATCTCGAGGAGTTACCCCCAAGTATCACAGCTTCCTTCTTCAATTGCAGCATGGGCATCTTTGACTAAAACCATCTTCGGTACGACCTTAGCAGGTTTGGACACATCAGAGGAGCATTTGGTAGCAGCAACCATTGGTGGCACAACTTCAAAATCTTGACATGGGGTCTCAATAAATTCCCCGTCCATCTCTACGTATTTGAAAGAGTTGAGATGGATTACCATGAAATCTTCCTCTCCACAGACAGTGACGATTCTTCCTCTAACCGGATACTTGAGCTTTTGATGAAGATTTGAGGTTACTGCCCCAACTCCATGGATCCAAGGGCGACCCAACAAATAAGAATAGGCAGGACGGATATCCATGATGTAGAAGGTGGAATTGAAAATTTGTGAGCCCACCTTGATTGGAAGATCTACCTCTCCATGCACTGTCCTTTTTGATCCATCGAAGGCCCTCACAATAATATCACCGGGTTTCAAAACTAAACCTTCACAATCTAAACGGTCTAACTCCCCCTTGGGTAGCACATTTAAAGAAGAACTAGTGTCGACCAAAACATGTGCTAGGGTAGTCCCCTTGTACTCGACAGAAACATGTAGAGCTTTATTGTGGTTCTTCCCAAGCGGAGTCAGATCAGCGTCTAAGAACCCCAAACCATTATCAGCCGTCAAGCTCGTCACACAATTCTCAAACTGGTTCATTCTGGTCTCATGAGGGACATGAGCCTTCTTCAAGAATTTGATTAATGTTCGAGCATGGGCTTCTGATTAGAGTAGCAAAGACAGCATAGAAATCTTGGAAGGGGTTTTCCCCAACTGCTCCATAATCTTGAAATTGCTTCTTTTTATTATTTTCAAGATCTCGTCCATCTCACAAGCGGAAGGTTCTCCATCAGCAATGTCCTTTGTCGGTATCTCCGTCTCAACAGGCTCAATAACTTTCTCCTTCCCTCTTGTATCAGTACATGGCTTGGCGGCAATGATGCGGATGGGTGTCTTTGCAACAACTGGTGGTGAAATATTGGGTGAAAAGATTCTCCCAGTTCGGGTTACCTTATTTGAGCCAGTTGTGTTACTAATGTCATCAACTTTGTCTTCTTCAATCTAGACGTCTTGTTTTATCCCATGGTAAAACACCTCAACACCATAGTTCCATAGAACTACCTTGTTAGAAGAATAGGGAATTGGTACGGATTGGTAATTATTAGGGGAGAGACAGTTGGTTCATTTGAAATCCAGATAGGACCCTTTGAGGAGATCTTAAGAGGCTTGTTTGAGATGGTGATAATGGAGATATCTTCACATTTATTAGTCAAACTTTTGGCAAGAGGAGTATTCTCAAATAGGATATCGTGGCTATCCATTAGGGGTTGAATGCCTTCCTTCAGCCCTTCGCATCCATTGAGTTGTTTGGCACAACAAACACAGTCTTTCACAGCCATGGAAAATCCTGGCTTTCAACAGATTCTTTTTGATGACATTCAAAGGAGTAGTCAAGCCTTTGACAGAGGCAACGAAAATGGTATCTTCAACAACATTGACACCCTTGCCATGATTTGGCATAAGTGCGGTTATTACATTCGGAGTTGGAGGAGGGTCAAATTCAATAGTCTTGTTATTGATCAAGTCCTGAATTTTATTCGTCAAGGCCCAACATTGGTCTGTTTCGTGCCCGGGTCTACTTGAGTGGTAAGCACATTTGGTGTTCGAATTATACTTTGGTGAAGAGGTATCTGGATTGGTAGGAGGATCACGCAATGTCACTAAATTATACTTTAGCAAATGTTGCAAGGCTTGAGATAGTGACATGCCTATCCTCGTAAATTGTCTTCTCGGAGTTTCAAACCGTTGATGATTAGCCGATGGTGTTTGAGCAGAAGTTGAATTAGAAATTCGGACAACATTAACAGACGGATGATCATTCTTCTTGGTATGTGATCTTGCCCCGTACACAACATTGATTTCCTTCTTTGCAAAAAAAGGTTTCTTTATAGGATTGGAAGTGGAGGCAGATGCCATGGGGATCTTCCCGCTTTTAATGCCACTTTCAACTCTTTCACCGGGTAAGATTAGCTCGGTGAAACCCGAAGAAGAGAAGCAACCCAATAAATTAAAGAATGGACCAGATAAAGTGCCCATAAACATGTCAATGTGCTCCCTATCAGTCAAAGGTGGTTGAACCCTACTGGCCAGGTCTCTCCACTTTTGTGCGTATTCCTTGAATCTTTCATTCTTCCCCATTGTCATATCTTGCAACTGAACTCTTATTGCTGCTAAGTCAGTGTTATAATGGTACTGTTGGTAGAAAGCGGTGGCTCAGTCTTCCTAGGTATTGATACGGGAACCATCCAACTGGTAGAACCACTCTAGTTGCATTCCAGTCAAGCTTTCTTGGAAAAAGTGAACCCAAAGTTTCTTATCAGCGGTGTGTGGCTGTATCTTGCGCACATAAGATTTCAGGTGATGTTTTGGATAGGAAACTCCATCGTACTTTGCAAAGACTGGTATTTTGAATTTGTGGGGAATAACAACCCCATATAACCCCATTTTTTAGTTTACTCTCCCCAGCAGAGTCTTCAGTTCTGTGATACGGTGGGAGAACTGACTTGGTTTGTTTTGCGTTAGATCACAAATGTTACGGTTAGCAAGAGTCGCCACCGACTTTTCTTTTATCCAAAGGAAAGGCTGAAAAGAACAGGAAAGACCTTTGAAGTTATTTCTTGAGTTCGGGGGGTAGATTATGAAAAGGGAAGGTATTAGCACCCTTTTCATCCATAGTTATCTATGGGCTCTTAGTTGCTTGCTAGATCACTTGCTTTTGTTTGAAAATGTTCTTTGTGGTGTTTTTTTGAAAGTATTTTGAAAAGGCGCCTTCGTTTAGGCAAACTTTGTAATAGTTCTCGTTCGTAAAAACGTATACAAAGTGTTTGACTTTTGAAGATGTTTCATGTTTGGAAAGTGTTTTGAAAGTGTTTGTGTTTGTTTTGAAAATAAGCAAGGATGTTTGTTTTGAAAGTGAGCAAGCAACTAGGAACAATCTACCTACTCAAAAGTATTTGTTCATTTCTTCCTTTCCTTTGATATTGCTATCTTACCACTGATTGGTAAGAAGTCTTATCTTTGGATGTAAAGGGATGGGTGCGGGTCATCGTATAGTCATGATAGCAATGCTGTAAGATGTCTTAGCATTTCTCTTTGTGGGACTAAGATCATTTTGAAAGGCAACATTTGAAGCGTCATCGAGGGACTACGATCTTGTATTTTTTATTTGTTTTTGCTAAGATATCCCACATGCATAACATGGCCATTTTTGTAAGGCAACTGTGATCAGTGGGAATAGAACTGACTATTTTGAAATGCTGGTTCGCGAAATGTCACGGTAAGCAAGAGTCGCCACCGTCTTTTATTTTCTCCAACAAGGAAAGGACAAAAGCACAGCAAAATTCCTTTTCGAGATGTTTCTCGGTTCGGGAGGTAGATTATAGAAAGGGAAGGTGTTAGCACCCTTTCTATCCGTGGTTATCCACGGGCTCTTAGGTACTTGCTCACTATGTTTTCAAAAGTTTTGTTTTTCTTGTGTTTGTGGGTTTTGAAAAAGTTTTGTTTGAAAACTTCGATTTAACTCTTGTATCTGTCCTCAAAAGTGTATGAAGTGTTGTTTGAAAACTTTGTTTGAAAAGTGTAAGTGCGAAAAGTATTTTTGTTTTGAAAGAGCAAGTACCTGAGAACCTCTACCTACTCAAAAAAAATTAAGCTGTGTAAATATCCTTTAGACAGTACTATCCCACTATTGAGAAGTAGGTAGCACCGTCGTTGGAGTTTTTCGGGTCAATTCGATTAATGGGACATGTGGTCACTAAAGCAATAGTAGGACGCCTTAGCGGTAACCCTAATGTCTTAGATCATTTTTATCCGAGGTAACCGTTTCGAGGCAACTTTGATCTCTAGACAGGAGGGCGACCTCTAAAACTTCCTATACTCAATGACCACGTTCAAGGCAACCAAGTGAGGCGTACCCTAGGAGTGGCATGTGCGAGTGTATTGTTTTTCAGTTAATTTTATCTTTGTACATGACATGGGTGAGCTATGTTAATTTTAAGTTCATACATTTGATCTTGTCATGCATTTCCTATTTATCAAACATTTAACAGTTAATAGTTGCGGAATTTAAATTGCGGAAATTAAATCTAAACTATTACAAGGCGTCGGGTATTTACATCGCCAAAAACAACCCTTGAAATTAAAATGCGGAAAGTAAAATAAAGCGATAAATAATTAAAGTCCTAATTAAAAGCTATTACATTCCGGGAAACAAATACAATAATATGATAAAATGGATCGCGTGCGGGAAATTAAATCGGATGCGGGTTTTTTGGGTTTTGACCCTTTTTTATTAAAGAAAAGATTTTTGTTTATTTTTGAATTAAATGGAATTAAATTAAATAATGAAAATATTTTTGGATTTTTGAGTTTTTTAAAGAAATAAAATAAATTGAATTAATGCTAATAAAAACCTAATATTCTAAATTGATTTTAAATATTGCAAAAAATATTAAAAGTTAAATCTAATTAAAGCTAAATTGATTAAATTAATTTATTTACAAAAATAAAAGTGATGAAGTTAATTTTAATAAATAAAATATTTTTTTTGTTTTTGATTTTATTAGGAAAAAATGTTAATTGGTTAGTGATTAATAAAAATAATAACGATTAATTAATTAAAGGAAAATAATAAAAATAGAGTGAGAGTTTAGGAGTATACGGGCCTGATTGTAGGGGTGAAACAGTTGTTGGCGTCATGTGTAAACTGTTTTGTTTTGGCCATTTGTGTTTTGGCTTTTGGCCATTTGTGTTATGGCCTCAACGTTCCTTAACCTTCATGTCTGCCTCGCCATGTATTGGTGTCATGTGTAAGCTATTTTGTTTTGGCCATTTGTGTTTTGGCTTTAGCCCATCTGTGTTTTGGTCTCACCGTTCCTTAATGAACCTGCATGGGATCCTGTCTAAATCTGCAGTGTTGAATCTCATGAACACATTAAATAAATTGCTATATATCATAAAATACAAATAAAGCCGATATATGAAGAAATTTAATGTTTAGGCCAATATGACATGTATGAATGATTATACCCTTTTGATCATGGAGATCAAATCAGCCTTACCCTTACTGGAGAAGTAGTGATATGAATGCTTTTATGCCCTTTGATCATGGAGATCAAGTCAGCCTTACCCATATTGGAGAAGTAGTGAGATGTCGGTTTGTAACCGGGATGGCTTGTTTGTAGTGAGATTTTGGTTTGTAATCGGGATGGCTTGTTTGTAGTGAGAGAGGGATTTGTAATAAGGATTTCAAGGTTTTAGGGTTCTTGAAAGAATTTGATATTCTGACAGCATTGTGGCAAGGTTTTTTTTTCTCTCTTTCTCTGGTTTGTGTGAAAAGAATGTGATTATATAATGGAAATTAGAGTAAAGAAAATGGGCTTTGAATGTGCAATTGGGCCTCCAATATTCACTTGAGTTCGTCACTTTCCAGGCTAAATCGCAGGGACTTAAGTGTAATTTTTGAAGTTGAAATGTGAAAACAAAATGTAGCCAACATCGAGAACTAACTCCTGTCCGAAAATCGGCTCAATAGGATAAATGGTGAATTAGTTATGAATTTTTGAAGTTTCAGCTCAGACAAACTTATTTTGGGCTCCAATGTCGACTCTGACACGTTCTTCAATAAAAAACTGGTAATGATCGGAGCATAATCCGGTCTCGACTTTTGAAGAAAAGTTGTAGATCTATGATTCAGTGACCTTGTGTAAAAATATGAGCCCAATCCGATAAAAATTGACCGAGTTATGAATTTTCGAAGTTTCGGCCCAAATGAGATAATATTCAGCATTCAGGATTTTCGGCGCGTCACGCACTCTGAGCAAAAAAACGAAGGCCTTTTGAATACCGTTTGAACTCAATACCTTCTGTGAAAATGTAATCAACTCAATTTGTGAAATTTTGGCGCCGGAACCAGCTCGATACGATGAAAATCGACCATGTTATGATTTTCTGAACATGACACAAATAAACTTCTGTCACAAATTTTCTGTACGAAAATACTTGATAAATCCACATTTTTGAAGACTTTCTGATCGAAATTGGCTTCCAGCCGTGAGAGATGAAAACGTAGATAATGTCAAGAAGGAATTTTGGCCACCAGAACGGGTTCAAAACGAGCCACGATCTTCAAGTTATGAATTTTTTAGCGCGTAAAAATTGCACTTTCAGCACACTTTTTCACCATATTTCTTCAAGAAAACTCACACATTCGGATACCTTCTTTAAAGAATTGACTCTTGAGCCGAACCTGAATTTGAGAATACATTATCAGAGATATTTTGGTGAAAGAACACCTGAATATGACTCGCCGGGTTGGACTTGTGAATTTTTCTTGAAATGTTTTTGAGAAATATGGGAGGGCAAATTTTGGGGTACAACAGTTGCCCCTGTTCAATTTTCTTAAACTTGAGGATATAGATTGGCTTTCGAGCCTTTCGTGATCCAAAGGTGGAAGATAATAACACTAGAGTACCCAGAAATTTGCACTCACATGGTATAGTATCAACATTGTGATGTCGGGAATGGGCTTACAAATGCCATTTGGAGATTGTTCGTAGGAACCTGTTGGAGATGGGCTTAAAGATGCCATCCAAGGGTGATTGTTGAATTGTAATTTTGTAAATTGAAAGAAGGAACCTGCGTAGGGTTGCCTGATGATGAGTCCGTGTAAAACTGCATCTGAAAGAGAAGGAACCGGTGTAGGGTTGCCTGATGATGGTCAAGTAGATAGTTGTCCTGTCTGGTTTCAGGTATTAATCTCTGACTTGAGAAAGAAAGATAGTTTCCTGGCCTGTTACAAGTGTTGATCTTTAATCTCTTCATGTAGATAACTTTCTTGGCTAGATACAGGTATCGAATCTACAATCAGTCGCTCACAGATATTTCCTGGCTAGATACAGGTATTAATCTGGAACTTAAAAAAAGGTTTGTCAAGATAGCTTTCCTGGCTGGATACAGGTGTAGATCTCTCACCTGAGAATGAAAGATAATTTCCTGGCCTGTTACAAGTGTTGATCTTCAATCTCTTCATGTAGATACTTTCCTGTCTGGTTTCAGGTATAGATCTACAATCAGTCGCTCACAGATATTTCCTGGCTAGATACAGGTGTTAATCTGGAACTTAAGAAAGGTTGGTCGAGATAGCTTTCCTGGCTGGATACAGGTGTAGATCTCTGACCTAAGAGTGAAAGATATTTCCTGGCCTGTTACAGGTGTTGATCATCAATCTCTTCATGTAGATAACTTTCCTGGCTAGTTACAGGTATAGATCTACAATCAATCGCTCACAGATATTTCCTGGCTAGATACAGGTGTTGATCTGGAATAGCAAAAGTTGATGGCAATCATCCTTTGATTTGACTTTTTCCTGAAAAGGCAAAACATTAGTTGCATGCAATGTCATGATGTATGAAATGCATGATGTCATGATGTTCTCAAAAATAAATGAGATCGTGTCGTATGCACTTTATCATGTATGTAAATAGGAGGTATGAGATGTGATATGTTTATGAATGTATTTTCGTCTGGGAAAATAAATCCTTGACGAGTGCCGGGAGTTTGTTAAATCCTGGGCTGATGGTGAAGAGTAGAGTTCTTCGTTTCCGCTGGGGATGATGGACAAAGATGATTGCAAGAATAAACTGGTAGGAGAAGATGACTTCGTTGGGGGATAAACTTGGTGAAGAGATTACTCTGTGGGGATTTACTCTGTGGGAAAGAGATGCTTCGCTGAGATTTTAACGATAACTCCGTTGGGGATTCCGTTGATAAGCTCTGTTGGGGAATTTGATGAACTCCGCTGGGGATAGGAAGAACTTCACCGAGGACGATCTTTCTGTTGCAACTTGCTGAGGATAACCCAGTTAGACTCTGGCGGGGATAACCTCTGAATATGGCTGGGAGAGATATTTGTACTCTGCAGGGGACAAGCTTCCAGAATCTACTGGGTAAGATGATTCAACTCTCCTGGGGAAACTTTTGGACTAAACTGGGGAAATGGCTCCACTGGGGTGTCTGTATTCCGCCGGGGAACAATCTTATATTTCTGTCGAGGAATATTAAGACTGCCGGGGATGCTTGCTAAGGAATATCTGTATACTCTGCTAGGGAATATTAAGATCTTCTGGGGATACCTAACTTTTTTAGGGCTGACAGTAGACTAACTCTGCTTGGGGAGAGTATTGCTGACTTGCTGGGGATACTGTGCCTTTTTTAGGGCTGATGGGAGACCAACTCTGCTTGGGGAGAGTATTGCTGACTCTTGTCTTACTCTGCAGGGAGTGAAGGTATCTTCGTTAAATTCTTCAGCTGAATCTACCTTTGTACCTGGTGAGCAAAGCAGCTTGTACAGTTCAGACAATTCTTATTGCCCCAGTTTCTGCGGGAGAAGGTGCCTGTGGAGGCGCTTGATGACTGTCGATTGACAAATCTTCTTCTGGTAGGCAAGTGACGAGATGACGGGACATAGTCGTACGCTTTGATCCCTAATTTTTGCCTGGACCGCCCTTTCGGGTTTTCAGTCCACCGGGATACCAATTTTTGCCCAAGGCGCCTTTTCAGGTTTTCGACTTGCCGGGTGTACAAATTTTTTCATTTTCATCCCTTATTTTTGCCCGAACCCTTTTGGTTCACCGGGAAGCCCTTATTTTTGCCTAGGCCAGTCGACCTATCGGGTCTTTGATTATGCGTAGTATTTCTTCGACTATGTCCATGCTCTTAGAATGTAGGGAGTTGTCACTGTCAGTAGTGTTGTGTTGTCATATTACCAGAAGATGTTTGATCGTACCAGATTTGTCGCTGGAATTCATGCCCAATGCCCCAAGTGACTCAGGCGGAGATTTGCCCCTGGCTATTTTGGCATTTGAGAGATTCTCTGAATCTTGACTTGACTGCCCCAGATGATGGACAATGATCATGCCGTGCCCCTTGATTGGAAGTGCTTTTGTTCACTAGATATTCGTCGTGCGAATTTCTCTGCTGTTTGAACAAATAGTCATATGCAAACAATGTTATATTAAAAATGCAAAGCTTATGTCTGTCTTGAAATTTTTGAAAATGCAGTTTTCAATAAAACAAGTGATTTTTTTGTAAAATGTGATGTCAACTCAAGATTTTACAGCAAGCCCTACAGGAGTCAGGATACCTTTGGTAACAGTATGCTTTCGAACTAACCCGTGCTTCAGCTAGGACTTTTAAGGGTTATAACGTGGCCTGGTTCATGGTTTAAGAAACAAAGGATAAAGGCTCAAATTTTATTTGTACCCACCCGTTCTTCGTGATGTTCTTCGATCCTAAACTCAGCTAATCATGCATTGGATCTTGTTTGAATCTTTGTTCTGATATTCCAGTGATGGTTCGGATACTGATAGTTTATTTTGAATAGGCAGTCATTTCTTTTTGTTAAGGGTTTGTAGGACCTCTTTCTTTTTGATTTTATCATCCCTATCTTTTTGCCTGAACTGTTTCTTTTGTGATTACAGTTAGCGGGATGCCCTAGTTTTGTAAGTCTCCTTCACAGGTTTTGACTTATTGGGATTTTGTTTCTTGAAAGATAACGACTGCCTATCTTTATGATTATTCGGAACCATCACTGTCTTTTGTTTTGGAAGAACTCCTTTGATGCCATTCATTGTGCACCTGGATCAACTGAGAGAACTACCCTGCCCCAGGTTATGATTAAGGGTTTTAATTTTTGAAAAGGGAAACTCCAACTTCTTTGGCTCAAAGGGGTTGACTAGGGATTATCTTCCTTATAACTCCACTGTTTAGGATTTGAAACAATGCATGTACCTCATCAGCAGGGTCTGTTCAAAAGCATATTGTAAAGATCGTGGTATCGTTTTCGTCATCCTCCCTCAAAAGGCTTAGAATTTTTTAGTCGAGAGTTGAACATCAAAAAAATGGAAGCAATTTTAAGCATAATGAAAACAATTAATTCAAAACAGACACGTGTGATGCATTAATGAAATAAGAGAGTTTGACATGATAATTGTTTGAATAAGCAAAGAAAAATACAACTTCAGAATTCAAATGAACAAAAGTCCTTTAAATCCTAGCCATGTTTTGGCAAGGGAGCAGTGATCACATTAGGAGTCTCAGAAGGCTCGAATTCGATCTCCTTAGCGTCAATCATATTCTGAATCTTGTATTTCAGCGCCCAACAATCGTCAGTATCGTGCCCCGGGCTACCGGAATGATAAACACACCTCGCATCCGGGTTGTTGTTGGGAGAAGAAGTCTTAGGGTTCGCAAGAGGGATTATCACTGCAATCAGGTTCATCTTCAACATGTGCTGCAATGCTCGTGACAACAGCATATTGATGTTGGTGAACTGTCTTTTAGGCTCGTCTGGTCTTCGTTGATTTCCTTTTTGCTGTTGTCGGTGTGACGCAGAACCAGAGATCAGGACTGCCCCTACGTGTTGGTCACGACGACTCTTTTGACTGTACGCAGCATTGGACTCCTTCTTCCCACTGTAAGGCTTTTTCTGAGCATCGGAAGGTGTAAGTTCTTGAATCTTCCCAGCCTTGATACCAGCTTCAATTCTTTCCCCAGTCAAGATAAGGTCTGTAAACCCGGCTGAAGAATTTCCAATCAAATGGTTGAAGAATGGACCAGACAGGGTCCCCAAGAACATATCCACGAGTTCACGGTCAGTTAGAGGTGGCTGCACCCTTCCAGCAAGGTCTCTCCACTTTTGAGCATATTCTTTAAATCCTTCACCCGTCCTTAGTGACATACCCTGGAGTTGGGTACGCATAGGAGCGAGGTCGAAATTATACTGATACTGCTTATAGAACGCAGTAGCCAAATCCTCCCAGTTACGGATACTGGCTCCATCCAGCTGATAGAACCATTCGAGTTAAGTCCCTGAAAGACTATCCTGGAAGAAATGGATCCACAAATTCTTGTCAGCGGTGTAAGGTTGGATCTTCCTTACATACGATCGAAGGTGCAGCTTTGGGCAGGAAGCTCTGTCATACTTTGCAAAAGCAGGTGCCTTGAACTTATGGGGAATCACCACCCCAGAGGATAAGCCTAGGTCTCCGAAGTCCAGACCGGGAACCTTTTGTATTTCCATGGCACTCAAACGGTCTTCCAGCTGTTTGTACTTATCCTCAGCAGGAGGGTATTGTTCTTCATCATAACCCGTCTCGTTGTCGGAGACCACGGGACTAGGAACCCTTCTCTCTTGTGGGTTGTCTTTGCCTACAGATGAGGTAGTCAGCTCAACCTCATTCTATAATCCATTCCCAGATCTGCGTCTAGTGTTGAACAAAACAGTCATCTTCTTCTTCTTCCTCTCTTTCAGAATCAGAGTCTTCAAATCCTGTTGTCCCTGGGCTAGGCTCATAACCAACTCTTGGAACTGGGCATTCTGGGCCTGGAGGGCCTTGATAGCTTGTTCAGTGGAAGGTTCAGAAGACATGATGATTGCTGAAATAAACAGCGAAGAAGATAAGTGACCTGTAAAAGGGTACCTGTTATGCTATGATATGTATGATATGCATGCAATGTTTTCAAGGATCTCTTGGGGTAAACAAGAAACTGTTAGAATCTGAATCCGGTAGCTTGATTGAAGGAACTTCATGCTGCTGAGAGTCCTTCTTTAAGAGTTAGGCTCACCATATCGAGTGGGTCATATCCCCTGACTCAAGTTATCATGTTTTGATCTCCAAACAACCTTGGCTAGAAGAAAATAAATCCCCTTTGCCCCTTGCTAGACAGTTGGTTCATCATGGCCTGCATCACAAACCCTTGAGATCCTTGAAATGGGTTAGTCTTTATGCAGGATGCATGCAATGGTATGATGTTATGATGTTATGATAAAGGCACACCACAAGTATTCACAAAAGGCAAACATGACAAGGCACACAAGTCACACAAGACAACCCTTAGATTTCAGGCCAGCATGAAGTTTAGGGTTAAGACCTGTCCTAGAAATAGTAAACGGGTTCTAGAGGATCTCAATATCACTGACTACCCTCAATCGGTCATAACTCCAGCTTCGCAACCTTTTCTTGCATCCGGAACCATCGCGAGAGTTTAGCCTCAATGAGTGTAGCATACTGCTACTGTTCTATGGCCAAGTTGGGTCAATTTAAGGTTCTAAGGTCAGTTGGTGCTTAATGACTCCTCAGAAGACCCATATTCTCCTCGTTCCAACACAAGGGATATCGGTACAGACCAAGGTATCACACCAACGTAGCTACTGCTTCACCCGTGTCGGTCTACGCCGGACAGGTCCCTCACAGTTTATTGCTACCTAAAGGGTATTCCCCAGATCCGGGTTAGGATCTATGAAACTCCAATACAAGCCCACAATATCAAAGCAAACAAGGCATACAATTGAAAACATAGAATGGTCTAATCCTAAGGTACACCTCACTTATTAAGTCCCCAGCAGAGTCGCCAGTTCTGTGATCGGTGGGAATAGAACTGACTGTTTTGAAATGTTGGTTCGCGAAATGTCGCGGTAAGCAAGAGTCGCCACCGTCTTTTCTTTTCTCCAACAAGGAAAGGACAAAAG
Source organism: Vicia faba (assembly GCA_948472305.1). NCBI lineage: Eukaryota > Viridiplantae > Streptophyta > Magnoliopsida > Fabales > Fabaceae > Vicia > Vicia faba. Next base: position 1,525,386,587 of record OX451739.1, on the reverse strand, counting down.
CACAGCAAAATTCCTTTTCGAGTTGTTTCTCGGTTCGGGAGGTAGATTATAGAAAGGGAAGGTGTTAGCACCCTTTCTATCCGTGGTTATCCACGGGCTCTTAGGTACTTGCTTACTATGTTTTCAAAAATTTTGCTTTTCTTGTGTTTGTGGGTTTTGAAAAAGTTTTGTTTGAAAACTTCGATTTAACTCTTGTATCTGTCCTCAAGAGTGTATGAAGTGTTGTTTGAAAACTTTGTTTGAAAAGTGTAAGTGCGAAAAGTATTTTTGTTTTGAAAGAGCAAGTACCTGAGAACCTCTACCTACTCAAAAGAAATTAAGTTGTGTAAATGTCCTTTAGACAGTACTATCCCACTATTGAGAAGTAGGTAGCACCGTCGTTGGAGTTTTTCGGGTCAATTCGATTAATGGGACATGTGGTCACTAAAGCAATAGTATGACGCCTTAGCGGTAACCCTAATGTCTTAGATCATTTTTATCCGAGGCAACCGTTTCGAGGCAACTTTGATCTCTAGACAGGAGGGCGACCTCTAAAACTTCCTATACTTAATGACCATGTTCGAGGCAACCAAGTGAGACGTACCCTAGGAGTGGCATGTGCGAGTGTATTGTTTTTCACTTAATTTTATCTTTGTACATGTCATAGGTGAGATATGTTGATTTTAGTATCATACATTTGATTTTGTCATGCATTCCCTATTTATCAAACATCTAACAGTTAATAGTTGCGGAATTTAAATTGCGGAAATTAAATCTAAACTATTACAAGGCGTCGGGTATTTACATCGCCAAAAACAACCCTTGAAATTAAAATGCGGAAAGTAAAATAAAGCGATAAATGATTAAAGTCCTAATTAAAAGCTATTACATTCCGGGAAACAGATACAATAATATGATAAAATGGATCGCATGCGGGAAATTAAATCGGATGCGAGTTTTTTGGGTTTTGACCCTTTTTTATTAAAGAAAGGATTTTTGTTTATTTTTGAATTAAATGGAATTAAATTAAGAGAACAATTAAATTAAATTAAATAATGAAAATATTTTTGGATTTTTGAGTTTTTTAAAGAAATAAAATAAATTGAATTAATGCTAATAAAAACCTAATATTCTAAATTGATTTTAAATATTGCAAAAAATATTAAAAGTTAAATCTAATTAAAGCTAAATTGATTAAATTTATTTATTTACAAAAATAAAAGTGATGAAGTTAATTTTAATAAATAAAATATTTTTTGTGTTTTTGATTTTATTAGGAAAAAATGTTAATTGGTTAGTGATTAATAAAAATAATAACGATTAATTAATTAAAGGAAAATAATAAAAACAGAGAGAGAGTTTAGGAGTATACGGGCCTGATTGGAGGGGTGAAACAGTTGTTGGCGTCATGTGTAAACTGTTTTGTTTTGGCCATTTGTGTTTTGGCTTTTGGCCATTTGTGTTCTGGCCTCAACGTTCCTTAACCTTCATGTCTGCCTCGCCATGTATTGGTGTCATGTGTAAGCTGTTTTATTTTGGCCATTTGTGTTTTGGCTTTTGCTCATCTGTATTTTGGTCTCACCGTTCCTTAATGAACCTGCATGAGATCCTGTCTAAACCTGCAGTGTTGAATCTCATGAACACATTAAATAAATTGCTATATATCATAAAATACAAATAAAACCGATATATGAAGAAATTTAATGTTTAGGCCAATATGGCATGTATGAATGATTATACCCTTTTGATCATGGAGATCAAATCAGCCTTACCCTTACTGGAGAAGTAGTGATATGAATGCTTTTATACCCTTTGATCATGAAGATCAAGTCAGTCTTACCCTTATTTGAGAAGTAGTGAGATGTCGGTTTGTAACCGGGATGGCTTGTTTGTAGTGAGATTTTGGTTTGTAACCGGGATGGCTTATTTGTAGTGAGAGAGAGATTTGTAATAAGGATTTCAAGGTTTTAGGGTTCTTGAAAGAATTTGATATTCTGACAGCATTGTGGCAAGGTTCTTTTCTCTCTTTCTCTGGTTTGTGCGAAAAGAATGTGATTATATAATGGAAATTAGAGTAAAGAAAATGGGCTTTGAATGTGCAATTGGGCCTCCAATGTTCACTTGAGTTCGTCACTTTCCAGGCTAAATCGCAGGGACTTAAGTGTAATTTTTGAAGTTGAAATGTGAAAACAAAATGTAGCCGACATCGAGAACTAACTCCTGTCCGAAAATCGGCTCAATAGGATAAACGGTGAATTAGTTATGAATTTTTGTAGTTTCAGCTCAGACAAACTTATTTTGGGCTCCAGTGTCGACTCTGACACATTCTTCAATAAAAAACTGGTATTGATCGGAGCATAATCCGGTCTCGACTTTTGAAGAAAAGTTGTAGATCTATGATTCAGTGACCTTGTGTAAAAATATGAGCCCAATCCGATAAAAATTGACCGAGTTATGAATTTTCGAAGTTTTGGCCCAGATGAAATAATATTCAGCATTCAGGATTTTCGGCGCGTCACGCACTTTGAGCAAAAAAACGAAGGCCTTTTGAATACCGTTTGAACTCAATACCTTCTGTGAAAATGTAGCCAACTCAATTTGTGAAATTTTGGCGCCGGAACCAGCTCGATACAATGAAAATCGACCACGTTATGATTTTCTGAACATGACACAAATAAACTTCTATCACAAATTTTCTATACGGAAATACTTGATAAATCCAAATTTTTGAAGACTTTCTGATCGAAATTGGCTTCCATCCGTGAGAGATGAAAACATAGATAATGTCAAGACAGAATTTTGGCCACCAGAACAGGTTCAAAACGAGCCACGATCTTCAAGTTATGAATTTTTTAGCGCGTAAAAACTGAACTTTCAGCACACTTTTTCACCATATTTCTTCAAGAAAACTCACACATTCGGATACCTTCTTTAAAGAATTGACTCTTGAGCCGAACCTGAATTTGAGAATACATTATCAGAGATATTTTGGTGAAAAAACACCTGAATATGACGCGCCGGGTTGGACTTGTGAATTTTTATTGAAATGTTTTTGAGAAATATGAGAGGGCAAATTTTGGGGTACAACAGCAACAAAGTGGAATTACCCTAAGGTTGCAAGTGTGCAAATGTGTTTGATTTACGTGCATTGTTTATCTTGAATTAGGGTTTTCTAATTTTTGATTTTAGTCTTGCCACATAAACCCTAATTACTAACAGTTATATAAAAGCGACAAATTGCAAAAATTAAAATTATTACGCTATTACATCATTAAGGGAGGGGGTGTACAAATTTACATATGGGGATTGCAAGAAAATTAAACCTAATTATCTATTACAACCATATTGAATAATATACAAGGATTGAAAATATAATGTACAAAGGTATGAATGAAAAAGAAAGCATTTTGTTTGGTTTTTGTCAAGAGAAGAAATAAGTTTGCTCAAGAGAATATTTTTTTGTATTTTGATTTTTTTTTTAAGAAATAAAGTATGTGATGTATAAAAATATTTTTAGTGTTTATTATTATTAAAGATAAAATGATGATAAAAATAATAAGGGAAAAAGAATGAGAATCAACACGTTGCTGAAGTAAGAAGCTCTAACTCAGGTGTGCTGTAAGTCAGAAGGAAAATGTTAGCAGAAAACGGGACGGTCAGAAGTTGAGTCTGGGTGCATTAAAGTTCTGAGGTTGCTGGGTATTAGGGAAATCTTAGGAATCCTGATGCCACTGGAAGCCTGGAAGCTCTAATGCTACTGGAAGGTCAAAAACTCTGGTTATTGAGAGAGTGTGGAAGTTCTGATGTAGCTGGGCACCTAGAAATTCTGATGATGGGTAAATAAGTGTCAATGCTGTTGGATGAGAATGTCTAGAAGTTTTGGTCCAGGATCAATGTTTTAATAAGCAATTTAAAGGGATTGATCTAGGAGTTTTGATCCAATTAATGGGATAAAAATTCAGGAAATAAAGAATAAAAAGAAGTTGTTTCTGGGGCTAGAACTCAGGATCCTTAACACTAATGTCTTATACATATGCTATCTACCACTAGGGTGACTATACATACTGTATTAGAAGAAAAAGCATAAATATGTATCACAAAGTAAACTCTGATGATGAACTCCATTTCTTTCTCCATGCTAATATGAAAATCTGCAGCTTAGTCAATTCTCAACAGAACATAAAACACAAACATAACAATTATGGCAGGTTTTCATCATGGTTTCAGAAACATAAAAAAAAGTCAAGACTGTAAATTAGAAACAAACATGTATTTACTAATCCTAATTTCCTGAAGAAGTTTTGAACTGATATTCTCCCTATTAGGCAGAAAATACATGAAACCTCAGAATATGCACAACATCAGAATCAAGATGTCTACATTGTATTTGGACATGCAAGTTTAACAATGCCTAAGTGATATGATGAGAGTCAGCAGAAGCTTACCTTGCAGATGGAAAAGGTCTTGTGAACTAAAGCCTAGTGCTAAATGCTTGTAGTATTCTGATCACCTTCCTCACGTGCTCATAAGGCTGAAACAACCTTTAACTTGGGCTATGAATGGCTGGGAAATTCTGGAACAGCCAAGAAGCGAAGTTTTGTCTTTTTGAGGTGGAGACTGATGGAGAACGTGTTACAATCTAAAAACAGAAGTTAAGATAACTTCTAAATGTATATCAGAAGCTGTATGGATGATTTGGTCAAGGAATACTTGAGGGAAATTGGAGTTTGAAAGCAAAAAAATCAAAGACTAGCAGGTTTTGTATTTAGGCTGCAACTTTAAGTTCTTGGGAGGTTTTTGCAAGGTTTCAAGGCTTTTCTTTTCAAAACTTTTTCCGACCTCTTTACAGTTGCCAATGAAGTGCAATTTATAGGCAAGGATCTTGTAGCTTGGAGAAATCGGGAGTACAACCATCATGTTAGGGTGCTGACTTGTTCTTGAAGCAAGTTAAGCAAGTATGGTGGTTAGCAGCTTTTATTCGTGCCTAAGCTGGATTTGTAAGCATGAATTAAGGAAAAGTACCCTCAGAGGAAAAAGCAAAGCATGGGCCCAACATAAACTTGTGCAAAAGTTTGCTTTTCAAGGACAATAATAGTACTTCTATCTCACACGTGGGGAAATCCTTTGGATAAAAACTCAAAAGTGGTTGTGAGCATTAAATGATGATGAGACTTATCAAACCAGAAATCCTACAATATGAGATTATGCATCATAGCTTAATTCCGAGTCAGAAGTCCAGCATCAGCGTAACTTAGAATAAACATCCAACTTCTGATATTTGAATCTCTTTGCTCCAGCATATTCTGAGTGAGTTCTCAGACTTTCCAGAAAGCTTATAACACGCTTTGTAAGCCCTCTTTGAATTACTCTTGCAAATTCTGACAGAACCTACATGAAAACTGGTCCAGAAATTGTAACCAAATTCTGATTTAAAAAATGTTCAGAATCTACTAAGTGTTTATGTTTCAGGGATGTGTCTCTGAAGACGTATAACTTGAAATCCCAGCATTTCTAGAAGAAGTTCTGTTCTACAATGTTTTAGATCTCATTGAGATCTACAACTCTTGTGTTCGAAGTTCTTCCAGAATCAACTTGCATCATGGTAATAATCTGGCCAGAAGTTCTGAATTTATCATATTTCTTAAACACTTAGAAAAATTTCTAAGTATTTGAAATTTTGACTTTTTCAACATAATCTTGACCTTTGATTTTCTTGATGAAACAAACTTCATGCCTTGATGAAATATGATTCTTGAAACTTGATTTTGATCCAAAAGTCAAAGTTTGACTTTTCAACATGCAATTGACCAATTTGCCCTTGTGAATGACTTTCTTGAAAAATTGTCATCCAAGACTTGAAACTTGATAGAAGCAAACTTGAGGGTCCAGGATGATCCTTTGAGAAATGAGAGGGAAAATTTTGGGGTAAAACAATATGATTGACAATAAAGATATTGAGTTTGATCCTCCGGAGACTTCGAATGTAATTACTGCACCAATGCCAAAGCATGACAAAGGCGTAAGTGCTATTGATGATATTATTTATGTTGCTACTGCAATTGAATTGGTTACTCCCCTCCTAATTATCAAAGAGAATATGTTGTAGGTCGGTTTATTTCTGGGTTGTATTGAAAGATGTTACTGTTGCGTAGCCCAATCTAATGGATGAAAATTATTGAAAGAAGGCATTCAATGCCTAATGGTCAATCACATAATTCTGGTTGAGAAGATTCCGACTGTTGAGGATCTGTTTCAAGACTTGTCTGTAATTTATGGCACTCCTATCAGGATCACTTCCAAAGGTCTTGTAAGAATCACTGCCAACCCCAAAGCTGCTCCTCTAATAATCACCACATCTAGACCTATTCCATACTCTTCGGACAAAGTTATCCCGTGGAATTATGAATCTGACATCTACTACCATGGCGTCAAGCAAGAAATACTGATTACTGAAGGTGAAGTTATTGAAGCTATTGATTCCAACATCGACAATATTGCTGGGACCAGTAAGGTTACTAGAATTATAAGGGTTTTCTCCCTAGAAATACTCCAAAGAATTTTTCTACACCTGTTTGAGTTACAGCTACTGAGTCGACTGTTGAGACTCGGGGCAAAGAGCAAATAACGGAGCATGCCCAGACAGAGGTGCCTAAAGAAGTTGTAGTTGAAGAAACTTCTAGGCAAGAGTTGGAGGAGGTTTTGAAGATTATTCATAAGAGTGACTACAAGATTGTTGAACAGCTGGGGAAGACCCTATCTAAGAACTCTATGTTATCACTGTTACTATGTTCTGAAGCTCGTGCCCAAGCTTTGGTGAAATTCTTGAAGTCTGCTCATGTGCCACAAGAGATTTCTACTGATCAATTTGAGAACTATCTTGCTAGCTTAATGAATGGCATTGGATTAGGTTTTTCTCATGATGACCTGACTCTGAAAGGAAGAAATCACAACAAGGCTCTGTATGTCTCAATTGAATACAGGGGCACTACCTTGGCCTATGTATTGGTTGATACCGGTTCCTCACCAAATGTGCTACTGAAGGGTGCCCTTGACAGACTTGATTATGAATGGGTTGTATTGAAAGCCAGTGATATTATAGTCCTAGCCTTTGACGGATTAAAGAGGATGGTACACGGAGAAGTGGATCTTCCGATCAAGGTAGGGTCGAAGGTCTTCGAATCTACCTTCTATGTGATGGATATTTTACCAGCTTATTCTTGCTTACTAGGATGCCCCTGGATCCATAGGGCAGGCGCTGTTACCTCAACCCTACACCAGAAGCTGAAGTATTCTGTGAACGGAAGGTTGTTACTGTCTGCGGTGAAGACGAGTATATGGTTAGTCACTTGAACGCATTTCGGTATGTAGAGATGGACGAAGAATTCATCGAGACTCCCTGTCAGACTTTTGAAGTTATTCCTCCAGCTATTACTGAAGACGTTTCTTCCATTCCCAAAGTTACCAGGGTTCTTCCTAGAATGACTTCTTTGAAGGATGCTAAAGCTGCTGTAGAAGAAGGTGGTTGTACTATTTGGGGTCAGCTTCCTGACATTTCGTATAAATCTGAAAATTTGATTTGGGTTTCACTGCAGAGGGTCAGAAAGCTGTTCATCGCGCTCGTGCTGGAAGACCACCATTCTGCATCAGCAACAATAGAGTCAACGCTATAGAAGATGCTGACAGTGACTATGACCTTGACAGTTAGATCTTTCACACCATCGGTAATAGACCCAACAACTAGAAGACTCAAGACATTATCTCTATCTCCTTTAGTCAGGAGTAATAGCTACATTTATGTTTTTATTGCTTTAAACAATGACTTTAAGCCTTGTGCCTTACCTGGGGCACAATGGTCCATTTGTTAAGGGTTTTCATTTCATAAACATATTGTCATTTAATAAAGCATTGGATGTCTTGCATTCAAATTTTGTGCTCTTTGTCTTTCTTTTACTTTTTTATCACTTTCAAATAGCTATGTGTTCTTACACACACACACAATAAATTGCAGATCCACATCCACTCTGGATCCCGTTGATAACTATTCTGCTATTGCCACTTATGAATTTGAAAATCTCATCTACCAAGCCGAGGACGAAGGTGAGGAAGACTGTGAAGTACCTGGAGAACTTTCCAGATTGCTAATGCAAGAGGAAAAGGGTATCCAACCGCATGAAGAGCCAGTCGAGGTTGTGAACCTGGGTACTGAAATAGAGAGAAAATAAGTCAAGATAGGTGCCAACCTAGAGGGAAGTGTCAAGAACAGGTTAATCAAGATGTTGCATGAATATGTTGAGATCTTTTCTTGGTCATACAAAGACATGCCAGGGCTCGATACTGATATGGTGGTTTTGTCTGCCGGCGAAAGATGGTTGTTCTCCTATAAAGAAGAAGGTTTTTCGCATGCATACCAAGATGTCATAGAAGATCAAGGCTGAGGTTATGAAACAATTAAATGCATGTTTCTTGGTTGTTACATTGTATCCTCAATGGGTTCACATTTTGTTCCGGTACCAAAGAAAGACGGCAAGGTACCTATGTGTGTACACTATAAGGATCTGAACAGGGCAAACCCCAAAGATGAATTCCCACTGCCACATATAGATGTTTTGGTCGACAACACCACTCAACACAAGGGACTCTCCTTCATGGACGACTTCTCGGGTTATAATAAGATCAAGATGGAACTTGAAGACATAGATAAAACAACCTTTGTCACACAGTGGGGCACTTTCTGCTACAAGGTTATGGCTTTTCAATTAAAGAACACCGACACAACATATCAACATGCCATGGTAGCTTTGTTCCATGACATGATTCACCACGAGATAGAGGTCTACATCGATGATATGATAGTCAGATCACAGACTGAAGAAGAACATCTTGAAAATCTACACAAGCTGTTTGAGAGACTGAAGAAGTACAAGCTGAGATTGAATCCGAATAAATGCACATTTGGGGTTAGGTCTGGTAAACTCCTAGGTTTCATCGTTAGAGGTAAAGGTATTGAAGTTGATCCCGCCAAGGTCAAAGCTATTCAAGAAATGCCGGCTCCCAGTATTGAGAAGGAAGTCAGAGGTTTCTTGGGACAATTGAATTATATTTCCAGATTTATTTCTCATCTGACCGCTACTTGTGGGGCGATCTTCAAGTTGTTGAAGAAAGATCAGGTATTAAAATGGACTGACGATTGCTAGGTAGCATTTGACAAAATCAAGGAGTACTTACAAGAGCCTCCAATTCTGATGCCACCAGTCGAAGGAAGACCCCTAGTCATGTACCTAACATTGTTAGAGAACTCAATGGGGTGTGTATTGGGCCATCATGACGAGTCTGGTCGAAAAGAGCATGCAATATACTACCTTAGCAAAAAGTTTACCGATTGTGAAACAAGATACTCACTGCTCGAGAAAACTTGTTGTGCTTTGGCATGGGCTGCTCGCTGACTAAGACAATATATGTTGACATATACCACCTTATTGATCTCTAAAATGGATCCCATCAAATATATATTCGAGAAGCCATTCCAGAAGAATAGCCCGATGGAAAATGGTCTTGACAGAATACGATATTCAATATACCACTCAAAAATTAATCAAAGGAAGTATACTGACAGATCATTTGGCGTATCAAGCTGTAGGTGCCTATTAATTTATGAATTTGGAGTTCCCGAACGATAATATTATGCTAGTAACAAATTATGAAGAACCTAGACCATATGAAGGACCCGAGCCAGGATCCCAATGGGGTATGGTTTTCGATGGAGCTTCTAACGCACTTGGAAACAAAATTTGTGCTGTAATTATATCTCCCCAGGGTTTCCATACACCCTTCACCGCCAGATTATGCTTTGATTGTACCAACAACATGGCTGAATACGAAGCGTGCATCATGGGCATCAGAGCTGCTATTAACTTGAGAATCAAGTTCTTGAGCGTATACGGGGACTCATCTCTAGTAATCAGCCAAATTAAGGGAGAATGGGATACGAAGCACCTGAATCTCATTCCTTATAGAGAACATGTGCTTACCTTAATCCCATACTTCAAGGATATCAATTTTGAGCACATCCCACGAGAAGAGAATCATTTGGCAGACGCATTAGCAACCATGTCATCTATGTTTAAAGTTAGATGGGATAATGAGGCCCCCAAAATTATCATTGAGAGGCTAGACGAACCGACACATTGCTATGAAGTTGGCACTGACGGAGTATAAGAGAAGTCTTGGTTTCATGAAGTGAAAAGATACCTTGAGGCTCAAGAGTACCCCAAGGGGGCATCTATCAACGACAAGAAATTCCTACGGAGGTTCTCAGCCATGTTATTCCTGAGTAACGGGGTACTGTACAAACACAATCATGATTTGACTCTGCTTCATTATGTAGACAAGAAGGAAATGGAGAAAATTATGGAAGATATGCATGAAGGTATCTTTGGTACTCACTCCCATGGACATACTATGGTTAAGAAGATTCCGAGAGTGTGATACTATTGGTCGACTATAGAAACTGACTGCCATCACCACTCAAGAACTTGTCACAAGTGTAGGATCTACGCTGACAAAGTACATGTTCAACCGACTTGCCAAAGTGGATTAGAGCCTTAAAAAGCATGGATTGGATGAGTTTTGATGCAAAACAGATCACACCTTACTCGTGTATCAAGTTCACACGATTTCCCTCCAAACTTTATCATTTCACACACTTGAACATTCAATCAGCTTCCTTATAAATAGAGGGTCATACCTCATTCATTTTCTCAAGATTAGAGAGCTAGAATCACCCTGCCAAACTCCCTCTTGAACCAAATTTTCTACAACTTCGAATTTGCTCTTACAGCCTTTCTCAATCATTTTTCTTTGTCAATTCATCTTCCTTGAACCTCACTAAAGCTAACAGAAGACTAATTAAGCTCTAAAACTCCCTGAATCTTGCTAGCCAAGTCAAGTTTCAGAGCATTGCAACTTAACTTCAATAGGTAGATTCTTTCACCAATTCTCTCAAACTTTGATACTATTATGAAGCTCTCATCATCTTGATTCTAGTTGCAACAATTGTTTTCAACTAGAAGTACGTTTTGACCGTGAAATATCAAATTAATTTTCAAAACTTCTCTTCCAAAACGACTGAGCAACAACTTATATAAATTTTTCGCGAAGGTACCATTGGAATAGTCTTGAAGAGACGAAGCGAATGGTACCTGTCTCGTCTTCTAATTTTACAGTTTCTGAAACCTACAGATTTCACTGGCTGGAGGTTGAAGATGACCAACGTGTCATCTGTCAACCAATGAAAGCATGTGTTGTACCCTAAAATGTGCCCTCCCATTTTTACCCAAGACATGCTCATTGAGGTCCTCAATTTCTCAAGGTTAACCAAAGAATTGATCAGACAAATTCTCCTTCTAAGCAATGAACCTCCAACTAGGGTTTCACTTTTCACCAAGATGTTTGGGTTGCAAAGGCTCCAAATGATTCCATGGTCCCTAATATGTATTCAAGATTGTCCATGCCAAATTTCATGCCTTACACTACAAGTTTGCTCAATCAACTGCTCAAGTGTTTGAAAATCAACTGTACCAGGTCAAAAGTCAACTGTGACCAATATATAATAAAACTTCAAGATTTTTGGTCAACATCAACATTTTGAAGTGGTATCCATCATTTTATCAAGTGTTGATCATGATTCCTCAAGGAATACTCTTAATATATCAAAAGTCAAGAATTGCTAAATTAGGGCTTCTATAGGAAAAGTCAACTGAACTTTGACCAGGCATAACTTTCACATACTTCATCCATTTTCCCCCAACCAAAGCTCATTTTGAAGAGAATCCAATTCCCTACAACTTCTATTATATCTTAAAGTTCAAGAAATGCATCATTTGGAAGATACAAGCTCATACATTACAGGTCATTTTCAAAAGGTCAACAAAAAACACTTCATACCACATAAAGATTGTTCAAACACAAGAATAGTTTCTGTAGTGCCATTATAATCACCTTTCAAACACAAAAAAATATCGTATTATACAACTTCACTGAGTTGGAGAGTGGTCCAACAGCTTCCAATAAAGAGGAAGGACTGGAGCAGTATCCTAGAGGTTCACCGAGGCTACCACATCATCTTGAAAGAGGTTCAAATTAAAAATAAATTTCAAGGTAAGTCTTCTTGACTATTGAACCTTTCATTTCAAGCATCATTAATGATTCATTTTTAAGGATAAATGTAGTAATCATTGTCTTTTGGAGCTAACCATTTACTTGATTTTGTCAATACTATGTTGAAAACTGATATGTACAAACAATAGAACAATGTTTAAGGCAAAAAACTGCAGCATGAGTCAACACATACCCACACGAGTCGACTCATTTTAGTGACAGAACAGGGTATGAGTCGACACAACGCCTTATGTGTCGATACATACTGTTATCCAGGCCCCAAAACAGAAGGATGAAAAGTGCATGAGTCAACACAAAACCCGTATGTATCGATACAAACAGGTGCATGAGTCGACACATCCCATTATGCATCGACTCATACTGAGTTGATTTTGTTTTACATGAGAAAGAAGAGTTATGTGTTGATGCATAGCAGCATTGTGTCGACACATAATAGTTCAAAATGCAATTTTTCTTTCTTTTTACACAGTCTTTACATTTTTCACAGATTTTCTTCATTAATATCCAACTATTCAATATGGGCTGATGTTTGGATTTGTTTTAAGGCCCAAGAACTCGTGCAAGATACATTAGAGAGGATCAGGTTCATGCAAATACCAAAATGGAAAGGAAATAATGCAAAAATGACATTTTCTTCAAATTATGATTTTGTATTCAAAACATGATCAAATGCATTAATTCTTTCCATATTGGTTCAGTCTCATATCTCTCTATAAATACCATACCCAAGTGCAAGCAAATCAGTCGTGAAGGTTGCCTCCAAACAAAGAGAAAAAAGTTCCAAAATTTCAACAAAGGTGCAAAACTGCTCTGCCATATCCAGGCCTCCTCAATCTAAAACAAGAACTCCACTCACTCCCTGAAGGTTCCAAGAGATGTTTCCAAGCATTAGGCAGGTCCAACGCACGCAGGAGCATCACTCACACAATACCTCCGTTTGGTAACTTTTCTTTGATCTCAAACTCGTTAAATATGCAATTTAAATCCATATTAATCATATATCCTTGTTATTGATAATGTTTGTGGTCAATTTAACATGGTACTTGCAAGCTAAAACGCATGGATGAGATCGTTCCATTGTTAGGACACGATCTGAGCTTTCCTTTGAATCTCAAAATCCAGGATGTTTCAGGCCAAAAAAAGTTCAGATTCAGACTCAGAGGGTTCGAATTAGGGGGTAGGGTAGGTTCGGATCTTTGTAATTTTTCTATTTTTGTAGGTTAGATTTTGAGCCCACCGGGGAGTTGACTCTGGTGGGCTGACTCCGGTCATCCAGGCGTCTCTCTCTTACAGTTTTGTTTGTATAAACGAATGACAAGCTAGCTCAAGTGGTGAAGGGGAACGTGTACAATGGAAAGGACCTGGGTTCGATACCCAGGTCTTGCATTTTTATTTTTTCTAATGCTTTACATGCAGATTCAGTGCATCCAGCCAGCGTGTGCACACCATACACCACATGGTCAACACCAAGAGATCTCATTTGATCCAGATCAACACACCCAAGCGCACAGATCACCATGGGCACTCAGAGGATGTCTCCACTGAATCCGATTGGCAGATGTGGGCTCTTCTCAATTGGGCCTACGTTTCTCAAAATTAAACCCCCGAGTTGCTTTAACACCAGACCCATTCTCTTTTAATTTTTTTTTAGTTTATTATTTATTTGCTTTCAAAATCTTTTTTTTAATCATAAAATATAAAAAAATACAAAACTTAGATTTAGGTTTTTTTATTATTTAATTTAATTTTCATAATTTAATTTAATTAATTACTTTGACATATTTCTTTAATTTAAAATCAATAGACTTAGGATTTAATCCATTTTAATTCTTTTCATAATAAAAAATGTCAAAAATATTAATTTTTTTAAAATTAATTTTTAATTAATAATTTTATTTTCTTTTTTATTTAATCAAGCAATTAAACATAATTTAATTTAACATTTTCTCAAAATAAAACAAAAAAATAACAAAAATTTTATTTGACTTAGAAGTACCTTAGGGTTTTAGACGTTATTTTAATTCACGCGTGTTTATTGCTTCATTACTAATTTTCATATTATTGTACTTGCTTATGGGATGTAATAGATTTAAACTAGGATATTTACTACTTTATTTCCCCAAGTTTTGGACATGTAATTAATCCCCCTCCCTGAAGCATTGTAACAGTTTAGGATCTATCTTTTTGTACTTTAAATTCTCGCACACTATTAACTGTCTAGATGCATGATAAATAGGATTGTATGGAAAGAACATAATAATCAAACGCTAGCAAACCTAACACAATACAAATAACTGAATACAAACACAATTGCACATATACACCTCTAGGGTATCCCTACTTTGGTTTCCTTCGAAAAACAGTCACAACTCTCGAAACGTGAGAGACTTTAGTGGCTAACCTCTGGTTTAAAAGATAAAAAATGACCCTCTCAATGTTTCTTTGGTATGATCTTAAAACCCTAGGGTAGTTGCTAAGATTTCTTACCCAGTTGCCTTTATGACTATGCGATGTCCCTTCGAATGTCCCTAAAAAATCCAACGATTAGGGCTACCTACTCACTAATAGTAGGATTGCACGGTCTAAAGGAAAAGAGGAAAAGAATAATCCTTTCGAGTATAGTAGATAGTTCTTAGATGCTTGCTCAAAACAAAATAAACTTTTACACGTACATAAAACTCTTTCCAAAAACACTTTCAAAACACTTTGTATATGTTCTATACCAACCTGAGAAACATTACAAATTTCTCTGTACTAAGGCGCTTTCTTTCAAAATACTTTTCAAACACACAAAGCACAAGTTATTTTTCAAATGTGCTAGCATCTAAGAGCCTGTAGATAACTACAGATGGAAGGGGTGATAACAGAGTCGCCAGTTATTTTCCTTTGTTGGATAAAAGAAAAGTCGGTGGCGACTCTTTCTTACCGTAACATTTGCAAATACAAATGCTAAACCAATATAACAGTCGGTTCTGTCACCGCATTACAGAACTGGCGACTCTGCCGGGGACTTATAAAAGTGGGGTTACCTTAGAGCTAGATCATATTTAAATTTCTTTCCTTGTATGCTTTGCTTGCTTTACTTTAAGGGTTGTTTGGGTACTTGTATAGATCTTATACCCGGATCTGGGGCACTTTTAGGTAAGTAGCAATAGATCGTGGAGACTGTATGGCATATACCGATGTGGTTAAAGTGATGAATATGTCAGTGTGACACATTTGTTGGTACTGGTATCCCTTGTGTTAAATCGAGGAGAATACGGGGCTGTTGTGTGGTGTCATAAAGCACTAACTGACCTTAGAACCTTAGTTGAACAAACTTGGCCATTAGAAAGTAGTGAGATAGCCGGCCTCGGTATAAAGCTGAGGATTAGTTGATACTCGATGCTACACTCAATGAGATCAAACTTTCGGGATATTTCAGCTGTGAGAAAAGATCGCCTGAGCTGGAACAATGCCTGATAAAGAAAGACTAGTGATATTGAGACTCCTTAGAACCCTGTTACTTTTCTAAGACAGGTTAAACCGACTAAACTTCAAGAGAGTATTTACCTACAAACCTCACGCAAGCCTCAACCTAAGGTTACTTGTGTGACTTGTTTGTTTTCATTATCTAACACCTTAAATTCCTTATAGGGTTTTGTTTGTATTCATTATCTAACAATGTGAATTCCTTGCAGGACTTGTTTATAGTTATTATCCAATAATATGAACTTCTTGCAAGACTTACTTCATCACCTTACACTTTTGATTGATGCATAATGTTGTACCCCAAAATTTTCTCTCTCATTTATCAAGAATTTGCTCACAAGATCTCCTTTGGCTCAAGACTGCATTAGGGTTGATCAAGCTCAAGACACACCCTTAAGCACTGATGACCAAAATTAGGGTTTGAGATTGCACAAGGATATTTGAACTTACAATGCCCAATATGAATTTCATGGATCATTATGGACCCTCAAGATCACTCATGTTAAGTTTCAAGCTTTGGATCACACTTTTGCCCAGTCAATTGAGCAGTTGACCTAAAAATCAATTGTATTGGGAAAAAAGTCAATTATGGCCAGTTTACAGTCAAACTTCATAATTTTTGATCCACATCAACATTTTAAACTCATATATATCATTTGATCAAGTTTGGACCATAATTCCTCAATAAATTTGATCAAATATTCAAAAGGGCAAAATGGTCAAAATTAGGGTTTTGACTGGGAAAGGGCAATTTCTGATTTTTGACCTAGCAAATGATAAATTGGTTTAAGGCATGATCTCAAGAGTCCAATTTCATCATTTTAACCTAATGACATGGCTCAAAACATTGCTCAAGTCCAATGGATTGACAGATGATTTTTCAGTCAACTGATCAAAAGTCAATTGTATTATGAAAAGTCAAACTTTGACTTTTTGGTCAAAATCAAATGTAAAAGAACAAAATTCATCAAAACATGTCAAAATATGAAACTTATTCATCAAGAAATCCAAAATTTAATATTTCATTTTGAAAAGTTAAAATTTCTAAACTTAGAAATTTTTCTAAGTGTTGGAAATTTCTTATTTTTTCATAACTTTGAGCAAAATTTTCACCATGATGTAAGCTGATTTAGAAGAAACTTCCAACATGAAGGTTGTAGATATCCATGAAATATACAAAATTTCTTTACACAACTCCTTCCAAAAGTGCTTGGATCTCAAGTTATAATTTTAAGAACACATGGTCATGAAACAAAACACTTAGTGAAATTTTTGCCCTAATTTGGTCAGGATTTTGACCCAACTTCATGGCACTTTTTCATATAGTTCCAAGGGGATTCTTTAAAATTGATTCAAAGATTGGTTGTAGATCATATTTCAAGATTTCCAAAATGTCCAAGAACTCCTTGAGATCATTTTTGAGTAGGGAGAATCGAAGAGATGAAGTTAGGGTTTTTTCAGTTAAATTACAAGTCATTTTGTGATGAACCAAATTCAAAATTCAAAGTTATGCTGCATAACCTCTACTTTGAAGTCCTCAAACTTGTTAGGCACTCCATAATTAATTTCTTGCACAACTGTTAGAGGTCTCATTTCAAGCATTCAATGCAAGGCCATGCTTTATATCCATTTTGGGAAGAAAGTGCACATTGCCATTTTGATAAAGTGACTTATTGCGCAAAACTTGTTCTTGAGCCTTGCACTTGTTCTCTTATGATCATACATGTCTCATAATACAAGAGAAATGGTTTAGACACTTACAATCACCCATCCCATGCTTGTACTTCCCCTTGAAACTTGTTTTCCCACTTTTTGAAAATCAAGTAACATAGCAAAAAGCTTGTAACTTGTACTTCTGACTTTCAAAACCACTCAAGACATTTTTCTTATACATACATAAGCCATTTGCCACAAATCCCACGCATGCTTGACCCCTAAAAACCTCAAGAACACAGAATCACCAAAAACACCTCAAAACTTGTCATTTCTGAGTTTTGAATTCAATCTCCAAATTTACTCGTGCGTTTTTTGGCGTTTCACTTTCGGAAGCTTCTAAACAACATACACAAACAATCCCAACACATGCATCACCACTGTAACACCTCCATCATCATCCACCATTTTCAAAAACAGCACCTTGCACCTTGACTTCTCTAGAACTCCTCAGGCACTTTCAGCTCAAGCTAAGCATCCTTCCTGGGAACTTGAGGAAGCTAATCCAATCATTGGAACTCACTGAAAGCTACTCAAACTCCAAACCCGATACCCTCTTGCAAGGTAATTTTTCTAAATTTGGAACTTTTCATACATGCATCATCAATGATTTATTTGTGAGTGAAAAATGTAGATATCATTGCGCTAAAGCTAACCATGTCCATAGTTTTCATTAATTTTGTTTGAGTTTAGAGAATTTTAAGATTGAAGTTTCTGAGATTTTTAGGGTTCAGAATAGGGCCATTAAAATTCATGCTTATCTTTGATCTATATTTTTATTGCTTTGCATTTCTGAAATCGTGAGGAAATTTGCTACAAGTTTCATGTTTACAGTTTTCATTTTTGTTGAGATTTGAACAAGTTACAGAGGCTCTGGCTGGGCGTGAGGTTGAAGATGAAATTCAGGCCATGGACTTATTTACTATCATGTATTTATTGTTTTGATTATATAAACAGATGTATAGCCACCTCAATGGTAGAAGCGCACGCATGTGACTAGAGGGACCTGGGTTCGAGCCCCAGGGGTACCCTTTTGGATTTTTCCATATTTTTTTTCATACATTCCGACTTTTTTGGACAAGCGTTGGGCCTCCTCCTTGGGACTTTATGTTTTTTTTTTGCTAACCCCCTGTTTCACTTACACACCCTGGCCCATTTATTTTCTTTTTTCATTTTTTATTTTATTTTTGTTTTTCTTAAATATATTATCTAACACTAAAAAAATCAGAAAAATATAAAAATGTTAGATTTATATTTTGACATAGTTTATTTATTTTTCTCACAAAAATTATTTTATTTAATCATACTTTATTTATTTTGACTAATTGTTTTGTAAATTTAATTTAAGAACTTGGTTTTTATTTATTTTCTTTTACATCAGTTAAAATATATTATTTTAATATAAAAAAGGCCAAAAATATTTTATAATACTATATATTATTTTAAAACAAAAATACCTAAAATATTCTTCTTATAAACTTAATTTCTTTTTAATCAATTAATAGATTAAGGTTTTACTTAATTTCTTTTCCTAGTAAATTTAGGTTTATTTCTTTTTACCAATTTAATTAATTATTTTTCTTTAGTTAATTACGTTAAATCAAAACCCCTTTTCTCTAAAAAAACCAAACAAAAATATCCATTTTCTTCACATTTACATTCTTCTATAATTATTCATTTTTGTACATTTATTTATTCAATTCTTGTACAAATTCAATATGGTTGTAATAGATAATTAGACTTTATTTTCTTGCAATCCCCATTTATAATTTGTACACCCCCTCCCACAAGTATTGTAATAGCGTAGTAACTTTAAATTTCGCAATTTATCGCTTTTATGTGCAAATGTTAGTAATTAGGGTTTGTATGGAAATACTAAAACCAATGCTTAGAAAACCCTAATCAAAGACAAAATCAAGCATGAAAAACAATACACTTGCACACAAGCACCCCCTAGGGTAAATCCACTTGGTTGCCTTACAAAATGGCCATATTAAGCATGTGAGGTATCTTAGCAAAAACAAGCAAAATACAAAGATCATAGTCCCTCAATGACGCTATCTATGTTTCCTTTCAAATGATCTTAAGTCCCTAAAGAGAATGCTAAGATACCTTGCAACATTGCTAATCATGGTTATACGATGACCCACGCCCGTCCCATATACATCCAAAGATAGGGTTACTTACCAAATCAATGGTAAGATAACAATGTCAAAGGAAAAGAAAATGAACAAGAAAGACTTTTGAGTAGGTAGAATGCTCCTAATTACTTGCTCAATTTCAAAACAAAACATCCTTGCTATTTTCAAAACAAACACCTACACTTTCAAAAACATCTTACAAACTTGAAAACATTTTCAAAAGATCAACATCTTTGTATACATTCTTACGAACGAGAATCATTACAAAGTTTGCCTAAACAATGGCCTCTTTACAAAATACTTTCAAAAACCACACAAAGCAAAATTTCAAACAAAAGCAAGTGATCTAGAAAGTAACTAAGAGCCCATGGAAAACCATGGATGAAAAGGATGCTAATACCTCCCCTTTGCATAACCTACCCCCCGAACTCAAGAAATAATCTCAAAGGTCTTTCCTGTGCTTTTTCACCTTTCCTTTTGGATAAAATAAAAGTCGATGGCGACTCTTGCTAACCGCAACATTTATGATCAAACTCAAAACCTTCAAGTCAGTTCTCCCACCGTATCACAGAACTGGCGACTCTGCTGGGGAAAATTCTAAAAGTGGGGTTACCTTAGGGTTAGATCATATTTACTAGCTTTCATTGTTTGATTTGTATGCTTTAGATTATGGTTCTTTGTTTGGGTTTGAATCCTCCACCCAGATTTGGGATACCTTATAGGTAAGTAGCAATACGTTGTGGAAACTGTGCGGGGTATAGCGAAATGGTCTAAACAATAGCTAAGTTAGTGCGACATATTTATGGGTACCGGTAGCCCTTGAGTTAATTAAGGAGAACACGGGGACGCTGAGTGATGTCATGAAGCACTAATGAACTTTTAGAACCTTTACTTGACCAACTTGGCCTTTAGGACGTAGTGAGATGACAGGCTTTGGTGCATTCCGAAGTTGGTAGATACTCGATACTACACTCATTTAGGTTTGGTTTTTTGGGATATTTCGGTCGCCATTAAAGAGGCTTATGCTGAAACAATGACCAAGGAAACAAACTGGTGATATTGAGCTCCTTACAACCCGATTACTATTACTAGGACAGGTTTGAGCCAACTAATCTTCAAGAGGGTACTTACCTATGAGACTCCATGCAAGCCTAAACCTAAGGACTTGTTTGCTTTGTTTGTGTATATTTACTTGTACATAACATCATGAACATCATAACATCATACTCATTCACTAACCATTTCAAGGATCTTGGGATTTATCTTTGTTCCATTTTGTAGGACATGGATTCTATTCGCAGGAAAATGATTCAAGTCAATCTTGTAAGGATCCCTCCACAACTTAAAGAGCTAGCTTCAAGGATTCTAGAAAATTCTCCATTCACCGAGATACATGGTCGCCTGCTAAACTTGGTCACCTCTAACACTGATGAAGACATGATAAAGGTGCTCTTTCAGTTCTTTGATCCTTTACACCATTGCTTCACATTTCCGGATTATCAACTTGTGCCTACTCTGGAAGAATTCTCCCGACTCTTGAGGATTCCCGTTCTCAATCAACTACCTTTCAACGGTACGGAAAGAGATGCAAAGCCATAAGAGATTGCTCAAGCTCTACACTTGCAATCATCTGATGTCACAACTAATTGGGAAACAAGGAGTGGCGTCAAGGGTTTCCTAGCAAAGTTCTTGTTTGAGAAAGCCCAAAGCTGTTGGAACTCTTTGGATTTGCAAGCCTTTGAAGAACTTGTGGCTCTCCTCATCTATGGGATGGTTTTGTTTCCAAATCTTGACCAACTCATACATGTGAAAGCCGTCAAAATCTTCATATCCCACAACCCGGTGCCTACTTTGCTAGGGGACATCCTACATTCTTTTCACACTCGCACTATGAGGAAAAGAGGTATCCTTCTGTGTTGTACTCCTCTCTTGGAAAGATGGTTTATTTCGCATCTTCCCCAATCTGTATTGAAGAACGAACAAGGTTAAAGGTGGTAACAAAGGTTGATGACGCTCAAACATTTAGACATTCATTGGTGTTCCCGGTCCATAGAGAATGTTACTATTGTCGACCGTTACGGAGAATTACCTAATGTCCATTTACTTGGAATTAGGGGAGGTATCACCTACAACCCCTGCTTAGCCTTAAGAAAGTTTGGTTATGCCCGAAGGGATGGCCCATATGATATGCTCATCCAAGGTTTGGTATTTGACTATGAGAACGATGAGCAAGGTCTTCACCAGAGATTTATCCGAGCTTGGAGGATGTTGAACAAAGTAGATAGCAAGAAATTAGGGCACAAGAATTCCATCCCTCTTGAGCCTTACCTTAAATGGGTACGAACTCGTGCTCAAAGTCTTATGATGCCTTATCCCTCCATTCTCCTGGTAATCATGGAGCCTGTTATAGAAGGAGATGTTCCATACACTATCCTACATCCTGACATGCCCACTTCTCTTGAAGACTTACAAAGAGATTGGATACAACTCAAGGGGGAGCGAGATACTTTCGAAGCCCAATTCTACGCTAGCGAGAAGAAGGTTTTGGAACTCACTAAGCAACTTCATGAGGAGCGGACCCTGAATGCATACATCGCACAAAAGAGGATGCGTACAACCTTTTTATCTTAGATTTTTTTGTATTGTTTTTCCCAAAGAGGCATTGATGTACTCAAGCTTTAATTTATTAATATAACGTGTGTTTCTTTTTTGTCTAAAACAAATTTGAATCTTTAAAATCCTTGAAATAATTGCATATGCATTTACCATTCATCATAACATAAGCAGGTTTCTTGCAACAAGTCTCCTCATCTTTCTACTGTTTATTTCAGTAAGATGGATCTCGAGCAAATGGTGAAGGACCTCCAAGCACAGAATGCACAGTTTCAACAGATGTTCTTAACTCTAGCCAAAGGACAAGAAGAGTTGCAGACCTTTCTGGTTGAAGAGAAGAAAAAGAAAACAAAGAAGATAACCAGAGTTCTAAATATGGGAAGAAGATTCCAAGGGAAAGCAAGAAGGACCCTAGACTTTGCAACATCATCTGGTGAGAAAGACAATCAAGATGGGAAAGGCAAGGAAGCAGTTATCCAGCCAGATTCAGAAGAGGAAGAGGAAGAAAAAGACTACTCTGAAGAATAATATCCTCGAGCCGATGACAAGTATAAGCATCTAGAAGAGCGGTTGAGCACAATGGAAATCCAAAAACTGCCTGGACTGGACATTGAGGAGTTGGGGTTAGTATCTGGGATTGTCATTTCTCCAAAATTCAAGGCACCGGTGTTCGCAAAATACGATGGAGTTTCATGTCCCAAAATTCATCTACGGTCCTATGTAAGGAAAATACAGCCTCATACTGCCGACAAGGATTTATGGGTACATTTCTTTCAAGGCAGCCTGTCCGGAACTCAACTTGATTGGTTTTATCAGTTAGAAAGAGCCAATGTTCATAACTGGGAAGATCTGGCCGCCACCTTTTACAAACAATACCAATACAACACTGATCTTGCTCCCACCTATACTCAACTCCAGAGTATGGCCATGGTTTCGAGTGAAGGCTTCAAAGATTACGCGCAAAAGTGGAGGGACTTAGCAGGAAGAGTCCATCCTCCTCTATCTGAAATAGAGTTGGTAGACATGTTTTTGGGCACCTTGTCTGGTCCCTTATTTAATCACTTAATTGGGAGTTCATCGGCAGGTTTTACCGAATTGATATTGATCGGAGAAAGGGTGGAAGCCGGGATAAAGAATGGGAAGATTAAAAAAGATGCATCCTCTGCTGCTGTAAGGAAACCATTCATCGGAAAGAAAGAAGTTGTTGTTGTATATCTTCAGAGAAATCAAGATAGGGTTGAACGCCGTCCAATGGTGGGGGCTGTCATGATTCCTAAACCTGCGCCTTCTCAGCAAAGAAGCAACCAACCAAGAATGGAAAGACCATTCAGACAGTTCACCCGAATTAATATGACACTATCTCAAGTATTGCCCCATTTGTTAAGATCCAATCTAGTGACCTTAAAAGAAGCTCCAAAGAATCCTAACACAACCTCTCCTCACTATTATCCTAATGCCCACTGTGCATACCATTCTGAGAGTCCCGACCATGACACTAACAATTGTTGGGCTCTGAAGAACAAGGTACAAGACCTCCTTGAAGAAAAAGAGATCGAATTCGATGCGCCAGAGATCCCCAATGTTATCACTACCCCCATGCCCAAGCACGGCCATAATGCCAACGCCATTGAAGAAGATATGTTTGTTACTTCAGTTGATGAACTTGTGACCCCACTCCTGACTATCAAAAAGAATTTTTTAAAAGCCGGTGTATTCCCAGGCTGTGATGAAAGCTGTCATTTCTATTTATCCTCACCAACCAGCTGTCATTTGTTAAAAGAAGGCGTTCAATGCCTAATAGATGACAAGGAGATTTTGTTCGAGAAAACTTCTATCCTAACTGTTTCTTATAATGATGTTTCCATCATGAAAATTTCCACCAATTCTTCCAGGGTCTCCACCAAAAGACTCGTTAGAATTACATCAGTTCCTAAAGTAGCTCCATTGATAATTACAATGCCTGGACCAGTCTCGTATTCGTCATACAAAACCGTCCCATGGAATTATGGAGGTGATGTCTACTACCACAGTATCAAGCAAGATTGGCCAGCTGTTGAAAATTCAAGTTCTAAGAAGGTCGACTCCGATATCAGTAATATTGCAGGGACTAGCAAGATTACCCAAAGTGGAAGGGTATTCTCTCCAGAAATTGCTCCTCCAAAAGCTATTTTTGGACTCGTAATCATTCATGTTGTTGTTGCTTCCCCAAAGGCTATTCCCAGTCCTACAATCATCTCTGCTAATACTCCTGTTGACAAAACTGTTACAACCCCTGTTATCACCCCTACTGACATTCCTACTGCCGAGTCAACTGAGACTCGAGGCAAATGTATTCTGGTTGAGCTTGTCCGGACGAAGGCATAATCAATGGCTATCCCTGAGACCTCCCGAAAAGAGATGGAGGAAATTCTAAAGATCATAAAAAGAAGCGACTACAATGTAGTCGAGCAACTGGGGCAAACTCCATCAAAAATTTCCATGCTGGCTTTATTATTATGTTCCGAGGCTCATGCAAAGGCCTTGGTAAAATTCCTTAAAACTGCCCATGTACCCCAAGAAACATCTGTCGATCAGTTCCAAGACTGTGTAGCCAGCTTGACCGCAGATAATGGTTTAGGTTTTTTGGATGCTGATTTAACGCCAAGGGGGAGGAAGCATAACGAGGCATTGCATGTCTCAGTCGAATGCAGGGGCACGACCTTGGCTCATGTGTTGGTGGATATTGGTTCGTCTCTGAATGTGTTGCCCAAAAAGGCTCTTGATAGGCTTGACTGTGAAGGATTGACATTGAAACCGAGCAACATAGTAGTGAGATCCTTCGACGGCTCAAAAAGGATGGTGCATGGGGAAGTGGACATCCCCATAAAAGTTGGAACCCAAACATTTGATTCAACTTTTTATGTAATGGATATTCACCCTTCATATTCCTTCTTGTTAGGCCGACCATGGATTCCCAATGCTGGTGCGGTTACCTCTACGTTCCATCAAATGCTGAAATATCCGATTCAAGGGAAAATCATCATTGTTCACGGAGAAGAAGAGTATATGGTCAATCATCTAAATTCCTTCAGATATGTGGAATTAGATGGTGAATTTATTGAAACTCCATTCCAGCACTTTGAAGAAGTCCCGTAGACTGTGGCAGTAACCAAGGCTATTTCTCAAGTCCCCAAGGTTACAAGGCCTCCGCTCAAGATGTCGTTCTTAAAAGATGCCAAGGTAGTGATAGAAGAAGGTGGGTGCACTATTTGGGGCCAACTCCCACATATCCCATACAAATCTGACAAATTTGGTTTGGGTTTCACTTTAGGAGCCTAGAAAGTTGTACGTCGTGCTCGTGCCAGAGGACCGCCCTTGAAGATCAGCAACCACCAAGTCAACGCAGTGGAGGATGATGAAGACAACTACAACCCAGAGGCTTGGATTTTCCCAACTGTCAGTGAAGGGCTCAGCAACTGGGAGGCTAGAGATTTTTGTCCCAATCACATTTTTCCAACAATAATTTGTCTTTAAATTTTGTCGGATCTGTAATATTAAAACAATTCAGACTCTTAAAACCTTGTGTCTTACCCGAGGCACAATGGTCCATTTGTAAAGGTTATTATCTCATTTCCCTATGACATCAATGAATCATGGACGTTTTTTGCATACAAACTTTATGCTCATTGTTTTTCTTTTTTACATTCATTTCTTTCAAAGATAGTTATACTCTTACACACACTCACACTTACAATGCAGGTCTACATCCACTCAGGATCCCTTGGGTAACGGTTCTGCTATGGTTTTTTGTGACTCTGAAAATCTAATCTACCAAGCCAAAGACGAAGGTGAGGAAGATTGTGAAGTGCCAGGGGAACTCGACAGGTTACTACAACAATAAGAGAGGACCATTCAGCCCCACGAAGAGCCAGTGGACACAATTAACCTAGATATCGAAGAAGATAAATGAGAAGTCAAGGTGGGTGCCAATCTGGAACCCAGTGTCAAAGAGCGTATGATTCAGTTTCTACACAATTATGTCGAGGACTTTTCCTGGTCATACGAATACATGCCAGGACTTGATGCAGATATCATAGTACATCGTCTACCTACAAAAGAAGTTTGCCCACCGGTAAAGCAAAAGGTATGTCGTATGCGACCAGACATGTCAGAGAAGATCAAAGTGAAAGTCATGAAACAATCCAACGCCGGATTCTTGGCCGTCACTTCCTATCCACAATGGGTTGCCAATGTTGTTCCCGTGCCCAAAAAGGACGGCAAGGTACGAATGTGCATGGACTACAGAGATTTGAATAGGGCAAGCCCTAAGTATGATTTCCCACTTCCCCACATTGATATTCTAGTTGACAATACGGCACAACACAAAGTGTTTTCCTTCATGGACGGTTTCTCAGGCTACAACCAAATAAAAATGGCGCTTGAGGACATGGAGAAAACAACCTTTGTCACACAGTGTGGCATATTCTGCTACAAGGTTATGCCATTTGGGTTGAAGAATGTTGGGGCAACCTATCAGCGTGCCATGATAGCCCTATTTCACGACATGATAAATCATGCATTAGAGGTCTATGTGGACGACATGATAGCTAGATCTCAAACAGAAGAAGAGCATCTTGATCATTTACAGAAACTATTTGAGAGGCTAAAGAAATACAAGTTTAGGTTAAACCCAAATAAATGCACATTTGGGGTGAGATCCGGTAAACTCCTAGGCTTTGTTGTCAATAATAAAGGTATCGAAGTGGATCCCGCAAACGTGAAAGCGATACAAGAGATGCCTGCTCCTTGTACTGAGAAAGAAGTCAGAGGATTCTTGAGACGTTTAAATTACATTTCCATATTCATTTCTCACCTAACAGCTACTTGTGAACCGATCTTCAAATTACTAAAGAAAGATCAAGTAGTCAAATGGAATGATGAGTGCCAAACTGCCTTCGACAAGATCAAAGAATACCTACAAGAGCCTCTGATTTTGATGCCACCAGTTGAGGGAAGACCATTGATCATGTAACTAACTGTTTTGGAAAATTCAATGGGGTGTGTGATGGGGCAGCATGACGAGTCTGGCCGAAAAGAGCATTCTATTTATTACCTGAGAAAAAAGTTTATTGACTGTGAAACAAGATATTCACTGCTCAAGAAAACTTGTTGTGCTCTGGCATGAGCTAATCACCGGCTAAGACAGTATATGCTGACCCATACTACCTTATTGATATCTAAAATGGATCCGATAAAATACATCTTCGAGAAACCTTCCCTCTCTAGGAGAATAGCGAGGTGGTAGATGATCCTGACAGAATATGACATACAGTATACTACCCAAAAAGCAATAAAGGGCAGTATACTAGTTGATCACCTGGCTCACCCAGTTGTGGAAGAATACCAGTCCATGAAGTTCGAATTCCCAGATGAAGACATCATGATGGTAAACAACTGTGAAGAATTCACACCATATGACAGACCTGAACAAGGATCCCAATGGACCCTGGTTTTTGATGGGGCGTCCAACGCACTCGGCAGTGGTATTGGTGCGGTACTCATATCTCCTGAAGGATGTCATACCCCTTTACGACAAGACTCTGCTTCAATTGTACAAATAACATGGAAGAATACGAAGCGTGCATCTTTGGTCTCAAAGTTGCCATAGATTTAGGGATCAAATCCTTAAATGTATTCGGAGATTCAGCTTTGGTCATCAGCCAGATCAAAGGGGAATGGGACACCAAACACCGTAACCTTATCCCCTACAAAGAACATGTGTTGACTTTGCTCCCATATTTTGAGAAGATTACCTTCGAGCATTTCTCGCGAGAAGAAAATCATCTAGCAGACACACTAGCCACAATGTCATCTATGTTTAAACTTAAATGGGATAACGAGGCTCCCCAGATCACCATTAAATGAATGGATGAACCATCTCACTATCACGAGATTAATACTGAAGAAGTAGTGGACCAACCTTGGTTTCACGAAGTCAAGAGGTATCTCGAGGCTCAAGAATATCCGGAAGGAGCTTCAGTCAATGATAAGAAGATCTTAAGGAGATTCTATGCTAAATTCCTCCTTAGTAATGGCATTCTCTACAAACGCAACCATGAATCTGTGTTACTTCGGTGCGTAGACAAGGTTGAAGCGGAAAAGATCATGGATGAGTTACATGAAGGGACTTTTGGCACCCATTCCAGTGGGCATACGATGGAAAAGAAAATTCTACGGGCAGGCTATTACTGGTCTACCATGGAAGCAGATTGCTATCAACACTCTCGAACCTGCCATAAGTGTCAGATTTATGCTAACAAGGTGCACGTACCTCCGGTTCCTATGAATGTCTTGATGGCTCCTTGGCCTTTTTCTATGTGGGGCATCAATATGATTGGGGAAATCAAGCCAACAGCCTCTAATGGACACTGTTTCATCTTGGTGGCCATTGACTATTTCACAAAGTGGGTTGAGGCAGC
Source organism: Vicia faba (assembly GCA_948472305.1). Classification (NCBI taxonomy): domain Eukaryota; kingdom Viridiplantae; phylum Streptophyta; class Magnoliopsida; order Fabales; family Fabaceae; genus Vicia; species Vicia faba. The sequence goes on along the minus strand of OX451739.1, from coordinate 1,525,358,035 downwards.
CTCTTTCGCTTCCGTTACCAAGAATGTTGTAGCCCGGTTCATTAAAAAGAATCTCGTATGTCGGTATGGTATCCCAGAGAGGATAATCACAGACAATTGTACAAATCTAAACAATACTATGATCACCTCCCTGTGCGATCAATTCAAGACGCAGCATCACAATTCTTCCCCTTACCGGCCAAAGATGAATGGTGTTGTCGAAGCCATAAATAAGAACATAAAAAAGATCATACAGAAAATGACAGCCACATACAAAGACTGGCATGAGATGCTACCATTCGCTCTCCACGGGTATCATACCACAACACGCACATCAACCGGGGCAACACCCTACTCTCTGGTATACGGCATGGAAACTGTCTTGCCTATTGAAGTCCAGATCCCCTCTCTGAGAATTATGAAGGATGCAGGGCTGAATGAAGAAGATCAGATATAAAATCGTCTTGATCAATTGAACTTAATTGATGAGAAAAGACTTACTATTGTCTGTCATGGTCAAATGTATCAAAAACAGATGATCAAGACTTTCAACAAAAAGGTCAGATGCCAAATATATCAAGTCGGAGATTTGGTGATCAAACATATCATACTGCCGCAAGGTGATACCAGGGGAAAATGGACTCCTACATATGAAGGACCGTTTGTAATCAAAAGCATATTCTCTGGTGGAGCGATGATCTTGACTACCATGGATGGCGACGACCTGCCACACCCCGTGAACGCAGACATAATCAAAAGATATTACGCATAAGAGACCCGCTAGGTTGACACACCTAGGCAAAACAAGGGCGTCCCGACAAACCAAAAAGGTTCGGGAAAAAATTAGGGATAAAACAAAAAAATCTGTACACCCGGCAAGCTGAAAACCCGAAAGGGCTTCTTGGGCAAAAAAGGGTATCCCGGTGGACTGAAAACCCGAAAGGGCGGTCCAGACAAAAGTTAGGGATTTAAAATGTATGACTATGTCCTGATGGATCACCTTACGGACAACCTTTGGCTTCAACTTGAAAACTCAATGGTTCTGATCAATTCAACCAGCTTTGGACAAGGAAATAAATAAACAAGATGCTCAGAGACACGAAGGCTATAGCAGAATGGGAACCCCATGGGATTATTTCACATAGCTATCTTTTCTTTATATGAAATTTTTATTTTTTACGACGGCATTCTCTTACTAGAATGATTGTCTCACTGTAAAAAAATACTTACTCAAAGTCAATACAAAGATATCCCTATCTGTTTTTCTTTACTCTTGTGGTTTGTTTACAAAAACGTCCAATGATTTATTTTTGAACATATGCATTTGAACATAATTACTGTTTACAAATGAACAAAATAAAAAGGCAATCACTGACGGCGTTAAGAGATAGGGAAATCTCTCTAAGTTATTTCCATAAAATCCCCCACAGGGTGCAGTTTAATCCCCACGGAAACAAACTTCCAGTTATCACTCCCCGGTAGAAGTCGCCTATTTGTCCAGGATTCCCCAACGGGATTTTACAAGGAGTACACGACATTTCCCTTACAACGGATTTTATTTCTCTAATAGGAAATTCATCAACACTTCAACTTCACAACATGAATACTTACACTCCATATCTCTCAGATAAAGTTCATATACGCTCTAGACACGGGTGCCATTCTGATACTCATTCAGATTCAATCTTCAGATACAGTTGAGATACGCTCCAGACACGGACGCCATTCTGATACTTATTCAGATTCAGCTTTCAGATACAGTTCAGATACGCTCCAGACACGGATGCCATTCTGATACTCATTCAGATTCCTTCTCAGATACAGTTTAGATACGCTCTAGATACGGATGCCATCTTGAAACTCATTCAGATTCAACTTTCAAATAAAGTTCAAATACGCTCCATACACGAACGCCATTCTTATACTCATTTAGATTCCTTCTCAGATACAGTTCATATACGCTCCAAATACGGATGCCATTCTAATACTCATTCAGTTTCAGCTTATAGATACGGTTCAACAATCATTTCTGGATGGCATCTAAAAGCCCATCTCCAGCAACATTCCGTCATCCCTCCAAATGGCATCTTTAAGCCCATTCCCTATACCATCAACCATCACATCGCCGAGTGCAAATTTCTGGGCACTCTAATGTCCAATCATCTTCCACCTTCGAGTCACGAATGGCAAAACTCGCCAATCTAACTCTTCAGGCTTAAGAAGATTAAACAGTGGCATCTGTTGTACCCCAAAATTTTCCCTCTTATTTATCAATAATTTTCTCACAAGATCTCCTTTGGCTCAAGACTGCATTAGGGTTGATCAAGCTCAAGACACCCCCTTAAGCATTGATGACCAAAATTAGGGTTTGAGATTGCATAAGGATATTTGAACTTCCAATGCCCCATATGACTTTCATGGATCATTATGGACCCTCAAGATCACTCATGTCAAGTTTCAAGCTTTGGATCACACTTTTGCTCAGTCAATTGAGCAGTTGACCTAAAAATCAACTATATTGGGAAAAAAGTCAACTATGGCCAGTTTACAGTCAAACTTCATAATTTTTGATCCACATCAACATTTTAAACTCATATGTATCATTTGATCAAGTTTGGACCACAATTCCTCAAGAAATTTGATCAAATCTTCAAAAGGGCAAAATGGTCAAAATTAGGGTTTTGATTGGGAAAGGACAATTTCTGATTTTTTGACCTAGAAAATGATCAATTGGTTTAAAGTATGATCTCAAGATTCCAATTGCATCATTTTTACCTAATGACATGGCTCAAAAAATTGCTCAAGTCCAATGGATTGACAGATGAATTTTCAGTCAACTGATCAAAAATCAATTGTATACTAAAAAGTCAAACTTTGACTTTTTGGTCAAAATCAAATGTCAAAGAACACAATTCATCAAAAAATGTCAAAATATGAAACTTATTCATCAAGAAATCCAAAATAAGATTTCATTTTGAAAAGTTAAAATTTCTAAACTTAGAAATTTTTCTAAGTGTTGGAAATTTCTTATTTTTTCATAACTTTGAGCAAACTTTTCACCATGATGCAAGCTGATTCAGAAGAAACTTCCAACATGAAATTTGTAGATCTACATGAAATATAAAACATTTATTTATACAACTCCTTCCAAAAGTTCATGGATCTCAAGTTATAATTTTAAGAACACATGGTCATGAAACAAAACACTTTGAAATTTTTGCCCAAATTTGGTCAGGATTTTGATCCAAATTAATGGCACTTTTTCATATAGTTCCAAGGGAAATATTTAAAAGTGATTCAAATATGGGTTGTAGATCATATTGCAAGATTTCCAAAATGTCAAAGAACTCCTTGAGATCATTTTTGAGTAGGGAGAATCAAAGAGATGAAGTTAGGGTTTTATCACTTGAATTACAAGTCATTTTGTGATGAACCAAATTCAATATTCAAAGTTATGCTGCATAACCTCTACTTTGCAGGCCTCAAACTTGTTAGGAACTCCATAATTAATTGCTTGCATAGCTATTAGAGGTCTCATTTCAAGAATTCAATGCAAGGCCATGCTTTATATCCATTTTGGGAAGAAAGTGCACATTGCCATTTTGATAAAATGACTTTTTGCACAAAACTTGTTCTTGAGCCTTGCACTTGTTCTATTCTGATCATACATGTCTCATAACACAAGAGAAATGGTTTAGACACTTACAATTACCCAGCCCATGCTTGTACTTCCCCTTGAAACTTGTTTTCCCACTTTTCTTGAAAATCAAGTAACATAGCAAAACGCTTGTAACTTGTACTTCTGACTTTCAAAACCACTCAAGACCTTTTGCTTATACATATACAAGCCATTTGCCACAAATCCCACACATGTTTGACCCCTAAAAACCCCAAGAACACAGAATCACCAAAAACACCTCAAAACTTGTCATTTCTAAGTTTTGAATCCAATCTCCAAATTTACTCGTGCGTTTTTTGGCCTTTCACTTTCAGAAGCTTCTAAACAACATACACAAATAATCCCAACACCTGCAGCACCACTGTAACACCTCCATCATCATCCACCATTTTCAAAAACAACAGCTTGCACCTTGACTTCTCCAGAACTCCTCATGCACTTTCAGCTCAAGCTAAGCATCCCATTAGCTTCCTGGGAAGTTGAGGAAGCTAATCCAATAGTTGGAACTCACTGAAAGCTACTCAAACTCCAAACCCAATACCCTCTTGCAAGGTAAGTTTTCTAACTTTGGAACTTTTCATACAGGCATCATCAATGATTTATTTGTGAATGAAAAATGTAGATATCATTGCCCTAAAGCTAACCATGTCCATAGTTTTCATTAATTTTGTTTGAGCTTAGAGAATTTTAAGATTGAAGTTTCTGAGATTTTTAGGGTTCAGAATAGGGCCACTAAAATTCATGCTTATCTTTGATCTACATTTTTATTGCTTTGCATTTCTGAAATCATGAGGAAATTTGCTACAAGTTTCATGTTTACAGTTTTCATTTTTGTTGAGATTTGAACAAGTTAAAGAGGCTCTAGCTGGGCGTGAGGTTGAAGACAAAGTTCAGGCCATGGACTTGTTTACTATCATGTATTTATTGTTTTGATTATATAAACGGATGTATAGTCACCTCAGTGGTAGAAGCGGGCGCCTGTGACTAGAGGGGCCTGGGTTCGAGCCCCAGTGGTACTCTTTTGGATTTTTCCATATTTGTTTTCATACATTCTGACGTTTTTGGACAAGCGTTGGGCCTCCTCCTTGGGCCTTTATATTTTTTTTTAATTTCTAACCCCCTGTTTCACTTACTCACCCTGGCCCATTTATTTTCTTTTTTCATTTTTTATTTTATTTTTGTTTTTCTTAAATATATTATCTAACACTAAAAAAATCAGAAACATATAAAAATGATAGATTTATATTTTGACATAGTTTATTTATTTTTTCTCACAAAAATTATTTTATTTAATCATATTTTATTTATTTTGACTAATTGTTTTATAAATTTAATTAAAATCCTAGGTTTTTATTTATTTTCTTTTACACCAATTAAAATATATTATTTTAATATAAAAAGGGCCAAAAATATTTTATAATACTATATATTATTTTAAAACAAAAATACCAAAAATATTCTTCTTATAAACTTATTTCTTTTTAATCAATTAATAGATTAGGGTTTTAGTTAATTTCTTTTCCTAGTTAATTTAGGTTTATTTCTTTTTACCAATTTAATTAATTAGTTTTCTTTAGTTAATTAGGTTAAATCAAAACCCCTTTTCTCTTAAAAATTCAAACAAAAATATCCATTATCTTCACATTTACATTCTTGTATATTTATTCATTTTTTGTACATTTAATTATTCAATTCTTATACAAATTCAATATGGTTGTAATAGATAATTAGACTTTATTTTCTTGCAATCCCCATTTATAATTTGTACACCTCCCTCCCACAAGTATTGTAATAGTGTAGTAACTATAAATTCCGCAATTTATCGCTTTTATATGCAAATGCTAGTAATTAGGGTTTGTATGGAAAGACTAAAACCAATGCTTAGAAAACCCTAATAAAAGAAAAAATCAAGCATGAAAAACAATACACTTGCACACAAGCACCCCCTAGGGTAAATCCACTTGGTTGCCTTACAAAATGGCCATATTACGGATGTGAGGTATCTTAGCAAAAACAAGCAAAATACAAAGATCATAGTCCCTCGACGACGCTATCTATGTTGCCTTTCAAATGATCTTAAGTCCCTAAAGAGAATGCTAAGATACCTTGTAACATTGCTAATCATGGTTATACGATGACCCACACCCGTCCCGTTTAAATCCAAAGATAGGGTTACTTACCAAATCAATGGTATGATAAAAATGTCAAAGGAAAAGAAAATGAACAAGAAAGAGTTTTGAGTATGTAGAATGCTCCTAATTACTTGCTCAACTTCAAAACAAAACATCCTTTCTATTTTCAAAACAAACACCTACACTTTCAAAAACATCTTACAAACTTGAAAACATTTTCAAAAGATCAACATCTTTGTATACATTCTTACGAACGAGAATCATTACAAAGTTTGCCTAAACAATGGCCTCTTTACAAAATACTTTCAAAAACCACACAAAGCAAAATTTCAAACAAAAGCAAGTGATCTAGCAAGTAACTAAGAGCCCATGGAAAACCATGGATGAAAAGGGTTCTAATACCTTCCCTTTTCATAACCTACCCCCTGAACTCAAGAAATAATCTCAAAGGTCTTTCCTGTGCTTTTTCACCTTTCCTTTTGGATAAAAGAAAAGTCGATGGTGACTCTTGCTAACCGTAACATTTGCGATCAAACGCAAAACCTTCAAGTCAGTTCTCCCACCGTATCATACATAGCATACACATCATAACATCATACCATAGAATTTCCTTAACCATTTCAAGGATCACAAGGGCATGCGGTGCAGGTTACGATAAATCAGACGTCTAGCAAGGGGCAAGGGGATTTATTTTCATCTAGACAATACCATCAAAAGACCAAAATAATATAACTTCAGTCATAGTCTATGATCCACTTGACATGGTGAGCTCGATTATCGTAGAAGGACATTCAACGAGACGAAGTTCTTCAATCAAAGCTGCAATCAAAATTCAAATATTTTCTTGTGTTTACCCTGCAAGATCCTTGAAAACATTGCATGCATGTCATTACATATCAGGTATTCTCCATACAGGTTTCTCATTTTCTCGTTGTTTATTTCAGTAAGGAAAATGGCTCTCGAAGAGAACAACATAGATCTCCAAACTCAAGATTCTCAGTTCAAGGAAATGTTCCTAATCTATTCAAAGGGCAAGAATAATTGAAAGCACTCCTTTCTAAGAACATGGCTAAGAAAGATCCTGAAGACAACAAGGATGACCATTTGGAACAACTGCAAGCTGAGATGGAAAGAATGAGAATCCAGATGAGTAGTCAGATGGCTTTTATCCAAAATTTATCTCGAGGACAAGAAGAGTTGAGAATTCTCATAAGCAAGCTTCATCAAGACAGATACGACCGTCTGGGGCAAACTGCTAGAATTTGGGGCCTAATAATGATCAAACTCTCTTGGCAGATAAGGAATTGGGTGACATGTTCATGCGGGAGCATGTTGAAATAAACTCAGGAGCATTGAAATTCAGGGGACTGCATCTTCAAGTACTCAAAAGAGACCATACCATGGAAAGAAGGAGTCAAGTACTGTGTACGACCAGAAGGGCCTCAATAAGAGTAATCTCAACCAATCTGTGGGGGGTAGTGCGGAACTCTAATCCATAACTAATGCAGCAACAACAACAAGGCAATTAGCATAAACAGGACACGCCCAAAAGCCAATTCACCAAAATCAACATGTCATTGCCTCAAGTATTGCAACACATGTTAAAGATGGATTTGATTACATTGAAGGATCTTCTTCGGAATCCCAATACCTCCGCTCCTAGCTATCATCCTAATGCAATATGTGCATACCATTCCAATAGTCCTGGACATGATACGAATAGCTGTTAGGCATTGAAAAATAAGATTCAGGACTTAATCGACAAAGGGGTGATGGAGTTCACACAAGATGGTCATACTGAATTCTTCTACCATCCCTCAAAGGCACACCATCTGAAGTGACTAGTTCAGACAAAGAGGCTTTTTGTTCATTAGAATTTTCAAATTGTAATTTTTTTTATTGTTCGAACACTTATTTCATGGCAAACTTTGTTATTCCATTAATGCATTGCATATGTTTGTCTTGAATTAATCCATTTGTTTTCACTATACTTAAGTTATGCTTTTACTTCCTTTTGTGATATTCAACTCTCGATTGAAAGCTGTAAGCCTTTAGAGGGAGGATGACGAAAAAGATAACCTAATCTCTACAATATGCTTTTGAACAGACCTTGTTGACGATGTACAGGCGTTGGTCCAAATCCTAAACAGTGGAGTTATAAGGAAGATAATCCCTAGTCAACCCCTTTAAGCCTAAGAAGTAGGAGTTTTCTTTTTCACACAAGTTCAAACCTTTAATCATAACCTGGGGCAGGATAGTTTCTCAGTTAATTCAATTGTGCACTCAATCACAAGATTTCCCTTCGTACATGACGAGTAGTGTCGAAGGTATCCTTCCAAAACAAAAGATGGTGATGGTTCCACATAATCATTAAAACAGGCAGTCGTTATCTCTCAAAAGAAAAGCCCGTTAAGTCAAAACCTATGAAGGAGACTTAAGGAAAAAACTGTGGCATCCCACTGACTGTAATCACAAAAGAAAAGTTCAGGCAAAAGGTAGGGATAATAAAATGAAAAAAAAGAGGTCGCTATAAATTATCAACAAAAAGAAAAGGTCACAAAAATGAATGCCTTCTCAGATAAACTTTCAGTATCTGAATCATCACCGAAATATCAGGGCCAAGATTCCAGACTCAATTTGAATTTAGACGCACAATTAACTGAGTATAGGGATGAAGAACATCATGAAGAACGGGTGGATACAAATAAATTTCGAGCCTTTATCCTTTGTTTCTTAAACCGTTAACTAGGCCACGTTACAACCCTTAAAAGTCCTAATTGAAGCATGGGTTAGTTCGAAAGCATACTATTACAAAAAGGTATCCTGACTCCTGTAAGGCTTGCTATAAATATTGATTTGATATCACATTCTTGCAAATTTTGTTTTACTAAAAAATGCATTTTCAAAAACTTCAAGACAAATATAAGCTTTGCATTTTTTAAATGCCATTGTTTGCATATGACTAATTGTTCGACGACAGAGAAACTCGCACGATGAATATTCAATGAAAGTAAATCCTCTCATTGAACAAAATCACCTCAGATGGAATGACATCTCCAGTAGCAAGCCTTTCATAATCAAGAGACATGACATGATATCTAAGCTGATCAGGGGCAGTCGAGTCAAGATTTAAAGAATCCCTCAAAAGCGCCAAATAGCCAGGGGCAGACCTCCATCTGAATCACTTTGGGAATTTAACATAAGTTCTAGCAAAGGGGCACGTGCAATCAAGAAAACATTATTTGGCAGTGCTGCAACACTTACTACTATAGACAATGACAATTCTCCGCACCCTGCGAACACAGACATGGTCGAAAAATACTAAGCATGGTCGAAAAATACTACGCGTGAAGAAAGACCCGCTAGGTTGACTGGCCTTGGCAAAAATAAGGGCATCCCGGCGAACCAAAGGAGCTCGGGCAAAAATTAGGGATATATAAATAAAACTGTACACCTGGCAAGTTGAAAACTTGAAAAGGCGGCTTGGGAAAAAAAAGTATCCCGGTGGACTGAAAATCTGAAAGGATAGTCCAGGAAAAAGTTAGGGATTAAAGTGTACAACTATGTCCTGTCATCTCGTCACCTGTCTATAGTACAAGGCTTATCACTCTGATCATCATTTACTCAATACTCCAGGAGTTGGGATAACATTCAGGCTATCCACAAAATCCCCAAAGAGTAACCACCCCCAGGGGGCTATCTTTGCAGAGTTCATCATCAGTAAGGATACGTTCCCCAATAGGTACAGAGATAGAGACGTCCTCCCGCAAAGTCACTGTTATGTCTTTAGTGTATAACCTAACAATTTCAGATATTCCGACATCTTCTTAATAGATCAAAAGCTTCAATCATCTCCCCAACATCTTGGAGATTTCTTCAGCTTGGTCTATAATTTTCTTGGGTTCTCCAACCGGGTTCCATAAAATCCCCAAATAGTTTACGAAGTTTTCTTTCCCAATAAGATGTTAATTTCTCTAACTACGGAAAGCCATCTCCCAGCAATTTTAACTTCAACAAATAATGAGGAGTTACATTATTCATCCCCAACAGCAGTCAGGGATTTATTTTCCCCAGTTCAACGACACTGCAAAGAACAACTGATGCGTTCACATATTACATTCATACATCATTTTACAAACGTAATAGCATATATATACAAAATGCATATAGCACAGTCCCATTTATTTTGAGAACATCATTACCCAATGCATTTCATTCATCATGACATTGCATACAATTAACTCTTTACCTTTTCAGGAAAAGACCAACAGACAAACATCATCAACATTTTTTCAATAGTTCCAGATTAATTCCTGAAACCAGACAGGGAAACTATCTGTAAATAGCTAATTATAGATCAATTCCTAAAACAAGATGGGGTGGCTATCTACAAGACCAAGTTAGAGATTAATTCCTGAAACAAGTAAGGGCAACTATCTCAATAACCAACAAAAACAGTTCCAGATTAATTCCTAAAACCAGACAGGGCAACTATCTGTGAACAGCTGATTATGGATCAATTCCTGAAACAAGATGAGGTGACTATCTATAAGACCAGGTTAGAGATTAATTCCTGAAATAAGACAAGGCAACTATCTAAACAACCAACAAAAACAATTCCAGATTAATTCCTGAAACCAGACAAGGCAACTATCTCTGAACAGCTAATTGTGGATCAATTCCCGAAACAAGACATGGTGACTATCTACAAGACCAAGTTAGAGATTAATTCCTGAAACAAGACAGGGTAACTATCTCAACAACCAACAAAAACAGTTCCAGATTAATTCTTGAAACCAGACAAGGCAACTATCTGTGAACAGCTAATTATGGATCAATTCCTGAAACAAGACGAGGTGACTATCTACAAGACCAAGTTAGAGATTAATTCATGAAACAAGACAGGGCAACTATCACAACAACCAACAAAATAAATTCCAGATTAATTCCTGAAACCAGACAGGGCAACTATATGTAAACAACTGATTATGGATCAATTCCCGAAACAAAACAGGGTGACTATCTACAAGACCATGTTAGAGATTAATTCCTAAAACAAGATACGACAACTATCTCAACAACCAACAAAAACAGTTCCAGATTAATTCCTGAAACCAGTCAGGGAAACTATCTATGAACAACTAATGAAGATCAATTCCAGAAACAAGATGGGGCGACTATCTCTATCACCAATGGTATGAACTCCCGAAACAAGACAGGTTTACCAACAACCTATTGTATATCAATACCTGAAACCAGATAGGACAACTATCTACATGATCAGATTGAATATTAACTCCTGAAACAGGACGATGATACTATCTTCCTTTCTCTTTGGTCAAATGAAGATCAATCCCCGAAAGAAGATGGGGCGACTATCTTTATCACCAATGGTATTAACCCCCGGAACAGGACGGGTTTACCGATAGGTTCCAGATTAGTTACTGAAACAAGACAGGAAAACTATATGAAGTAACAGCTCATCAATCATTGTGAAGCCTGGACCCAACCAGATAGCGGTCAACATCATTGCTGAAGCCCAAAATTCGACCAGATAACAGTTAGCCTACAACTCAAGACATTGTGAAGCTTGGACCCGACCAGATAACAAGTAGAAGTTGCTGTGAAGTATGGAGTCCAACCAGATAGCAGTTTACTCTATCAAACTACTGCGAAGCCTAGAGCTTGACCAGATAGCAATTTACTCTTTCAATTAATATGAAGCCTGGACCCGACAATATGACAGTATAATCAACAACACTGTGAAGCCTGGACCCGACCAGATAACAGTATATCCCAAATTCAAGTTGAAGCCTGGATCCGACCAGATAATAGCTTAATTAGTTCAAATCACTGAAGCCTGGATCCGACCAGATAACAGTTCAAGTCACTGAAGCCTGGATCTAACCAGATAATAGTTTAAGTCACAGAAGCCTGAATCCGACCAGATAATAGTTAATTTCATATTCCCCAGTAAGTCGCTGTCAAGCCTGGAATATGACCAGATAACAGTCAACTTTTATTATCTTTAGCAAGTTACTGTGAAGCATGGATTTTGACCAGATAACAGCTAACTTTCATCTCTCCAGTAAAGAGATAACCCCCCAGTAGAGTAATGGACAACTGAATCTCCTAGACTCTATCCCCCAAACAAAAACCAACATTCTTCAACGGAGTCTTCCTCAAACAACAAGAACAGGAATCCCCATAAAGGGACCTCTTATGAAGTCAGCATCTACTTTGGATGGAATCCTTAAGCCCATCTCTGACAACTCTCAGTCATCTTCTCCATATGGAATCTGTAAACCCATTCTCGATATCATCAACCAGCAGTGTTACTTCATGTATATGTGAGTGCAAATTTCTTGGCACTCTAGTGTTCAATCATCTTCCACTTTCAGATTAGGAAAGGAAGACAAGGCAATCTAAATCCTCAGGTTTAAGAAGATTGAACATGGGCAGCTGTTGTACCCCAAAATTTTCCCTCCCATTTTTACTCAAGACATGCTCATTGAGGTCCTCAATTGCTCAAGGTTGACCAAAGAATTGATCAGACAAATTTTCCTCCTAAGCAATGAACCTCCAACTAGGGTTTCACATTTCACTAGTATGTTTGGGTTGCAAAGGCTCCAAATGATTTCTATGGTCCCTAATATGTCTTCAATATTGTCCATGCCAAATTTCAAGCCTTACACTACATGTTTGCTCAGTCAACTGCTCAAGTGTTTGAAAATAAACTGTATCAGGTCAAAAGTCAACTGTGACCAATATACAGTCAAATTTCAAGATTTTTGGTCAACATAAACATTTTGGAGTGATATCCATCATTTGATCAATGATTGATCATGATTCCTCAAGGAATACTCTTAATTTATCAAAAGTCAAGAATTGCTAAATTAGAGTTTCTATAGGAAAAGTCAACTGAACTTTGACCAGGCATAATTTTCACAACATTCATCCATTTTACCCCAACCAAATCTAATTTTAAAGAGAATCCAATTCCCTATAACTTCTCTTTCATCCTCATGTTCAAGAAATGCATCATTTGGAAGATACAAGCTCATACATTACAGGTCATTTTCAAAAGGTCAACAAAAAAACACTTCATACCACATAGAGATTGTTCAAACACAAGAACAATTTCTGTAGTGCCATTATCATCACCTTTTAAACACCAACAAAAGATTGTATTATATAACTTGACTGAGTTGGAGAGTGGTCCAACATCTTCCAATACAGAGGGAGCAGTGGAGCGGTATCCTGGAGGTTCACTGAGGCTACCACAACATCTTGAAAGAGGTTCAAATTCAAAACAAATTGCAGTCTCAAGGTAAGTCATCTTGACTATTGAACCTTTCATTTCAAGCATCATTAATGATTAATTTTTGAGGATATATGTAGTAATAATTGTCTTTAGGAGCTAACCATTTACTTGCTTTTGTCAATACTATGTTGAAAACTGACCTGTACAGACAATAGAACAATGTTTAAGGCAAAAAACTGCAGCATGCATCGACATATACCCACATGAGTCGACTCATTTTAGTGATAGAATAGGGTATGAGTCGACACAAAGCCTTATGTGCCGATACATACTATTATCCAAGCCCCAAAACAGAAGGATGAAAAGTTCATGAGTCGACATAAAATGCGTATGTGTCGACACAAACAGGTGCATGAGTCGACACATCCCATTATGCATCGAATCATATTGAGTTGATTTTGTTTTACAGGAGCAAGAAGAGTTATGTTTCGATGCATAGCAGCATTGTGTCGACACATAATAGTTCAAAATGTAATTTTTCTTTCTTTTTACACTGTCTTTACATTTTTCACAAATTTTCTTCATTATTGTCCAACTATTCAATATGGGCTGATGTTTGGATCTGTTTTAAGGCCCAAGAACTCGTGCAAGATACATTAGAGAGGACAAGGTTCATGCAAAGACTAAAATGGAAAGGAAATGATGCAAAAATGGCATTTTCTTCAAATTATGATTTTGTATTCAAAACATGATCAAATGCATTAATTCTTGCCATATTGGTTCAGTCTCATATCCCTCTATAAATACCAGACCCAAGTGCAAGAAAATCAAACGTGAAGGCTGCCTCCAAACCAAGAGAAAAAAGTTCCAAAATTTCAACAAAGGTGCAAAACTGCTATGCCATATCCAAGCCTCCTCAATCCAAATCAAGCACTCCACTCACTCCCTGAAGGTTCCAGGAGATGTTTCCAAGCATTAGGAAGGTCCAACGCACACAGGAGCATCACTCAAACAATCCCTTCGTTTGGTAACTTGTCTTTGATCTCAAACTCGTTAAATATGCAATTTAAATCCATATTAATCATATATCCATGTTATTGATGATGTTTATGGTCGATTTAACATGGTACATGCAAACTAAAACGCATGGATGAGATCGTGCCATTGTTAGGGAACGACCTGAGCTTTCATTCGAATCTCAAAATCTAGGACGTTTCAGGCTAAACAAAGCTCAGATTTGGACTCAGGGGGTTCAAATTAGGGGGGTAGGGTAGGTTTGGATCTTTGCAATTTGCTATTTTTGCAGGTTAGATTTTGAGCCCACCGGAGAATTGACTCCAGTGGGCTGACTCCGGTCATCCAGGCGTCTCTCTCTTATTGGGCCAAGCTGGCCATCACACGTTTTATTTTTTAAAAATATATTTGATTGGTGTTTCTAATATAATATTATAGTTTTATTTGTATAAACGAATGACAAGCTAGCTCAGTTGGTGAAGGGGAACGTGTACAACGGAAAGGACCTGGGTTCGATACCCAGGTCTTGCATTTTTATTTTTTCTAATGGTTTACATGCAAATTCAGTGTATCCAGCCAGCATATGCACACCATACACCACATGGTCAACACCAGGAGATCTCATTTGATCCAGATCAATGCATCCAAGCGCGCATATCACCATGGGCACTCAGAGGATGTCTCCACTGGATCCGGTTGGCAGATGTGGGCTCCTCTCAATTGGGCCTATGTTTCTCAAAATTACACCCCCAGTTTGCTTTGACACCAGGCCCATTCTCTTTTAATTTTTTTTAGTTTATTATTTTTTTTTGCTTTCAAAATCTTATTTTTAATCATAAAATCAGAAGAAAAAAAATACAAAACTTAGATTTAGGTTTTTTTATTATTAATTTTAATTTTCACAATTTAATTTAATTAATTACTTTGATATATTTCTTTAATTTAAAATCTATAGACTTAGGATTTAATCAATTTTAACTCTTTTCATAATTAAAAAATGTCAAAAATAATAATTTGTTTAGAATTAATTTTTAATTAATAATTTTCTTTTATTTTTTATTTTAATCAAGCAATTAGACTTAATTTAATTTAACATTTTCTCGAAATAAAACAAAAAAATAACAAAAAATTTATTTGACTTAGAAGTACCTTAGGGATTTAGACATTATTTTAATTCGCGCGCGTTTATGGCTTCGTTACTATTTTTCATACTATAGTACTTGCTCATGGGATGTAATAGATTTAAACTAGGATATTTACTACTTTATTTCCCCCAAGTTTTGAACATGTAATTAACCCCCCTCCCCAAAGCCTTATAATAGTTTAGGATCTATCTTTCCGCACTTTAAATTCCCGCATACTATTAACTGTCTAGATGCATGATAAATAAGATTGTATGGCAAGAACTTAATAATAAAACGCTAGCAAACCTAACACAAGACCAATAAATGAATACAAACACAATTGCACATATACACCTCTAGGGTGTCCGTACTTTGGTTGCCTTCGGAAAACTGTCACAACTCTCGAAACATGAGAGACTTTAGTGGCTACCCTCTGATTTAAATGATCAAAAATAACTCTCTCCATGATGCCTCGGTATGATCTTAAAACCCTAGGGTAGTTACTAAGGTTTCTTGCCCAGTTGCCTTTGTGACAATGTGATGTCCCTTCGAATGTCCCTCAAACATCTAACTATTAGGGCCACCTACTCACTAATAGTAGGATAGCATGGTCTAAAGGAAAAGAGGAAAAGAACAATCATTTCGAGTATAGTAGATAGTTCTTAGATGCTTGCTCAAAACAAAACAAACTTTTACACGTACACAAAACTCTTTCCAGAAACACTTTTAAAACACTTTGTATATGTTCTCTACCAATCCGAGAAACTTTACAAAGTTCGCCATACTACGGCGCTTTCTTTCAAAATACTTTTCAAACACACAAAGCACAAGGTATTTTTCAAATGAGCTAGCATCTAAGAGCCCGTAGATAACTATGGATGGAAGGGGTGCTAACACGTTCCCTTTCCATAATCTACCCCCTTACTCTGAAATAATCTTGAAAGGTCTTTTTCTGTTCTTTTCAGCCTTTCCTTTGTTGGATAAAAGAAAAGTCGATGGTGACTTTTGTTTACCGTAATATTTGTGAATACAAACGCAAAACCAGTATAACAGTCGATTCTGCCACCGTATTACAGCGTACCATACTTATTTTTCAAAAATCTGATTTAAGTAATGATCATGTGTTTATTCCACTAAAGACCATGATATGCACAATGCGCCTGTCCATTGGATTAGCTTACTAACACGTTTTGACTCTCATCCGTTGGTCCACATTTTTTTGATTTTATTTTTTATTTCTTATTTTTATGTCAAAATTGTTTTAAACTTCAAAAAATCATAGAAAATTCATTTATGATTAAAAAATTCACAAAAATATTTTCAAATATTCTCTTTCTGAATTTTATTTTTTCATAATTTTATTTTTAGATTTGAGATTTTAAATAATTTTTATTTGTTTTGGTTTGTTTTTAATTACTTAAAAAAATACTTTTGAACATTTTTAAATTCCGAAAAAATTCATCAACATCATTTCCATTATTTCTGACCTTTTGAATTTTTTTAGAATTTTATTTTGACTTCTACTTTTTTTGATCTTTTTTGCATTTATTTGAGCAATTTTAAGTAGTTTATGTGATACGGTGGGAGAACTGACTTGAAGGTTTGCGTTTTATCGCAAATGTTGCGGTTAGCAAGAGTCGCCACCGACTTTTCTTTTATCCAAAAGGAAAGGTAAAAAAGCACAGGAAAGACCTTTGAGATTGTTTCTTGAGTTCGGGGGGTAGATTATGAAAAGGGAAGGTATTAGCACCTTTTTCATCCATGGTTTTCCATGGGCTCTTAGTTACTTGCTAGATCACTTGCTTTTGTTTGAAATTGTGCTTTGTGTGGTTTTGAAAGTATTTTGTAAAATAGGCCATTGTTTAGGTAATCTTTGTAATGATTCTCGTTCGTAAGAATGTATACAAAGATGTTGATCTTTTTTTGAAAATGTTTTCTATGTTTGTAAGATGTTTGGAAATGTGTGTGTTTGTTTTGGAAATAGCAAGGATATTTGTTTTGAAATGGAGCAAGTAACTAAAAGTAATCTACCTACTCAAATGTCTTTCTTGTTTATTTTCATTTCCTTTGACATTGTTGTCTTACCATTGATTTGGTAAGCAACCCTATCTTTGGATATAAACGGGACAGGCGTGGGTCATCGTATAGCCATGATTAGAAATGTTGCAAAGTATCTTAGCATTTTTTAGGGACTTAGATCATTTTTGTAAGGCAACTTTGAATAGCGTCATCGAGGGACTATGATCTTGTATTTGTTTGTTTTTGCTAAGACACTTTACATGCGTAATATGACCATTTTTATAAGGCAACCAAGTGGGATAACCCTAGGGGTGTTTTGTGTGCAAGTGTGTCATTTTCATGCTTGATTTTGTCTTGGATTAGGGTTTTCTATTTGATTGGTTTTATCTTTCCATGCAAACCCTAGTTACTAGCATGTTATGTAAAAGCGATAAATTGCGAAATTTAAAATTACTACGCTATTACAACATTTATGGGAGGGGGTATAAAATTTATGAATGGGGATTGCAATAATATAAACCTAATTAATCTATTACAACTAAATTGAATATGTACAAATATTGGAATAAATAATATACAAGATGAATTAAATATACAAAGGTATGTAAATGCAAAGAAGATTATGGTTTGGTTTTTTATGTGAAAAAGTTTTAACCTAAACCTAATAAATAAATCAAAATTAACTTAAATCAATTAAGAAAAGAAATTATTTTTTAGAAAATATTTTTGAATAAACCCTAATTCTATTTGATTAAAAGAAAATAAATTTCTTTGAGAAAAAGTAAGTATTTTTGTATTTTTTTTTTTGTCTTGAAAATAATACATGGCATTATGAGGTATTTTGGTCCTTTTATATACTAAAATAATATGTTCAATGAGTATAAAGAAAAAATAAATATTAAACCTAGTTATAATTTAATTTACAAGAATGAAAATATAATATATAAATAAATAAAAATATTTTTTTGTGAGAAAAATAAAATAAAATAAGCTAAAATATAAATCTACCATTTTTATATTTTTTATGATTTTTAATATTAAGAAAAATATATTTATTAAAATAAAATAAAAGTAAAATAAATAAATAAAATTATATTGGGCCAGGGGTGTCATAAGCAAACAGGAGGTGAATGTGAGAAAAAATGACAAAGCCCACAAAACAAAGGCCCACGCTGCAAAACCAAAAAAAATGGAAAATGTGAGAAAATTGCAAAAGGCGGCGTGCTAAGGCTCGAACCCGTGACTAATAGCATTTTTGTGCGCTGCCTTACCACTGGGGTGGTTGTACATCCGTTTATAGAAACACAAACATAAATATATATTAGAAAACGCCTCCTGAAGGCAACTTCATCTTCAACCTTGAGCCATGGCCGGATCACCTGTATCTTCTTCATTTCTCCATAAAAATAGAAAGTTTAAACATGAAAATTATGGTGTTTGTTCCCACGAGTTCAACCATATAATTTATGTAAACGAACAGTCAAAGATCAAAGCTAATTTTACTTGCCCTAATTTTTACAGAAATTTCAAATCCAAAATTCTCTATACACCGCTAATATAAATGAAAACTATGAACATGGTTAGCTTTAGTGCAAGGATATCTACATTTTGTTTTCACAAATCAGGACCAAATGATGCTTGTATGAAGAGATAGAAGTTTGAGTTTTTACCTCTTTCAGTTGAGATCGTGAATGGAGTTTGGGCAAGTTTTGAGAAGGTCTGAGGATCTGTTTACTTTCTTGGACCTCCTTGAGTGTATTCCAATCCTTACTTTGTCTTGAAAGTCCCTGAATCTCCCTACTCAAGTCAACCTGCAAGCTTGATGTTTGAAAATGGTGGATGGAGGAGGAGGAGTTACAGTGAGGGAACATGGGTTTGTATCACTTAGGTGTGATGTATATTAAGTGTTTAGGTGGTTAAAACTCAAAACACACGAGTGGATTTGGAGATGGCTGAGTAAAGTTCAAAACTGTCAAACTATGGCACATTTTCAATGGCAAAGTGTTTGGGAGTGTTTTTTAGTATTATCATTCATTTCTTATGTTTCAATACATTTGTGTATATGTATGGAAAATGTTAGAGATCAACTCCACTCCAGATTTCTGAGTTATAGCCTTTTGGCTCTATAACTTGCTTTTGAAGAAAAGTGAGGAGATAAGTCCCTAAGTTTGTACAAGCATGATCTGAGTTGGTAGAGGCTTCAGGCAATTTGCTTTTAGTTTTGACTTTGCTTGTGTGCATAGAAAATAATTGAGAGGCTCAAGAAGTGGAAAATTGCAAAAGTAATGCTTTATCAAAATGGAAATGGCAACTTTGTGCCAAAAATGGAATTGTAACTTGGATAAAGGCTCAAGTTTTTGGATTAAAGCTCTAACAGCTGTGTAAACATTTAATTATGGAGTGAGAAACAAGTTTGAGGCCTGCAAAGTAAAGATTATGCAGCCTAGGCTTGGATTTGAATTTTTGTTCATCATGAAATGGCTTGAAATCAAAGTGATAAATCACCAACTTCATCTCTTCGATTCTCCGTACTCAAGAATGATCTCAAGGAGTTCTTAGACATTTTGGAAAGCTTGAAATGTTCCCTACAACTCATCTTTGAATTGATTTTGAAAACTCTCTTTGGAACTATATGCAAAATTGGCATGAAGTTAGGTCAAAAATCTGCCTAACTAGGGTAAAATTTCACTAAGTTATTTTAGTTCATGAGCATGTATTCACAAAATTATATCTTGAGGTCCAAGCATTTTCAGGAGAAATTGTGTGAATCAAAGTTGTAGATTTCATGGATATCTACAACTTTCATATTGGAAATTTCCTTTGAATCATCTTGCATCATGGTGAAAATTTGGCTCAAAGTTGAGAAAAAATAAGAAATTTTCTATACTTAGAAAAATATCGAAGTTAGGAAATTTCAACTTTTCAAAACAAAATCTTAAATCCTTGATTTCTTGATGAACAAGTTTCACATTTTGACATGTTTTGATGAATTGTGATCCTTGGCACTTGATTTTGACCAAAAAGTCAAAGTTTGACTTTTCAGTGTACAGTTGAATTTTGATCAGTTGACTAAAAAATTCATCTGTCAATCTAATGGATTTGTAATGTTTTTGAATCATGTTATTAGGTCAAGATGATGAAATTGAACTCTTGAAATAATGCTTCAAACCAATTGACCATTTTCTAGGTTAAAAATCAGAAATTGCCCTTTCTCAATCAAAACCCTAATTTTGACAATTTTGCCCTTTTGATGATTTGATCAAATTTCTTGAGGAATTGTGGTCCAAACTTGATCAAATGATACATATGAGTCTAAGATGTTTATGTGGATAAAAAATTATGAAGTTTGACTATAAATTGACCATGGTTGACTTTTTCCCCAATACAGCTGTTTTTTAGGTTAACTACTCAATTGACGGATCAAAATTGTGATTCAAAGCTTGAAACTTGACATGAGTAATCTTAGGGCTCCCTAATGATCCTTGAAAGTCATATGAAACATTGATAATCCAAAAATCCTTGTGCAAACTCAAACCCTAATTTTGGTTATCAGTGCATGAGGAGGTGTCTTGAGCTGGTCAAACCCTAATGCATTCTTGAGTCAAAGAGATGTTATGAGAAAATTGTTGATAAGTGAGAGGGAAAATTTTGAGGTACAACAGCTGCCCCTATCCAATCTTCTTAAACCTAAAGAGTTATACTGGCGAGTTTTTGCCATTCCTGACTCAAAGGTGGAAGATGATTGGACACTAGAGTGCCCAGAAATTTGCACTCGGCGATGCGATGATAGAAGGAATGGGCTTATAGATGACATTTGGAGAGGTGATAGAAAGATTTGGGAGATGGGCTTAAATATGCCATCCAAGAGTGATTTTTGAATTGTAATTTGTAAGTTGAAAGAATGAGTATCAGAATGGCGTCCGTGTCTAGAACGTATTTGTACTGTATCTGGAAGAGGCTTTGGTTAAGTATTAGAATGGCATCCATGTCTGGAGCGTATCTGTGTTGCGTCTGAAGTTTGAATCTGAATGAGTATCAGGATGGCATTTGTATCTTGAGCGTATCTGAATTGTTTCTGAAAGTTGAATCTGAATGAGTATCAGAATGGCATCCGTGTTTGGAGCGTATATGTACTGGTTCTGAAAGTTGAATCTGAATGAGTATCAGAATGGCATCCGTGTATGGAGCGTATCTGTACTGTTTCTGAAAGTTGAATCTGAATGAATATCAGAATGGCATCCGTGTCTGGAGCGTATCTGAACTGTATCTGAGAGTTGACTTTGAATGAGTATCACAATGGCGTCCGTGTTTGGAGCATATCTGAACTGTATCTGAAGGTTGAATCTGAATAAGTATCAGAATGGAATCCGTGTCAAGAGCGTATCTGAGCTGTATCAGGTTTTGAAATCTGAATGAGTATCAGGATGGCATCCGTGTCTAGAGCATATCTGTATTGTATCAAAGTTGAGTCTGAATGAGTAACAAGATGGCGTCCGAGTCTAGAGCATATCTGTACTGTTTCTGAAAGTTGAATCTGAATGAGTATCAGAATGGCGTTCGTGTCTGGAGCGTATCTAAACTGTATCTGAGAGTTGACTTTGAATGAGTATCAGAATGGCGTCTGTGTCTGGAGCGTATCTGAACTTAATCTGAAGGTTGAATCTGAATGAGTATCAGAATGGCATCTGTGTCTGGAGCGTATCTGAACTGTACCAGGTTTTGAAATCTGAATGAGTATCAGGATGACATCCGTGTCTGGAGCGTATCTCTACTATATCAAAGTTGAGTCTGAATGAGTAACAGGATGGCATCCGGGTCTGGAGAGTATCTGAATTGTATCAAAAGATTTTGAATATTTATTAATGGTAGATATTAACCTTATCCTGAAAAGGGTAAAATGTTAGCTAAAACATAATGTTTATGTTGTATGAAATGCATAGCACAATGCATTCGTGTTATCAATGTTTATGATATATGGATACAATGCATGCGTATATGAGCTAGTTTGCTGCACTGCAGTTGGACTGGGGAAAATAATTCCCTGACTGCTGCTGAGGATATGGAGTATAAGTCTTCATGTTGTGAAGTCTAAGTGTTGATGAATTTCTGTTTAGAGAAATAAACTATGTTGTAAGGGAAATGTCGTATACTTCTTGTAAAATCCTACTGGGGAATCCTGAGAAGTTTGGCGACTTCTACTGGGGATTCACAATTTGAAACTTTGTTCCACTGGGGATTTAAACAACGTACTGCAGGGGATTACTTATGGAATAGTCTAGATATATTTCCCTATCCTTTCAACCTATCAGTAATTGCCTCTTTTCATTTCGTTTATTTGTAAACAGTAATTATGTTAAAATGCATATGCTCAACAATGAATCATTGGACGTTTTTGTAAACAAAACAAGCGTAAAGAAAAGACAAATAGTTTTTGCACTTTTAAAGAGATATCTTTGTATTGACTTTGAGTAAGTATTCTTTGTACAAGGAGACAAACATTCTAGTAAGAGAATGTTATCGTAAAAGAGAAAAATTTGATACAGAGGAAAGATAGCTATGTGTAATAATCCGATGGGGTTTCCATTCTGCTATAGCCTTCGTATCTCTGAGCATCTTATCTATTTGTTGCCTTGTCTGAAGATGATTGAATTGATCAGAACCCTGAGTTTGTCAGTGGAAGCCAAAGTTTGTCCATGAAGTGATCCAACGGGACATAGTCATACTCTTTAATTCCCTAACTTTTTCCTGGACCTCCCTTTCGGGTTTTCAGTCCATCGAGAAACCATTTTTCGCCCAAGTCGCCCTTTCGGGTTTTCAACTTGCCGGGCGTACATTTTTTTTTATCCCTAATTTTTGCCCAAACCTTTTTGGTTCGCCGAGATGCCCTTGTGTTGCATAGGTGTGTCAACCTAGCGGGTCTCTTATGCGTAGTATCTTTTGACTATGTCCGCGTTCGTAGGATGCGGCAGGTCGTCATCATCCATGGTGGTCAAGATCATTTCTCCACCAAAGAAAATGTTTTTGATTATAAATGGTCCTTCATAGGTAGGAGTCCACTTTCCCCTAGGATCACCTTGTGGCAAGATGATGCGTTTGATCACTAGATCTCCAACTTGATACACTTGGCGCCTGACTTTCTTGTTGAAAGCCTTGATCATCCTTTTTTGATACATTTGACCATGGAAAACAGCGGTAAGTCTCTTCTCATCAATCAAGTTTAGTTGATCAAGTCGAGTCTAGATCCAATTGTCTTCGTTCAACCCTACATCCTTCATAATCCTCAGAGAGGGGATCTGAACCTCGATAGGCAAGACAACCTCCATGCCGTAAACCAGAGAATAGGGTGTTGCCCTGGTTGATGTGTGGCCCGTGGTACGATAACCGTGGAGAGCGAATGGTAGCATCTCATGCCAGTCTTTGTATGTGACCACCATTTTCTGTATGATCTTTTTAATATTTTTATTTGCAGCTTCGACAACACCATTCATCTATGGCCGATAGGGAGAAGAATTGTGATGTTGAATCTTGAATTGCTCACACAAGGTTTTTCTTGATGAAACAGGCAACAACATTCTTGGTAACAGAGGCGAAGGAGGCTGCTTCAACCCATTTTGTAAAATAGTCAATGGCCACTAGGATGAAACGGTGTCCATTGGAGGTTGTCGGCTTGATTTCCCCAATCATATCAATCCCCCACATAGCAAAGGGCCAGGGAGCTGTTAAGACATTCAGAGGAACCGGAGGTACATGCACTTTGTCAGCATAAATTTGACACTTATGGCAAGTTCGAGAGTGTTGATAGCAATCTACTTCCATGGTAGACCAGTAATAGCCTGCCCGTAGGATTTTCTTTGCCATCGTATGCCCACTGGAATGGGTACCAAAAGGGCCTTCGTGTAATTCCTCCATGATCCTTTCAGCTTCAACCTTATCTATGCATGAAGTAACACAGAGTCGTGATTGCGTTTGTATAGGATGCCAATACTAAGGAAGAACTTAGCAGAGAATCTCCTTAAGAACTTTTTGTCATTGACTGAAGCTCCTTCTGGATATTCTTGAGCCTTGAGATACCTCTTGACTTCGTGAAACCAAGGCTGGTCCACTACTTCTTCAGTAATAATCTCGTGACAATATGCTGGTTCATCCATTCATTCGATGGTGATCTGGGGAGCCTCGTTATCCCAATTAAGTTTAAACATAGATGACATTGTGGCTAGAGCATCTCCTAGATGATTTTCTTCTCGCGGGAAATCCTCGAAGGTAATCTTCTCAAAATGTGGTTGCAATGTCAAAACATGTTCTTTGTCAAGGATAAGGTTAGGGTGTGTGATACGGTGGGAGAGCTGACTTGAGTTTTTGCGTTTGTATTCGCATATGTTCGGTTGAGCAAGAGCCGCCACCGACTTTTTATTTTATCCTAAGGAAAGGTTAAAAAGCACAGGAAAAACCTTTTGAGATGTTTCGTGGGTTCGGGGGGTAGATTATGAAAAGGGAAGGTATTATCACCCTTTTCATCCATGGTTATCCATGGGCTCTTAGTTACTTGTCTAGATCACTTGCCTTTGATTTTCAATTGCTTGAAATGGTGTGTGTGTGTGTGTGTGTGTTTTGAAAAGTAGGCAAGTGTTTTTGCAAGTTTGATCAAGTAACTAAGAGTTGTCTACCTCTAAATTTACTCAAAGGTTTTTTTCTCATGTTTTAAACCTTTTAACAATTTTGTTCCACTGTTGTATTTGGTGGACAATCTTGCATTAGGATGTTAACGGGACAGGCACGGGTCATCGTATGGACCATGAATGCAATGGTGCCAAGTGTCTTTGGCAATTCGCTTGAAGGAACTATGATCATTTTGATAGGCAACTTTCGAAAGCGTCATTGAGGGACTATGATCATTTTGTTTTGTTTTGTTTTGCCAAAGATACTCAACGTGCAAGCATGGCCCATTTTGGAAGGCAACAAGCGGGATTACCCTAGGGGTGCAAGTGTGATTGTGTATTGATTTCATGTATTTGTTTTTGTATTAAGTTATCTAGCGTTTTATTTTATGTACATACAAACCTTAGGTCTAACCATGGTATATTTGAAAGCGATAAATTGCGGGAATTTAAAGTCTACGCTATTACAAATAAGTATCCGGGAGTGGGGGTACAAATTTACAAATGGGGATGAGACTTAAATGGGAGAGTAGTGTCCAAATAATTTACAACCAAATCGAATTGCGATCTCAAATGTAATATGTATCAATGTATAGGAATAAAGCAAATGTGTATGTATCAATGTATTTGTGTAAGTGCATGTAATTATTTACAAGGTGAAAAATGTTTGACTTAATGCAAAATTAAGTATTTTATTTATGTATTGTTATCATTTTGTATTTTTTGTATTTTTGCTAAGTATGTACAAACAAAGATTAAATGAAAAGAAAAAATGTTTTAAGTTTTATGTATTTATATAAACAAATGTTTAATCAAAAAGAAATAAAAGAAAACCTATTTTCTTATGTATTTATTAATATGTATTTTTAATTATACTAACAAAAAGGTAATTTTAGAAAAGTTTGTATATATAAAAAAAGTTTAGTGTATCATTTTATTTTACAAAATTTAATTGTATTATAAAAAGAAAATAAAAGAGTTAATAAAATTTAGTGTAAAATATTCATTGTGTTAGTTTATTAAAAAAAAAGGATGTTATGTGCTTAAAAAAAGGAGTATTAATTTCTAAAGAAATTAACATGGGCTTTAGGGAGAACGTTTGACCCAAGCTAAAACAGAAGCAAAGGGGAAATGGAGGGGCTGCGCGCCTAATGGGCTTAAGCGAATTGAAAAGGGCAAGGCCCAGGATGTTTGACAAATGTTTTGCAAAGGGTTTTCAATGTTTGTGTTCATTTGGGGAATGAGTTAGGGTTTGTGAGTTACAGCGCCGTTGTCGTTCCTTCATCACTTCGTCTTCATCCTTGAGCTTTCTGAATGCCTCCAAGCCTGGCCACCGGCGCCATCATCCCTCTCTCCTTCCTCCACAGTCGAGCATGGTGACCTTACGAAAAAGGTTTGGTTTTGATGCTTTGTACGTTTTTACACTTTGCATGCTTTCATTCGTTTCAGATTCTGATTTTAAGCGTTGTTATTGTTTCCGTTTGAGGTGGTGGAAAGAAGGAAAAAAGAAGAGAAATACTACCTTTGTAGATCGTTACTTGGAGAGGAGGGGAGGCGGATCTGGAGGCGCCTAGGCGGCCAGAGACGGAGGGATAGCGACGCTGGCTTGCTCTTGCTTGAACACCTGGTACCTTTGTTTTACTTCTTTAGAGTTTCATGATGAACATCTGAAAACCTTGCTTTTATTTCTTTTCCTCTTCTGTCCACTTGAACGCTCGCTTCTATATGCTTGCTGAGATGCCTATTTGCTTTGACACTTCTTTTCTTCTTCTTGCTTGCTTGCTCCTATTTGCTTCTGTATGAGATATTTGATGATATGTTAAGGTATTTGGTATGTTATGCTCTGTGATGAGGTTTCCTCTGAGGGCCTTTGGGATTACTTGTGTGCTTCTGATATGCTTGCCTCTTCTGTGTTTGGTTGACTTGAAATGCTTTGATGATTTTGGCTTTGGACGAATTTTTGTGGTTGACTTTCTCAGTGATGAACCCTTTGATGTTCTGAGATCTTGAGTGCTTGCCTCTGTATGCTTGTTGGTATTGAGTATTGATGATATTGGTAGCCCAATAATGAGGATGCTCTGAGGGCTTGTGTTGGTTTGAAAGCTGGTTTTTGAAAGGGCTTTGAAGGTTGAGCTTGGTTTTGATTATCTGTTGATGGTTAAAGCTTGAGGTTTAACACAGGTTATAGGCTTTAAGGCTTATGCAGGTTTGGTTTAAGGCAAGTTAGGCTTAAGGCTTTGGCTTTATGAAGTCTAAGGCTTAAGGCTTCTATTTTTTTGCTTAAGGCTCAAATAGGTTATAGTTTTTTTTGTTATGTGTTGGTTGAAGCAGTAGGCCTTAGGCTTCTGTTTGTAAGTTTGATGGCTTTTGGTTTAGAAACACAGGTTTGGGCAGGATGCTTGATGTTTCTGGTTTGTGTTTGTAAGCTTGTATAGCAGGTTCTTTTTGATACCGTTTGGAGGCAGTTCAGGCTTTAAGGCATATGCAGGTTGATGCTTAGGCTTGTGTTGAAAACATGTTTAAGCTTCAGTTTGGGGCTTTTTGACTTGATGCAGGTTTAGAGGCAGTCTTGAAAGGCC
Organism: Vicia faba; assembly: GCA_948472305.1. NCBI lineage: Eukaryota > Viridiplantae > Streptophyta > Magnoliopsida > Fabales > Fabaceae > Vicia > Vicia faba. The sequence continues at coordinate 1,525,330,590 of OX451739.1, read as the reverse complement.
TTTTGGATTTTAGGCTTGTGGTCTTGACAGTTTCATATGAGTTATGCAGGTGAAGGCCTTTTGAGGTTTGGAGGCAGCTCTGTTTTTCTTGATAGTTTGTGAAGTTCTCTTTTCTTTTTGATATTTCTGCCCCTCCTTCTACTGTTCTATCTCAGTTTTTGTTTTATATTCTAAAGCCTAAAGCCTGTAAGCCTCTTTCTTCTTTTTCTCTTCTCTCTCTACAGTTTTAAGCATTTTTTATTGCTTAGATTTGTTCTTTCTGAAAAAGCACTGGCCTGAAAATGATGACTTTTGAAATGTTGCTTGCAATAGTTGCTTAGCTCTGCATAATTCCAGTTTTCCTGCATCTTTGTTGACAGCAATTTGTACTTTGATATCTTTCCATATCCTTTTGGACAGCTTTTGACATCTTTGATGTTTTGATATCTTTGGATAGTTGCTTTGACAGCTTGCTGTCCAGTTTGGACTTTGGTTAGGCATGCTTTGCACTTCTGGACAGTTTAGTTTGCTATTCAGTTTGCCTTTTTGATTATGCAGCTTGTTGACAATGCAGTATGCTTGAAAATTTGAATTTGTGCATTTCATACTTTTTTTTTGCAAGCATTTTTCATCCCTCTTTGTGAACCGGGAGAAATCTCGTGATTTGCAGAGAGGGCAAACTGATTCCGACCAGTTGCTTTTAATGATGAGTCCTTTTTTTATATGTCCGCTCTTAATTATTTTGACTACATTTGACTTCTTTTTCTTTTCTTTTTGCAGGTAAAGATAATTGAGCAAAGGAGCAATGGATAGAAGATGAAGACTTAGGGATTTTTAGGATAGTTTTATTTCAATTTAAATTATTTGTAATAATATTAATGTAAATAACTGTAAATAAATTTATAGTATTTGAATAATATCTGTAACAAACAATTCAAAATGAATAAACATCCTTTTTTCATCAGTTGATTTTAATTCTCCTTCAAATGTTTATTTAATTGTTTATAATTCTTAAATTATAATAAAATGGAAATAAATCCCAATTATTCTCATCTTAGAATAAGCAAACAATTGATAAACACTGTGGTCTTAGCATCAATCAATAATAAACCTGGTGTTTCAAATAGCCACAGCAATGCACAGTCAAATCAAACAAACGTCCATATGCCTTTACTGATTGAACAAAACAACTGCAAGTTCTCAATTCAAATGTTTCAATCCAAATCTCAGAGTAAACTGAAAAGAACTGTAAAATTAATTCTTTCTGAGAATGCACGCACAACACCCTGGTTCTTGGTTAAATGTCAAAGAAGCGTCCGCCTGATCAAAACCTGAGCCAACTCAACCAAACCTTAGCAATCTACCTGAACTGCTTTAAAATCAATGAAAACCCTAATTTTGTATGACTGATAAGAAAAGTCTGTTTGACTGATTCTTACGCCAATCTGAAAAATCAGGAAAAGCCCGAAGCTGTGATTTCTTGTGGAAAAATACGAGGGCAAATTTTGGGGTACAACAGTTTCCCCTGTTCAATCTTCTTGAACCTGAAGAGTTAGATTGGCAAGTTTGCCTTTCGCGACTCGAAGGTAAAAGGAGATTGGACACTAGAGTGCCCAAAAAATTTCACTCGGTGATGTGATGGTAGAAAGAATGGGCTTAAAGATGCCATTTGGTGATGGGCTTAGAGATGCCATCTGGAAATTGCTGGTAGGAGGATGGGCTTAAGGATGACATTTGATGATGTGACAGAACCTTGTCGGGAATGGGCTTATAGATGCCATTTGGAAGTGTAATGGATAGTTGTGGAGATAGGCTTACAGATGCCATCGGGAGGTGTGACGGAACTTTGTCGGGAATGGGCTTATAGATGCCATTTGGAATTGTGTGTCGATCGTGTAAGAGATTCCTTAGCGAGAACTTGCGTACTTGAGAAAGAAAGATAATTTCCTGGCCTGTTACAGGGGTTGATCTTCAAACTCTTCATGCAGACATGCCCTGGCTGGATACAGGTATTGAATCTACAATCGATTGCTCACAGATATGCCCTGGCTAGATAAAGGAATCGAATCTCTAAACTCTTCATGCAGACATGCCCTGGCTGGATACAGGTATCGAATCTACAATCAGTTACTCACAGATATGCCCTGGCTGGATACAGGTATCGAATCTGGAATTGGTCGTCTACAGATATGCCCTGGCTGGATGCAGGTATCGAATATGGAATTGGTCGTCTAAAGATATGCCCTGGCTAGATACAGATGTCGAATCTACGGTCGAACGCTCACAGATATGCCCTGGCTAGATACAGGAATCAAATCTGGAATTTGTCGTCTACAGATATGCCCTGGCTGGATACAGGAATCAAATCTGGAATTGTGACAGTTGATAGTAATCATCTTCGGATTTTCCTTTTCCTGAAAAGGCAAGACATCAGTTGTATGCAATGTCATGATGTATGAGATGCATGACGTCATGATGTTCTCAAAAATAAATGAGATCATGTGATATGATGCATATATGTATGTAAGCAGGATGTGGAATGTTTATGAATGTATTTTCGTCTGGGAAGATAAATCCTTGACGAATGCCGGGAGCTTGTTGAATCCTGGGCTGATGTTGAAGAGTAGAGTTCTTCGCTTCCGCTGGGGATGCTGGTTGCAAGAATAAACCGGTAGGAGAAGATGACTCCGTTGGGGAATGAACTTATTGGAGAGATTACTCTGCGGGGAATTACTCTGTGGGAAGAGATACTTCGCTGAGGTTTTGATGAGAGCTCCACTGGGGATTCCACTGATAAGTTATGTTGGGGAATTTGATGAACTCCGCTGGGGATAGGATAATCTTGACTGCTGGAGGGGAGGGCAAGAATCTTTTGATTGTTGAAAGTGAGAAATCCTGGGACCGCGGTTGGGGAATCCGGAGCTTGGGTTGTATGCCAATCTACTGGGGATTCTTGTCTTGAGGAGATCTTCATTGGAGAATATTCGAATATTCTGTGTGGACCTGAAAATGAGAGTCTTCATTCTGCTTAGGGATTGATAGTTGGAAGTTTTAGCTCCACTGGGGAATTTGACAGTTTTGGCTCCACTGGGGATTTTGAAACTTGACTCTGAGGGGAGTTGGCTTCTGGAAGGCTCTCTGGCTGGGGAAGTCGAGAATCTTTTGATCGTTGTAGTTATTGATCAGGTTGGTCAAGGAGATACTATCCTGGCTTGTTTCAGATGTTGATCTCTGACTTGAGAAAGAAAGATGGTTCCCTAGTTTGTTACAGGTGTTGATCTTCAATCTCTTTATGTAGATAATTTCCTGGCTTGTTACAGGTGTTAATCCACAATCAGTCGTCCATAGATATTCTCCTGGCTTGTTACAGGTGGCGATCTTCAATCTCTTCATGTAGATAATTTCCTGGCTTGTTACAGGCGTTAATCCACAATCAGTCGTCCACAGATATTTTCCTGGCTTGTTACAGGTGTCGATCTGGAACTTAAGAAATGTTGGTCGAGGAGATACTGTCCTGGCTTATTTCAGGTGTTGATCTCTGACCTGAGAAAGAAAGATGGTTCCCAGGCTTGTTACAGGTGTTGATCTTCAATCTCTTCATGTAGATGATTTCCTGGCTTGTTACAGGTGTTAAATCCACAATCAAATACATCACAGATATGCCCTGGCTGGATACAGGTATCGAATCTGGAATTAGTCGTCTACAGATATGCCCTGGCTGGATACAGGTATCGAATGTCTAAACTCTTCATGCAGACATGCCCTGGCTAGATACAGGTATCGAATCTACAATCAGTTACTCACAGATATGTAAGTCTCAGAGTGCCTAAGAGGGGGGGGGGGGTGAATTAGGTCTTATAAAAATTTATTCGGTTTTATGAGAATGCTTGGTAGTAATTTTGGTTAAGTGTTTGAAGGTTTTGTTTATATCTTTATCTTTTCCTGATTATGGTGATGAAAGCGATAAATGCGGAAAAGTAAAGAACACAGTGATATATCCTGGTTCCCCTCACAATCCGAGAGTACTCCAGTCCCCTTTCCAACACGAAAGAGATTTCACTATAGTTAGAATGATTGTACAGCCTATGCTTACTATCTAACTTATAGGGTGATCAAAGGTTCTTAACACCTTTAAGACCAAACAAACACTAATGTGAATGAAGAACAATCCTCTTCAAATTACAACACTTACTTCCAACAATCTTGGATAGTAAGGGAAAATCTTTAAGTAATACAATGATTTAGTTTGAAGTATATGGAGAGCTTTATCAATCTTCAATTGATCTTCTTCTTCAAGATAAAAACAATTCTCAACAATGTATATAAATGTTCACAATGTATGTATGAAACTTGTAATTATAATGAAAGTGTATATGGCAAGTTTCACAAAATTATGAACACATGAAAGTTTATGTGCAAATTTGAATGAATGAGAAAATTGTTTATTGAAGAAGTTTTTTGTTAATTTGAAAATTGAAGCATTGTTTGAAATAAGAAAATCTGAATTTTATAAAGTTACAAGAACCTCTTCATTCATGCCAATTCATATGAAAAGTTGCAATGCATTCATGAAAAGATACCACTTGAAAAATGTTCAAAAATCAAAGTAAAAGTTGCACTGGTTCGCTAGGAACCGGTTCCGACACTGACAGAACCCGGTTCTTAGTGAACATTATAAGTTGGATTTCAAAAATATCATGCAGGAACCGGTTCCCCTATTGGTACAACCCGGTTCCTGGTACAAAATCCAGGGACATGTTTTTTGAGAAATGCTGGAACCCGGTTCCCTGTTAGGGAGGAACCGGTTCCTAAAGGGTTATTTTCAAAAATACTTTTTGAAAAGATATTTCAAACAAAGTTTTCTTGATCTTAAAGTTATGGAATATGTATATGTTGATGAATGCATATTGTGAACATCTATATTCAAGATTTTAAGAATTATTTATACCATATGACATTTGATGATTCTTCAATAATTCTTCAATAATCTTCAAGACTTTTATTTGATGTTGATAAGCTTTTTGCACATCCTTTGAATGTTGATGTCCATGTTGTCTTCATCAAAACACATGCTTTAAATATGACTTGAGAAGCTTGCAATTACATTCTCCCCCTTTTTGATGATGACAACCAAGTCTTGAAAACGATTTCTTGAAATGTTTATGTTGTTTTGTATAGCAAACATGTTGAGCAAATGCAAGGCTCCCCCTAAATTGTATGCTCCCCCTAAGTCCATGATTCTTTGAATTTTGGAGTGAGTTTGATATTTATTTGGGCCTGCAATTTCTTTTGAAACAAAACAACACACATGCATATTCTTCTCCCCCTTTGTTAACATCAAAAAGGATGGGGAAAAAGAGTGAAATAGATACATATAAAAATTAAGACGTGCATCTTAAGAGAAACATTTAGATATCACCTTCATCCAAAATACCAAGTTCTCTTCGGATTTTGAAGAAAGGTTCTCGAGCAAGCGGTTTAGTGAAGATATCTGCGAGTTGGTTATGAGTATCCACAAAAGTGACTTCGAAATCTCCTTTAAGTACATGATCACGGAGAAAATGATGTCGAATATCTATATGTTTGGTTCTTGAATGCATGACCGGATTCTTTGTAATATTGATAGCGCTTGTATTGTCGCATCGAAGAGGAATGCATCCGAGATCAAGTTCGTAATCACGGAGTTGTTGCTTGAGCCAAAGAATTTGTGCACAACAACTACCCGCTGCTATGTATTCTGCTTCGGCCGTGCTAAGAGCAACACATGCTTGCTTTTTACAAGCCCATGATACTAATGCATTTCCAATAATGTGACAAGTACCACTTGTGCTTTTACGATCAGTTTTACAACCTGCATAATCCGCGTCAGAATAACCAATTAAAGTGCAAGTACTACCTTTTGGATACCATATGCCGACATTGATTGTTCCTTTAAGATACTTCATGATCCTTTTAACTGCCATGAGGTGTGATTCCTTTGGATTTTCTTGAAAGCGAGCGCAAAGACAAACACTAAAGATGATGTCAGGACGGCTTGCCATCAAGTACAATAAAGAACCAATCATACCTCTGTACTTTATAATATCAATTGGAGTACCGAATTCATCTTGATCAACATATGTACCGGAGCCCATTGGAGTATTCATTGCTTTACAATTGTCCATATCAAACTTTTTCAATAATTCTTTGCAATACTTAGATTGATTGATGAAGATTCCATCTTCTAGTTTCTTAATTTGTAGTCCAAGAAAGTAGTTCATCTTTCCCATCATAGACATCTCGAATTCTCCTTGCATCATCAATGAGAATTCCTCACACATTTCTTTGTTAGTCGATCCAAAAATGATATCATCAACATAGACTTGAACCAATAAAGTGTTACTTTGGATTTTCTTAATGAACAAGGTTTTATCAACCTTACCCTTTTCGAAACCTTTTTCACACAAAAAATTGCTAAGTCTATCATACCATGCTCTTGGTGCTTGCTTTAAGCCATAAAGAGCCTTTCTCAACTTAAAGACATGTGAAGGATGTTTGAAGTCTTCAAATCTCGGGGGTTGTTTGACATAGACTTCTTCATTGATGTATCCATTCAAGAATGCGCTTTTGACGTCCATTTGAAAAAGCTGAAAATTTAATGAACAAGCATAAGCAAGTAAAAGACGTATAGCTTCTAACCTTGCAACCGGAGAAAATGTTTCTTCAAAGTCGATTCCTTCCTCTTGATTGTAACCTTGGGCAACCAACCTTGCTTTGTTTCGAACAATTAGACCATTCTCATCAAGTTTGTTCTTAAACACCCATCGGGTACCTATGATGTGTTTACCACTTGGTCTAGGAACAAGTTCCCAAACTTGATTTCTCTCGAATTGATTTAATTCTTCTTGCATAGCAATAATCCATTGATCATCTCCTAAGGCTTCATCAACTTTGGTAGGTTCAATTTGAGAAACAAATGCCATGTTTAAGCAAGCATCTTTTAGATTCAATCTTGTTGATACTCCTTGGCTAATGTCACCAATAATTTTTTCAATAGGATGGTCTCTATGAGTTCTCCATTCTTTTGGTAGATCATTGGTGTTTGAATCTTGTTGTACAATGTTTTCTTGATTTTCCGGTGATTTCTTAATTTGATCAATTGAAAGATCTTCCGGGGGTAAATCTATAGGATCATCATCATCACAAACAACTACTTCCTCCTTGGAGGGGTTAGTTTCATCAAAAGATACATGCAAAGATTCTTCAATAGTTAAAGTTCTTTTATTATAAATTCTATATGCTTTACTAGAAAGCGAATAACCAAGAAATATACCTTCGTCGGATTTCTCGTCAAACTTACCGAGATTGTCTTTGTCATTATTAAGAACAAAGCACTTGCATCCAAAAATGTGAAAGTGAGCAATATTTGGCTTTCTTCCTTTGAAGAGTTCATATGGAGTCTTCTTTATTATAGGTCTAATGATAACTCGATTTCCAACATAACATCCCGTACTAACCGCATCCGCCCAAAAATATTTAGGAAGATTTGCATCACTAAGCATTGCTCTTGCAAGTTCCACTAGAAACCTATTCTTTCTTTCAACTACTCCATTTTGTTGTGGAGTTCTAGGTGCTGAAAAATTATGCGAGATACCATGTTCTTCACAAAATTCTTCAAATTGAGCATTTTGGAATTCTCCACCATGATCACTTCTTATGGATATAATCTTTAGTGATTTTTCATTTTGGATTTGCTTAGCATACTTCTTAAAAGCTTTAAAAGCATCACTTTTCTGCACAAGAAACAAAGTCCAAGAATATCTAGAAAAATCATCAATAATGACTAAAGTGTATACATTACCTCCGAAGCTTTTTGTTCTTGATGAACCAAAGAGATCCATGTGTAACAATTGTAGTGGTCTTGTAGTAGACACCACATTCTTAGATTTGAAAGTTGTTTTGGTCTGTTTGCCCTTTTGGCATGCATTACATAATTTGTCTTTGATGAACTTCATCTTTGTTATACCAATAACTAAGTCATGTTTAACCAATTTGTTCAAGTGCTCCATGTGAATGTGAGCGATCCTCTTGTGCCATAACCAAGCGGCATTGTTGTTTACCATAAGACATTGTACCTTCAGAGACAAATCATTTAAAGTAATCATAAAAATATTGTTAGTTCTTATACCTTTGAGTTTTACCTCATTGGTTGCCTCATCCATAATGAGACATTCATCTTTGTTGAATTTGATCTTGAACCCTCTATTGCAAAGTTGACTTATGCTAAGAAGATTGTGCTTTAATCCTTCAACATAGAGAACATCCTCAATTTGAATGGATGGAGGTGTGCCAACTATTCCAACGCCAAGAATCTTTCCTTTAGTGTTATCTCCATAGGTGACATACCCTTTGGCTTTATGTACTAGATATGAAAATTGGTGTACATCTCCTGTCATATGCTTTGAACATCCACTATCAAGATACCAAACATTTGATGTGGATTTCAAGCATACCTACACAAACAAATTATTCTTTGTTAGGTACCCAAGTTGCCTTGGGTCCTTCATAGTTAGTTCCCTTTTTCACCCACACATAATGCCCACTTGCTATACTAAAGTTTCTAACATAGCAAGCATTAGGTGTATGGCCTTTAATACCACAATAAAAACAAGTAGGTTCAAAGTTACTTCTATATCTAGAAGGATAAGATTTCTTCTTAGGAAATGTTTTCTTTTTCGATACATTACCCTTTTTCTTTTGATGATTATGAACAACTTGCTTCTTTTCTACTTTCTTGGGTTTGGAACTATTACTAGCCTTTACAAAAACAGTGGGATTGTTACTTGGTTTCTTAGAATTCACATAACTAAGACCCCTTTTATCATTAGGATAACGTTGTTGGCTTAGTAATCCTTCCAGTCCTATTTGTCCTTTTTCATATCGTTCAATGACTCTTTTCAATTGAACAATTTGAAAGACATTTGATTCACACTTGGAGCATGAAAAGTTTTCTTTTTCTTTAATAAAATTCTGTTTTTGAAGTTCAAAATCTTTAGTCATGGTGTCAATTTTTTCTAAACAACTTAGAAGTTCTTTTTCTTGATTTGACACCTTTTTGTATAAACTTTTGCATTCTTTCAAGAGTTCATCAATAGCATCTTGAACATCATCATCAAAAAGATTAAATTCATTACTAACCTCTTCTTCATCATCGGAGTGATGTGAAGCCATTAATGCTAGATTTGCACATTCCTCGCTTTCTGAATCGGATGAAGAACTTATCTCATTATCTTCCCATGCAACATAAGCCTTTTTGTTCTTGAACTCCTTTTTGCCTTTGAATCCATTTTTCTTGGAGAGTTTTGGACAATCCGGCTTTATGTGACCTTGCTTTCCACATTCATAACATGTGACATCTTGTGTTGATGTGGAGGCTTCTTTATCTTTATGATTATAAAATTTCTTCCTCTTGACAAATTTAGCATTATGAAGATTATTTTTATGACCAAAATATTTTCCTAACCTTTTTACAAGAAGCAAGAAGTTTTCATCTTCCTCCGATGCATCTTTATCTTGACTTTCCTTTGAATCAACTTTCAAGGCAATGCCTTTGGATTTCTTCTCTAAATTTTCATGTTTTTCAAGTCTACCGAGTTCCGTTTCGTATTCTTGAAGTTTGCCAAATAATGTAGCGGAAGTCATTGCGGAGAGACTCTTCTTTTCCGAGATTGCCGTTACCTTTGGTTGCCATTCCCTAGTCAATGATCTAAGAATTTTCAAGTTGAGTTCATCATTTGTCAAGGTTTTACCAAGAGCATTTAAGTGATTTGTCAAATGCACAAATCTCTTTTGTAAGTCAAGAATGGATTCTCCGGGCTGCATTCGAAATAGTTCATATTCTTGACTCAAGGTATTTAGCCTTGATCTTTTTACTTCAGTCGTTCCTTCATGAGTTTGAACCAGGGTATCCCATATTTCTTTTGATGTCTTGCAGTTCGAGACACGGAAAAATTCGTCCATACTGAGAGCACCTTGAAGAAGGTTTATTGCCTTTTTGTCATAGATAACTTTCTTTTTATCATCGTCGTCCCATGCAGTTTTGGGCTTTGTAGAACCAATGCCATTGATTACTGATATCGGGATAAATGGACCATTTTCAACAGCATCCCATACTTCCTCTCCTTGTGCTTCTAAATGCGCCTTCATGCGTATTTTCCAGAAGTCAAAATATTCACCACAGAATAGAGGAGGCTTGTTGTTACTACCACCATCTCTGAAGACTGGTTGATGATTTGCGGAAGCCATTCTGGATCTTTAGGAACAAGATACCTATAACTTGCTCTGATACAAATTGTAAGTCTCAGAGTGCCTAAGAGGGGGGGGGGGGTGAATTAGGTCTTATAAAAATTTATTCGGTTTTATGAGAATGCTTGGTAGTAATTTTGGTTAAGTGTTTGAAGGTTTTTTTTATATCTTTATCTTTTCCTGATTATGGTGATGAAAGCGATAAATGCGGAAAAGTAAAGAACACGGTGATATATCCTGGTTCCCCTCATAATCCGAGAGTACTCCAGTCCCCTTTCCAACACGAAAGAGATTTCACTATAGTTAGAATGATTGTACAGCCTATGCTTACTATCTAACCTATAGGGTGATCAAAGGTTCTTAACACCTTTAAGACGAAACAAACACTAATGTGAATGAAGAACAATCCTCTTCAAATCACAACACTTACTTCCAACAATCCTGGATAGTAAGGGAAAATCTTTAAGTAATACAATGATTTAGTTTGAAGTATATGGAGAGCTTTATCAATCTTAAATTGATCTTCTTCTTCAAGATAAAAACAATTCTCAACAATGTATATAAATGTTCATAATGTATGTATGAAACTTGTAATGATAATGAAAGTGTATATGGAAAGTTTCACAAAATTATGAACACATGAAAGTTTATGTGCAAATTTGAATGAATGAGAAAATTGTTTATTGAAAAAGTTTTTTGTTAATTTGAAAATTGAAGCTTTGTTTGAAATAAGAAAATCTGCATTTTATAAAGTCACAAGAACCTCTTCATTCATGCCAATTCATATGAAAAGTTGCAATGCATTCATGAAAAGATACCACTTGAAAAATGTTCAAAAAACAAAGTAAAAGCTGCACTGGTTCGCTAGGAACCGGTTCCGACACTGACAGAACCCGGTTCTTAGTGAACGTTATAAGTTGGATTTCAAAAATATCATGCAGGAACCGGTTCCCCTATTGGTACAACCCGGTTCCTGGTACAAAATCCAGGGACATGTTTTTTGAGAAATGCTGGAACCCGGTTCCCTGTTAGGGAGGAACCGATTCCTAAAGGGTTATTTTCAGAAATACTTTTAGAAAAGATATTTCAAACAAAGTTTTCTTGATCTTAAAGTTATGGAATATGTATATGTTGATGAATGCATATTGTGAACATCTATATTCAAGATTTTAAGAATTATTTATACCATATGACATTTGATGATTCTTCAATAATTCTTCAATAATATTCAATACTTTTATTTGATGTTGATAAGCTTTTTGCACATCCTTTGAATGTTGATGTCCATGTTGTCTTCATCAAAACACATGCTTTAAATATGACTTGAGAAGCTTGCAATTACAAGATATGCCCTGGCTAGATACAGGCGTCGAATCTGGAATTGGTCGTTATTCTGTTGGTGGTTGTAATTTCCAGCAGGTGATGAAGGAATCTTTGGACACTTTTGACATTCGAATGCCCCAAGTGATGATGAAGGAGTCTTGAATCAGATTACTCTGCAAATTGAGAGATTTCTTGAAATCTTGACTGGACTGCCCCAGGTTATCTGAACTTTGAAAGATCTGTTGAAACCATGACTGGACTGCCCCAGGTGTGCTGGATGGTGACATATCATGTCTTCTTGTTGATAGGAGATTTGTTAATGGAAGTGTCATCCTTTTGAAGTGATTTTTTTGTTTACTGAGAAAGTTTTCGTTCCTCCGAACATTAGCTGTATGAATTTCTTCGCTGTCAAACAAATAGCCAAATGCGAACAATGATATTCAAACAATGCAAAGTTTACGTTTGTCTCGAAGTTTTAAAAAAATGCGTTTCTTAGCAGAAAACTTTTTATAAGACAAGTCAACCCAAGATTTTAGAGCAAAGCCTTACAGGAGTCAGGATACCTTTTTGTAACAGTCTGCTTTCGAACTAACCCATGCTTCAATTAGGACTTTTGAAGGGTTGTAACGTGGCTTGGTTCACGGTTTAAGAACAAAGGATAAAGGCTCAAAGTATATTTGTACCCACCCGCTCTTCGTGATGTTCTTCAATCCTAAGCTCAGTTAATTGTGCGTCGCACTCTATTCGAGTTTGGAACGACTTTTGGGTGATGGTTCACCAGTTGAATTTTGGGAGACAGTCATCATCTCCTTTTTTCTTTTTCAACATGTTGTTGAGGATTTGTAATGACCTCTCTATTTTGAATTTGATTTGTTATCCCTAACTTTTGCCTGACTGTTCCTATTTTCGAGATTACAGTCAGCGGGATGCCCCAGCTTTCTTAAGCCTCCTTTACAGGTTTTGGCTTGGTGGGCTTTTCTCTTTTGAGAGATTGACTGCCTATGTGATAGGGAACCACCCTTGTCTTTTGATTCCAAGGGAATTCTTTTCTTTTTTGATGTCATTCGTTGTGTTACGAACTGAGAGTTTGCAACTTCAATGCGCATTTTCTTTTGAATTTACTGAGATACTACCCTGCCCCAGGTTTATATCAAAGGTTTCGATTTGTTTAGAACAGAAAACTCCTACTTCTTTGGCTCGAAGGGGTTGACTAGGGATTATCTTCCTTATAACTCCAGTGTTTGGGAATTGAAAGAAATGCATGTACATCATCAGCAAGGTCTGTTCAAAAGCATACTGTATGAGATTATGGTATTGTTTCGTCATCCTCCCTCTAAAGGCTTGCAGCTTTTTATCAAGAGTTAGATATCATAAAGAAAACATAAGAGTAGTGAAAACGAATGGATGAATTCAAGACAAACATATGCAATGCATTAATGAAACAGAGTTTAACATCAACATATAATTGTTTGAACAACAAAAGAAATTACAACTTTGAAAATTCAAAATGAAGCAAAAGTCTTTCAGCCTGAGCTTTGTCACTTCAGGTGGAGAACTTATTAACGGAAGATTTTCATCTCGCCGTATGGCATGAACCTCAGCACTCCAATGTCAATCAGATCTTGAATCTTGTTCTTCAAGGCCCAACAGTCGTCGGTGTCATGTCCCGGGCTGTAGGAGTGGTACACACAAAATGCGTCGGGATGATAGTTAGGAGCGGAGGTACTGGGCTTCCGAATAGGATCCCTCAAAGTAGTCAGATTGACCTCCAACAAATGCTCCAGAATCAGAGATGACGGTATGTCAGTCTCTGTGAACTGTCTTCTCGACGTATTTTGATTACACCGATTACCCCGTTGACGCTGGCGAGGTTGTTGATGGGCTTGTGACCCTGAAGCAAGTAGAGGAGCCTTCCCCTTGTCTTCATGTCTGGATGGGGGTTGAATGGTGACTTGCTCTTCAACCTCAGATGTTTGCCCCAGTTGGTTGTTCCGAAGCAGTTGGTTGACGAGAACTCTGAGTTCCTCTTGTCTTTGAGACAAGTCTTGGATTAGAGCCATCTGGCCCACCAGTTGTCCCATCACTTGGATCCTCAATGTTGCCAAATCAAACTGTAGTTCCTCTAGCTGATCACTCCTGGCATTGTTTGAATTCTCCTGGACCAAGCCCTTTGTGAGGAGAGCTTTCACTTCTTCTTGCCCCAGTGACAGGTTCAAGAACATTTCCTGCAGCTGAGCAGTCTGGTCCTGGATATCCTTGACAGTCCTTTCTAGAGCCATCTCTTACTGAAATAAACAGTATGAGAGTAAGGAAACCTGAAAAAGGAAAAATTGTCAAGATGCAATGCATGATATGTGGATGCATGCTTTTAAGGATCTCTTGGGGTAAACACAAGAGAATGTTAGAGGTTGAACTTTGATCTTTGATTGGAGAACTTTGCACCGGTGGATGTCTTTCCACGAGAATCAAGCTCACCATGTCAAGTGGGTCATAGCCCCTGATTCAAGTTGTTGCACTTGATCTTTGATTGGCATTTGTTTAGAGGAGAAAACCTCTTGCCTTTTGGTAGACGTTTGGTTCAACGTAACCCTGCATCAAAAGAACCCTCGAGATCCTTGAAATGATTAGTGAAAATGCTATGGTATGATGTTATGATGTTATGTACATGTATGAAAAAGCAAGTGAGTGTATATACAGGTAATCAATAAGCAAACAAGTCCTTAGGTTTAGGCTTGCATGGGGTTTGTGGGTAAGTACCCTCTTGAAGTTAGTTGGCTCATCCTGTCCTATAATAGAAACCGGGTTCTAAGGAGCTCAATATCATTGGATTGTTTTCTATGTTCATTGTTTTGGTTTAGCCACTTAACTGGCGACCAAAATATTCCAAGAAAACAACCCTCAATGAGTGTAGTATCGAGTATCTACCAACTTCGGACTGCACCAAAGTCGGTCATCTCACTACCCCTAAAAAGGCTAAGATGGTCAATTAAGGTTCTAAGAGTTCGTTAGTGCTTCACGACATCACTCAGCGGCCCCGTACTCTCCTTGATTGAACTCAAGGGTTACCGGTACTCACAAATATGTCACACTAACATAGCTTACTGCTTCAACCGTGTCGGTATACCCCGCACAGTTCCCTCACAGTTTTTTTGCTATTTACCTAAAAAGGTGCCCCAAATCCGGGTGTAGGATTTACAACAAACCCAAACAAGGACCCAAAAAGTAAAGCAATCAAAGCAACCAAGGCAAGAATGTAAAGGTGATCTAAACCCTAAGGTAACCCCCCTTTTAAATTATATCCCCAGCAGAGTCGCCAGTTCTGTGATACGGTAGGAGAACTGACTTGAGTTTTTGCGTTTGTATTCGCACTTGTTCGGTTGAGCAAGAGTCGCCACCGACTTTTTATTTTATCCTAAGGAAAGGTTAAAAAGCACAGGAAAAACCTTTTGAGATGTTTCGTGGGTTCGGGGGGTAGATTATGAAAAGGGAAGGTATTAGCACCCTTTTCATCCATGGTTATCCATGGGCTCTTAGTTACTTGTCTAGATCACTTGCCTTTGATTTTCAATTGCTTGAAATGGTGTGTGTGTGTGTGTGTTTTGAAAAGTAGGCAAGTGTTTTTGCAAGTTTGATCAAGTAACTAAGAGTTGTCTACCCCTAAATTTACTCAAAGGTTTTTTTCTCATGTTTTAACCCTTTTAACAATTTTGTTCCACCATTGTATTTGGTGGACAATCTTGCATTAGGATGTTAACGGGACAGGCGCGGGTCATCGTATGGACCACGAATGCAATGGTGCCAAGTGTCTTTGGCAATTCGCTTGAAGGGACTATGATCATTTTGATAGGCAACTTTCGAAAGCGTCATCGAGGGACTATGATCATTTTGTTTTGTTTTGTTTTGCCAAAGATACTCAACAGTAAGCATGGCCCAGTTTGGAAGGTAACAAGCGGGATTACCCTAGGGGTGCAAGTGTGATTGTGTATTGATTTCATGTATTTGTTTTTGTATTAAGTTATCTAGCGTTTGATTTTATGTACATACAAACCCTAGGTCTAACCATGGTATATTTGAAAGCGATAAATTGCGGGAATTTAAAGTCTACGCTATTACAAATAAGTATCCGGGAGTGGGGGTACAAATTTACAAATGGGGATGAGACTTAAATGGGAGAGTAGTGTCCAAATAATTTACAACCAAATCGAATTGCGATCTCAAATGTAATATGTATCAATGTATAGGAATAAAGCAAATGTGTATGTATCAATGTATTTGTGTAAGTGCATGTAATTATTTACAAGGTGAAAAATGTTTGACTTAATGCAAAATTAAGTACTTTATTTATGTATTGTTATCATTTTGTATTTTTTGTATTTTTGCTAAGTATGTAGAAACAAAGTTTAAATGAAAAGAAAAAATGTTTTAAGTTTTATGTATTTATATAAAAAAATGTTTAATCAAAAAGAAATAAAAGAAAACCTATTTTCTTATGTATTTATTAATATGTATTTTTAATTATACTAACAAAAAGGTAATTTAAGAAAAGTTTGTATATATAAAAAAAGTTTAGTGTATCATTTTATTTTACAAAATTTAATTGTATTATAAAAAGAAAATAAAAGAGTTAATAAAATTTAGTGTAAAATATTCATTGTGTTAGTTTATTAAAAAAAAGGATGTTATGTGCTTAAAAAAAGGAGTATTAATTTCTAAAGAAATTAACATGGGCTTTAGGGAGAACGTTTGGCCCAAGCTAAAACAGAAGCAAAGGGGAAATGGAGGGGGTGCGCGCCTAATGGGCTTAAGCGAATTGAAAAGGGCAAGGCCAAGGATGTTTGACAAATGTTTTGCAAAGGGTTTTCAATGTTTGTGTTCATTTGGGGAATGAGTTAGGGTTTGTGAGTTACAGTGCCGTTGTAGTTCCTTCATTACTTTGTCTTCATCCTTGAGCTTTCTGAATGCCTCCAAGCCTGGCCACCGGCGCCATCATCCCTCTCTCCTTCCTCCACAGTCGAGCATGGTGACCTTACGAAAAAGGTTTGGTTTTGATGCTTTGTACGTTTTTACACTTTGTATGCTTTCATTCGTTTCAGATTCTGATTTTAAGCGTTTTTATTGTTTCTGTTTGAGGTGGTGGAAAGAAGGAAAAAATAAGAGAAATACTACCTTTGTAGATCGTTACTTGGAGAGGAGGGGAGGCTGATCTGGAGGTGCCTAGGCGGCCGGAGACAGAGGGATAGCGACGCTGGCTTGCTCTTGCTGGAACACCTGGTACCTTTGTTTTGCTTCTTTAGAGTTTCATGATGAACATCTGAAAACCTTGCTTTAATTTCTTTTCCTCTTCTGTCCACTCGAACGCTCGCTTCTGTATGCTTGCTGAGATGCCTATTTGCTTTGACACTTCTTTTCTTCTTCTTGCTTGCTTGCTCCTATTTGCTTCTGTATGAGATACTTGATGATATGTTGAGTTATTTGGTATGTTGTGCCCTGTGATGAGGTTTCCTCTGAGGGCCTTTGGGATTGCTTGTGTGCTTCTGATATGCTTGCCTCTTCTGTGTTTGGTTGACTTGAAATGCTTTGATGATTTTGGCTTTGGACGAATTTTTGTGGTTGACTTGCTCAGTGATGAACCCTTTGATGTTCTGAGAGCTTGAGTGCTTGCCTCTGTATGCTTGTTGGTATTGAGTATTGATGATATTGGTAGCCCAATGATGAGGATGCTCTGAGGGCTTGTGTTGGTTTGAAAGCTGGTTTTTGAAAGGGCTTTGAAGGTTGAGCTTGGTTTTGATTATCTGTTGATGGTTAAAGCTTGAGGTTTAACACAGGTTATAGGCTTTAAGGCTTATGCTGGTTTGGTTTAAGGCAGGTTAGGCTTAAGGCTTTGGCTTGATGAAGTCTAAGGCTTAAGGCTTCTATTTGTTTGCTTAAGGCTCAAACAGGTTATGGTTTTTTTTTGTTATGTGTTGGTTGAAGCAGTAGGCCTTAGGCTTCTGTTTGTAAGTTTGATGGCTTTTGGTTTAGAAACACAGGTTTGGGCAGGATGCTTGATGTTTCTGGTTTGTGTTTGTAAGCTTGTATAGCAGGTTCTTTTTGATACCGTTTGGAGGCAGTTCAGGCTTTAAGGCATATGCAGGTTGATGCTTAGGCTTGTGTTGAAAACAGGTTTAAGCTTCAGTTTGGGGCTTTTTGACTTGATGTAGGTTTAGAGGCAGTCTTGAAAGGCCTTTTGGATTTTAGGCTTGTGGTCTTGACAGTTTCATATGAGTTATGCAGGTGAAGGCCTTTTGAGGTTTGAAGGCAGCTCTGTTTTTCTTGACAGTTTGTGAAGTTCTCTTTTCTTTTTGATATTTCTGCCCCTCCTTCTACTGTTCTATCTCAGTTTTTGTTTTATATTCTAAAGCCTAAAGCCTGTAAGCCTCTTTCTTCTTTTTCTCTTCTCTCTATACAGTTTTAATCATTTTTTATTGCTTAGATTTGTCCTTTCTGAAAAAGCACTGGCCTGAAAATGATGACTTTTGAAATGTTGCTTGCAATAGTTGCTTAGCTCTGCATAATTCCAGTTTTCCTGCATCTATGTTGACAGCAATTTGTACTTTGATATCTTTCCATATCCTTTTGGACATCTTTTGACATCTTTGATGTTTTGATATCTTTGGATAGTTGCTTTGACAGCTTGCTGTCCAGTTTGGACTTTGGTTTGGCATGCTTTGCACTTCTGGACAGTTTAGTTTGCTATTCAGTTTGCCTTTTTGATTATGCAGCTTGTTGACAATGCAGTATGCTTGAAAATTTGAATTTGTGCATTTCATACTTTTTTTTTGCAAGCATTTTTCATCCCTCTTTGTGAACCGGGAGAAATATCGTGATTTGCAGAGAGGGCAAACTGATTCTGGCCAGTTGCTTTTAATGATGAGTCCTTTTTTTATCTGTCTGCTCTTAATTATTTTGACTGCATTTGACTTCTTTTTCTTTTCTTTTTGCAGGTAAAGATAATTGAGCAAAGGAGCAATGGATAGAAGATGAAGACTTAGGGATTTTTAGGATAGTTTTATTTCAATTTAAATTATTTGTAATAATATTAATGTAAATAACTGTAAATAAATTTACAGTGTTTAAATAATATCTGTAACAAACAATTCAAAATGAATAAACATCCTTTTTTGATCAATTAATTTTAATTCTCCTTCAAATGTTTATTTAATTGTTTATAATTCTTAAATTATAATAAAATGGAAATAAATCCCAATTATTCTAATCTTAGAATAAGCAAACAATTGATAAACACTGTGGTCTTAGCATCAATCAATAATAAACCTGGCGTTTCAAATAGTCACAACAGTGCACAGTCAAATCAAACAAACGTCCATATGCCTTTACTGATTGAACAAAACAACTGCAAGTTCTCAATTCAAATGTTTCAATCCAAATCTCAGAGTAAACTGAAAAGAACTGTAAAATTAATTCTTTCTGAGAATGCGCGCACAAAACCCTGGTTCTTGGTTAAATGACAAAGAAGCGTCCGCCTGATCAAAACCAGAGCCAACTCAACCAAACCTTAGCAATCAGCCTGAACTTCTTTAAAATCAATGAAAACCCTAATTTTGTCTGACTGATAAGAAAAGTCTGTTTGACTGATTCTTACGCCAATCTGAAAAATCAGGAAAAGCCCGAAGCTGTGATTTCTTGTGGAAAAATACGAGGGAAAATTTTGGGGTACAACAGTTGCCCCTGTTCAATCTTCTTGAACCTGAAGAGTTAGATTGGCAAGTTTGCCTTTCGCGACTCGAAGGTAAAAGGAGATTGGACACTAGAGTGCCTAAAAATTTGCACTCGGTGATGTTATGGTAGAAAGAATGGGCTTAAAGATGCCATTTGGTGATGGGCTTAGAGATGCCATATGGAAATTGCTGGTAGGAGGATGGGCTTAAGGATGCCATTTGATGATGTGACAGAACCTTGTCGGGAATGGGCTTATAGATGCCATTTGGAAGTGTAATGGATAGTTGTGGAGATGGGCTTACAGATGCCATCGGGAGGTGTGACGGAACTTTGTCGGGAATGGGCTTATAGATGCCATTTGGAATTGTGTGTCGATCGCGTAAGAGATTCCTTAGCGAGAACTTGCGTACTTGAGAAAGAAAGATAATTTCCTGGCCTGTTACAGGGGTTGATCTTCAAACTCTTCATGCAGACATGCCTTGGCTGGATACAGGTATTGAATCTACAATCGATTGCTCACAGATATGCCCTGGCTAGATACAGGAATCGAATCTCTAAACTCTTCATGCAGATATGCCCTTCCTGGATACAGGTATCGAATCTACAATCAGTTACTCACAGATATGCCCTGGCTGGATACAGGTATCGAATTTGGAATTGGTCATCTACAGATATGCCCTGGATGGATGCAGGTATCGAATTTGGAATTGGTCGTCTACAGATATGCCCTGGTTAGATACAGGTGTCGAATCTACGGTCGAACGCTCACAGATATGCCCTGGCTAGATACAGGAATCGAATCTGGAATTTGTCGTCTACAGATATGCCCTGGATGGATACAGGAATCGAATCTTGAATTGTGACAGTTGATAGTAATCATCTTCAGATTGTCCTTTTCCTGAAAAGGCAAGACATCAGTTGTATGCAATTTCATGATGTATGAGATGCATGACGTCATGATGTTCTCAAAAATAAATGAGATCATGTGATATGATGCGTATATGTATGTAAGCAGGATGTGAAATGTTTATGAATGTATTTTCGTCTGGGAAGATAAATCCTTGACGAATGCCGGGAGCTTGTTGAATCCTGGGCTGATGTTGAAGAGTAGAGTTCTTCGCTTCCGCTGGGGATGATGGTTGCAAGAATAAACTGGTAGGAGAAGATGACTTCGTTGGGGAATGAACTTGTTGGAGAGATTACTCTGCGGGGAATTACTCTGTGGGAAGAGATACTTGCTGAGGATTTCATGAGAGCTCCGCTGGGGATTCCAATGATAAGTTATGTTGGGGAATTTGATGAACTCCGCTGGGGATAGGAGAATCTTGACTGCTGGAGGGGAGGGCAAGAATCTTTTGATTGTTGAAAGTGAGAAATCCTGGGACCGCGGTTGGGGAATCCGGAGCTTGGGTTGTATGCCAATCTACTGGGGATTCTTGTCTTGAGGAGATCTTCATTGGAGAATATTCGAATATTCTGTGGGGACCTGAAAATGAGAGTCTTCATTATGCTTAGGGATTGATAGTTTGAAGTTTTAGCTCCACTGGGGAATTTGACAGTTTTGGCTCCACTGGGGATTTTCAAACTTGACTCTGAGGGGAGTTGGCTTCTGGAAGGCTCTCTGGCTGGGGAAGTCGAGAATCTTTTGATCGTTGTAGGTATTGATCAGGTTGGTCAAGGAGATACTGTCCTGGATTGTTTCAGGTGTTGATCTCTAACTTGAGAAAGAAAGATGGTTCCCTGGCTTGTTACAGGTGTTGATCTTCAATCTCTTTATGTAGATAATTTCCTGGCTTGTTACAGGTGTTAATCCATAATCAGTCGTCCACAGATATTCTCCTGGCTTGTTACAGGTGGCGATCTTCAATCTCTTCATGTAGATAATTTCATGGCTTGTTACAGGCGTTAATCCACAATCAGTCGTCCACAGATATTTCCCTGGCTTGTTACAGGTGTCGATCTGGAGCTTAAGAAATGTTGGTCGAGGAGATACTGTCCTGGATTGTTTCAGGTGTTGATCTCTGACCTGAGAAAGAAAGATGGTTCCCTGGCTTGTTACAGGTGTTGATCTTCAATCTCTTCATGTAAATGAATTCCTGGCTTGTTACAGGTGTTAAATCCACAATCAAATACATCACAGATATGCCCTGGCTGGATACAGGTATCGAATCTGGAATTACTCGTCTACAGATATGCCCTGGCTGGATACAGGTATCGAATCTCTAAACTCTTCATGCAGACATGCCCTGGCTGGATACAGGTATCGAATCTACAATCAGTTACTCACAGATATGCCCTGGCTAGATACAGGCGTCGAATCTGGAATTGGTCGTTATTCTGTTGGTGGTTGTAATTTCCAGCAGATGATGAAGGAATCTTTGGACACTTTTGACATTCGAATGCCCCAAGTGATGATGAAGGAGTCTTGAATTAGATTACTCTGCAAATTGAGAGATTTCTTGAAATCTTGACTAGACTGCCCCAGGTTAACTGAACTTTGAAAGATCTGTTGAAACCTTGACTGGACTGCCCCGGGTGTGCTGGATGGTGACATATCATGTCCTCTTGTTGATAGGAGATTTGTTAATGGAAGTGTCATCCTTTTGAAGTGATTTTTTGTTCACTGAGAGAGTTTTCGTTCCTCCGAACATTCGTTGTATGAATTTCTTCACTGTCAAACAAATAGCCAAATGCGAACAGTGATATTCAAACAATGCAAAGTTTATGTTTGTCTCGAAGTTTTAAAAAAAATGCGTTTCTTAGCAGAAAACTTTTTATAAGACAAGTCAACACAAGATTTTAGAGCAAAGCCTTACAGGAGTCAAGATACCTTTTTGTAACAGTATGCTTTCGAACTAACCCATGCTTCAATTAGGACTTTTGAAGGGTTGTAACGTGGCTTGGTTCACAGTTTAAGAACAAAGGATAAAGGCTCAAAGTATATTTGTACCCACCCGCTCTTCGTGATGTTCTTCAATCCTAAGCTCAGTTAATTGTGCATCGCACTCTATTCGAGTTTGGAACGACTTTTGGGTGATGGTTCACCAGTTGAATTTTGGGAGACAGTCATCATCTCCTTTTTTCTTTTTCAACATGTTGTTGAGGATTTGTAATGACCTCTCTATTTTGATTTTGATTTGTTATCCCTAACTTTTGCCTGACTGTTCCTATTTTCGAGATTACAGTCAGCGGGATGCCCCAGCTTTCTTAAGCCTCCTTTACAGGTTTTGGCTTGGTGGGCTTTTCTCTTTTGAGAGATTGACTGCCTATTTGATAGGGAACCACCCTTGTCTTTTGATTCCAAGGGAATTCTTTTCTTTTTTGATGTCATTCGTTGTGTTACGAACTGAGAGTTTGCGACTTCAATGCGCATTTTCTTTTGAATTTACTGAGATACTACCCTGCCCCAGGTTTATATCAAAGGTTTCGATTTGTTTAGAACAGAAAACTCCTACTTCTTTGGCTCGAAGGGGTTGACTAGGGATTATCTTCCTTATAACTCCAGTGTTTGGGAATTGAAAGAAATGCCTGTACATCATCAGCAAGGTCTGTTCAAAAGGATATTGTATGAGATTATGGTATTGTTTCGTCATCCTCCCTCTAAAGGCTTGCAGCTTTTTATCAAGAGTTAGATATCATAAAGAAAACATAAGAGTAGTGAAAACGAATGGATGAATTCAAGACAAACATATGCAATGCATTAATGAAACAGAGTTTAACATCAACAGATAATTGTTTGAATAACAAAAGAAATTACAACTTTGAAAATTCAAAATGAAGCAAAAGTCTTTCAGCCTGAGCTTTGTCACTTCAGGTGGAGAACTTCTTAACGGAAGATTTTCATCTCGCCGTATGGCATGAACCTCAGCACTCCAATGTCAATCATATCTTGAATCTTGTTCTTCAAGGCCCAACAGTCGTCGGTGTCATGTCCCGGGCTGTAGGAGTGGTACACACAAAATGCGTCGGGATGATAGTTACGCCGATTACCCCGTTGACGCTGGCGAGGTTGTTGATGGGCTTGTGACCCTGAAACAAGTAGAGGAGCCTTCCCCTTGTCTTCTTGTCTGGATGGGGGTTGAATGGTGACTTTCTCTTCAACCTCAGATGTTTTCCCCAGTTGGTTGTTCCGAAGCAGTTGGTTGACGAGAACTCTGAGTTCCTCTTGTCTTTGAGACAAGTCTTGGATGAGAGCCATCTGGCCCACCAGTTGTCCCATCACTTGGATCCTCAATGTTGCCAAATCAAACTGTAGTTCCTCTAGCTGATCACTCCTGGAATTGTTTGAATTCTCCTGGACCAGGCCCTTTGCAAGGAGAGCTTTCACTTCTTCTTGCCCCAGTGACAGGTTCAAGAACATTTCCTGCAGCTGAGCAGTCTGGTCCTGGATATCCTTGACAGTCCTTTCTAGAGCCATCTCTTACTGAAATAAACAGTATGAGAGTAAGGAAACCTGAAAAAGGAAAAATTGTCAAGATGCAATGCATGATATATGGATGCATGCTTTTAAGGATCTCTTGGGGTAAACACAAGAGAATGTTAGAGGTTGAACTTTGATCTTTGATTGGAGAACTTTGCACCGGTGGATGTCTTTCCACGAGAATCAAGCTCACCATGTCAAGTGGGTCATAGCCCCTGATTCAAGTTGTTGCACTTGATCTTTGATTGGCATTTGTTTAGAGGAGAAAACCTCTTGCCTTTTGGTAGACGTTTGGTTCAACGTAACCCTGCATCAAAAGAACCCTCGAGATCCTTGAAATGATTAGTGAAAATGCTATGGTATGATGTTATGATGTTATGCACATGTATGCAAAAGCAAGTGAGTGTATATACAGGTAATCACAAAGCAAACAAGTCCTTAGGTTTAGGCTTGCATGGGGTTTGTGGGTAAGTACCCTCTTGAAGTTAGTTGGCTCATCCTGTCCTATAATAGAAACCGGGTTCTAAGGAGCTCAATATCATTGGATTATTTTCTATGTTCATTGTTTTGGTTTAGCCACTTAATTGGCGACCAAAATATTCCAAGAAAACAACCCTCAATGAGTGTAGTATCGAGTATCTACCAACTTCGGACTGCACCAAAGTCGGTCATCTCACTACCCCTAAAAAGGCTAAGATGGTCAATTAAGGTTCTAAGAGTTCGTTAGTGCTTCACGATATCACTCAGCGGCCCCGTACTCTCCTTGATTGAACTCAAAGGTTATCGGTACTCACAAATATGTCACACTAACATAGCTTACTGCTTCAACCGTGTCGGTATACCCCGCACAGTTCCGTCACAGTTTTTTTGCTATTTACCTAAAAAGGTGCCCCAAATCCGGGTGTAGGATTTACAACAAACCCAAACAAGGACCCAAAAAGTAAATCAATCAAAGCAACCAAAGCAAGAATGTAAAGGTGATCTAAACCCTAAGGTAACCCCACTTTTAAATTATATCCCCAGCAGAGTCGCCATTTCTGTGATACAGTGGGAGAACTGACTTGAGTTTTTGCGTTTGTATTCGCACTTGTTCGGTTGAGCAAGATTCGCCACCGACTTTTTATTTTATCCTAAGGAAAGGTTAAAAAGCACAGGAAAAACCTTTTGAGATGTTTCGTGGGTTCGGGGGGTAGATTATGAAAAGGGAAGGTATTAGCACCCCTTTCATCCATGGTTATCCATGGGCTCTTAGTTACTTGTCTAGATCACTTGCCTTTGATTTTCAATTTCTTGAAATGGTGTGTGTATGTGTGTTTTGAAAAGTAGGCAAGTGTTTTTGCAAGTTTGATCAAGTAACTAAGAGTTGTCTACCCCTAAATTTACTCAAAGGTTTTTTTCTCATGTTTTAACCCTTTTAACAATTTTGTTCCACCATTATATTTGGTGGACAATCTTGCATTAGGATGTTAACGGGACAGGCGCGGGTCATCGTATGGACCATGAATGCAATGGTGCCAAGTGTCTTTGGCAATTCACTTGAAGGGACTATGATCATTTTGATAGGCAACTTTCGAAAGCGTCATCGAGGGACTATGATCATTTTGTTTTGTTTTGTTTTGCCAAAGATACTCAACGTGTAAGCATGGCCCATTTTGGAAGGCAACAAGCGGGATTACCCTAGGGGTGCAAGTGTGATTGTGTATTGATTTCATGTATTTGTTTTTGTATTAAGTTATCTAGCGTTTGATTTTATGTACATACAAACCCTAGGTCTAACCATGGTATATTTGAAAGCGATAAATTGCGGGAATTTAAAGTCTACGCTATTACAAATAAGTATCCAGGAGTGGGGGTACAAATTTACAAATGGGGATGAGACTTAAATGGGAGAGTAGTGTCCAAATAATTTACAACCAAATCGAATTGCGATCTCAAATGTAATATGTATCAATGTATAGGAATAAAGCAAATGTGTATGTATCAATGTATTTGTGTAAGTGCATGTAATTATTTACAAGGTGAAAAATGTTTGACTTAATGCAAAATTAAGTACTTTATTTATGTATTGTTATCATTTTGTATTTTTTGTATATTTGCTAAGTATGTACAAACAATGTTTAAATGAAAAGAAAAAATGTTTAAGTTTTATGTATTTATATAAACAAATGTTTAATCAAAAAGAAATAAAAGAAAACCTATTTTCTTATGTATTTATTAATATGTATTTTTAATTATACTAACAAAAAGGTAATTTAATAAAAGTTTGTATATATAAAAAAAGTTTAGTGTATCATTTTATTTTACAAAATTTAATTGTATTATAAAAATAAAATAAAAGAGTTAATAAAATTTAGTGTAAAATATTCATTGTGTTAGTTTATTAAAAAAAAGGATGTTATGTGCTTAAAAAAAGGAGTATTAATTTCTAAAGAAATTAACATGGGCTTTAGGGAGAACGTTTGGCCCAAGCTAAAACAGAAGCAAAGGGGAAATGGAGGGAGTGCGCGCCTAATGGGCTTAAGCGAATTGAAAAGGGCAAGGCCCAGGATGTTTGACAAATGTTTTGCAAAGGGTTTTCAATGTTTGTTTTCATTTGGGGAATGAGTTAGGGTTTGTGAGTTACAGCGTCGTTGTCGTTCCTTCATCACTTCGTCTTCATCCTTTAGATTTCTGAATGCCTCCAAGCCTGGCCACCGGCGCCATCATCCCTCTCTCCTTCCTCCACAGTCGAGCATGGTGACCTTACGAAAAAGGTTTGGTTTTGATGCTTTGTACGTTTTTACACTTTGCATGCTTTCATTCGTTTCGGATTCTGATTTTAAGCATTGTTATTGTTTCTGTTTGAGGTGGTGGAAAGAAGGAAAAAAGAAGAGAAATACTACCTTTGTAGATCGTTACTTGGAGAGGAGGTGAGGCAGATCTGGAGGCGCCTAGGCGGCCGGAGACGGAGGGATAGCGATGCTAGCTTGCTCTTGCTGGAACACCTGGTACCTTTGTTTTGCTTCTTTAGAGTTTCATGATGAACATCTGAAAACCTTGCTTTAATTTCTTTTCCTCTTCTGTCCACTTGAACGCTCGCTTCTGTATGCTTGCTGAGATGCCTATTTGCTTTGACACTTCTTTTCTTCTTCTTGCTTGCTTGCTCCTATTTGCTTCTGTATGAGATACTTGATGATATGTTGAGGTATTTGGTATGTTGTGCCCTGTGATGAGGTTTCCTCTGAGGGCCTTTGGGATTGCTTGTGTGCTTCTGATATGCTTGCCTCTTCTGTGTTTGGTTGACTTGAAATGCTTTGATGATTTTGGCTTTGGACGAATTTTTGTGGTTGACTTGCTCAATGATGAACCCTTTGATGTTCTGAGAGCTTGAGTGCTTGCCTCTGTATGCTTGTTGGTATTGAGTATTGATGATATTGGTAGCCCAATGATGAGGATGCTCTAAGGGCTTGTGTTGGTTTGAAAGCTGGTTTTTGAAAGGGCTTTGAAGGTTGAGCTTGGTTTTGATTATCTGTTGATGGTTAAAGCTTGAGGTTTAACACAGGTTATAGGCTTTAAGGCTTATGCAGGTTTGGTTTAAGGCAGGTTAGGCTTAAGGCTTTGGCTTGATGAAGTCTAAGGCTTAAGGCTTCTATTTGTTTGCTTAAGGCTCAAACAGGTTATGGTTTTTTTTTGTTATGTGTTGGTTTAAGCAGTAGGCCTTAGGCTTCTGTTTGTAAGTTTGATGGCTTTTGGTTTAGAAACACAGGTTTGGGCAGGATGCTTGATGTTTCTGGTTTGTGTTTGTAAGCTTGTATAGCAGGTTCATTTTGATACCGTTTGGAGGCAGTTCAGGCTTTAAGGCATATGCAGGTTGATGCTTAGGCTTGTGTTGAACAAAAGGTTTAAGCTTCAGTTTGGGGCTTTTTGACTTGATGCAGGTTTAGAGGCAGTCTTGAAAGGCCTTTTGGATTTTAGGATTGTGGTCTTGACAGTTTCATATGAGTTATGCAGGTGAAGGCCTTTTGAGGTTTGGAGGCAGCTCTGTTTTTCTTGACAGTTTGTGAAGTTCTCTTTTCTTTTTGATATTTCTGCCCCTCCTTCTACTGTTCTATCTCAGTTTTTGTTTTATATTCTAAAGCCTAAAGCCTGTAAGCCTCTTTCTTCTTTTTCTCTTCTCTCTCTACAGTTTTAAGCATTTTTTATTGCTTAGATTTGTCCTTTCTGAAAAAGCACTGGCCTGAAAATGATGACTTTTGAAATGTTGCTTGCAATAGTTTCTTAGCTCTGCATAATTCCAGTTTTCCTGCATCTTTGTTGATAGCAATTTGTACTTTGATATCTTTCCATATCCTTTTGGACAGCTTTTGACATCTTTGATGTTTTGATATCTTTGGATAGTTGCTTTGACAGCTTGTTATCCAGTTTGGACTTTGGTTAGGCATGCTTTGCACTTCTGGACAGTTTAGTTTGCTATTCAGTTTGCCTTTTTGATTATGCAACTTGTTGACAATGCAGTATGCTTGAAAATTTGAATTTGTGCATTTCATACTTTTTTTTGCAAGCATTTTTCATCCCTCTTTGTGAACCGGGAGAAATCTCGTGATTTGCAGAGAGGGCAAACTGATTCCGGCCAGTTGCTTTTAATGATGAGTCCTTTTTTTATCTGTTTGCTCTTAATTATTTTGACTGCATTTGACTTCTTTTTCTTTTCTTTTTGCAGGTAAAGATAATTGAGCAAAGGAGCAATGGATAGAAGATGAAGACTTAGGGATTTTTAGGATAGTTTTATTTCAATTTAAATTATTTGTAATAATATTAATGTAAATAACTGTAAATAAATTTACAGTATTTAAATAATATCTGTAACAAACAATTTAAAATGAATAAACATCCTTTTTTGATCAGTTAATTTTAATTCTCCTTCAAATGTTTATTTAATTGTTTATAATTCTTAAATTATAATAAAATGGAAATAAATCCCAATTATTCTAATCTTAGAATAAGCAAACAATTGATAAACACTGTGGTCTTAGCATCAATCAATAATAAACCTGGCGTTTCAAATAGCCACAACAATGCACAGTCAAATCAAACAAACATCCATATGCCTTTACTGATTGAACAAAACAACTGCAAGTTCTCAATTCAAATGTTTCAATCCAAATCTCAGAGTAAACTGAAAAGAACTGTAAAATTAATTCTTTCTGAGAATGCGCGCACAAAACCCTGGTTCTTGGTTAAATGTCAAAGAAGCGTCCGCCTGATCAAAACCTGAGCCAACTCAACCAAACCTTAGCAATCTTCCTGAACTGCTTTAAAATCAATGAAAACCCTAATTTTGTCTGACTGATAAGAAAAGTCTGTTTGACTGATTCTTACGCCAATCTGAAAAATCAGGAAAAGCCCAAAGCTGTGATTTCTTGTGGAAAAATACGAGGGCAAATTTTGGGGTACAACAGGGTGTTTGGTGTCCCATTCCCCTTTGATTTGGCTGATGACCAAAGCTGAATCTACAAATACATCTAAGGATTTGATTCCCAAGTCTATGGCAGCTCTGAGACCGAAGATGCACGCTTCGTATTCCGCCATGTTTTTTGTACAATTGAAGCAAAGTATGGAGGTAAAGGGAGTATGACACCCTTCTGGAAATATGAGTATATCACCAATACCACTTCCGAGTGCATTGGAGGCTCCATCAAAGAACAAGGTCCATCGGGATCCTTGTTCAGGTACGTCATGACCTGAATTCTTCACAGTTGTCTAATGTCATGATGTCTTCATCCGAGAATTCAAACTTCATGGACTAGTAGTCTTCTACAGCTTGGTGAGCAATGTGATCGACTAATACACTGTCCTTTATAGCTTTCTGGGTAGTATATTGTATGTCATATTATGTTAGGATCATCTGCCATCTCGCTATTCTCCCGGAAAGAGCAGGCTTCTCGAAGATGTATTTTATCAGATCCATCTTAGATATCAACAAGGTAGTATGAGTCAGCATATACTATCTTAGCCGGCAAGCAGCCCATGCCAGAGCGCAACAAGTTTTCTCAAGCAGTGAATATTTGGTTTCACAGTCGGTAAACTTTTTGCTCAGGTAGTAAATAACATGCTCTTTTCGGCCAGACTCGTCATGCTTCCCCAATACACACCCCATTGAGTTTTCTAAAACAGTCAGATACATGATCAATGGTGTTCCCTCGACTGGTGGCATCAACACAGGAGGCTCTTGTAAGTATTCTTTGATTTTGTCCAAAGCAACTTGGCAATCATCATTCCATTTAACCACTTGATCTTTCTTTAATAGTTTGAAGATTGGTTCACAAGTAGCTGTCATGTGAGAGATGAAGTTGTCAATATAGTTCAAGCGTCCCAAGAACCCTTTGACTTCCTTTTCAGTGCGAGGAGCAGGCATCTCTTGTATTGCTTTAACTTTGGCAGGATCGACCTCGATACCTTTGCTGCTGGCGATAAAGCCTAGGAGCTTACCAGACCGTACCCCGAATGTGAACTTGTTTGGATTCAATCTCAGCTTGTACTTCTTCAGTCTCTCAAATAGTTTTTGTAAGTGATCAATATGCTCTTCTTCTGTTTGAGATCTGACTATCATATCGTCTACTTAGACTTCTATTTCGTGATGTATCATGTCGTGAAATAGAGCTACCATGGCACGCTGATAGGTTTCCCTAGCGTTCTTTAGTCCGAATGACATCACCTTATAGCAGAATGTGCCCCACTGTGTGACAAATGTTGTTTTCTCCATGTCCTTAGGCGCCATTTGATTTGGTTCTAACCTGAGAATCCATCCATGAAGGAAAACACTTTGTGTTGTGTCGTATTGTCAACTAGGATATCGATGTGGGGGAGTGGAAAATCATCCTTAGGGATTGCCCTATTCAAATCTCTGTAGTCCACACACATTCGCACTTTGCCGTCCTTTTTGGGCACGAGAACAACATTGGTAACCCATTGGGGGTAAGAGGTGACAGCCAAGAATCCAGCGTTGAATTGCTTCATGACTTCTGCTTTAATCTTTTCTAACATATCAGGCCTCATGCGGCAAACTTTTTGTTTTACTGGCGGACAATCCTCTCTTGTAGGAAGACGATGTACCACAATATCTTCATCAAGTCCTAGCATGTCTTCATATGACCAGGCAAAGGCTACGACATAATCATGTAACAACTGAATCAGACGCTTCTTGACACTGGGTTCCAGATTGGCACCCACTTTGACCTCTTTTTTATCCTCTTCGGTACCTAGGTTGATCATATCCACGGGTTCCTCGTGAGGCTGACTGGTTCTCTCTTCTTGTTGTAGCAGTCAGGCGAGTTCCCCTGGTACCTCACAATCTCCCTCACCTTCGTCTTCGGCTTGGTAGATTAGATTCTCAGAGTTACAAAAGGCCATAGCAATATCGTTACCCATGGGATCCCGAATGGATGTATACCTGCATTGTGAGTGTGGGTGTGTGTAAGGGTATATCTATCTTTGAAAGAAAGTAAAATGTAAAAGAAAAACAATGAGCATAAAAGTTTGTATGTGAAAACGTCCATGATTCATTGATGTCATATGAAAAATGAGATAATAACCCTTACAAATGGACCATTGTGCCTCGGGTAAGCCACAAGTTTTAAGAGTGTGAATTGTTTTGAATATTACAGATCCAACAAAATGTAAAGACAAATTACTGAGGGATGAAATTGATCGGGACGAAGTCTCTAGCCTCCCAATTGTTGAGCCCTCCATTGAAAGTCGGGAAGATCCATTCCTCCAGGTTGCAACCATCTTCACCATCTTCCACTATGATGATTTCACGGTTGCTGATCTTTAAGGGTGGCCTTCTAGCACGGGCACGACGTACAACCTTTTGAGCATTTGAAGTGAAACCTAGGACAAACTTGTCATACTTATATGGGATATCTGGGAGTTGTCCCCAGATAGTGCATCATCCTTCTTCTACTACTACTTTAGCATCTTTCAGTGATGACATCCGGAGTGGAGGCCTTGTAATCTTGGGGACAGCCTTGGTCACTGCCACCTCTTGAGGGACCTCTTCAAAGTGTTGAAATGGAGTTTCAATGAATTCGCCGTCCAATTCCACATATCTGAAGGAATTGAGATGGCTGATCATGTATTCTTCCTCTCCATGGACAGTGATAATCTTCCCTTGAACTGGATACTTCAACATTTGGTGCAACGTAGAAGTAACAGCGCCAACATTATAGATCCATGGTCGGCCTAGTAGGAAGGCGTATGAAGGGAGGATGTCCATCACATAAAAAGTTGAATTGAAGGTTTGGGTTCCAACATTTATGGGAATGTCCACCTCCCCATGTACCATCCTCTTCGAACCGTCAAAAGCCCTTACCACTATATTGATTGGCTCTAAAGTCAACCCCTCACAGTCAAGTCTATCAAGAGCTTTTTTGGGTAATACATTCAAAGATGAGCCAGTATCCACCAAAACATGTGCTAGAGTGATGCCCCTAAATTCCACTACATGCAACGCCTCATTATGCTTTCTTCCCCTCGGTGTCAGATTAGCATCTGAAAAACCTAAACCATTATCCGCAGTTAGGTTGGCCACGCAGTCTTGAAATTGATCAGCAGATGTCTCTTGAGGTACATGGGCGGTTTTTAAGAACTTCACTAAGGCTTTTGCATGTGCCTCGGAACAGAGTAGTAATGTCAGAATGGAGATCTTAGAGGGAGTTTTCCCCAATTGTTCAACTACATCATAGTCGCTTCTCTTTATAATTTTTAAGATCTCCTTCATTTCCTTCTTGGAGGTCTCAGGGATAGTCAATGACTGAGCCTTCATCCGGACAGGCTCAACCATAACACCTTTTCCTCGAGCCTCCGTTAACTCGGAAGCAGGAGGGTCAGTAAGAATGATTACAGGGGTTGTAACGGCTTTGTAAATTGGAGTACTGTTGGAGATAAATATGGGTATGGGAGAAGCTTTTGGGGGAACAACAGCAGGAATGACTACGGGTCCAGAAACTACTTTTGGGGGAGCAATTTCTGGAGAAAAGATCCTACCACTTCGGGTAATTTTGCTAGTTCCTGCAATGTTACTGATGTCGGAGTCTTCTTTCTCGGATTTTGAATCTTCGGCGGCTGACCAGTCCTGTTTGATACCATGGTAGTAGACATCTCCTCCATAATTCCATGGTATGGTTTTGTCTGATGAGTATGGGACTGGTCCAGGCATTGGGATTATTAAAGGAGCTGCTTTCGGAACTGATGTAATTCTAACGGGTCTTTTGGTGGAGACCCTGGAAGAATTGGCGGAAATGGTAATGATAGAAACATCTTCAAAAAGGATAGGTGGAACATGAGTCTTTTCAAACAAAATCTCTTTGTTATCTATCAGGCACTGAATGCCTACTTTCAACAAAGGACAACCAGTTGGTGAGGATAAGCAGAGATGGCAAACTTTATTATAGCCCGGGAACACACCGGCTTTCAACAAGTTTATCTTAATAGTCGGAAGTGGGGTAATTAGTTCATCAACTGAGGTAACAAACAAATCTTCTTCAATGTCATTGGTATTGTGATCATGTCTGGGCGTAGGAGCAGAAATGACATTTGGCTTTTCAGGCGCATCTAACTCAATTTCTTTTGCTTCAATGAGGTCTTGTATTTTGTTTTTTAAGGCCCAACAGTTATTAGTATCGTGACCAGGACTTTCAGAGTGATATGCGCAACGGGCATTGGGATGATAATGAGGAGATGTTGTATTGGGGTTTTACGGAGCTTCTTTCAAGGTCACCAAGTTGGATCTTAGTAGATGAGGTAATACTTGAGACTGAGTCATGTTGATTTTGGTAAAATTATTGACTGGCCTTTCTATCCTTGTTTGATTATTTATTTGCTGATCAGACGCAGGCTTTGGGATCATAACAGCCCCCACAACTGGTCGGCGTTCGGCCCTATCTTGGTTTCTTTGTGGATATACGACAACCACCTCTTTCTTTCCGATAAAGGGCTTCCTTACAGCCGCTGAAAAAGATGTGTCTTTCTGGATCTTTCCATTCTTAATACCGGCTTCTATCCTTTCTCTGGTCAATATTAGTTCAATAAAACCAGCGGATGAACTTCCGATTAAATGATTGAAGAAGGGACCATATAAGGTGCCTAAGAACATGTCTACCAATTCTCTCTCAGATGGAGGGGGTTGAACTCTTCCAGCCAAATCTCTCCATTTTTGTGCATAGTCCTTGAAACCTTCATTGAAAACCATGGCTATACTCTGGAGTTGAGTACGGGTAGGAGCAAGATCAATATTATATTGATATTTCTTGTAGAAAGTTGCGGCAAGATCTTCTCAATTGTGAACGTTGGCTCTTTCTAGTTGGTAGAACCAGTTAAGTTGGGTCCCAGACAAACTGTCTTGGAAGAAGTACACCCAGAAGTCTTTATCAGCGGTATGGGGTTGGATTTTCCTCACATATGATTCGAGATGCATTTTAGGGCATGAGACTCCATAATATTTGGCAAACATAGGTACTTTGAATTTCGGTGGAATCACAATCCCCGACACTAGTCCCAATTCCTCAAAGTCCAAGCCTGACAACTTTTGGATTTCCATCGCGCTCAACCGCTCTTCAAGATGTTTATACTTGTCATCAGCTGGAGGATACTATTCCTCAGAGTAGTCCTCTTCTGATTCTGATGGGATAACTATTTCCTTGCCTTTCCCCTCTCCTTCACCGGATGTTGTTGCAAATTCCAAAGTCCTTCTTGTCTGCCCATGAAATCTTCTTCCCATGTTTAAGACTCTGGTTACCTTCTTTGTTTTCTTTTTCCTCTCTTCAGCCAGCAGAGTCTTCAACTCTTCTTGCCCCTTGGCTAGGTTCATGAGCAACTGTTGAAACTTCATATTCTGATCTTGGAGATCTTTCACTGTTTGCTCGAGATCCATCTTACTGAAATAAACAATAGAGAGATGAGGAGACTTGTTGCGAAAGACATGTTTATGTTATGATGAATGATATATGCATATGCAATGTTTTCAAGGATTTCAAAGATTCAAATTTGTTTTAGATAAAAAAGGAAACACACGTTATATTAATAAGATAAAGTTTGAGTACATCAATGCCCCTTGGACAAAATAATACAAAAACTCTAAGATAGAAAAGTAGTGCGCATCCTCTTTGGTGCAATGTAGGCATTCAGAGCCTGCTCCTCATGTAGTAGCCTAGTGAGTTTCAAAACCTTCTTCTCTCTTGCGTAGAATTGGGCTTAGAAAGTATCTCTCTCCCCTTTGAGTTGTATCCAATCCCTTTGTAGGTCTTCAAGAGATGTGGGCATGTCAGGATGTAGGATAGTGTATGGAACATCTCCCTTCATGACAGGCTCAATGATTACTGAGAGAATGGAGGGGTAAGGCATCATAAGACTCTAAGCGCGAGTTTGTACCCATTTGAGGTAAGGCTCAAGAGGGATGGAATTCTTGTGCCCCAAAGTCTTGCTATCCACCTTGTTTAGCATCCTCCAAGCTCAGATGAATCTCTGGCGAAGTCCTTGATTATCGTTGTCATAGTCAAACACCAAACCTTGAATCAGCATCTCGTACGGGCCATCCCTTCGAGCGTAACCAAACTGTCTTAAGGCCAAACAAAGGTTGTAGGTGATACCTCCCCTAATTCAAAGTAGAGGTACATTAGGGAATTCTCCATAACGGTCAACAATGATAACATTCTCTTTGGATCGAGAGGACCAATGAATGTCTGAATGTTTAAGCGTCATCAACCTTTGTGACCACCTTGAACCTTGCTCATTCTTTAATACAGATTGGAGAAGATGCGAAATAAACCATCTTTACAAGAGAGGAGTGAAACACATAAGGACACCTCTTTTCCTCATTGTGCGAGTGTGAAAAGAGTGTAGGATATCCCCTAGCAATGTAGGCACCGGGTTACGGGATATGAAGATTTTGACGGTGTTGATATCTATGAGTTGGTCAGGATTTGGAAACAAAACCATCCCATATATGAGGAGAGCCACAATTTCCTCAAAAGCTTACAAGTTTAAGGAATTCCAATAACTTTGGGCTTTCTCAAACAGGAACTTTGCTAGGAAACCTTTGACACCACTCCTTGTTTCCCAATGAGTTGTAACATCAGATGAGTGCAAGTGTAGAGCTTGAGAAATATCTTCTGGCTTTGGATCTCTTTCCGTACTGTTGAAAGGTAGTTGATTGAGAATGGGAATCCTAAAGAGTTGGGAGAATTCTTCCAAAGTAGGAACAAGTTGATAGTCAGGAAATGTGAAGCAATGATGCAAAGGATCAAAGAACTGAAAGAGCATCTTCATCATGTCCTCATCTGTGTTGGAGGTGACCAAGTTGAGTAGGAGACCACGTCTCTCGGTGAATGGAGAGTTTTCAGGAATCCTTGAAGCTAGCTCCTTTAATTATGGAGGGATTCTCACAAGGTTGACTTGAATAGTTTTCCTGCGAAGTGAGTCCATATCCTACAAAACAAGAACAAAGATGAATCCCAAAATCCTTGAAATGATTAGTGGATGTATATGATGTTCATGATGTCCATGATGTTATGTACAAGTATGCATATACAAACAAAGCAAACAAATTCTTAGTTTAGGCTTGCATGGAGTTTTATAGGTAAGTACCCTCTTGAAGTTTAGTTGGCTTAAACTTGTCCTAGTAATAGTAACCAGGTTCTAAGGAGCTCAATATCACTGGATTTTTTCCTTGGTCATTGTTTCAGCTCAAACCTCTTTAATGGCGACCGAAATATCCCAAGAAACCAAACCTTAATGAGTATAGCATCGAGTATCTACCAACTTCGGACTGCACCAAAGCCGGTCATCTCAATACATCCTAAATGGCCAAGTTGGTAAAGTAAAGGTTCTAACAGTTCATTAGTGCTTTATGATATCACTCAGCGGCCCTGTATTCTCTTTGATTAACTCAAAGGCTACCAGTACCCACAAATATGTCGCACTAACGTAGTTATTTCTTAGACCATGTCGGTATACCCCGCACAGTTTCCATAATGTATTGCTACTTACCTATAATGTATTCCAAATCCGGGTAGAGGATTCACACCCAAGCAAAGAACCATAATGTAAATCATACAAGTCAAACAATGTAAGCAAATAAATGTGATCTATCCCTAAGGTAACCCGACTTTTAGAATTTTCCCCAGTAGAGTCTCCAGTTCTGTGATACGGTGGGAGAACTGACTTGAAGGTTTGTGTTTTATCGCAAATGTTGCGGTTAGCAAGAGTCTCCACCGACTTTTCTTTTATCCAAAAGGAAAGGTGAAAAAGCACAGGAAAGACCTTTGAGATTGTTTCTTGAGTTCGGGGGGTAGATTATGAAAAGGGAAGGTATTAACACCCTTTTCATCCATGGTTTTCCATGGGCTCTTAGTTACTTGCTAGATCACTCGACCTTGTTTGAAATTGTACTTTGTGTGGTTTTGAAAGTATTTTGTAAAAGAGGCCATTGTTTAGGCAATCTTTGTAATGATTCTCGTTCGTAAGAATGTATACAAAGATGTTGATCTTTTTTTGAAAATTTTTTCAATGTTTGTAAGATGTTTGGAAATGTGTGTGTTTGTTTTGGAAATAGCAAGGATATTTGTTTTGAAATGGAGCAAGTAACTAAAAGTAATCTACCTACTCAAATGTCTTTCTTGTTTATTTTCTTTTCCTTTGACATTGTTGTCTTACCATTGATTTGGTAAGCAACCCTATATTTGGATGTAAACGGAACGGGCGTGGGTCATCGTATAGCCATAATTAGCAATGTTACAAAGTATCTTAGAATTTTTTAGGGACTAAGATCATTTTTGTAAGACAACTTTGAATAGCGTCATCGAGGGACTATGATCTTGTATTTGTTTGTTTTTGCTAAGACACTTTACATGCATAATATGGCCATTTTTATAAGGAAACCAAGTGGGATAACCCTAGGGGTGTTTTGTGTGCAAGTGTGTCATTTTCATGCTTGATTTTGTCTTGGATTAGGGTTTTCTATTTGATCGGTTTTATCTTGTCATGCAAACCCTAGTTACTAGCATGTTATGTAAAAGCGATAAATTGCGAAATTTAAAGTTACTACGCTATTAAAACATTTATGGGCGGGGGTATACAATTTATGAATGGGGATTGCAATAATATAAACCTAATTAATCTATTACAACTAAATTGAATATGTACAAATATTAGAATAAATAATATACAAGATGAATTAAATATGCAAAAGTATGTAAATGCAAAGAAGATTATGGTTTTGTTTTTTATGTGAAAAAAGTTTTAACCTAAACCTAATAAATAAATCAAAATTAACTTAAATCAATTAAGAAAATAAATTATTTTTTAGAAAAGATTTTTGAATAAACCCTAATTTTATTTGATTAAAAGAAAATAAATTTCTTTGAGAAAAAGTAAGAGTTTTTGTATTTTTTTTTTGTCTTGAAAATAATACATGGCATTATGAGGTATTTTGGTCCTTTTATATACTAAAATAATATGTTCAATAAGTATAAAGAAAAAATAAATATTAAACCTAGTTATAATTTAATTTACAAGAATAAAAATATAATATATAACTAAATAAAAATATTTTTTTGTGAGAAAAATAAAATAAAATAAGCTAAAATATAAATCTACCATTTTTATATTTTTTATGATATTTAATATTAAGAAAAATATGTTTAATAAAATAAAATAAAAGTAAAATAAATAAATAAAAATATATTGGGCCAGGGGTGTCATAAGCAAACAGGAGGTGGATGTGAGAAAAAATGACAAATCCCACAAAACAAAGGCCCACGCTGCAAAAAAAAAATGGAAAATGTGAGAAAATTGCAAAAGGCAGCGCGCTAAGGCTCGAACCCGTGACCTATAACATTTTTGCACGCTGCCTTATCACTGGGGTGGCTGTACATCCGTTTATAGAAACACAAACATAAATATATATTAGAAAACGCCTCCTGAAGGCAACTTCATCTTCAACCTTGAGCCATGGCCAGATCACCTGTATCTTCTTCATTTCTGCATAAAAATAGAAAGTTCAAACATGAAAATTATGGTGTTTCTTCCCACGAGTTCAACCATATAATTTATGTAAACTAAAAGTTAAAGATCAAAGCTAATTTTACTTGCCCTAATTTGAAACCTAATTTTTACAGAAATTTCAAATCCAAAATTCTCTATACACAGTTAATATAAATGAAAACTATGAACATGGTTAGCTTTAGTGCAAGGATATCTACATTTTGTTTTCACAAATCAGGACCAAATGATGCTTGTATGAAGAGATAGAAGTTTGAGTTTTTACCTCTTTCAGTTGAGATCACGAATGGAGTTTGGGCAAGTTTTGAGAAGGCCAGAGGATCTGTTTAGCTTGCCTGGACCTCCCTGAGTGTATTCCAATCCTTACTTTGTCTTGAAAGTCCCTGAATCTCCCTACTCAAGTCAACCTGCAAGCTTTATGTTTCAAAATGGTGGATGAAGGAGGAGGAGTTACAGTGAGGGAACAGGGGTCTGGATCACTTAGGTGTGATGTATGTTAAGTGTTTAGGTGGTTAAAACTCAAAATGCGCGAGTGGATTTGGAGATGGCTGAGTAAAGTTCAAAATTGTCAAACTATGGAAGATTTTCAATGGCAAAGTGTTTGGGAGTGTTTCTGAGTATTTTCATTCGTTTCTTATGTTGCAATACATTTGGGTATATGTATGGAAAAGTTTAGAGATCAACTCCACTCCAGATTTCTGAGTTATAGCCTTTTGGCTCTATAACTTGCTTTTGAAGAAAAGTGAGGAGACAAGTCCCTAAGTTTGTACAAGCATGATCTGAGTTGGTAGAGGCTCCAGGCAAGTTGCTTTTGGTTTTGACTTTGCTTGTGTGCAGAGAAAAAAATTGAGAGGCTCAAGAAGTGGAAAATTGCAAAAGTAAAGCTTTATCAAAATGGAAATGGCAACTTTGTGCCAAAAATGGAATTGTAACTTGGATAAAGGCTCAAGTGTTTGGATTAAAGCTCTAACAGTTGTGTAAACATTTAATTATGGAGTGAGAAACAAGTTTGAGGCCTGCAAAGCAAAGATTATGCAGCCTAGGCTTGGATTTGAATTTGTGTCCATCATGAAATGGCTTGAAATCAAAGTGATAAATCACCAACTTCATCTCTTCGATTCTCCCTACTCAAGAATTATCTCAAGGAGTTCTTAGAAATTTTGGAAAGCTTGCAATGTGGTATACAACTCATCTTTGAATTTCTTTTGAAAACTCCCTTTGGAACTATGTGGAAAATTGGCATGAAGTTAGGTCAAAAATCTGCCTAACTAGGGCAAAATTTCACTAAGTTATTTTAGTTCATGAGCATGTATTCACAAAATTATATCTTGAGATCCAAGCATTTTCATGATAAATTGTGTGAAGCAAAGTTGTAGATTTCATGGATATATACAACTTTCATGTTGGAAATTTCCTTTGACTCATCTTGCATCATGGTGAAAATTTGGCTCAAAGTTGAGAAAAAATAAGAACTTTTCTATACTTAGAAAAATTTTCTAAGTTAGGAAATTTCAAATTTTCAAAACAAAAATATTAAATCCTTGATTTCTTGATGAACAAGTTTCACATTTTGACATGTTTTGATGAATTGTGATCCTTGGCACTTATTTTGACCAAAAAGTCAAAGTTTGACTTTTTAGTGTACAGTTGACTTTTGATCAATTGATTGAAAAATTCATCTGTCAATCTAATGGATTTGTAATGTTTTTGAATCATGTTATTAAGTAAAGATGATGCAATTGAACTCTTGAAATCATGCTTCAAACCAATTGATCATTTGCTAGGTCAAATATTAGAAATTGCCCTTTCCCAGTCAAAACCCTAATTTTGACCATTTTGCCCTTTTGATGATTTGATCAAATTTCTCGAGGAATTATGGTCCAAACTTGATCAAATGATACACATGAGTCTAAGATGTTGATGTGGATAAAAAATTATGAAGTTTGACTGTAAATTGGCCATGGTTGACTTTTTCCCCAATACACTTGATTTTTAGGTCAACTGCTCAATTGACTGATCAAAAGTGTGATTCAAAGCTTGAAACTTTACATGAGTAATCTTAGGGGTCCCTAATGATCCTTGAAAGTCATATGAAACATTGATAATCCAAAAATCCTTGTGCAAACTCAAACCCTAATTTTGGTTATTAGTGCATGAGGAGGTGTCTTGAGCTGGTCAAACCCTAATGTAGTCCTGAGTCAAAGAGATCTTGTGAGAAAATTCTTGATAAGTGTGAGGGAAAATTTTGAGGTACAACAGTTTAAAAATAGTTTCTGACTTTAAAAAATTACCAAAAATTTTATATAAACATTTCTGATTTTTTATGGCCTCATTTGATTTTTCTTGGTTGATTTGAATATAATTGTCATTTTCCCCTCTTATTTTCATTTTAAAAAAACCCTTTTCTTTATTTTAAATACAATTTTATTTTTTTGTATATATTTTGGCTGATCTTGGACTATGAAATTTTGATCATGAGCTTTATTAACATCATTGGATCCATGGTGTTGAGTCTAACTCCATAAAAATAGATGAATGATTTTAATAATAGTTTGATTAGTTTTTTTGGTTCAAGTATGGTTTAATTCTTCTCCCATCCCTCTTCATCTTATCCCCTTCTTATTGTGTCATATGTTGTTAGAGGGTGATGTACATATCATCTCTCCAAGAATAAGACACATGAATTCCTATTGACGAGCCTCAAAATAGGTGTGAATTCTATATAAGTCCACTTACGATTGCTTAATATAGCACTAAATTTTGTCCTGATTCGAGAAATGATCATTCGTGGTCCAAACCTATGATTGTAAGCCCAAGTATGTTGATTTAAATCCTTTTATCCAATAACTTTGAGATTCATTGTTAGGAGACTTTGGTCTTATCAATCCTCTAATGAATCTTCATAAACTTTGGTCAAAGTGAATCACTTAAACATGATTGACCATTTAATGTTGCCTTGAGAATTTTAAATGGATGATATACTTGACAAAAAGCAAATGAAACTTGTTG
Source organism: Vicia faba (assembly GCA_948472305.1). Classification (NCBI taxonomy): domain Eukaryota; kingdom Viridiplantae; phylum Streptophyta; class Magnoliopsida; order Fabales; family Fabaceae; genus Vicia; species Vicia faba. The sequence continues at coordinate 1,525,288,820 of OX451739.1, read as the reverse complement.
ATGAGAGGATTTGGTTTTATCAATCCTCTAATGAGTTTCAAATTCAAGTTTCAAGATGTTCATTCAACTAACCTCTAATTTATAACAATTGACTTTATTTTGTGCTTTTATTCTATGCTTTTACTTTAAGCACATTTATTTTAGCATTTACATTTCATGTTATTTTCATCTTTTCTCATTTGAGAATTTTTCTTTTATGTCATTTTTCTTTTGCTCATTTGAGCTTTTCATTTATTTATTTTTTAAAATACTTAATAATCAACTTGAACCCTAAAAAACTTTAATGTCACTTGGACTACTTGGTTACTATCCTTGGCACTATGGAGATTATGAACTTCTTGGACTTAGGAGTAGAGACCTTAACCCACCTTGAGACCTTGTAACCTCAACTGTTATTTTCTCTGGAGTTCTTGGGGTTTACCCCAAGACATTAGGTTGTTTGTTTGTTTTGTGTGCAGGTTATTGTGATTACATGTTATGTTTGTGATCTGGAATTCATTTGTATACAGTCGTTACTCTGCAAAAATTTTGTGAAGACTTAATGCAATTGAAGCTTGGGTTCTTAAGAGGTTTAGTATCTTTGCTTGAATGGTTTCAATCCAAAGGATGGGAATTCTACATTGACTCATTATGTCAAGTGTTGGCTTCTTGTTGGATAGACAGTACTTTTCCCCTAGATTTTAATTTATGCCTTAGGATAGTCACTTCATCTCCTCTCATCTTCTTTAATTTCAAAATTATTCTCCCTCCTTTTGAAAACTCTTCTTCTTTTTTTTAACTCGAACCGCTTTTATAATAAACTTGGACTTAATTCCATGTATTTTAAAAATATTTTCTTAATCAAACTTTAATCAACTTAGTAATACCTTGACATTTTTGTGAGAAGACTAAAATTCAATCAATCTCATTCAAACCATTTAGCCACTTTGGCTTTCAATTTAAAATTTTCTCAGAAGATTAGACTATTGTCAATCCTTGTAGTGATGCGAACTACTATACTTCTATGATATGTAGTGAAGTGAGATATTTTCCACTTGGGTGTTGAGAGAAGCTTTGTTGATTTTTAAAATCTAAGCCATATTCTCCACTTTGAGATGACGCAAATTCTCCTTTCTCATGATTGTGGGTAGTAAGTGTGTTTTCCACTCGAATAAGACGATGATGTCTTGTCTCTTAAAATTAAACCAACACGCTTGTGTTTTAAAATTTTTAAAGGTGAACTACGTGTACCCTGATCCCCTATTGTATAAAAATATTTCTTTTCTCATCCCCATAATCTATTTTTTATATAACTCTTATAGCCAAAATACACAAATTTTCAAAGAGGTTCCTGCGAAGTACCATAGATGTTTAGGGTGCTAATACCTTCCCTTTGCATAAACAACCCCATAAATTAGATTATCTCCCCCTCTTTTTGGGTTATTCGCTCTTTTCCCATTCCTTTGGAAATAATAAAGCACGGTGGCGATTTTTTATTTGATCTGTGCGAGTCAAGTCAATCCAATGGCTTAGTCTTAACATTTCTACCGCTACAGGTAGGTTATGAAAAGGGAAGGTGTTAGCACCCTTTTTATCTGTAGTTATCTACGGGCTCTTAATTGCTTGATCACTTTGAAATGCTTTTGTGTTTGTGTAAGTTTGAAAATATTTTGAAAATGCCTAAGTTTGAAAAACATTGCAATGATTCTCGCACAATTGAGAATGTATACAAAGTGTTGGTTTTGATAATATTTGTTGAAAATGAATGTTTGGAAAGATGTTTGAAATATGCCAATGTAAGGCCATTTTGTAATGATTCTCTTATCGTTGAGAATGTATACAAAATTTTTGTTTAAAAAGTGTTTTGAAAGTGTGAGGTGTAAATGGTTTTGTTTGTGAGCAAGCAATCACGAGCAATCTACCTACTCAAAAAAGTCTTTATACTTTTCCTCCTCCTTTAGATAGTTCTTGTCTAATTCCTCCTCCTTTAGATAATGCTTGTCCACCATTAGTTATTAAGGAGCCATATCATTGGATGTGAGGGACAAGCGTGGGTCGTCGTACAGTCATAGAAGGCAACTTGTAAGATATTTTAGAAATTTTCATAAGGGACTAAGATCATTTACCGAAGGCAGCATTTGAAGGTTCATCGAGGGACTATGATCTTTTAATGGAGGGTCTTTGCTAAAATATCCCACGTTCGAGGAGCATGACTGTTTAAATCCGAGGCAACAAGTGTGAGTTACCCTAGAGGTGCAAGTGTGCAAGGTGTTTGATTTCAAGTATTTATCTTTGAATTAGGGTTTTGCTAATATTTATTTTAAGATCTTTCCATACAAACCCTAATTACTAGCAATAATAAGGAAAGCGATAAATTGCAGAATTTAAACGTCCTACGCTATTACAATACTTTTGGGGATGGGGGTACAAGTTTGTGGATAGGAGGAGGAAAGCAATAAAGCCCTAATTATTATTATAAACCAATGAATATAAATTATAACAATAATTATGCACAAAATGTAGAGATGAAGAAGAAATTGCTTTTAGGGTTTTTAATAAAAAGAAAGATTTAATAGTTAACCTAATTACATTAATTGGATTTAATTACAAAAGAAATTAATTAATTATTTAATCAAAACCTAAAATCTAAGCCAATTGAATTTAAGAAGAAAACAAAACCTAAGTCTAAGTAATTTATTTAGAAAATAATTTAAATGTTAGTATTGATTTGGAAAATATTTTTACAATGTAAAAGAAAATAATAGAACTTAATTTAATAAAAAATATAATAAAATATTTAAATTAAATTAATTTAATAAAAATATTTTTTAGTTTGAATAAAAAAATATATAAATAATAAATAATGAAAATATAAAATAAATGGGTTGTGGTTTTGAAAAGCAAAATGGAGGTTAAAAAGCAAAATGGGGCGCTGGGCCCAAAAAAGTTTTTGTTGGCAATCAGAAAAAAGAATTAAAAAAATGGTATGGACTTGAGTATTGTAAAGTAAAAGGGGGTAATAATCATAAATTCAGATTAGGCCCAAAGCAAAGACCCAGCGTCTATTTTGATTATGTGTGGCTAGCTTTTGAAGGTGTATCATACACTTGCCGTGTGGTGTCTTAGATTCAATCAGACAATGATCCAATGGTGATGAGATGAAGGCACTTGATACACGAGCATGGCTTGCTTGCACATAATCTATAATGTAAATGTTAGAAAAAAGAAAAATGCCTCAAGCCTGGATCAAACCCAGGACAAGGCATGGTTACGACTTATACGTGCGCGTTCTACCACTGGGGTGACTATACATCTGGTGTTTAATACACGAACCAATAAATATATTACAAAATCAGTCCTGATTATTACTTCATCTTCTTCCTCGCCCTAGAATGTTGATCAACATTTTTGAAATCTGTAACTTTTTCATTTCTCAACCAAATTGGAAAATGTAAACATGAAAGTTGCTTGAAATTTAACCACAATTTCAACCATGTAAATAACTTAAGCTAAAAATCAAAGATGAGCACGAATTTTATCTAGTACCAAATTAAACCTAATTTTTCCAGAAAGTTCAAACTCAAAATTCGTATCACTCATGCAACATAAATGAAATCTAAGGTCATGGTTAGCTTCAGGGCTATGATGTCTACATTTTTTATTCACAAAGTAACCATTAATGATGCTTGTAGAGAGAGTTCAAAGTTGAGAAAACTTACCTCAAAACTGGAAATCGTGTTTGATGATTGAGCACTCCTTGAGATGTTGTGATGATCTAGATAGCTTCACTGAACCTCTAGAAAGCTAATGCAATGCTTACTTTGGATTGAGAGTGGCTGTATTGTTCTAGAGAAGTCAATGTGCAGAGCTTTTTTTTTATGGAAGATGAGGAAGATGATGTTACAGTTGTGTTGCAGGTGTTTGGATAGCTTCTATATGAGTTATAGAAGCTTGGTGATTAATTAAAATGGAAAATGCACAATTGGATTATGAGATGGGTATTCAAAGTCAGAATATGGCACAAAAATGGTGTTTTGGTGCAAGTTCTGATTTTATGGAGTTTGGGAGAGTTTCAGGGCTTGTCCATTCATGTTTTACTTGCATAATAATGCCTCTATTTATAGGGAAAGGTTTGAGGGCTTGAAGTGATCAGAAAACAAAGATAACATGTTTTGGTATTGAAACTTGTTTTTGAAGCAAAGTTGAAATTCATGGTTTCAATGTGAAGTACAAGAGCTTGTAGGGTGGTTAACAGGTTGTAGATGTGTTTTTTCTTGCTTTGCAATGTTTTGGAGTCTGAATTAACAATGTAGGGGCTCAAGAAGAGTTGACATTGGGATTAAAGTCACTTTTCCAAAATGGAAGTGGTGACTTTGTGCCAAAAATGGAAAATCAACTTGGACAAAGCTTCAAACACTTGGATAATGGATACAACAGTTGTGTAAACATTTAATTATTGAGTGATTATCAAGTTTGAATCATGAAAAGCAAGATTTATGCAGCATGGCTTGAGATTTGTTCAAGTGTTCTTCATGAAAAGGACCTATAATTCAAGAATGGATACCCAACTTCTTATCTTCGATTCTCCTAGCTCAAAAATGATATATTCAAGTTCTTGGCCATTTTGGAAAGCTTGCAAAATTGTCTACAACCTTAATGTTGACCACTTTGGCTAAATCAAGTTGGAGCTAGGTGAAAAATTGCCAAGAAGTTAGGACAAATTTTTTTTCCTAACTTGCGAAAATTTTCACTAAGTGTTTTATGAAAAATGTCATGACTTCATGGGCTTATATCTTCAAATATAAGCATTTTTTGGACATCAACCCTCTAATACCAAGTTTTAGATTTCATCAAGATCTACAGTTTTCATGTTAAAAGTTTTCCTCGAATCATCTTGCATTTTGGTGAAAAATTGTCATGAAGTATTGAAATTATCAAGGTTAAAACACTTAGAATTTTTCTCTTGGAAATGTTGACTTTTTATGGACTTTATTGACATTCTTGATTCTTGATGATCAAGTTTGATATTTTTGAGTACCTTGATGAATCTTGACCTTTGAAGTTCAATGTTGATCAAAAAGTCAAAGTTTGACTTTTTGTGTATCAGTTGACTTTTCATCAACTGGTCAAGTTTCAACTATCAATTCATTGATCTTGAAAAATGCTTTGGTCCATGAAGTTAGTTCAATATTTCGTGTTTGAGTCCTTAAGATTATGCTCTAAGTCACTGAGTCATATACTATGTCAAAAGTCGATGATCAGTCATTCTCAATCAAAACCCTAATTTTGACCATTTTGCCCCTTTTATGAATTGAGTACTTTTCTTGAGGCATTGGGATCAACACTTGGTAAATTGATAAATATCACTTCAAACTGTTAATTGTGGCCAAAAGTCATGAAGTTTGACTGTATTTTGACCAACAATTGACTTTTTACCCAATACAGCTGATTTTTAGTCATTTGAGCAATTGATTGGGAAAATTTGTAGTGCAAGACTTGAAACTTGGTATGAGCAATCTTAGAGACATATAATGAACAATTAAAGCCATTTGAGGCATCAAAAGTCCAATTGTCCTTGAGAACAAAAAAACCCTAATTTAGAGGCTCAGTGCTTAGGAGGTGAGCTTATTTGATCAAACTCTTGGAACTTCTTGAGCATTTGAGATCTTTTGTGAGAAATATCTTGAGAATAGAGAGGGAAAGTTTTGGGGTACAACAGATGCCCCTGTTCAATCTTCTTAAACCTGAAGAGTTAGATTGGCTTGTTCGCCATTCGTGACTTGAGGGTAGAAGATGATTGAACACTTAAGTGCCCAGAAATTTGCACTCGCTTGTGCACGAAGTAAGACTGTTTTTTTTATTATGTCGAGAATGGGATTAAAGATTCCATTCAAAGCTAATTTTTGATAGAAGTATCAGAATGAGTCTACGCTCGACTGTATCTGAAGAAATGTCAGAATAAATCTTTGGTCGATTTAATCTAAACTAGAAAAGGTCTACCGAGAGAAGTATCAGAATAAATCTTTGGTTGATTTGATTTGAGCTAGAAGATGTCTTTAAATCTTTAACTGAGAGAAATATCAGAATAAATATTTGGTCAATTTAACCTGAGCCAGAAAAAGGTCTACTGAGAGAAGTATCAGAATAACTCTTTAGTCGATTTAATTTAAGCCAGTAGATGTATTTGAAAATCTTTAACTGAGAGAAGTATCAGAATAAATCTTTGGTCGATTTAATCTGAGCCAGAAAAAGGTCTACTGAGAGAAGTATCAGAATAAATATTTGGTCAATTTATTTTGAGCCAGCAGATGTTTCGAAAATATTTAACTGAGAGAAGTATCAGAATAAATCTTTGGTCGGTTTAATCTGAGCCACAAAAAAGTCTACTGAGAGAAGCATCAGAATAAATCTTTGGTTAATTTAATTTGAGCCAGCAGATGTTTGAAAATCTTTAACTGAGAGAAGTATCAGAATAAATCTTTGGTCGATTTAATTTGAGCCAGAAAAAGGTCTACTGGGAGTGTTTATCATGCAGATATTTTCCTTGTCTTGGCCTACAATCTATTTCAATGATATCAGTCTATTGATTGATATTTCCTGAAAAGGTAGAGAGTTAGTTGTATGCAATGTATGAAATGCATTACGTAATCATGTTTTCAAAATAAATGAGATTGTGCTATATGTGTTTTGTATGCATATGTTATGATGTATGTATGAATATGAAATGTTGTTGAAGTGTATCTTTGTCGAGGAAAATAAATCCCTGACTTATCAGTGGGGGATGAATAGTGTGTTGATAACACTTGTTTTTTACTCGGATTTCACATGTTATTTAGGTTTTTTATTATTGTTTTCACGTATTATGCCCATCTTTTGTTTCCTTTTCAGGTATTTCAAATATCCAGAGCTCCCCTGAAGAAATGAAGGAAAACAGGCTGAAAAACAGGAGTTTAGGTCAAATTTGCACTCATGGCGTCCACCATGGCGCCATCCATAGGATACGCCATGATGTGGACCACCTCCTGCTGACCTCAACTGCCACGTTCCCCACTTCCTTTCATTTACACTCATGGCGGGCACCATGGCCTCCATGGTGGGCGCTACCTTTAGACGATGTCCCCCCCCCCCTAAAAGGAGTTGGGGGGCATTCCTGTGATTTCTTGCATTCCTCATCCTCTATAAATAGAAGTTCCTGATTTCATTTCACTTAACCCAAGCTTAGTTGCAAACTTGATCCAAGCATAGTTGCGAACTTAAGCCATATAATTTCACCATTGTAAAGCGATAATTCTTCACATCGGAGAATATTGCATTGTTGATTGAGTTTGTGATCGAGTTCGTAGATTGAGTCTGTAATCGAGTTTGGAGCACTTCGGAAGAAGTTTATCTTGCCACATTTATTTTCAACTACTGTTTATTTCCAGTCGCATTTTACTTCCAGTTTATACCAGATTTAAAACCTCCCTGTTTGGAGCAGGTTTCTATTTATTTCCCGCACCTGCTTTTACTTTGTTTATTTCCCGCACTTCTTTTACTTTATTTATTTCCCGCATTGCTTTTACTTTGATTAATTCCCGCACCTGCTTTTACTTTGTTTATTTCCCGCACTGCTTTTACTTTATTTATTTCCCGCACTGCTTTTACTTTGTTTATTTCCCGCACCTGCTTTTACTTTGTTTATTTCCCGCACTGCTTTTACTTTTTTTATTTCCCGCACCGCACTTTAAATTATTTACTTTCTCGCATGATTTATTTTAACATGTTTGTTTACATTCCCATGTTAGGCTGAACCTTACTAGGCTAAAATGTAAGGAATCTAGTTAGATCGATATTCCAAATAATGTGTCAATAGAAATGCTTATGGGCTATTTTGGTTTTTAATACGAGTTTTCTGTACTTTATTGTTGTTGGGTAAGATCGAAAGCCGTTTAACCCTTTGTTAAACTCGGTTAGTTCTAACTGGTCAAAGGAAGCGAAAGCGCTTTGTCCGGTTAGTTAGGGATTTTTATTATCAAAGAAATCAATTTTGAAACTATTTTCGGACGCGTTTGTAGGGTTAAAGTTAGGTTCCCTTTTTATTAGAAATTCCAGATCAAAATACTTTTCAACTTGGTCAAGTACTCTATTTCTTAAAAATAGGTTTATTACTTTAACGCAATGCACGCCTTTTTATAAGTGACAATAAGAAGGTCTGATTAGAGAGTAAACTCGGTTCTAATTACGCGAAAGCGACAGTTCCTGTTAAATTAGTTCTTTTCTTTAGTAGAAAATATTGCTCTATAAGTAGTTCTATTCCGAAGCATTGCGAATATTATCTGACTACGTGAATTACATTCGACCCTGCTTTTATATCTGAAGTTTATTTCGTTGCACTTTACTTTCTTGCATGCTAAATTCCTTGTTTAATATTGACTTAGCTAAACAACGTAACAATAGGAAACGATAGATTGATGATTGGTCTTTGTGGATCGATAATATTTTATATTACTATGATGCGATTCATACACTTGCGAATACACCGCATCAAGTTTTTGGTGCCGTTGCCTGGGAGAAATTTCATCTAATTTCGCACCCTATAGTCGCACCGTCTAGACTATATTTTACAGTCCGATTAATGCGAAGATCTCGCAGTGCCGGAACCTTATTCAATCCTTTAGTAGAACCTGAACGTTACATCCATTTTCTTCGTAGAATTAGAAAAACTATGGCCAAGAATCGTAACCAAATACCCCTTAAGGAATTTGCCCAACTGTCAGATGAGGAACCTAGTACAAGTATCGTAAACCCAGCTATAACCACAAATAATTTCGAACTAAAACCCTCATTGCTACAATTGGTGCAACAAAATCAATTCGGTGGTCTCGCTACTGAGAACCAGAATCAACACTTAAAAACTTTTATACAATTAGCAGACACTTTAAAATGCAATGGTGCTTCGCCTGAGGCAATACGACTAAGATTATACCCTTTTTCCCTCAGAGATAAAGCACGAGATTGGTTAGATTCCCTTCCACCTAATTCAATAACAACCTGGGAAGACCTTAGGAGAGTATTTCTCGCAAGATATTTTCCGCCCAGCAAAACTGGTGTCCTTAGAAACCAAATCACTAGATTTAACTAAAACCTGGGAGAATCACTTTTTGAAGCTTGGGAGAGATATAAGGACCTGTTAAGAGCCTGTCCACACCATGGCCTAGAACAATGGCTAATCATCCACACCTTCTATAATGGACTCCATTACAACACAAAGATGTCTATCGATGTTGCCGCTGGTGGCGCATTGATGAATAAACCTTACCTAGAAGCCTGCGCTTTCATTGAGGACATGGCCCAAAACCATTACCAATGGGGAACATAACAAGATACGGTAGAGAAAAAGGAGACCCAAGGAGGAAAACATGAGATAATTTCTCTAGACATGATGCAAGTTAAAATGGACGCTCTTGCCTTAAAAGTTCAAAACATGTCTCAAAACCCTAATACTGTAGCCGCAGTAGCTTCCAAATACGAACTCTGTGGGACTCAAGGACATCAACCTGTGGAATGTAACTTGTTGAATGAGCCTTGCTCAGACCAAGTAAATTACACCCAAGGAAACCCATTTTCAAACACTTACAACCCCGGATGGAGGAATCACCCAAACTTTTCTTATAAAAACAATAGCCCAATATAAAACTCTGCACCTCCGAGACCTACAGGTTTCCAAGCCCAAAGACCAAATCAACCTATGCAAGCTGTGGCACCCAAACCAAACCTTGAGAAAATCATGGAAAATTTCATTTCAGCTCAAACCCAACAAAACAAAGAGTTCCTAAATCAGAATATTCACGTAAACGAACTAATCACGCAATTAGGAACTAAGGTTGATAAGATAATTACGCATAACAAGATGCTTGAAACCCACATCTCGCAGATAGCCCAAACACAAGCCCCACAAAATACACCTGGAGGACAATTCCCTGGACAACCTCAACCAAATCCTAAACGGCAAGCTAATGCCATTTCCTTACGAAGTGGGACTACTTACGATGGACAATCCAGCCATGAGTACACCCTCACAACCTAAGACAAATGTTTTACCTACAGACCAAGTGGAGGAACCAGAGGAACCCGAAAAGCAAAAAGAACCAGAATTAAAAGATAAAAATAATAAATCACCACCCCCGTACAAACCCCCAGTCCCATTTCCACAAAGACTTAAACAAACCAAACTTGACAATCAATACCAGAGATTCGTTAAAGTTATAGAAAAACTCCATGTAGAGATTCCTTTCACCTAATCCATCACTTAGATACCATCTTATGCTAAATTCCTAAAAGATATCCTGACCAACAAGCGTAGACTTGATGATCCCAAACCTATCGAATGCAATTTTATTTCAGAAAATAAACTTGCCAACAAAAAAGGATCCAAGAAGTTTTTCCATTCCTTGTATCTTAGGAAATCATACTATTGACAAAGCCTTCTTAGATCTAGGAGATAGCGTCAGCCTTATGCCTTTAGCAGTTTGTAGAAGGTTAAACTTAGGAGAATTGCAGCCGACTAAAATGTCTCTCCAGCTGGCTGATAGATCAGTTAAGTATCCTATAGGCATACTTGAAGACATACCAGTTAAGATTGGTCAGCTATATATCCCAACTTATTTCATGGTTATGGATATTAAAGAAGACGAAGAAATCCCAATCCTCTTAGGTAGACCATTCATATCAATAGTCGGAGCCATAATTAACGTTAAGAAAGGAAAATTAACATTTGAGGTGGGTGATGAGAAGATAGAATTTATTCTTTCAAAGTTCTTAATGGCACCAGTCATAGGAGATGCTTGTTATGCCATCGACGTCATTGATGAGTGTATATTGGAACTTAAGCGAGAGGAATCTAACAAAAATATTAAGTTACCTTCGACCCCCATTATGGAGGACAATGGATTTAAAGGTTTAGAACCTTACATCGATGACAACCTCTATGAATGTTTATCACTTACTCCCGATCCCATGCCTTGCCCTTTGAAACCATCTTTAGAACTGAAGGAACTTCCCAAGAACCTCAGATACGAATTCTTAGATAAAGAGATGAATCATCTTGTTATAGTTAACGCTATTTTAAGTCAAGACGAGACAACTCAACTCTTAGAGATCTTACGAGAATATCCCTCAGCTTTAGGGTATAACATCTCCGATTTAAAAGGAATAAGTCCATCGGTGTGCATGCACCAGATCTTGTTAGAGGAAAACTCAAAACCCTCAAGAGAACATCAAAGAAGAATAAACCCTATAATGAGCGATGTTGTTAAAAGAGAAGTTATTAAGTTACTAGAGGTTGGTATAATTTACCAAATATCATATAGTAATTGGTTGAGCCCTGTGCATGTGGTGCCAAAGAAAGGAGACATCACAGTCATAGAAAATGAGAAAGGTGAGCATATTGCTAAACGAGCAGAAGGAGGTTGGCGTATGTGTATAGATTATAGAAAATTAAACAAAGCAATCAGGAAGGATCATTTCCCTCTTCCATTTATAGATCAAATGCTCGAACATCTAGCCATACACTCGCACTTTTGTTATCTATATGGATACTCGGGATTTTTCCAAATACCTATTCACCCTGAGGATCAAGAGAAAACAACCTTTACCTGTCCTTATGGAACGTTCGCCTATAGACGAATGCCCTTCGGACTCTGTAATTCCCTTGCCACTTTTCAACGTTGTATGATATCTATATTTGCAGATTACCTAGATGGAATAATGGAAGTTTTCATGGACGATTTCTCGGTGTGTGGATTCAATTTTAAAGATTGTCTCTCCAACCTCGAAAAAATCCTTGAAAGGTGCGTAGAGGTGAACCTAGTGCTAAACTGGGAAAATGCCATTTTATGGTTAATGAAGGTTTAGTATTATGACACATTGTCTCTGAAAGAGGCATTGAGGTCGATAACGCCAAAATTAAAGTTATAGAAAACCTCAGCCCACCTAAAACCATTAGGGAGATTAGAAGTTTTCTTAGACATGTTGGTTTTTATCGGCGTTTTATAAAAGACTTCTCTAAAATAACAAAACCTTTGACTAATCTTCTAATGAAGGACGTTGAATTTGTTTTCTACGAGAAATGTCTCGAAGCTTTTAAATATTTGAAACAAGCACTGATTTCAGCTCCGATCATGCAACCCCCAGATTGGACACAACCTTTTGAAATCATGTGCGATGCCAGCGATTATGCAGTTGGTGCTGTTCTAGGACAACGAAAAGACAAGAAATTATATGTTATATATTATGCTAGTAGAACCCTAGATACCGCCCAGCTCAACTATGCAACAACAGAGAAAGAATTACTGGCAGTAATTTTTGCGATAGATAAGTTTAGGTCCTACCTAGTTGGAGCAAAGATCATTGTTTACACTGATCATGCTGCCATACGTTATCTATTAAATAAAAAGGATGCTAAACCTAGATTACTTAGATGGATCCTGTTACTCCAAGAGTTTGATCTGGACATTAAGGATAAGAAAGGCACAGAGAATGTTGTTGTTGACCACCTCTCTAGATTAGAACACTTAAAACCTGACTTATTGCCTATAAATGATGATTTCACCTATGACAGACTTATAGATAAGACTGATGATTTCGAGCCTTACAGAGATAAAGATTTTGAAAAAATTTCAGTAATGAAGAGCGTACCTTGGTACGCTGATTTTGTAAACTACCTTGCTGCAGATATCATACCCCCTGATCTGAATTACCAACAGAAAAAGAAGTTATTCAAAGATGTTAAACATTTCTACTGGGATAAACCGCTCCTATTCAAGAGAGGAATAGATAATATTTTTAGGCGTTGCATCCCAGAAGAGGAAATAAAAGACATCATCAGACACTCTCATTCTGCACCTTATGGTGGACATGCAGGTATATCTAAAACGCACGCCAAGATTCTTCAAGCAGGCCTCTATTGGCCAACTTTATGGCGCGATGTTCATGCCTACATTGTCAAGTGCGACCGATGCCAATGCACCGGGAACATATCGAGACGTGATGAGATGCCAATGAGGAATATCCAGAAAGTTGAACTCTTTGATGTTTGGGGTATAGACTTTATGGGACCATTTCCACCTTCAATGGGAAATAGGTACATTTTGGTAGATGTGGACTACGTGTCTAAATGGATTGAGGCTATTGCATCACCCACAAACGACACAAGAGTGATAGTCAAGTTATTTAAGAATATCATTTTTCCGAGGTTTGGAACACCCCGTCTCGTTATAAGTGATGGAGGATCACATTTCTTATCCAGAATCTTTGATAAGCTCTTGAGTAAGTATGGAGTGAAGCACAAAGTAGTAACACCTTATCACCCATAGACTAACGGCCAAGTAGAAGTGTCTAACAGGGAGATTAAACAAATCTTAGAAAAAATCATTTCAATTTCCAGAAAAGATTGGTCTCAGAAGTTGCATGAAGCACTATGGGCCTATAGAACAACTTTTAAAACCCCTATTGGAATAACCCCTTACCAGTTAGTCTATGTAAAATCTTGTCATTTACCATTCAAGTTAGAGCATAAAGCTTATTGGGCCATTAAGACCCTGAATTTGGAATATTTGACTGCTGGTGAAAAGCGCATCCTTGACATTCATAAATTGGAGGAATTCTGCCAGTCTGCCTATGAGAATGCTATAATATATAAAGAAAGAACCAAAACTTGGCATGAAAGAAGAATTGTAAAGAAATATTTCAATATAGGCGACCTTTTTCTCCTTTTCAATTCTAGGTTGCGACTTTTTCCTGGCAAGCTACGTTTAGGATGGACTGGTCCTTTTGAGGTCTCTAGAATCCTAAGATTTGGAGCAGTCGAGATCAAGAACAATTATTGTAGCCCATTCATCATCAATGGGCAGAGGTTGAAGCACTACGAAGAAGGTGACATTCCCACCAACTACTCCAGCCACACTCTGATTGATCCACCAGTACCAGTTTCTGATATATGAAGCTTACTCGTCAAGCTAACGACGTTAAACAAGAGCTGCATGGGAGGAAACCCATGAGTTTATTTTTATTTTTTTACATTTATTTACTTTTTACTTTATCAAATTTTATTTTTATCTTTATACTAACAGTTGCAAAATTTATGATTCCAGGCATCACCTGCTAGCCGTCTTTGCTAACTACATTTTTCAGGATGGAGCATTTCGATGACATGCATGTTTCCTTCCGAGATGACACTCAAAGACAATGCGGTCCTTTCACAGTGACCCATGGCACCGACCAAATATCCAGACCAGATTTGCATGGAAGCTCTTGGCTTTGAAGCCAGTATCAAGTATCTATGCAACCAGCTAAAGTGGGACAAGTATGCAGATGACCTAAATGTGACCTACAGGAACCTCACCTTAGAATTCCTCAATTCATTCGAGTTTGAGCCCTATAATGGAAAGGATGGATATCTCACTTTCAGACTATCCGGGATAGAATAATGTTTTACCTAGAGGGAGTTTGGCGACTTGCTAGGCTTCCAGACCACACCCGATGCTATACCTGAGCTACCAGTTGGCTATTTCATGACTAGGGACATAGAGAAATTCTGGAGAGATATTACTGCTGGAGGGAGCCTTGATCCTTCCACTCAGTTATCCCCTGTTATTCACAACCCTGCTTTCAGGTATTTTCATATGGTTATTGCTCACACTTTCCTAGGGAAGGCCGACACTGATACCCATGTTAGCGAGGAGGAGATCTTTTTCCTCTACTGTGCGACCCAGTCTCGCCCTGTAGCCTGTGGAAATTTTCTGCTGTGGAATCTCATGATGACTTCTAAGTCTGCTGAAGGTATCCTCCATGTGGGAGGGACAGTGACTCAGATTTCTTCTGCTTTGGGTCATACAAGTAAGTTATCTCACCTTACCTCCTATTGTGGATATACTACAATGGACATTGATTTTTGTTTGGATCGTGGGCTGATGAGAAGAGTCTACTTTAATCCCAACCAGTATAGACTCCTGATTGATAATGAAACCGTTCACTATTTTACCTTGCCTGATCCCATGATGACCAATGCCTATAACCCTGCCAATTGGACATATGACTTATAAGGTCTTGGAGAGACCTTGGACGAGCGAAAATCACCTCCAGTACTTGAGTATCATCCATGTCCATCGCCAAAAAGGACCACTGTATTCTCTAATAATTTCTCTTTGCAGCAACCCGACATCTATGCACAGGTTGCTGAGCTGCGTAGAGAGGTAGCCCAACTTTGTCAGACAGTTGAAGACCTCTCTCTTCAGGTTATGGTTTCCGATGCTACTCACTCTACTGAGGCAGACCTCCTACAGCAGGAAATTGATGATCTTCGCAGTAAGTTAGCTGCAGCTCATGGTCCTGAGTCGACCACAGACCCTACCACTCCTTGATGATCTTGATTCATATCTGCACTATTTTGTTGTTTTGTTGTTTCTTTTATCATGTTGTTTCCTTTTTTCAGACTTATTTATTTTTATGCCTAACTCTTGCATTATACTTTCTTTTTATTTTTTGTGACTTACCATGATTAAGTATATTTCTTTTTATTTTTATTTTTATTTTTTTCTCTTTAATTAATTGTTTATTTTTTTTTTTTATGAGTTTATTATTTTCAAGTTATAAACATAAAAGAAAAGAATTCAATACACCAATCCTTGGAAGCACCAAATGAAGAATTGTTGTTTGCACCTACGAGAAGAAATTGGAATAAGAAGCCCAAACCAACAAAACAAAGAAATTTGAGCCCAGCCCAATTTTCGAACATGGCGCCCGCCACCAAGACCATGGCGCCCGCCATGGGGTCTGGGATTATAACGGGATTTTCAAAAACCTCCCACTTTCTCCATTTTCAACCCCAAAACCTCTCATTTTCTCAACCACCTACTACCCCATTAACCACCCAACAACTCTCATTTTCTTAACCACCTACTACCCTATTAACCACTCCAACATCCATTTTTCTAACCATCATAAAAATTCAAACTTTTTCCTCCCAATCTCCAACACCCATTTTTGAAACCCATTTTTTTCAATTTTATTCCAAAGGAGCAACAATGGAGTTCAACAGATACATTCTTCGTGAAGGAAAACCCAGAGACCGACAACCGAAAATCCTTGAAAAATTTCAAGGACGAGAAATTGTCTCAACCAGGTATGTCGATAAAGACTGTCTGTATACTTTAGGACTTTATCATAGTTATTTTCATTTAGCTGACATCCTAGGATTACATGACACTTTTACTAGAAAAGAGCCCACCTTTGAGAGTCTAACTCGGGAATTCTTAAGTTCCCTAATTTATTTGGTTCACCCCGACACTGCTAGTACCGTCGGTACAGTTAAATCTCGTATGTTTAATGTTGAATATGAATATAGCACCGACGAACTAGCAGCTCTGTTGGATATTCCTCATGGTGATGGCGCTATTTATGAGACTCCTTTGGATTCTGAATGGTCCACTGATGCATTTTCCTTCTGGCATCTATTGTCAAACTCTTCTATAAATTCTTTTGAAGGAGTTTTAGCATCATTGATCCATAACCCGGCTATTCGAATTTTTCGATATATGCTCACCTGTACTATTTTTGGCCGGGAGAATCCAAATAAGGTAAATGCTAGAGAACTTCTATTTTTGCAGGGTAGTCTCACTAATAGAAGAATTAATTCAGTCCCATTTATGATTTCTCACATGATTGTTGTCCCGAGACACACAGCGACCATAGCTTTTGGAGGACTAGTTACATCTATTGCTAGAGCTCTTCACCTTAACGCTGAGATAGCTACCCTTGCACCCCTGCCTCCCCACACAATTAATTTGAAATTTCTAAAAGATATGAAATTGTGCAAGTTGAGGAGAGCGGGTGGTTTTGAACTTATGGTTCGGGGTGTCGCTATCCCATCCATCGCTCTGCCTTGCACTAGACGTACTGATGTACGAATTGCAAGGAACTGGACCTACGGTCTAGATGCTCCACCTTTTAAGGGTCCATCACCTCCTAATGTTCCACTTGGGGACAGACACGAGACTGATGAAGAATAAGAGCAGAGGGATGAACCTCATGCCCCACCTGTGTCCCCCCACCATGCTTCACCCGCACACACTGCACCTTATACTTCTAACACTTTTGCAGGTACGGCTCCTGGCTTCTACATCACTGAAGAGATGTGGCGTGACCAGCTATCCCGAGAGGAGAGAAGAGATGGTTTACTTTCTGCCATCCAACAACAGCTGGCAGATAACATGAGTTTTATGGAGGCGTCACGACAGCAGACGGACCGCTCTTTTCAAAGTCTTATGGAATCTCAATTGGCGATATCCCGCGAGCAACATAGGCAACAAGCCCATTTTCAGAGGCACTCTTCCCTTATGGAGGCCATTCAAGGTTACCTTTTTGGCAACCTTCACGAGATTCAGAGTTCACAGATTTCCTTGTCCGCCAGATTCGACCAGTTCGAGGCTTCTCAGAGCAGTCATCGTCGCAGCCGATCCCGTCATCCTAGACATTCACTGCAGGATGGCGAGGACCCATCCATCCTTAGTACTTTACGAGGTGACTCTTTCCTATTCTTATTTCGTAACATTGGGGACAATGTTCGATTTAAGTGTGGGAGGAGATTTACTCGCTTTCTCGCTTTATTTTTTTCTCTCGCTTTATTTTTCCCTTTTCCTGCATTTTCCTTCTCGTTATTTTACTTCTTTATTTGCTTTAGTTTGCTTGTTTGCTTTCTTTTCAAAATAATACATGTGTTTGATGAGTCATCTATATATGTATGGTCTAGTGTATGTCTACTCCCCCATTTCTTGAGCCTAATCGAAATTTTTTTTCCTAAGAAAAACACTGTGTTTTGAACTTAGTTGGGCTATAACACCTGGTTGAGATAGGATGTAGTATGACTTGGGAAAGCCCTTTTGAAGCATCGGCATAGTTTTTACACATTAAGCTTCGTAAATTTAGGAATTTGATCCCATACCCCTTATTCTGTGGCCTTAAAATTTTCATTCTTAAATCCTTGAATAGTTTATCCTAGCAGTCAGCTCCGGTCTAAGCTTGCTCTACGTAGGGGCCAAAGAGAATTGAATGATCTATATGCTATGTTCTTATTATAAGCTACAACCTCGGGATAGGTGACCCTCACAAAGTCATTTAACTCAACAAAATTTTTATGTTGAAAAATAAAGCAAAAGCAAAAGCACAAGAAGAAGAAAAAGAAAAAGAAATTTTTTTGTACCCATCTTTAGTTGGTTCAGAGGTATCTGGTGCTGAACTTGGTAGGGCGGATTACAATCCGATCCCCCGCAACTATAAATGGGCCAATAAAAGGGGTTACACCAATTTTTTGTACCAGAGCCCTGCGTTTTATGATCAGAATCACTACCCGGTCACTTTACTATGAGCATGTACGAATAACGGGTTTAGTGTGATTGCGCCTGAATGAAAAAGGATTTGAAAAAAAAGGAAAAATATAGGCCTAAGCATAGTGGCATGATATGGATTGGTTTTTAAAAGAATGAAGCTTATGTCCGTTTTACGGAAGAGTGTCACTACGATATCCTTG
The DNA here is from genome assembly GCA_948472305.1 of Vicia faba. Classification (NCBI taxonomy): domain Eukaryota; kingdom Viridiplantae; phylum Streptophyta; class Magnoliopsida; order Fabales; family Fabaceae; genus Vicia; species Vicia faba. Next base: position 1,525,270,279 of record OX451739.1, on the reverse strand, counting down.
GTTTGAATCAGTCAGTACCTATCAATACATCCCTATTTTAATTCCAGAGGCCCCTTGCAGCCCAACTTGTTCACTAACACCATTTTTCTTCTTAATCTATTTAGAGTTCTTGCTTGAGGACAAGCAAAGGTTTAAGTGTGGGAGGATTTGATAACACTTACTTTACACTTGTTTTTTTACTCTGATTTCACATGTTATTTAGGTTTTTTATTATTGGTTTCTCGTATTATGCCCATCTTTTGTTTCCTTTTCAGGTATTTCAAATATCCAGAGCTCCCCTGAAGAAATGAAGGAAAACAGGCTGAAAAAACAGGAGTTTAGGTCAAATTTGACCTCATGGCGTCCACCATGGCGCCAGCCATATGGTAGGCCATGATGTGGACCACCTCCTGCTGACCTAAACTTCCATGTTCCCCACTTCCTTTCATTTACACTCATGGAGGGCGCCATGTCCTCCATGGCGGGCGCCACCTTTGGACGATGTTTCCCCCCCACCCCAAAAAAAAGGAGTTGGGCGGCATTCCTGTATTTTCCTGCATTCCTCATCCTCTATAAATAGAAGTTCCTGATTTCATTTCAATTCACCCAAGCTTAGTTGAAAACTTGATCCAACCATAGTTGCGAACTTAAGCCATATAATTTCACCATTGTAAAGCGATAATTCTTCACATCGGGGAATTATTGCATTGTTGATTGAGTCTGTGATCGAGTTCGTAGATTGAGTCTGTAATCGAGTTTGGAGTACTTCGGCAGAAGTTTATCTTGCAACATTTATTTTCAACTGCTGTTTATTTCCAGTCGCATTTTACTTCCAGTTTGTACCAGATTTAAAACCTGAGCAGGTTTCTATTTATTTCCCGCACATGCTTTTACTTTGTTTATTTACCGCACTGATTTTACTTTATTTATTTCCCGCACTACTTTTACTTTGTTTATTTCCTGCACCTGCTTTTACTTTTTTTATTTCCCGCACTGCTTTTACTTTGTTTATTTCCCTCACCGCACTTTAAATTATTTACTTTCTCGCATGATTTATTTTAACATGTCTGTTTACATTCCCATGTCAGGCTGAACCTTACTGGGCTAGAATATAAGGAATCTAGTTAGATCGATATTCCAAATAATGTGTCAATAGAGATGCTTATGGGCTATTTTGGTTTTTAATACGAGTTTTCTGTACTTTATTGTTGTTGGGTAAGATCGAAATTCGTCTAACCCTTTGTTAAACTCGGTTAGTTCTAACTATTTAAAGGAAGCAAAGCACTTTGTCCGGTTAGTTAGAGATTTTTATTATCAAAGAAATCAATTTTGAAACTATTTTCGGACGCGTTTATAGGGTTAAAGTTAGGTTCCCTTTTTATTAGAAATTCCAGATCAAAATACTTTTCAACTTGGTCAAGTACTTTATTTCTTAAAAATAGGTTTATTACTTTAACGCAATGCGCGCCTTTTTATAAGTGACAATAAGAAGGTCTGATTAGAGAGTAAACTCGGTTCTTATTACGCGAAAGCGATAGTTCCTGTTAAATTAGTTCTTTTCTTTAGTAGAAAATATTTCCCTATAAGTAGTTCTATTCCGAAGCATTGCGAATATCATCTGACTACGTGAATTACATTCGAACCTGCTTTTATATCTGAAATTTATTTCGCTGCACTTTACTTTCTTGCATGCTAAATTCCCTGTTTAATATTGACTTATTTAAACACCGTAACAATAGGAAACGATAGATTAACGATTGGTCTCTGTGGATCGATAATCTTTTATATTACTCTGACGCGATTCGTACACTTGCGAATACACCGCATCATGTGTGTATCTTCAATCTTATCTAGAATTCTTCCGCTGGGGATTCCTTCTTACTTGTTTGAGGAAACTCTGTTGGGGATGTTGATTTCTGCTTGGGGAATAGAGTTTAGGAACATCGGTCGTTCACTGTTCTATTGGGGAATTTGATTCTTATATATCCTGACTGGGGATAAATGAGATGGTTAAATTGCTGACTTGACTGCGGAGAATAGTTAACTGGCATCTGGTCGAATTCCAGGTTTTGAAGCAACTTTCTGGGGATAACGGCAATTTTACCTGGGAGAGGAATTTTGCTAGTGATTTGTAGTAGTTCGAGGAATAGGCTCAAGCTGGGTAATTTGTATACTTATTGGGGAAATAAACCTTATTGGGGAAATAAACCCTTGTTGATGGAGAAGTGCTCTGCTGAAGAAACTAACTCTCTTGGGGAAATTGAATTTTGCTAAAGAGAAGGATTTCTATAGAGTCTCTTTCTTTAATTTTGGAGGAACAAAATCAGTTGGGGAAGAGAATTTCCATGAATTATACTAATTGGGATTCCGTGGGGAGATTGTGGTGAATGTACCCTTATTTATGAAGACTACTCTGTGGGAGATAATCTCATAGAAGTGGCTCTGGCGACTTTACTGGGAATAATCTTATGAAAGGAATTATGTGGGGATTTATGGACAGCTTGAGTGTCAACCCAACTCCTAGAGTTTTGAGTAAATGTTTAGTCATGTTCTTATGCATATATTTGTTAACAGTTAATCATGTTCATATGCATATTTTCATTCAACTTAGTCATTGGGCGTTTTTGTAACAAAATAGATAAACAAAAAGTTTGAACTTCAAAGTATATTTGTATTGATAATTTGCATATAAATAGGTGATTTTGTACAAAGAGACGAAAATCCTAGTAAGAGGAAGTTGTCGTAAAATGAAAGAGTACGAAGTGAAAACAAATGTATATAGCCATGTGGAAGTGATCTCATTGGGTTCCAAAATCTGTTATTTCCCCTATGTCTTCGAGCATCTCGTCCCTTTCCATTGGAAGAAGTTGATTGCATTGATCTTGTACCTTTTGAACTTTTGATCTTGGTAATAAAGCTGGCATGTAAGTGACCCCACGGGACATAGTCGTACGCTTTTAATCCCTAATTTTTTCCTGGACCGCCTTTTCAAGTTTTCAGTCCACCAGGATACCCTTTTTTGCCCAAGATTCCCTTTCAGGTTTTCGACTTGTCGAGTGTATAGTCTTTTGTATATATCCCTTATTTTTTCCCGAACCCTTTTGGTTCGCCGGGATGCCCTTATTCTTTCCTAGGTATGTCAAACTAGCGGGTCATTCTTATGCATAGTATTTTTTGACTATGTCCGCATTCACAGGGTGCGGAAAATCTTTGCCATCCATAGTGGTTAGCATCATAGCTCCGCCCGAGAATACTTTTTTAACAACAAATGGCCCTTCATAAGTGGGAGTCCATTTTCCCCTGGGATCGCTTTTTGGAAGAATGATACGCTTTATTACCAAGTCACCAGCCCGGTATACCCGATGCTTGATCTTCTTATTGAAAGCTTTGATCATGCGTTTCTGGTACATCTGACCATGACAAACAACAACCATCCTCTTTTCATTAATAAAATTCAACTGATCCAACCTTTTCTGAATCAATTCGTCTTCGTCTACATCTTCTTCTTTCATAATCCTTAGAGAATAGATTTGAACTTCAATCAGCAGGACAACTTTCATTCCATAGACCAAAGAGAAAAGGGTTACCCCAGTTGATGTTCGTGCCAAAGTACGGTAGCCATGAAGAGAAAATGGTAGCTTCTTATGCCAGTCTTTATAGGTCACCACCATCTTTTGCACAATCTTCTTTATATTCTTGTTAGCATCTTCCACTGTGCCATTCATCTTAGGTCTGTATGGAGAAGAGTTGTGATGTTTGATCTTGAACTGCATGCAAAGTTCAGTGATCAAAGCATTGTTGATATTGGTACCATTGTCAGTGATAATTTTCTCAGGGATACCATACCGATAGATGAGGTTATGTTTGATGAACCGGGCTATAATGTTCTTGGTAACTGAGGCAAATGAAGTTGCTTCAACCCACTTGGTAAAGTAGTCGATGGCGACAAGAATGAAACGGTGTCCATTAGAGGAAGTAGGTTTGATTTCTCCAATCATATCGATTCCCCACATTGCAAACAGCCAAGGATCAGTCATGACATTCAAAGGAATCAGAGGCACGTGAACCTAGTCAGCATAAATTTGGAACTTGTGGCAAGTCCTCGAGTGGTGATGGCAATCGGTTTCCATGGTAGACCAATAGTAACCAGATCTTAGAATCTTCTTAGCCATAGTATATCCACTAGAGTGAGTTCAAAGATACCTTCATTCATATCCTCCATGATCTTATCTTCTTCCTTCTTGTCCATACAACGGAGCAAAATTGAATCATGGTTGCGCTTGTATAAGATCCCATTGCCCAGGAAGAACTTGGCTGAGAACCTCCGCGGTAATTTCTTGTTGTTGATTAACGCCCCTTCAGGACACTCTTGAGCCTCGAGATATCTTTCCACCTCAGGAAACCAAGGCTTCTCCTCTACACCATCAATGTCAATCTCATAGCAGTGCACTTGTTCGTCAAATCTTTTGACAGTGATTCGAGGAGCTTCATTGTCCCATCTGACGTTAAACATAAAAGACATGGTAGCTAAAGCATCTGCCAACTAATTTTCTTCCCTCGGGATATGTTGAAAGGCAACCTCTTCAAAGTACACGATCAAGGTTAGCCCAAGCTCTTTGTAAGGGATAAGATTTGGATGTTTCGTATCCCACTCTCCTTTGACTTGACTGATGACCAAAGCTGAGTCTCCATATAAACCTAAGAATTTGATTCTTATGTCAATAACAGCCTTGAGACCCAAGATACATGCTTTGTATTTAGCCATATTGTTGGTACAATCAAAGCAGAGTCTGGAAGTAAAAGGCGTATGGAAACCTTCGGGGGAAATGATCACAGTACCAATTCTCTTACCCTATGTGTTGGAAGCTCCATCAAAAACCATAGTCCATCGGGATCCTTGTTCAGGTCCTTCATACGGTCTAGGCTTTTCACAATTTGTAATCAACATTATATTCTCATCCGGGAATTCAAAGTTCATGGATTGGTAGTCATCCATAGCTTGATGTGCCAAATGATCTACCAATACACTTCCTTTTATTTCTTTTTGTGTAGTGTACTGGATATCGTATTTAGTTAGGATCATTTTCAATCGGGCTATCCTTCCGAAGAGAGCTGGCTTCTCGAAGATGTACTTGATGGGATCCATCTTAGAGATTAATAGAGTGGTATGAGTCAACATATATTGTCTTAGTCGACGAGCAGCCCATGCCAAAGCGCAACATGTTTTCTCGAGTAGTGAATATCTTGTTTCACAATCAGTAAATTTTTTGCTAAGGTAGTAAATTGCATGCTCTTTTCGACTAGACTCGTCATGCTGCCCCAGCACACACCCCATTGAATTCTCTAAAACAGTTAAGTACATGATCAAAGGTCTTCCTTCAACTAGTGGCATTAAAATTAAAGGTACTTGCAAGTACTCTTTGATCTTGTCAAAAGCTATTTGGCATTCGTTGTTCCATCTGACTACTTGATCTTTCTTCAGTAGCTTAAATAGTGGTTCACAAGTAGCAGTCAGGTGAGAGATGAACCGGGAAATATAGTTTAGACGTCCCAAGAAACCCCTAGCATCCTTCTCAGTACATCGAGCTGGGATTTCTTGGATAGCTTTGACTTTAGCAGGATCGACTTCAATACCTTTTCCACTGACGATAAAGCCTAGGAGCTTACCATACCTTACCCCGAAGGTGCACTTGTTGGGATTCAACCTCAGCTTGTATTTCTTTAGCCTTTCAAATAGCTTGTGTAGATGGTCAAGGTGCTCTTCTTCAGTTTGGGATCTTGCTATCATGTCATCAACATAGACTTCTATCTCATGATGAATCATGTCATGAAATAAAGCCACCATAGCCCGTTGATAAGTTGCGCCTGTGTTTTTCAGCCCAAAAGGCTTAACCTTATAATAGAAGGTTCCCCACTGTGTGATAAAAGTAGTTTTATCCATGTCTTCGGGCGCCATTTTGATTTGGTTGTAATCCGAGAAGCCATCCATGAAGGAAAACACCTTATGTTGAGTGGTGTTGTCAACTAATACATCAATATGTGGTAGCGGGAAATCATATTTGAGGCTTGCCCTACTCATATCCCTATAGTCTACACACATATGGACCTTACCGTCTTTCTTTGATACTGGAAAAACATTTTCAACCCATTGGGGATACGACGTCACTGCCAAGAAAAATGCATTAAACTGTTTCATTACCTCAACCTTGATCTTTTCATACATGTCAGGACGCATGCGACGAACCTTTTATTTAATCAGAGAACAACCCTTTTTCATTGGTAGACGATGAACCACAATATCAGTATCGAGCCCTGGCATGTCTTCGTATGACCAATCGAATACCTCAACATAGTCATGCAACATCTGAACCAATTTTATCTTGACACTATCTTCCAAGTTAGCGTTGATCTTGACTTCTTTCTTATCTGCCTCCGTACCCGAGTTTATCACTTTGACCGGTTCTTTATGCGGTTGGATAGCCTTTTCCTCTTGTATCAGGAGTCTGGCTATTTCTCCAAGTATCTCACAATCTTCTTCACCTTCCTCTTCGGCTTGATAGATTGGATTTTCGAAGTCATAAACGGCAATATTAGGATTGTTGTTAATGAGATCCGGAGTGGATGTGGATCTGCAAATGTGTGTGTGTGCATTTAAGGTCACATGGCCATTTGAAAGTGCAGTAAAGTAAAAGAAAAACAAGGAGCACAAAATTTGAATGCAAAATTGTCCAATGTTTTCATTAAATGAGAATATGATATATGAAATGACAAACCCTTAACAAATGGACCATTCTTCCCTGGGCAAAGTACATGGTTTAAAGTCATTGTTTTGAAGGAAATTTTACAGACAAAGTGCTTAAATCAATAAAAACAGGAAATAGCAATTACTCCTGGTTTAAGGAGATCGAGATGAAGTCTTTGGCCTTCCAGTTGTCAATTCCACCGTCAACAGTCGAGAATATCCAGTCGTCAAAGTCAACATTACTATCAGTGTCTTCCAGAGCATTGACTTCATTGTTGCTAATACAGAGAGGTGGTCCACCATCACGAGCACGTCGAACCTATTTCTGAGCCTTCGAAGTAAAACCCAACCCAAATTTGTCAAATTTGTAGGGAATGTCAGGAAGTTGTCCCCAGATAGTGCAACTTCCATCTTCTACAACAACCCTAGCATCCTTCAGAGAGGCCATTCTTGGTGTACCTTTAGAGATTTCAAGAGTAGAAGGAGTAGCAACAACAACCATTGGATGGATTACCTCAAATGCTTGACATGGGGTTTCAATGAATTCGCCATCCATTTCAACATATTTGAAAGAATTCAAATGACTGGCCATATATTCTTCCTCTCTGCAGACTGTGACAACCTTCCCTTTCACTGGGTATTTCAGCATTTGATGTAATGTAGAGGTAACCACACCTACCCCATGAATCCATGGGCGTCCGAGCAAGCATGAATAGGCTGGGAGAATATCCATTACATAGAAAGTTTAATTGAAGACTTGAGATCCCACCTTGATCGATAGATCAACCTCTCCATGGACCATTCTTTTCGAACCATCGAAGGCTCTCACCATAATATCGTTGGGTTTCAACATCAGCCCTTCACAGTCTAATCTGTCCAAAGCACCTTCATGTAAAACATTGAGGGAGGACCTAGTATCTACTAACACATGCGTCATAGTGGTGCCTTTGCTTTAAATAGAAATGTGCATAGCTTTGTTATGATTCTTCCCCGCGCGAGTTAAATCTGCATCAGAAAATCCTAAGCCATTATCAGCAGTTAGGCTAGCAACAAAATTATCAAATTGACCAGCAGTGGTCTCTTGTGGTACATGGGCATTCTTCAGGAACTTCAACAAGGCTTGTGCATGTGCCTCAGAGCATAACAATAAGGACAACATGGATATTTTTGAGGGTGTTTGCCCTAGTTGTTCCACTATTTTGTAGTCACTTTTTCGGATGATCTTCAGAATTTCCTCCATCTCTTGTCTTGATGGGTCTTCAATTGTAACATCTTTTGAGGGTGCCTCCGTCAGGGCAGGCTCAATAAATTTCTCTTTACCTCGGGTATTGGCAGTTGGCCGAGCAACAGGAATGCGAACAAGTGTTGTAGTAGTTGTTGGAGGAGAGATCTCCGGGGAGAAGACCATTCTTGTCCTTGTTACTTTACTAGTTCCAGCAATGTTTGTAATTTTAAGTCCTTCACTTCCAGCAATCCATGGCTCTTGCTTGACACCATGATAATAAACTTCTTCCCCATAGTTCTAGGGAACAGATTTGTCAGAGGTATAGGGGACTGGCCCCAGTGTAGTAATGATCAAGGGAGCTACTGTTGGCTCAGAAGAAATCCTTATAGGGCCTTTAGAGGTGATCCTAATAGGAGTATCTTAAATGGTGATTATGGAAACATCTTCAAGTATACTTTCAGGAAAACTTTTTACGAATGGAGTAAATAGAATTTCATGGCTATCAATTAGCGTTGAATGCCTTTCTTCAGCCACATACAACCATTAGTTTGGGAAGCACAATAGTAACAATTTTCAAGGAAGCTAGGAAATAAACCGGCTCTCAGCAGATTCTTCTTAACAGTCAATAATGGAGTAGTCAAATGATTGATGGAGGAGACAAAGAAGACATCGTCAATGGCATTGACACCTTTACCATGACTGGGCATGGGAGAAGTAATGACATTAGGGGTTTGTGGAGGGTCAAACTCAATCACTTTGTTATTAATCAAATCTTGGATCTTGCTCTTTAAGGCCCAACAATCATTGGTATTATGCCAGAGCTATTGGAATGATAGGCACATTTTGCATTCGGGTTGTATTTCGGAGATAAAGTATTAGGGTTTTGAAGAGGATTGCTCAGTGTTACCAAATATGCCTTCAATAGATATTGTAATGCTTGAGACAGTGGCATGTTGATTCTAGTGAATTGTCTCCTTGGGACATCATGCCTTTGTTGATTGTTTGATTGTTGTGGTCGTTGAATTGGGGTCATGTTTGAAATCAATAAAACTCATACTAAATGATGATGATCATTCTTGACATGACTCCTTTGTCCATAAACAACATTAGTCTCCTTCTTACCAACAAAATGTTTCTTTACAGCATTAGAGGTTGAGGCTATGGGGATCTTTCCGCTTTTTATTCCTCTTTCAACTTGCTCGCCAATCAAAATCAACTCAGTAAACCCTGACGAAGAACTCCCAATCAACAAGTTAAAGAACAGACCAGTCAAGGTGACCATAAACATGTCCACTAATTCTCTGCCAATCAATGGGGGTTGCACCCTTCCATCCAGGTCCCTCCACTTTTGAGCATACTCTTTGAAGCCTTCATTTGAACCCATAGTCATATTCTGTAACTACATGCGAGTTGGTGCAAGATCAATGTTGTATTGGTATTGTCTGTAGAAAGAAGCATCCAGATCCTCCCATGTATGGATATAGTTCCTTCAAGTTGATATAACCACTCCAATTGTGTCCCAAATAAGATTTCTTGGAAGAAGTGCACCCATAACTTCTGATCGGCGGTGTGTGGTTGAATCTTACGGACATAAGACCTCAGATGCATCTTTGGACAGGAGACCCCATCATACTTTGCAAAGACAGGGATCTTGAACTTGTGGGGAATGACCACCCCAGGAACCAGACCTAAATCTCCTAAGTCTAAACCAGGCACTCTTTGGATCTCTACAACCTTAAGTCGGTCTTCCAGTTGTTTGTACTTATCATGCGTCGGTGGATACTGCTCTTCGGAATAGTCTTTGTCCTCAGTAATCTGGTTATTTCCTCCCCCAACTCTGGTACTTCTATCTTCCTCTTCTTTATTGTCTTCTTCCTTAGAAGAAGCCTCTTCTATTTGAACCAGTCGAGCGGGCCCTTTGAACCTTCTTCCCATGTTGAGAATAATAACCCGTTTCTTGGTCTTATTCTTGGTGGCGAGTGTGATACGACGGAGAACTGACTTGGTTGTTTTGCGTTTGATCGCAATTGTGCGGTTAGGAAGAGTCGCCACTGACTTTTCTTTTATCCAAAAGGAAAGGTGAAAAGCATAGGAAAGACCTTTAGAGATGTTTTCTTGAGTTCGCGGGGTAGAATATAAAAAGGGAAGGGGTTAGCACCCTTTTCATCTGTATTTATCTACGGGCTCTTTGTTTCTTGCTAGATCACTTGCTTTATTAGAAGGTTATGCTTTTGGTGTTGTGAGTTTTGAAAGTGTTTTGAAAACGTCTTTGTAGTGGTTCTCGTCTCTATAAGAACGCGTACAAAGTGTTTTCTTTTGAAAATGTTTCAAAATGAGAGTGTTGGTGTATAAAATGTTTTTGTTGTGAGCAAGCGAGCAACTAGGAGCGGATCTACCTACTCAAAAGGTCTTTAGATGTTCTTTTTCCTCCTCCTTTAGATGTTGCTATCTTACCCTTGATTTTGTAAGGAGCCCCATCGTCGGATGTGAAGGGATGGCCGTGGGTCATCGTATAGTCATAGAAGGCAACCTATGGGACGTTTTAGCAATGTTGTTTAGGGACATAGATCGTTTACCGAAGGCAACATCGAGGGTCATCAAGGGACTACGATCTTTTATTGAGGGTCTTTGCTAAAACGCCCATATTCGAGGGACATGACTATTTTCTGAAAGGCAACAAAGCGGGATTACCCTAAGGGTGCATGTGTGAAAAGTATGTTTGATTACATGCATTTAGTCTTTGATTAGAGTTGTCTACTTGTCGATTTCATGTCTTTCCATACACATCCTAGTTACTAACAATATGTGAAAGCAATAAAAGTGTGGAAAGTAAAGATTCTACGCTATTACAATCATTAAGGGGATGGGGGTGTACAAATTCACAAATGGGGGGTTGTAAGAAAATAAATCCTAATTATCTATTACAACCATATTGAAATAATAATGCAAGAAAGAAAAAGGACTTTGTTTAGAAAATGGTTTTGGTCTTAATGAATTAAGAAAAAGAAATGAATTGGCTAGTAAAAAGAAAATATTTTTATATCTTTTTTATATTAATAAAAGGGGCATTAATATTGAAAATGATAAAAAGTGGAAAATAATGAGATATAGAATCAGCGTACTTCTGCAAGCAAAACAAAAGGGATCAGAAATTCTGATGCCAGGAGTGTTGTGACTCAGAAAGAAACGTCAGTGGGAATCAGAAGTTCTGGATTGATACATTCAGAGGTCCTGCAAGAAATGTTAGAGGGAAAACACAGAAGTTCTGGGTTGTTACGTGCTGAAGTTCTGAATGTGAGAGCAGTGAGAAAACCTTAGAAGCTCCGTACGTGTTAAAACAGTGGGAAGAACTCATAAGTTATGTATTGTGCTAAGATAGTGAGTGGACATCAGCAGTTCAATGTGTTATCAGTGTGTGAAAATCAGAAGTTCTAAGTGTTAAAACAGTGAGTGGAAACATCAGAGGTTCGGTGTGTTAAAACAGTGAGTGGAAACATCAGAAGTTCAGTGTGTTAAAACAGTGAGTGGAAACATCAGAAGTTCAGTGTGTTAAAACAATGAGTGGAAACATCAGAAGTTCAGTGTGTTAAAACAGTGAGTGGAAACATCAGAAGTTCGGTGTGTTTAACAGTAAGGAGAACTCAGAAGTTTTGTATCGTGTTAAAACAGTGAGTAAAAATCATAAGTTCTATGCCACATTTCAACTCTTTCCTCATATTAATCAGCACATCAGCGATTTATTCAGTTCTTAAAAAACAGCAAATCAAAAGGATAAAAGCACAACAATTTATAGAAGTGCTAATCCTAATTCTGAGCCTAGCTTTAATCAAGAAGTTCGGATCCACAGTTTTTCTAATTATGCAATGATGTGGACAACATCAATACTATGATATTTACATATTTAATGATGTTCTGAATGAAAAGATGCAAAGTCAGAAAGACTTACCTTGAACCTGGAGCGTGTGCTTGGAACTTGAACTGTTGCCTTCAGATGTTCTGGAGTCAGCAAGAGCAACGAAAGAGAAAATGCCAAGTTCTTTGGCTCAAAGGGAAGAACAAAGGTTTTGATTTTCTGTTTGGGAATTCTGGATTTTTTACAAAGGTTTCACAGTTTTCTTTTCTCTCTTTTGACAATTCTCTCTTTCCAAGAGCCAGCCCCTTGAACGTGTGATAGAGCCAATTATTTATAGATGGGTTTGCTGTAGTTTTGGGGGGAAAAACAAATGGGATTTAAACCATTTTGGTATAATGTTCCATTGCTTTTTAATCACAGTTTTTGTATGCTAATTTGGTGCAAATATAGGGTTTGAGAAAAATGCAGGTGTGGACTAGATCATCAGCAATTTGGAGTGTTGTGGCAGCTGGTTGCAGGACTGTGCTATAGAAGTGCGGCAGGCTGTTCAAACAAGGTTTTGGCGCTTTGTGATGTTCTGATCGAAGAAGACCAAAATGAAACTCGAAGGGTGATGCTCTGATCGAAGCATATGCTGAAGAGTCGTGTTATGATTGAAGAACTATGTTCTGAACCATGTTTTCAACTTCTGAATGCACTTGCGTGGAGGCTGGCTCAGAAGTTCTGAAGTATCATGTTCTCTTAACACTTAGAAAATCCTCTAAATGTTTAGAAATTTGACTTTTTCAAAGTAATTTCTAACTTCTGATTTTTTGATGAACCAATTTCATGTCTTGATGAAATATAATTGTTGAAACTTGATTTTTGATCTAAAAGTCAAAGTTTGACTTTTCAGTGTGCTTTTGACCATTTTTCCCTTGTGAATGATTTTCTTGAAAGCTTGTAGTTAAAGACTTGAAACTTGATAGAAGCAAACCTGAGGGTCCAGGATGATCCTTTGAGAAATGAGAGGGCAAATTTTTGGGTACAACAGTTGCCCATATTCAATCTTCTTACGCCAAAAAAGTTAGATTGGTAAGTCTGCCATTCATGACTTGAAGGTGGAAGATGATTGAACACTAGAGTGCCCATAAATTTGCACTCGATGATGTTGTGCTTGATTGTGATATCGGGAATGGGCTTACAGATTCCATTTGGAATGCGACGGAGAATCATCGGAGTTGGGCTTAAAGATGCCATCCAGAAAAGATCGGTTGCATAAGAGATTCCTTGGAGAGAATTCTTGTACCTGCTGTTGAGGAGGACTTCGCCGAGGAATGTTGATTTATGTCTTGGGGAGTAGAGTCTAGGAGCTTCGGTTGTCCATTACTCTTCTGGGGAATTAACTCTTGATTAAGGAGGTGAAAGTAGAATGCATATTTGGTTAGGGTCCAGGCTGTACAACAACTTACTAGGGAAATGTGAAATCGACTGTATCTGGTCGGGTCCGGGTCTTACAGTGTTGTAAACTGTTGTCTGGAGATAACGAATGAGGAACCTGGGTCGTAGGGTTATGAGAAGGAACCTGGGTCGTAGGGTTAATTCGAAATGAAAGCCTGGATAGTAGGGCTATGAAAAGGAACCTGGGTAGTAGGGTTACTTCGAAATGAAAGCCTGGATAGTAGGGATATGGGAAGGAACCTGGATAGTAGGGTTACCTTGATATGAAAGTCGGGATAGTGGGGCTATGGGAAGGAACATGGATAGTAGGGTTACCTTGAGATGAAAGCCTGGATAGTGGGGCCATGAGAAGGAACCTGGGTAGTAGGGTTACTTCGAAATGAAAGCCTGGATAATAGGGCTTATGGGAAAGAACCTGGATAGTGGGGTTTCCTCGAAATGAAAGCATGGATAGTAGGGCTTATAGGAAGGAACCTGGATAGTAGGGTTACTTCAAAATGAAAGCCTGGATAGTAGGGCTATGGGAAGGAACCTGGATAGTAGGGTTACCTCGAAATGAAAGCCTGGATAATAGGGCTTATGGGAAGGAACCTGGATAGTAGGGTTACTTCGAAATGAAAGCCTGGATAGTAGGGATATGGGAAGGAACCTGGATAGTAGGGTTACCTCGAAATGAAAGCCTAGATAGTAGGGCTATGAGAAGGAACCTGGGTCATAAGGTTACCTCGGTTGATCATGTACATTAGTTGACCCGTTTAGTTTCGGGAACTGATTTTTCATTAGCTGTCTGCAGATATGACATGTATAACTGTTTGAATTGTTGGTGATAAATGTCTTTCCTGAAAAGATAACAGGGTTAATTATATGTGATGCATGAAATACGTTGTGAGATGATGTTCTCAAAATAAATGATATTATGTTGTATGTGATATGTATGTGCATGTCATGATGTATGAGCATGAGATGTTAGTTGTGACATATCTGAATCTGGGAAAATAAATCCTTGACTGCTGCTGGAGAGTATAGCATTCCTGACTGTTGTAGAGAACTGTGGTTCTTCTACTTCTGTTGAGGATGGTGAATGGAAATGACTGTGTCGGAGATTTTCTCTTTGTTGTTTGTGAAAATCTTGCCAGGGAGAGACTCTGTACGAGAATAGCTTTACGGGGGAATGACTCTATTGGAAGGTGGACTTTCATGGCTGAAGTAACAAGCTTTGTTGGGGATTGAGCTTCTGTATCCAGAGAAATAAGCTCTTCTTAGGGAGAAAAAAACTTATAATGATCCGCTCGCGGTTATGAAATTTGGCTGGGGGATATAGATATCAGGTTTTTGAATGAACCTGGCTAGGGAGGTTACTTCCCGTTCTGAGAGAACTGACATCAATGCTTTGATTACCTTTACTTTGTGGGGAGTGTAGGCGCCACATGGGCGTATGTACTAATGACTATGTTTCAAAGTTGTCTCTGCCCTGGTACCTGCTGGACCGAGTAACTGTCGGGTTTGACGTTTTTAGTTTTTGTCCCTGTTTCTTAAGTTACGAGAAATCGTCTTTCTTTTTCCTATGCAAATATTTGTGAACAGTAATCATATTCAAATGCATATGTCAAGAATAAATCATTGGACGTTCTTGCAAAACAAAACAGCAAAGGAAAAACAAATAGTTTTGTAAAAATGACTTGTATTAATTTTTGAAGTTGGCCTATAACAGGCGTTTTTGTACAAGGAGACTGACGCTCTAGTAAGAGAACACCGTCGCAAGAATAGAAGTTATACAATATTGTGTAAAAAGAAAACAGTTATGTACAACAATCCCATTGGATTCCAATTCTTCTATTACTGCTATGTCTTCGAGTGTCTCATCACTTTGCTGCTTGTCCGAAGCTGACTAGATCGATTGGTGCAATTCGAGCTTGACAGTTGATACTGAGGTCTGATCGCAAGGTGATCTGATGGGACATAGTGATACACTTTACATCCCTAACTTTTACCTGGACCGCCCCTTCGGGTTTTCAGTCTACCGGGATACCCTTTTTTTCCTAAGCCTCCTTTTCAGGTTTTCGACTTGTCAGGTGTACATATTTTCTTTTGTTTTCATCCCTTATTTTTGCCCGAACCCTTTTGGTTCACCGGGAAGCCCTTATTTTTTCCTTGGCTAGTCAACCTAGCGGGTCTTTTATCATACATAGTATCTTTTCATTATGTCTGCATTGACAGGGTGAGGGAGGTTGTCACCATCCATGGTGGTTAGAATGATGGCTCCACCTGAGAAAATGTTCTTAATTACAAATGGCCCTTCGTAGGTGGGAGTCCATTTTCCCCTAGGATCACCTTGCGGCAGTATGATGCGCTTGATTACTAGGTCCCCGACTTGATACTCTTGACGTCTTAACTTTTTGTTGAAAGCCTTGATCATCCGCTTTTGATACGTTTGACCATGACAGACAATAGTAAGTCTCTTCTCATCGATCAGATTCAGTTGGTCAAGTCGAGTCTGGATCCAATCATCTTCGTTCAAACTCGCATCTTTCATAATCCTTAAAGAAGGGATCTGGACCTCAATGGGTAGGACCGCCTCCATGCCATATACCAGAGAGTAAGGTGTTGCCCTTGTCGATGTTTCTGCTGAGGTACGGTACCCATGAAGAGTGAATGGTAACATCTCATGCCAGTCTTTGTACGTCACCGTTATCTTCTGTATAATATTTTTGATGTTCTTGTTAGTCGCTTCAACAACGCCATTCATCTTCGGCCGATAGTGAGAAGAGTTATGATGATGTATCTTGAATTGCTTACAGAGCTCGGTGATCATCGTGTTATTGAGATTTATACCATTGTTCGTGATAATTCTCTCTGGCACACCGTACCGACAGATCAGGTTATGCCTGATAAACCGTGCCACCACGTTCTTGGTCACAGTAGCAAAAGAGGAAGCTTCAACCCACTTTGTGAAGTAATCGATAGCTACCAGGATGAAGCGACGCCCATTGGAAGTGGTAGGCCTGATTTCTCCGATCATGTCAATTCCCCACATTGCAAAGGGCCACGGAGCTGTCAAGACATTTAAAGGAACGAGAGGCACATGCACCTTATCAGCATAAGTTTGGCACTTATGACAGGTTCGGGAATGCTGATAACAATCTGCTTCCATAGTGGACCAGTAGTATCCTTCCTGTAGGATCTTCTTAGCCATGGTATGTCCGCTGGAATGGGTCCCGAAGGTACCTTCATGTAGATCGACCATAATCCTCTCTGCTTCGCTCTTGTCTACACATCGCAGTAAGGTAGAGTCATGGTTGCACTTGTAGAGGATTCCATTACCGAGGAAGAATTTCGCAGTGAACCTTCTTAGAAACTTCTTATCGTTAACAGATGCCTCTTCAGGATACTCTTGAGTCTCGAGGTACTTCTTCACTTCATGAAACCAGGGTTTGTCTGCTACCTCTTCAGTATCAATCTCGCATCAGTGTGCTGGTTCATCCAACCTTTCAATGATGATTCGGGGAGCTTCGTTGTCCCACCGGACTTTGAACATAGAAGACATGGTGGCTAGCGCGTCCGCTAAATGATTCTCCTCTCGTGGGAAATGTTCAAAGGTTACCTCCTCAAAGTGTGGGAGAAACGTCAGTACATGCTCTTTGTATGTGATGAGATTTAGATGCTTCGTATCCCATTCGCCTTTGATCTGACTTATCACCAAGGATGAATCCCCAAAGACATTTAAGAACTTGATCCTGAGGTCAATAGCGGCTTTGAGACCCATGATGCAGGCTTCATACTCTTCCATATTGTTAGTGCAGTTGAAACATAGTCGGGCAGTGAAAGGAGTGTAACAACCCTCAGGAGATATAATTACGGCACCAATGCCATTACCGAGTGCATTTGCAGCTCCGTCAAAAACCATGGTCCATTGGGATCCTTCCTCAGGTCCTTTATCTGGTCCAGGTTCTTTGTAGTCAGTCACTAGCATGATATTCTCGTCCGGGAACTCAAAATTCATTGACTGGTAGTCATCCACGGCCTGATGAGCCAAATGATCAGCCAATACACTCCCCTTAATTGCTTTCTGGGTTGTATATTGTATATCGTATTCAGTTAAGATCATCTTCCATCTCGCTATTCTTCTGGAGAGAGTGGGCTTCTCGAAGATGTATTTGATTGGATCCATCTTAGATATCAACAGAGTAGTGTGGGTCAGCATATACTGTCTTAGTCGGCGAGCAGCCCATGCCAAAGAGCAACAAGTTTTCTCGAGTAGTAAGTATCTTGTCTCATAGTCGTTAAACTTTTTGCTAAGGTAGTATATTGCATGCTCTTTTCGACCAGACTCATCATGCTTCCCCAGCACACACCCCATTGAATTGTCTAGCACTGTTAAGTATAATATCAAAGGTATTCCTTCAACCGGAGGCATCAGAATTGGCGGTTCTTGAAGGTATTCCTTGATTCTTTCGAAAGTAGTTTGGCATTCGTCATTCCACTTTACTACTTGATCTTTCTTCAGAAGCTTGAAGATTGGCTCACAAGTAGCAGTTAGATGTGAAATGAACCTGGCGATATAATTTAGGCGTCCCAAGAAACCTCTAACTTCCTTCTCTGTACGAGGAGCCGACATCTCTTGTATGGCCTTTACCTTTGCGGGGTCTACCTGAATACCCTTGTCACTAACGACGAAACCCGGAAGCTTACCAGACCTTACCCCGAAGGTGCACTTGTTCGGATTCAACCTCAGCTTGTATGTCTTCAACCTGTCGAACAACTTTTGTAGATGATTAAGATGTTCCTCTTCGGTTTGAGATCTGGCTATCATGTCATCAACATAAACCTCGATCTCATGGTGAATCATATTGTGGAACAAAGCGACCATGGCTCGCTGATAAGTTTCCCCAGCATTCTTCAACCCAAAAGGCATCACCTTGTAATAGAAGGTGCCCCACTGTGTGACAAAGGTTGTCTTCTCCATGTCTTCGGGAGCCATCTTGATCTGGTTGTAGCCAGAGAAACCATCCATGAAGGAGAAGATTTTGTGTTGTGCGGTGTTGTCGACCAGAACATCAATTTGGGGAAGCGGGAAGTCATCCTTGGGGCTTTCCATGTTCAGGTCTCTGTAATCCACACACATCCGTACCTTGCCGTCCTTCTTAGGTATCGGAACAATGTTAGCAACCCACTGTGGATAGGAGGTGACAGCTAAGAAACCTGCTTTGAACTGCTTCATGACCTCTGCCTTGATCTTTTCTGACATTTCAGGGTAGATACGGCGGACCTTCTGTTTAACCAAGGACAATCCTCTTTAGTTGGCAGACGGTGCACCATGATATCAGTGTCTAAACCAGGCATGTCTTCATACGACCAGGCGAAGATCTCAACGTAGTCGTGCAAGATCTGTATCAGTGGCTGTTTGATCTTAGTCTCCAGATTTGTGCCGATCTTGACTTTTTTCTGTCCATCTCTGTGCCCAAATTTATTGTCTCAACTGGCTCTTCATGATGATGTATAGCCCTCTCTTCCTGTTGTAATAGCTGGCAAGTTCTCCAGGCACCTCACAATCGTCCTCACCTTCGTCCTCGGCTTGGTTGATCGGATTTTCAAATTCATAACTGGCAATAGCAGGATTGTTATCAATGGTATCCAGAGTGGATATGGATCTCCAGTTTGATACGTGAATGTGTGTAAGAGCATGGTTGTATTGATAAAGTAAAGGCAGAAAAGAAAAATAGAGAATGCAAAATTTGTATGCAAAGAACGTTCAATGCTTCATTGATGATATATGAGATGACATATAATAACCCTCACAGATAGAACCGTTGTGCCTCGGGTAAGACACAAGGCCATAAAGTTTAAATTGTTCATTACAAACTCAGAAAACAAGTAAGACAATTACTGCAGAATAAAAGAAACTAGTATAAAATCTTTGGTTGTCCAATTACTCGGTCCACCGTTGGTAGTCGGGTAAATCCAGCTGTCAATATCAAAGTCCTCCTCACTGTCTTCAATAGCATTGACCCCTCGATTGCTGATGCGTAAGGGAGGTCCTCCAACTCGTGCGCTCCAAACAGCCCTTTGATCCCCTGAAGTAAATACCAAACCAAATTTGTCAATTTTGGGAATAAACTCAGGAAGCTGTCCCCAATTGGTACTCCTACCTTCCTCAACTACTGCTCTAGCGTCCTTAAGAGAAGCCATCTTCAGAGGGGGTTTGGTGTTGGTGATAGTCTCGGTTGACGCTAAAATCTGGGGAACCTCTTCAAAGTTCTGACAAGGAGTCTCTATGAATTCTCCGTCCATCTCTACATACTTGAAGGAGTTCAGGTGACTCACCATATAGTCCTCTTCGCCATGCACAGTGATAATTTTCCCCTTTACCGGATATTTTAGCATTTGGTGTAGTGTAGAAGTAACAGCCCTAGCTTCGTGGATCCAAGGACGACCCAACAAACAAGAGTACGATGGCTTGATGTCCATCACATAGAAGGTGGACTCAAAAGTCTGAGAGCCTACCTTGACAGGGATGTCCACCTCCCCATGCACCATTCTTTTCGACCCGTCAAAATCCCTTACCATAATGTTACTAGGCTTTAGGGTCAAGCCTTCACAATCTAGTCGATAAAGAGCCTTCTTAGGCAGGACATTCAGTGAAGACCCGGTATCCACCAGCACATGAGCCGTAGTGGTGCCCCTTCGAGACATGCAAAGCATCATTATGCTTCCTCCCTTTTGGTGTCAAGTCGACGTCTGAAAAACCCAGCCCATTGTCAGTAGTCAAGCTGGCCACACAATATTTGAATTGATCGGCCGAGGTTTCTTGCGGCATGTGCGCGGTCTTGAGGAATGTAATCAGAGCCTTTACATGGGCCTCAGAACATAACAGCAAAGACAACATCGATATCTTCGAGGGGGTCTGCCCCAACTGCTCGACCACATTGTAGTCGCTCTTTTTGATTATTTTTAAAATTTCCTCTATCTCTTGCTTAGAGGATTCCACAACAACTTTTCTAGGTGCCTCCGTCCGGGCAGGCCCATCTACAGCTTCTTTGCCTCGAGTCCCAGATGACTCATCGGCAGGGGTAACAACTGGAGTAAGAACGGGAATAGTAACGGAAGTACTAGCAGGAACAGAAGATGAAATAACAATAGGCTTATTGACAGTCTTTGGGGAAATATCGGGGGGGAAAACCCTTCCACTTTTGGTAACCTTGCTGGACTCGACAATGTTACTTACATCGGGATCAACTTCTTTGGTCTCCAAGTCTTGTTTAACGCCATGATAGTAAACATCGGTGCCATAATGCCAAGGGACAGCTTTGTCCGAGGCGTACGGGACAGGACCAGGACAAGTGATTATTAGCGGAGCCATTCTCGTAGCGGGTGTAATCTTAACAGGTCTTCTCGAGGAGGCCTTGGAAGGACTGGCGGAAATGGTTATAATAGCAATGTCTTCACACGGAACAGTTGGAGTCAAAGTCTTTTCAAACAAAATTTCTCTGCTTTCCATCAGGCATTGGATACCTGTTTTCAGCAAATGGCAACCAGAAGGCATGAATGAACATATGTGGCAACCTTTATCACAACCTGGAAATAGACCGGCCAACAACAAATTATTCTTAACAATCATAAGAGGAGTAGAAACTTCATCAACTGAGGTCACAAATAGATTGGTATCAATGGCGTTAACTCCATGGTTGTGCTTAGGCATGGGAGCAATTATGACATTGGGCTTCTCCGGAGTGTTGAACTCAATCTCCTTGGCTTCAATCAGATCTTGTACTTTGTTTCTTAGAGCCCAACAGTCGTTTGTATCGTGACCAGGACTCTCATAATGATAGGCGCACCGAGCGTTCGGATTGTACCGAGGAGAGGAGGTATTAGGATTCTTGGGAGCCTCTTTCAAAGTTGCCAAGTTAGATCTCAGCAGATGGGGTAGAACCTCTGTCAATGTCATTTTAATCCGGGTAAACTGCATTTGTGGTCTTTCTACCCTTTGTTGATTGTTTCATTGTGGGGTAGTCGCGGGCCTCGGTATCATCACAGCACCTACTATTGAATGGTAGCTAGTTCGGCTTTGACCTCTTGGGCTATAAACGGAATTGACCTCCTTCTTACCAGTGAAGGGCTTCTTCATTGAACTTGAAGAGGTGTCCTTCTGTATTTTGCCACTCCGGATCCCAGCTTCTACCCTCTCTCCGGTTAATATCAGCTCAGTGAAACCAACTAACAAGCTGCCGATCAAATGGTTGAAGAATGGACCAGACAGCGTCCCAAGAAACATGTCAACCAACTCCCTGTCAGATAAAGGGGGTTGAAATATCCCATCCAAGTCTCTCCACTTCTGCGCGTAGTCCTTAAAGCCTTCACCTACACCCATGGACATACTCTAGAGTTGAGTACAAGTAGGGGTCAGGTCGGCATTATATTGATACTGCTTATAAAAAGCAGTGGCCAAATCCTCCCAGTTTCGGACATTGGTTCCCTCTAATTGGTAGAACCATTCAAGTTGAGTCCCTGACAGGATGTCTTGAAAGAAGTGAACCCACAAGTTCCTATCAGCAGTGTGAGGCTGGATCTTCCTCACATAGGAACAGAGATGAAGCTTAGGACAAGACACCCCATCATACTTTGCGGACACTGGAGCCTTAAATTTCTGCGGGATGACCACTCCCGACACCAATCCCAGTTCTTCGAAGTCCAACCCAGGTATTCTCTGGACTTCCATAGCGCTCAGTCTATCCTCTAACTTCTTGTATCTATCCTCAATGGGAGGATATTGCTCATCATTGTAGTATGTATCATTGTCAGAAACTTCAGGATTGGGGTCTTCTTCCCTTGTCTCCCTCTCTTGATTCTCCCCTTCTTTGGACGAGGAGGTAAGATCAACTGGTTTCTTTAGCGGCCCCCCGAATCTTCTACCCATATTAAGGATACCAGCGGGTTTCTTCTTCTTCTTCTTTTTCTCTTTCAGGATGAGGGCCTTCAGATCCTCCTGCCCTTTTTCTAGAGTTATGAACATCTGTTGAAATTGGGCATTTTGTGACTGAAGATCTTTGATGCTTTGTTCAGAAGACATTTCTGCTGAAGTAAACAGCGAAGGAGATGAGAAACCTGTAATGGTACCTTCTTATGCAATGTTATGGATGATATGCGTATGCAATGATTTCAAGGATTCTTAAAAGCTCAAATTTGCTTAACCAAAAAGAAACACACGTTAATTGTATTAATGAGTTTGAATTGTTACAAAGAATGCCCTTTAGGCTTACAGTTTAAACAAAACAAAACTTAAAGCAAAAAGAAACTAGGTTTCCCAGGAGCGCATCCTCTTTGGTGAAATGTAGGCGTTTATGTTCCTTTCTTCATGAAGTAGCCTAGTGAGTTCCAGGACCTTCTTCTCGCTGGCATAGAACTGAGATTCAAACGTGTCTCGCTCCTCTTTAAGTTGAATCCATGACATCTGCAACTCCTCGTGATCGGTTGGCATGTCAGGATGATGAACAAGGGAAGTCGTATCTCCCTCAGCAATTGGTTCCATAATTATTGGTAGGACAGCAGGGTAAGGCATCATAATTCTTTGAGCGCGGGCTTGTACCCATCGGAGATAGGGCTCAAGAGGGATGGAATTCTTGTGCCCCAGCGTCTTACTATCAATTTTATGTACCCTGCCCCAAACTTTTATGAACCTTTTACGGTAACCCTGTGTATCATTCTCATAGTTGAAAGCAATTCCTTGGATAAGCGCATCATGAGGTTTGTTCCTCCTTGCATAACTAAACTGCCGCAACGCCAAACAAGGGTTATAAGTGATTCCTCCCCTAATGCCTAAGAGAGGAACATTAGGGAATTCACCACAATGATCGATGATGGTAACATCTTCTGAAGACCGTGAACACCAATGAATGTCTGAATGTGTAAGGGACATCGGCCTATGAAACCATTTCATACCTTACTCATTCTTCAAAATAGATCTGGGTAGGTGCGAAATAAACCACCTAGCCAATAAAGGAGTACAACACAGGAGGGTCCCCCTTCTCTTTAGAGTGCGAGCATACAGAGAGTGCAGAACATCCCCAAGTAATGTAGGCACCGGATTATGAGATAGAAAAACCTTAATCGTATTCACATCTACGAGTTAGTCCGCATTAGGGAAAAGTACCATCCAGGGTATCCAAAAAATAATAAGCCTTCTCGAACAGAAATTTAACTGGGATTCCTTGGACATTTCCTCTAGTTTCCCAATTTGTCACGATATCGGACCATTGTAAGGACAGAGCTCGAGCAATCTCTTCGGGCTTTGGTCGTTCTTCCGTACCATTGAAAGGTGACTGGTCAAGAATAGGTACCCCTAACAACCGAGAAAATTCCTCCATAGTAGGTACTAGCTGGTAATCCGGGAAGGTGAAGCAGTGGTGCAAAGGGTCAAAGAATTGAAATAGCACTTTTAACAATTCTTCATCAGGTTTTAAAGTGACCAAGTTGAGCAACCGACCATGCTTTTCAGTGAAGGGAAAGCTTTTAGGGATCCTTAATGCAAAATCCTTTAGTTGGAGAGGCACTTTCACAAGGTTAATCTGGATAGTGTTCATGCGGGTGGATGCCATGTCCTACAAAACAGAGCAACGATGAGCCCTAGAGGATCCTTGAAATGGTTAGTATGACATGCCATGCTCATGATGTCATGATCATTCTAAAAAAATCACATGTAGGCAACAAACAAGTCACACCGAGTCCTTAGGTTTAAGGCCTGCATGAGTTTTAAGGTCATACCCTCTTGAAGTTGGATTGGTTCAACCTGTCCTATAAATAGTAACCAGGTTCTAAGGGATCTCAATATCACCGATCTTTCCCCCAAGCTTCGTTCAATAGGCGATTTACTCGCAATCAAACAAAACTCAAGAGTCAAATCTCAATGAGTGTAGCATCGAGTATCTGTCGACCTTGGGAACACACCAAAGTCGGCCATCTCGCTATGTCCTACTGCCCAAGTTGTGCAATTTAAAGGGTTCTAAGGTCAGTTGATGCTTTATGACACCACGCGGCAGCCTCGTACTCTCCTTGATTGACTCAAGGGTTATCGGTACCAACCAAAGTGCCACATCAACGTAGCTACTGCTTCAACCGTGTCGGTATACCCCGCACAGTTCCCTCACAGTTTATTGCTACTTACCTAAAAGGTGTCCCCAAATCCGGGTGTAGATTTTTAACAATAACCCAAACAAGGACCAAAAATGTAAAGCATACAAGTCAAACAATGAAAGCAAGTAGATGTGATCCAGCCCTAAGGTAACCCCGCTTTAAAAATATCCCCAGCAGAGTCGCCAGTTCTATGATACGGCGGGAGAACTGACTTGGTTGTTTTGCGTTTGATCGCAATTGTGCGGTTAGCAAGATTCGCCACTGAATTTTCTTTTATCTAAAAGGAAAGGTGAAAAGCACAGGAAAGACCTTTAGAGATGTTTTCTTGAGTTCGGGGGGTAGATTATAAAAATGGAACGTGTTAGCACCCTTTTCATTCGTAGTTATCTACGGGCTCTTAGTTGCTTGCTAAATCACTTTCTTTGTTTGAAGGTTATGCTTTTGGTGTTGTGAGTTTTGAAAGTATTTTAAAAACGTCTTTGTAATGGTTCTCATATCTATAAGAACACGTACAGAGTGTTGTCTTTTGAAAAATTTTCAAAATGAGAGTGTTGGTGTATAAAATGTTTTTGTTCTGAGCAAGCGAGCAACTAGGAGCGAATCTACCTACTCAAAAGGTCTTTAGATGTTCTTTTTCCTCCTCCTTTAGATGTCGCTATCTAACCCTTGATTTGGTAAGGATCCCCATCGTTGAATGTGAAAGGACGGGCGTGGGTCATCGTATAGTCATAGAAGGGAACCTATGGGACATTTTAGCAATGTTGTTTAGGGACATAGATCGTTTACCAAAGGCAACATCGAGGGTCATCGAGGGACTACGATCTTTTATCGAGGGTCTTTGCTAAAACGCCCATATTCGAGGGACATGACTATTTTCCAAAAGGCAACAAAGCGAGATTATCCTAAGGGTGCATGTGTGAAAAGTGTGTTTGATTACATGCATTTAGTCTTTGATTAGGGTTGTCTACTTGTCGATTTCATGTCTTGCCATACACACCCTAGTTACTAACAATTTGTGAAAGCAATAAAAGTGCAGAAAGTAAAGATTCTACGCTATTACAATCATTATGGGGATGGGGTGTACAAATTCACAAATGGGGGGTTGTAAGAAAATAAATCCTAATTATCTATTACAACCATATTGAAATGATAATGCAACAAAGAAAAAGGACTTTGTTTAGAAAATGGTTTTGGTCTTAATGAATTAAGAAAAAGAAATGAATTGGCTAGTAAAAAGAAAATATTTTTATATCTTTTTTATATTAATAAAAGAAGAATTAATATGAAAATGATAAAAAGGGGAAAATAATGAGATATAGAATCAGCGTGTTGATGCAAGCAAAACAAAAGGGATCAGAAGTTCTGATGCCAGGACTGATGTGACTCAGAAAGAAACGTCAGTGGGCATCAGAAGTTCTGGATTGATACATTCTGAGGTCCTGCAAGAAATGTTAGAGGGAACACATAGAAGTTCTGGGTTATTACGTGGTGAAGTTCTGAATGTGAGAGCAGTGAGAAAACCTTAGAAGCTCTGTACGTGTTAAAACAATAGGAAGAACTTAGAAGTTCTGTATTGTGCTAAGACAATGAGTGGACATCAGCAGTTCAGTGCGTTATCAGCGTGTAGAAATCAGAAGTTCTAAGTGTTAAAACAGTGAGTGGAAACATCAGAGGTTCAGTGTGTTAAAACAGTGAGTGGAAACATCAGAAGTTCAGTGTGTTAAAACAGTGAGTGGAAACATCATAAGTTCAGTGTGTTAAAACAGTGAGTGGAAACATGAGAAGTTCAGTGTGTTAAAACAGTGAGTGGAAACATCAGAAGTTCAGTGTGTTTAACAGTAAGGAGAACTCAAGTTCTGTATTGTGTTAAAATAGTGAGTAAAAATCAGAAGTTCTATGCCACATTTCAACTCTTTCCTCATATTAATCAGCACATCAGCGATTTATTCAGTTCTTAACAAACAATAAATCAAAAGGATAAAAGCACAACAGTTTATAGAAGTTCTAATCCTAATTCTGAGCCTAGCTTTAATCAAGAAGTTCTGATCCACAGTTTTTCTAATTATGCAATGATGTGGACAACATCAATACTATGATATTTACATATTTAATGATGTTTTGAATGAAAAGATGCAAAGTCAGAAAGACTTACCTTGAACCTGGAGCGTGTGCTTAGAACTTGAACTGCTTCCTTCAGATGTTCTGGAGTTAGCAAGAGCAACGGAAGAGAAAATTCCAAGTTCTTTGGCTCAAAGGTAAGAACAAAGGTTTCAATTTTCTGTTTGGGAATTCTTGATTTTTTTACGAAGTTTTCACAGTTTTGTTTTCTCTCTTTGGACAATTCTCTCTTTCCAAAATCCAACCCCTTGAACGTGTGATAGAGCCAATTATTTATAGATGGGTGTGATATGGTGGGAGAACTGACTTGAGGTTTTGTGTTTGTGTTCGCAAATGTTGCGGTTTGGCAAGAGTCGCCACTGACTTTTTATTTTATCCAAAGGAAAGGTCAAAAAGCACAGGAAAGACCTTTGAGATGTTTTCTTGAGTTCGGGGGGTATATTATGAAAATGGAAGGTGCTAGCACCCTTTTCATCCATGGTTTTCCATGGGCTCTTAGTTACTTGTTATTGATCACTTGCTTTGCTTTTCCAATTGTTTGAAATGGTGCTTTGTGTGTGGTTTTGAAAATATTTTGAAAAGAGGCCTTTGTTTAGGCAACCTTTGTAATGATTCTTGTTTGAATATATACAAAGGTGTTTCTCTTTTGAAAAATGTTTCAATGTTTGAAATTTTGTTTGGAAATTGTTTTGAAATTGTGTATGTTTGTTTGAAAATAGCAAGGATGGTTTGCAAGAGATCAAGTAAATAGGAGTTGTCTACCCTTACTCAAAAGTCTTTCCTACACATTTTTAACCCTTTGACATTGTTGTTTTAACATTGTATTTGGTAAATAACCTTATCTTTGGATGTTAAACGGGACGGGCGTGGGTCATTGTATGACCATGATAGCAATGGTGCCAAGTATCTTAGCAAGTTTTTGAGGGACTAGATCATTTTTGTTTAGGCAACCAAGATAGCGTCATCGAGGGACTATGATCTTTTGTTTTGTTTGATTTTGCCAAGATACCTAGCATGCATACCATGGCCATTTTAAGGCAACAAAGTGGATGAAACCCTAGGGGTGCTTGTGTGCAATGTGTTGTCATTTTTCATGCATTTTTGTCTTGTGTTAAGTCATGCTATTTGTTTTGATTTTTGGTCTTTTTCATACAAAACCCTAGTTTACTATCATGCATATAAAAGCAATAAATGCGTAAAGTAAATCTAAGACTATTACAACAATATTATGGGGAGGGGGTACAAGTTTGAATAGGGGGTATTTGCACAAACTAAAGCCCTAAAACTATTACAACCATATTGAAGTTATTGTACAAATAAATAAATGGACAATTATTTAAATGTACAAATAAATATAAATATGCAAAGAATGTTTTTGTATTAATTTATGTATGTGAAAAATAAATTATTTATGTCTTAAAAAAGTAAGAAAAATAAAATGATTATTTTTGAAAGGGTGAAAACCCTAATTTTTGGTTTTAAAAGAAAATATATTATATTATTCATTTATTCATTTTTTTGTTTAAGAAAAATAATAATAATATATACAAAAAAATGTTGAAAAATTAAATATTGTATGAAAATATTAATTTAAGTGTATAAATAATAAAAATAAAAATAAATAATATTTTTATATTATTTACAAAATTTATTTAAGAAAATAAAAGTATATTAACCTAAATACTTATTTTTATGCTAAAAAATAAATATGAAAAAAATGCAAAAAAAAATAAAGAAAATATTTTTATGATTTTTAAATGTTCCAGAAAAAATAATAAAGTCAGAAAATATAAAAGAAATGACAAATAATACAAAATATAACAAATGGGCCAAGGGGGTGTAGAAAGTAAGCAGGGGGGTGTGAATAGTCAAACAAGCCAGGCTCAGGCCCAATCTCACTTCATCCATGTCCTTCAAACAAGAAAAACGCGCGCGCCATGTACAAACTATAACTCCTGTATATGTGCTTAAAAACGAAATCTTGCAACATGAAACTTGTACCTTGTTAAATCACGATTCCAACCATATAAAAAACTTGATCTAACTC
This sequence comes from Vicia faba, assembly GCA_948472305.1. NCBI lineage: Eukaryota > Viridiplantae > Streptophyta > Magnoliopsida > Fabales > Fabaceae > Vicia > Vicia faba. The sequence continues at coordinate 1,525,241,751 of OX451739.1, read as the reverse complement.
TAAGAAACCAGGGAGAATTTCAGTGCCCCTAATTTATGACCTAGTTTTTTTAGCAACTTCAACATCTAAATTCTCCTAGCTCAGTTAATATAAATAAAATCTATGCATATGTACAGCTCAAGCACATTGAAGACTACATTTTTTCTTCACAAACCTAAGCTTAATGATGCCTAAATAAGGAGTTAGAATCTTGACAAATACCTGTTTCAGTCAAGTTTGGATATGGCAATGTAGCAGCTTTGAGTGAGGCCTGAAGGTCTTTTGAGCTTGCTTGATGTCCCCTCAACCTTTCCCAATGCTTATCTTGCCTTGAACTTGCCTGAATGTGCATGTAGAAGTCAACCTTCAAAGCTTCAAAATGAAAATGGTGAAGTGTGAAAATAAGGTTAAAGTTGCTGAGTAAGGGCCTGGACAGTTTAGGTGTGTTGTATTTAATGTGTTTGAAGTGGTTTCAAGCAAAACGCACGAGGCAAATTTGTTTTGGAAGTGGTTCTGCAGAGCTTGCCCTGTTTTGGATAGAATTTGGTGTTTTTGATGTATTTGGGTGTTTGAGATGCTATGAGCTCGTGTTTTAGGCTTGGTATAACGTGCTGAAGTTGTTTGAAAATGTTGCAAGGCTTGGTTTTATCAGATGCACAAGTTCTGTTCCTTTTGCAAGCTTACTTGCTTTTGAAGCAAAAGTGAGTCGACAAAGGCAAAGGCTTGTACAAGCTAGCTCAGGGTCTGCACATAGTTGGTACACTTTTCCTGATATTTGTGTAGTTGGTTTGCAGCAAGAGCTTTGGTCCATGGCTCAAGATAAACAAAGTTTGTAAAAGTTAACTTTATCAAAGTAGCAATGTTAACTTTTTGCCATTTTTGGATTAAACCCTTGTACAAAGTTTCAAAGATCAAAATAATTCCATTAACCATTGTATTTGCATTCAATTTTGGAGTGTAAAAAGGATTATAACCTGTAATGCAAGTACAAGCATGGTTCAAACGGATTTGCAAGTTGTAACATGGTGTAAAATGCCTTGGACAAAAGTGAGAAATGGCCATTTTCATTCCTTCGATTCACCCTAACCATAAATGATCTTGGAGAGTTTTTGGAAATTTTGGCAATCTTGTAACATGCTCTACAATCCATCTTTGAAATGCATTTTGAGATTCCACTTGGAACTAGGTGAAAAGTTGCCATGAAGATAGGTCAAAATCCTGCCTAAACTAGGGCAAAATTTCACTAAGTTAAAAGTTTCATGGACCCTTATTCACAAAATCATAACTTGAGATCCAAGCATCTTTTAGGTGAACTTTGTGAATTAAAGTTGTAGATTTTGTGGAGGACTACAACTTTCATGTTGGAAGTTTTCTTTGAATCCAATTGAATCATGGTGAAAAAGTTGGGGAAAGTTGGGAAAAAATAAGAAATTTTCATAACTTAGAAAAATTATAAGTTACGAAAATTTTCAAACTTAAACCCTAATTTCCAAAACTAGGTTTCTTGGTGAACAAGTTTCATGTTTTGACACATCTTGATGAAAAATGACCCTTGGCCCTTGATTTTGACCAAAAAGTCAAAGTTTGACTTTTCAGTGTACAATTGATTTTTGATCAGTTGACTGGAAAATTCATCTGTCAATCCAATGCATTTGAGATGTTTTGAACCTTGTGATTAGGTCAAGATGATGCCATTGAGTCCTTGAAACCATTCTTGAACCAAATTTTCCATTGGCTAGGTGAAAAATCAGAAATTTCCTTTCTACAGCCAAAACCCTAATTTTGACCATTTTGCCCTTTTGATGATCTGATCAAATTTCTTGAGGAGTTGTGGTCCAAACTTGATCAAATGGTTCATATGAGTCTATAATGTTGATGTGGATCAAAAATTATGAGGTTTGACTATAAATTGGCCACAATTGACTTTTTCCCCAAAGACAACTGATTTTTAGGTCAATTGTCCAATTGACTGGGCAAAAATTTGATTCAAAGCTTGAAACTTGGTATGAACAATCTTAGAGATCCAACATGAAGTATGAAAGTCATATGAGGCATTGGAAATCCAAAATTCCTTGTGCAAACTCCAACCCTAATTTTAGGTCATCAGTGCAAGGAGGTGTCTTGAGCAGAGCAAACCCTAATCTGATATTGAATCCAAGAAGTCTTGTGAGGAGAATCTTGATAAAATGAGAGGGTAAATTTTGTGGTACAATAGCTGCCCCTATTCAATCTTCTTGAACCTGAAGAGTTAGATTGGCGAGTTTTCCATTCGTGACTCGAAGGTAAAAGATGATTGGACACTAGAGTGCCCGTAAATTTGTACTCGTCAAAGTATAGTTTGAGTAAATTGGCTTAAAGATGCCATTTGGAGATGTGATAGAATCTTGTCGGATATGGGCTTGTAGATTCCATCCAAGAATGTTTGTTGAACTGCAAGTTGTAAGTCAAAAGAATGAGTATCAGAATGGTGTTCGCGTCTAGAATGTATCTGAACTGTATCTGGACTTTGTATTTGAATAAGCAATAGAATAGCATATGTGTCTGGAGCATCTCTGAGCTGTATCTGAGCTTTGAATCTGAATAAGAAATAGAATAGCATTCATGTCTGGAGCATCTTTGAGTTGTATCTGAGCTTTGAATCTGAATAAGCAATAGAATAGCATCCGTGTCTGGAGCATCTCTAAGCTGTATCTGAATTTTTAATCTGAATAAGCAATAGAATAGAATCCGTGTCTGGAGCATCTCTAAGTTGTATCTAAATTCTGTATTTGAATAAGCAATAGAATAACATCCGTGTCTGGAGCATCTCTGAGCTGTATCTAGGCTTTGAATCTGAATAAGCAATAGAATAGCATCCGTGTCTGGAGCATCTTTGAGCTTTGAATCTGAGTAAGCAATAGAATAGCATCCGTGTCTGGAGCATCTCTAAGCTGTATCTGAATTCTGTATTTGAATAAGCAATATAATTGCATCCGTGTTTGGAGCATCTCTGAGCTGTATCTGGGCTTTGAATCTGAATAAGCAATAGAATAGCATTCGTGTCTGGAGCATCTCTGAGCTTTGAATCTGAGTAAGCAATAGAATAACATCCATGTCTGGAGCATCTCTAAGCTTTGAATCTGAGTAAGCAATCTAAATAAGCAATAGAATAGCATCCGTGTCTGGAGCATCTCTAAGATGTATCTGAGCTCTTTGAATATTTGTTAAAGATCGCTGTTAATTTTATCCTGAAAAGGGTAAAATGTTAGCTGAAACACAAAGTTATGTTGCATGAAATGTATGATGCAATAAATTTGTTTTATCAATGTTTATGATATATGAATGTAATGTAAGCGCATGTAAGCTGATTAGCTGTCTTGCTGAGGAAAATAAATCCTTGATTACTGGAGATAATAAAATCTTTGACCGTTGTCGGGGAAAATAAATCCTTGACCGCTGCTGGAGATTCAAAACCTTTGACAACTTCTGTGGGGATGTGAGAATCCTTCATAACTTTCCTGGGGATAGGGATCCTTCAAGTCTTTGGAGTTGGAGGATGATAAACATTCTGTTGTGAGAATAATGCCCAATGTTGCTTGAGAAAGCTGCTTGGGGAATCCCAAGAACTTTGATGACTATGGTCGGGGTTTACACAAAAGGAATCCTTACTCGACTGGGGAATAGGGAAAACTCGATGATCTCTACTGGGAATCAACCAAAGGAAAACCTTGATCTGCTGAAGAATAAGGAAGACTCTGATGGCTTCTGCGGGGAACTAAGAATGAGAATCTTCATTCTATTGAGGAGTAATGAAAACTTTGGTGACTTCACTGGGAAATGAGAGTGAGAATCTTCGATTTGCAGGGGAGTAAGAATTATGACAAATTCATGTTGGGGAGTAATCAAGACTCTGGAAACTTCACTGGGGAATCAAGAATGAGAATCTTAATTCTGTTGGGGAGTAAAAACTCTGTGGGGAAGTAGGATTTACTACTGGAGAGTAAATTTAGGATTCTGGGGGAAAAAGCTATACTACTGGGGAGATCAGGAGTTTGGGTTGTATGCCAATCTACTGGAGAATTATCCTAGGTTGGGGATAAAAGTTAACTGTTATCTGGTTGATTCTCAGATTTTAAGACAACTTGTTGGGGAAATTGGGGAAAACTGAATGGTTCCCACTGGGGATTGATAGTTGGAAACTTTGACTTGACAGGGGAAGAAGGTTTCACCTCTGCTGAGGGTCTGTAGTTCAAAGTTTTTACTCCGCTGGGGATATGGGAGTTTGAAGTTTTAACTCTGATGGGAATTAAGGATTTGAAATTATAACTCAGCTGGGGATATGTATTTCAAGGTTTTGGCTCCGTTGGGGATCTAGATGATGTACTGCAGGGGATTTCTCTTGGAATAGCCTGAAGACGTTTTCCTATTCTTTCCCATTTCGTTTATTTGTAAACAGTGATTATATTCAAATGCATATGCTCATTAATAAATGATTGGACGTTTTCAAATAAAACACAAGTGTAAAAAGAAAAAGACAAATAGTTTTTGGCACTTTGAAGTATCTTTGTATTAACCCTGTGTAAGTATTTTGCACAAAGGAGACAGACATCCTAGTAAGAGAACGTTGTCGTAAAAATGAGAAAATTTTATACAAAGAAAGATGGCTATGTGTAAAAATTCCATTGGGTTCCCATTCTACTATAGCCTTCGTAACTCTGGATATCTTGTCCATTCGTTGCTTCATCCGAAGATGATTGAGTTGATCAGAAGCCTGGAGCTTGTCTGTGAAGAGATTGTCCTTAAAGTGATCCGACGAGACATAGTCATACGCTTTAATTCCCTAACTTTTGCTTGGACCGCCCTTTCGGGTTTTCGATCCACCGGGAAACCCTTTTTTGCCCAAGTCGCCCTTTCGGGTTTTCAACTTGCCGAGTGTACAGATTTTTTTGTTTTATCCCTAATTTTTGCCTGAACCGCCCTTTCGGGTTTTCAATTCATCGGGATGCCTTTTTTTGCCTAGGTGTGTCAACCTAGCGGGTCATTTATGCATAGTATCTTTTGACTATGTCTGCGTTCGTAGGGTGCGGCAGGTCGTCGCCACCCATGGTGGTTAATATCATTTCCCCACCAGAAAAGATGTTCTTGATTACAAATGGTCCTTCATAGGTAGGAGTCCATTTGCCCCTGGGATCACTTTGTGGCAAGATAATGCGTTTGATCACAAGACCTCGGACTTGATATACTTGTCGTCTGACTTTCTTGTTGAAAGCCTTGATCAATCGTTTTTGATACGTCTAACCATGGCAAATAGCAGTAAGTCTCTTCTCTTCAATCAAGTTTAGTTGATCAAACCGGGTCTGAATCTAATCGTCTTCACTCAAACCAACATCCTTCATGATTCTCAAGGAAGGAATCTGAACCTCAATAGGCAAAACAGCTTCCATGTCGTATACCAAAGAATAGGGTGTTTCCCCAGTTGATGTACGCGTCGTGGCACGGTACCCGTGGAGAGCAAACGGTAACATCTCATTCCAGTCCTTGTAGGTGACTGTCATCTTTTGTATGACCTTCTTGATATTTTTGTTCGTAGCTTCGACAGCACCGTTCATCTTTGGCCGATAGGGAGATGAATTGTGATGTTGAATCTGGAACTGCTCGCACAAAACGGTGATCATAGTATTGTTAAGGTTTGTACCGTTATCAGTGATGATCCTTTCGGGGATACCGTACCGGAAAATGAGGTTCTGCTTGATGAAGCGGGCAACAACATTCTTCGTGACGGATGCGAAGGAAGCTGCTTCGACCCATTTGGTAAAGTAGTCAATGGCCACCAGAATGAAACAGTGTCCATTGGATGTTGTAGACTTGATCTCTCCACTCATGTTGATTCCCCATATAGCGAACGACCAAGGAGCTGTTAAGACGTTGAGAGGAACTGGAGGTATATGTACCTTGTCCGCATAGATTTGACATTTGTGACAAGTCTGGGAATGTTGATAGCAGTCAGCTTCCATGGTAGACCAGTAATAGCCTGCCCGTAGAATCTTCTTAGCCATCGTATGCCCGCTTGAGTGAGTGCCAAAGGTACCATTGTGGAGTTCATACATAATCTGTTCAGCTTTAATATTGTCCACACAACGGAGCAGAATACAATCATGATTGCGCTTGTATAGGATACCACTGCTCAGGAAGAACTTGGCTGAGAATCTTCTTAAGAACTTTTTGTCGTTGACTGAAGCTCCTTCAGGATATTCCTGAGCCTCGAGATACCTTTTGACTTCATGAAATCAAGGTCGGTCCACTACTTCTTCGGTATTAATCTTGTGACAATGTGCAGGTTCGTCCATCCGTTCAATGGTGATCTGGGGAGCCTCATTATCCCAGTTAAGTTTAAACATGGATGACATTGTAGCTAGAGCATCCGCTAGCTGATTTTCTTCTCGCGGGAAGTGCTCGTAGGTAATCTGCTCGAAATGTGGTAACAATGTCAAGACATGTTCTTTGTAAGGGATGAGGTTTGGATGTTTAGTATCCCACTCTCCTTTGATCTGACTGATGACCAAAGTTGAGTCTCCAAACACAACCAAAGATTTGATTCCCAGGTCTATTGCATCCTTGAGACCAAAGATACAAGCTTCATACTCAGCCATGTTGTTAGTACAGCTGAAGCAAAGTCTAGCAGTGAAAGGTGTATGGCAACCTTCTGGAGAGATGAGTACCGTGCTGATACCGTTGCCAAGTGAATTGGAGGCACAATCAAATTACAGGGTCCATAGGGATCCTTGTTCAGTCTGTCATACGGTCTGTTCTCTTCAATGTTGTCCAATGTCATGATATCCTTGTCGGGGAAATCGAACCTCATGGATTGGTAATCTTCGACAGCTTGATGGGCCAGATGATCGGCTAGCACACTCCCCTTTATAGCTTTTTGGGTCGTGTACTGTATATAGTATTCAGTCACGATCATCTTCCATCTAGCTATTATTCCAGATAGAGAAGGCTTCTCGAAGATGTACTTGATCGAATCCATCTTAGATATCAGCAAGGTGGTATGATTCAACATATACTGCCTTAGCCGGCGAGCAACCCATACCAAAGTGCAGCAAGTTTTCTCGAGCAGTGAGTATCGAGTCTCACAGTCGGTAAACTTTTGCTAAGGTAATAAATGACATGCTCTTTTCGGCAAGACTCGTCATGTTGGCCCAGTACGCACCCTATTGAATTATCCAAGACGGTCAGATACATGATTAGCGGTCTTCCTTCGACGGGTGGCATCAAGATAGGAGGTTCTAGCAAATACTCCTTGATTTTATCGAAAGCATTTTGACAGTCATCATTCTATTTAACCACCTGATCTTTCTTAAACAGCTTGAAGATTGGTTCACAGGTAGATGTTAGGTGAGAAATGAACCTAGCAATGTAGTTTAGGCGTCCAAAGAAACCTCTGACCTCCTTCTCAGTGCGAGGGGCGGGCATTTCTTATATAGCTTTGACTTTGGCAGGATCAACCTCGATGCCTTTGTTGCTGACAATGAAACCCAAGATTTTACCGGACCTGACTCCGAAAGTGCACTTGTTAGGGTTTAATTTGAGCTTGTACTCCGTCGACCTGAAAAACAGCTTTTGCAAATGGTCGATGTGTTCTTCTTTAGTTTGTGATCGGGCTATTATGTCATCTACGTAGACTTCTATCTCATGATGTATCATATCATGAAACAAAGCTACCATGGGGCACTGATAGGTTGCCCCGGCATTCTTCAGTCCGAATGGCATCACTTTATAGCAGAACGTACCCCACTGTGTAACAAAAGTAGTTTTCTCCATGTCTTCAGGTGCCATTTTGATCTGGTTATAACCTGAAAATTCGTTCATGAAAGAAAATACCTTGTGCTAAGTTGTGTTGTCAACTAAGATGTCAATGTGCGGATGTGGAAAGTCATCTTTAGAGCTGGCCCTATTTAAGTCTCTATAATCCATGCACATTCTAAGTTTGTCGTCCTTCTTAGGCACGGGCATAATGTTAGCAACCCATTGTGGATAGGAAGTAACAGCAAGAAACCCAGCATTGAACTGCTTCATAACTTCTACTTTGATCTTTTCATACATGTCAGGCCTCATGCGGCGGACCTTCTGCTTGATTGGTGGACAGTCTTCTTTTGTGGGGAGACAGTGTACCACAATGTTTGTATCAAGTCCCGGCATGTCTTCGTATGACCAAGCGAAGATCTCAACATATTCATGTAACAGCTGAATTAGGCGCTCTTTGACACTTGGCTCTAGGTTGGCACCCACTCTGACTTCTTTTTTGTCTTCGTCAATACCCAAGTTGATTGTCTCTAACAGATCCTCATGAGGTAGAATAGCCCTTTCTTCCTGTTGTAGTAGTCTAGCCAATTCCGCCGGCACCTCACAATCTTCATCACCTTCATATTCGGCACGGTAGACCAGATCTTCAGAGTCACTAAAGGTCATAGCAGAATTGTTACCCATGGAATCCAGAATGGAAGGGTACCTTCATTTGTGTGTGTGGGTGTGTGTAAGGGATATCCATCTTTAAACAAATAAAATGCAAAAAGAAAGACAATGAACACAAAAGTTTATATATGAAAACGTCCATGATTCATTAAAATGGCATATGAAGATGAAAAATCAAACCCTTACAAATGGACCTATGTACCTCGGGTAAGGCACAAGGTTAAAAGTGTACGAATTGTTCAAGAATTATTACAAACCAACAGAAAGGTTTGAAAGATAAATTACTGATTTATGAAAGTAATCGGAACAAAGTCTTTTGCCTCCCAGTTGCACAGTCCTCCGTCAACAGTAGGGAAAATCCAGTCTTCCAAGTGGCTCTCCTCTTTACTATCCTCCTAAGCATTGACTCCATGATGGGTGATCTTCACTGGTGGCCCTCCAGTACGGGAGCGACGCACAACCCTCTGACTAGCCAAAGTGAAACCCAAGCCGAATTTATCTGATTTGAAAGGAAAGTCGAGAAGCTTCCCCCAGATTGTGGATCCGCCTTCATCAATCACAGCCTTTGCATCTTTGAGCGACGACATCCGAGGCGGAGGTCTGGTAATCACAGCCATAGAAGGAAATGTCTTGGTTGCCGCAATCTCTTTTGAAACTTCCTCGAAGTGTTGGAAAGGGGTCTCTATGAATTCTCCATCTAATTCCACATAGCGGAAAGAATTAATATGATTGATCATATATTCCTCTTCACCATGAACAGTTACAATTTCCCCTGGACAGGGTACTTAAGCTTTTGATGTAGAGTAGAAGTGACGGCTCCAGCATGATGAATCCAGGGTCTTCCCAACAAGCAAGAATAGGAAGGACGGATTTCCATCACGTAGAATGTAGAGTTAAAGGTTTCAGTTCCCACTTTAATCGGGATGTCCACCTCCCCGTGGACCATCCTTTTAGATCCATCAAAGGCTATGACAATTATATTGCTGGGCTTCAAGGTTAAACCTTCACAATCCAGTCTATCCAAGGCTTTCTTTGGTAAGACGTTCAGCGATGAACCAGTGTCTACCAGTACGTGTGCTAGGGTAGTCCCTCTGTATTCCATCGAGACATGCAAAGCGTCATTATGTTTTCTCCCTTTTGATGTTAAATCTACATTGGAGAATCCTAGACCACTGTCAGCTGTTAAGCTAGCTACACATTCCTGGAAATGATCCGCGGAGGTTTCTTGTGGCACGTGGGCCATCTTCAAAAATCTTATCAGAGCCTTAGCATGAGCTTCTGAACAAAGCAGCAGGGCCAACATAGAGATCTTTGAGGGGGTTTTCCCCAGTTGTTCCACAACATTATAATCGCTTTTCTTGATTATTTTCAAAATCTCTTCCATTTCTTTTTGAGAGGTTTCAGGGATGACCAATGACTGAGCCCTCGTCCTGATAGGCTCTTCTTGGATCACTTTCCCTCTATCATCAGCAATAGCAGAGGGGATAACCACAAGAGTTATAACTTCTTCAATAATCGGAGTTCTCGCAGATATTTTTACCGGTGCAGGGGTAACCTTAGGAGTAGCTGAGGGTCCGAAGATTGCCTTTGGAGGGGCTATCTCCGGAGAGAAAATTCTTCCACTGCGGGTGATTTTACTCATTCCAGCCATGTTTCCAATGTCAGAAGTCTCTTCATCAGAACTCTCTTCAGTTGATTCAATTTGTTTAATACCGTGGTAGTAGATCTCTCCACCATAGTTCCACGGTATTGATTTGTCGGACTTATACGGGACGGGCCCGGGCATGGTTATCTTCAAAGGTACAGTCTTTGGAGCGGATGTAATCTTAACAGGTCTTTTGGAGACCTTGGAAAGATTGGCGGATATGGTTATTATTGAAATATCATTGACAGGAGTCTTTTCAAAAAGGATTTCTTGGTTATCCATTAGGTGTTGGATGCCTAACTTCAACAATGGACAGTCGGTTGGTAAGGATGAACAAATGTAGCAATCTTCTTCACAACCTGGGAAAATCCCAGCCTTCAACAAATTCAACTTGATTATCGTTAGTGGAGTTATCAAATCATCAACAGTAGAAACAAAAAGATCCTCTTCAACAGCATGGGCATTGTGGTCATGCTTTGGCATTGGAGCAGAGATCACATTGGGCTTTTCAGGGGCGTCGAATTCAACTTCTTTAGCATCTATCAAATCCTGAATCTTATTCTTGAGGGCCCAACAACTGTTGGTGTCGTGCCCCAGGTTGTCTAAATGATAAGAAAACTTGGAATTCGGATGGTAGTGTGGTGACGAAGTGTTAGGGTTTTTAGGGGCCTCCCTTAGCATGGCCAGGTTCAACTTCAAGATATGAGGTAAAACTTGAGCAGGAGTCATGTTAATCCGGGTGAATTTCCGTGCAGGCCTTTCCACCCTTGCTTGTTTGGTTCTGGGTTGATTGTTTATGGGCTGATCAGCTGCAGACTTCTGAATCATTATGGCCCCAACCTCTGGCTGGCGCTAAACTCTTCCTTGACCTCTTTGGGAGTAGACAGCTGATACTTCTTTCTTTGCTGGAAAAGTCTTTTTGATGGCAACGGAAGCAGATGTATCTTTTTGAATTTTCCCGCTTTTAATGCCGACTTCAGCTCTCTCACCAGTTAGAATCAACTCGGCGAACCCCGCAGACGAACTTCCAATCAGGTGATTAAAGAAAGGACCTGACAGAGTCCCCAAGAACATATCCACTACCTCCCTCTCAGATAGAGGTGGTTGCACTCGTCCCGCCAAGTCTCTCCATTTCTAGGCATACTCTTTGAAACCTTCACTTGAAACCATGCCCAAACTTTATAATTGAGTATGAGTTGGTGCTAAGTCCGCATTATATTAATACTGCTTGTAGAAGGCAGCAGCCAAATCCTCCCAATTATGCACGTCAGACCTCTCTAGCTGGTAGAACCAATCCAGCTGCGTCCCCGAAAGACTGTCCTGGAAGAAATGGATCCACATATCCTTGTCAGAAGAATGTGGTTGGATTTTCCTGACTTAAGATCACAGGTGCATCTTTGGGCAAGACAACCCATCGTACTTAGCAAACAGAGGTACTTTAAATTTGGGAGGGATCACAATTCCAGAAAACAACCCTAGCTCTTCAAAGTCCAGCCCAGGTACTCTTTGCACTTCCATAGCCGCTAGACGTTCTTCCAGATTCTTGTACTTTTCATCTGCAGGAGGGTACTGCTGTTCAGAATAGTCTTCGTCCTCTTCCTCTTCAGCTTCAGAATCAGCTGCCACTGCAGTTCCTTTACCCTTTCCTTCTCCTTCCTCAGAGGTTGATGGAAAATCTAGGACCCTTCTGGTTTGACCTTCAAACCTTCTGCCCAAGGTAGCCACACCAACTCTCTTCTTCTTCTTTTTCTCTTTTTCCTTTTCTAGTAAAGTCTTGAGCTCGTCCTGCCCCTTGTCCAAGGTCAGAAGTAGCTGCTGGAACTGTGAATTCTGCGCTTGCAAATCTTTGACCATCTGTTCTATATCCATCTTGCTGAAATAAATAGAAGAGAGAGATGAGGAAACTTGGTGTGAAGACCTGTTTATGCATATGATGAATGATATGTATTCATGTAATGCATTCAAGGATTCAGAAATTCCAATTTGTTTTAAACAAAAAAGAAACACGCGTCATATTAATAAGATAGAATTTATTAGTACATCAATGCCCCATGGGCAAAATAATACAAAATCCTAAGGTAAAAAGATGTTGCGCATCCTCTTTGGTGTAATGTAGGTGTTGAGAGTCTGCTCTTCGTGAAGTTGACGAGTAAGTTCCAAAACCTTCTTCTCACTTGCATAGAATTGGGCTTCAAAAGTATCGCGTTCTCCCTTGAGCTGTATCCAAATCCTTTGTAAATCTTCGAGTGATGGTGGCATGTCAGGATGTAGGAGGGTGTATGGAACCTCTCCTTCCATAACAGGCTCTTTGATCACAGGGAGAATGTAGGAGTAAGGCATCAAAAGACTTTCGGCGCGGGTTCGTACCCACTTGAGGTAAGGCTCAAGAGGGATGGAATTCTTGTGTCCCAAGGTCTTACTGTCCAACTTGTTGGGCATCCTCCAAGCTCGGATAAACCTTTGTCGAAGTCCTTGATCATCGTTATCGAAGTCAAAAACCAAGTCTGGAATTAGCATGTCATGTGGGCCATCCCTTCGGGCATACCCAAACTGTATCAGAGCCAAGTAGGGGTTGTAGGTGATGCCTCCCCTAATGCCAAGTAGAGGGACATTAGGAAATTCCCCATAACGGTCAATGATGATGACATTCTCCTTTGATCGAGAACACCAATGAATATCTGAATGGGTAAGAGTCATCAATCATTGTGACCACCTCAAACCTTGCTCATTCTTCAAAATTGATTGGGGAAGATGAGAAATAAACCATCTTGCCAGTAGAGGAGTACAGCATATGAGAACACCTATTTTCCTCATTGTTCGAGTGTGAAAAGAGTGGAGGATATCCCCAAGAAATGTAGGCACCGGATTGCGAGCCATGAAAATTTTGACAGCATTGACATCTATAAGCTGGTCAGGGTTTGGGAACAAGACCAACCCATAGATGAGAAGAGCCACAATCTCCTTAAAAGCTTATAGGTCTAGAGAATTCCAACAGTCTTGGGCTTTCTCAAACAGAAACTTTGCCAAGAAACCCTTGACACCACTTCTAGTCTCCCAATGGCCTATGACATCAGATGGTTGCAAGTGTAGGGCTTGAGCAACATCTTCAGGCTTTGGATCTCTTTCCGTACCGTTATAGGGTAGTTGATTGAGAATAGGAATCCTCAGGAGTTGAGAAAATTCCTCCAAAGTAGGCACTAGCTGGTAATCAGGAAATGTGAAACAGTGGTGTAGAGGGTCAAAGAACTGGAAAAGAACTTTCACCATATCCTCCTCAGTGTTGGTGTTGACTAAGTTGAGAAGACGACCATGCCTCTCGGTGAATGGAGAATTCTCAGGAATCCTTGAAGCTAGCTCCTTTAGTTGTGGAGGAATTCTTACAAGGTTGACTTGGATAGTTTTCCTGCGAAGTGAATCCATTACCTACAAAACAGGAACAAAGATGATAATCCAAATCCTTGAAATGGTTAGTGGATGCATATGATGCTTCATGATGTCCATGATGTTATGCACAAGTATATATACAAACAAATCACACAAGTTCCTAGTTTCAGGCTTGCATGGGGTTTCATAGGTAAGTACCCTCTTGAAGTTTAGTTGGCTCAACCTGTCCTAGAAATAGCAACCGGGTTCTAAGGAGCTCAATATCACTGGATTAGTTTCTGTGTTCATTGTTTTAGTTTAGCCACTTTACTGGCGACCGAAATATTCCAAGAAAACAACCCTCAATGAGTGTAGTATCGAGTATCTACCAACTTCGGACTGCACCAAAGCCGGTCATCTCACTACATCCTAAAAGGCCAAGTTGGTCAAGTAAAGGTTCTAAAAGTCCATTAGTGCTTCATGACATCACTCAGCAGCCCCGTATTCTCTTTAATTGACTCAAAGGCTACCGGTACCCATAAATATGTCGCACTAATATATCTATTGCTTCAACCATGTCGGTATACCCCGCACAGTTTCTACAATGTATTGCTATTTACCTATGAATGTTTCCCAAATCCGGGTAGAGGATTCAAACCCAAACAATAGAACCAAAGTGTAAAGCAATCAAATCAAGCAAGATAAGCATGTAAAGGTGATCTAAAACCCTAAGGTAACCCCACTTTTAGAATTTTCCCCAGCAAAGTCGCCAGTTCTGTGATACGGTGGGAGAACTGACTTGAGGTTTTGCATTTGTGTTTGCAAATGTTGCGGTTTAGCAAGAGTCGCCACCGACTTTTTATTTTATCCAAAGGAAAGGTCAAAAAGAACAGGAAAGACCTTTGAGATGTTTTCTTGAGTTCGGGGGGTAGATTATGAAAAGGGAAGGTGCTAGCACCCTTTTCATCCATGGTTTTCCATGGGCTCTTAGTTACTTGTTTTAGATCACTTGCTTTGCTTTTCCAATTGTTAGAAATGGTGCTTTGTGTGTGGTTTTGAAAATATTTTGAAAAGAGGCCTTTGTTTAGGCAACCTTTGTAATGATTCTTGTTTGAATATATACAAAGGTTTTTGTCTTTTGAAAAATGTTTCAATGTTTGAAAGTTTGTTTGGAAATTGTTTTGAAATTGTGTATGTTTGTTTGAAAATAACAAGGATGGTTTGCAAGAGATCAAGTAAATAGGAGTTGTCTACCCTTACTCAAAAGTCTTTCCTACACATTTTTAACCCTTTGACATTGTTGTTTTACCATTGTTAGAAAATATAAAAGAAATGAAAGATAATATAAAATATAACAAATGGGCCAAGGGGGTGCAGAAAGTAAGCAGGGGCGTGTGAATAGTCAAACAAGCCAGGCCCAGGCCCAATCTCACTTCATCCATGTCCTTCAAACCAGAAAAACGCGCGCGCCATGTACAAACTGTAACTCCTGCATACGTGCTTAAAAATGAAATATTGCAACATGAAACTTGTAGCTTGTTATATCATGATTCCAACCATATAAAAACTTGATCTAACTCTAAGAAACCAGGGAGAATTTCAGTGCCCCTAATTTATGACCTAGTTTTTTCAGCAACTTCAACATCTAAATTCTCCTAGCTCAGTTAATATAAATAAAATCTATGCATATGTACAGCTCAAGCACATTGAAGACTACATTTTTCCTTCACAAACCTAAGCTTAATGATGCCTAAATAAGGAGTTAGAATATTGACAAATACCTGTTTCAGTCAAGTTTGGATATGGCAATGTAGCAGCTTTGAGTGAGGCCTGAAGGTCTTTTGATCTTGCTTGATGTCCCCTCAACCTTTCTCAATGCTTATCTTGCCTTGAACTTTCCTGAATGTGCCTATAGAAGTCAACTTACAAAGCTTCAAAATGAAAACGGTGAAGTGTGAAAATGAGGTTACAGTTGCTGAGTAAGGGCCTGGACAGTTTAGGTGTGTTGTATTGAATGTGTTTGAAGTGGTTTCAAGCAAAACGCACGAGGAAAATTTGTTTTGGAAGTGGTTCTGCAGAGCTTGCCCTGTTTTGGGCAGAAGTTGGTGTTTTTGGTGTATTGGGGTGTTTGAGAAGCTATGAGCTCGTGTTTTAGGCTTGGTACAACGTGCTGAAGTTGTTTGAAAATGTTGCAAGGCTTGGTTTTATCAGATGCACAAGTTCTGTTCCTTTTGCAAGCTTACTTGCTTTTGAAGCAAAAGTGAGTTGACAAAGGCAAAGGCTTGTACAAGCTAGCTCAGGGTATGCACATAGTTGGTACACTTTTCCTGATATTTGTGGAGTTGGTTTGCAGCAAAAGCTTTGGTCCATGGCTCAAGATAAACAAAGTTTGTAAAAGCTAACTTTATCAAAGTAGCAATGTTAACTTTTTGCCATTTTTGGATTAAACACTTGTATAAATTTTCAAAGATCAAAATAATGCCATTAACCATTGTATTTGCATTCAATTTTGGAGTGTAAAAAGGATTAGAACCTGTAATGCAAGTACAAGCATGGTTCAAACTGATTTGCAAGTTGTAACATGGTGCAAAATGCCTTGGACAAAAGTGAGAAATGGCCATTTTCATTCCTTCGATTCTCCCTAACCATAAATGATCTTGGAGAGTTATTGGACATTTTGGAAATATTGTAACATTCTATACAATCCATATTTGAAATGAATTTTTAGATTCCACTTGGAACTAGGTGAAAAGTTTCCATGAAAATAGGTCAAAATCCTGCCTAAACTATGGCAAATTTTCACTAAGTTAAAAGTTTCATGGACCCTTATTCACAAAATCATAACTTGAGATCAAACCATCTTTTGTGGAAACTTTGTGAATCAAAGTTGTATATTTTATGGAGTACTACAACTTTCATGTTGGAAGTTTTCTTTGAATCCAATTGCATCATGGTGAAAAAGTTGGGGAAAGTTGGGAAAAAATAAGAAATTTTCATAACTTAGAAAAATTCTAAGTTATGAAATTTTTCAAACTTAAACCCTAATTTCCAAAATTAGGTTTCTTGGTGAAAAAGTTTCATATTTTGACACATCTTGATGAAAAATGACCCTTGGCCCTTGATTTTGACCAAAAAGTCAAAGTTTGACTTTTCAGTGTACAGTTGATTTTTGATCAGTTGACTGGAAAATTCATATGTCAATCCAATGTATTTGAGATCTTTTGAACCTTGTGATTAGGTCAAGATGATGTCATTGAGTCCTTGAAACCATGCTTGAACCCAATTTTCCATTGGCTAGGTGAAAAATCAGAAATTTCCTTTCTACAACCAAAACCCTAATTTTGACCATTTTTCCCTTTTGATGATCTGATCAAATTCCTTGAGGAGTTGTGGTCCAAACTTGATCAAATGGTTCATATGAGTCTATAATGTTGAAGTGGATAAAAAATTATGAGGTTTGACTATAAATTGGCCACAGTTGACTTTTTCCCCATTACAACTGATTTTTAGGTCAATTGTCCAATTGACTGGGCAAAAATTTGATTCAAAGCTGGAAACTTGGTATGAACAATCTTAGAGGTCCATCATGAAGTATGAAAGTCATATGAGGCATTGGAAATCCAAAATTCCTTGTGCAAACTCCAACCCTAATTTCAGGTCATCAGTGCAAGGAGGTGTCTTGAGTAGAGCAAACCCTAATCTGATTTTGAATCCAAGAAGTCTTGTGAGGAGAATCTTGATAAAGTGAGAGAGAAAATTTTGGGGTACAACAATGGGTTTGTTATAGTTTTGGGGGGAAAACAAATGGGATTTAAACCCTTTTGGTATATTGTTCCATTGCTTTTTAATCACAGTTTTTGTATGCTAATTTGGTGCAAATATAGGGTTTGAGAAAAATGCAGGCGTGGACTAGATCAGTAGCAATTTGGAGGGTTGTGGCAGCTGGTTGCAGGATTGTGCTATAGTAGTGCAGCAGACTGTTCAAACAAGGTTTTGGGGCTTTGTGATGTTCTGATCGAAGAAGACTAGAATGAAACTCGAAGGGTGATGCTCTGATCGAAGCATATACTGAAGAGTCATGTTCTGATTGAAGAACTATGTTATGAACCATGTTTTCAACTTCTGACTGCACTTGCATGGAGGCTGGCTCAGAAGTTCTAAAGTATCATGTTCTCTTAACACTTAGAAAATCCTCTAAATGTTTAGAAATTTGACTTTTCCAAAGTAATTTATGACTTCTGATTTTTTTGATGAACCAATTTCATGTCTTGATGAAATATAATTTTTGAAACTTGTTTTTTGATCTAAAAGTCAAAGTTTGACTTTTCAGTGTGCTTTTGACCATTTAACCCTTGTGAATGATTTTCTTGAAAAGTTGTACTTCAAGACTTGAAACTTGATAGAAGCAAACCTGAGGGTCCAGGATGATCCAATGAGAAATGAGATGGCAAATTTTGGGATACAACAGTGAGGAGTGCCATCATTTCTTGCTGACCTTAGGCTAGGTTGAGGAGAGTCTATTGGAACTGTGCATGTTGAGTTTGCAGGTCTTTGACGATTTACTCTAAAGCCATCTTATACTGAAATAAACAGTAAAAAGATGAGGAAACCTGCATCGGAAAACCTGCTTATGATATGATGCATGCTATGTGGATGCAATGTTTTCAAGGACCTCAAGAGATTTAAATTTTCTAGCCAAAAAGGAAACAAACACAATAATTGTATTAATGAGTTCAAAGATTACAACTGCCCCTTGGGCTTACAATGAAAAAAGCAAAAGTTCTCAAAGAGATAACAGAAAAGACTCCTAAAACTAAAAACTTAAGTTTCCCACAGGCGCTTCTTCTTTGGTGCAATGTATGCATTCAGGCTTCACTCCTCGTGAAGTTGCCTTGTGAGCTCCAACACTTTCTTCTCGTTTGCATAGAATCGAGCTTCAAAGGTGTCTCATTTCCCCTTGAGTTGAATCTATGATCTCTGCAATTCTTCGAGGTCGGTAGGCATGTCAGGGTGAAGAATGGTATAAGGAATATCTCCCTCGGTAACAGGCTCCTCAACTATTAGTAGGATAGATGGATATGGCATCATGAGATTTTGAGCGCGAGCTTGCACCCATTTGAGATAAGGATCCAAAGGAATAGAGTTATTATGCCCCCCAAGTCTTTCTATAGACCTTGTTTACCATGCTCCAAGCATGCACAGACCTTCAATGATAACCTTGAACATTGTTCTCGTAGTCGAAAATAATACCTTAAATGAGTGTGCCATGAGGACCATCTCTTTGATCATAGCCAAATTTTCGTAGAGCTAGAGAAGGGTTGTAAGTAATACCTCCCCTAATGCCCAAGAGTGGAACATTATGGAACTCTCCATAATGATCAATGATATTAATGTCCTATTGAGATCGATAGCACCAATGGATATCTGCATGAGAAAGCGACATTATTCTTTGCGACCATCTCAAACTTTGCTCATTCTTCAATACTGATCGGGGAAGGTGCGAAATAAACCACCTAGACAACAACAGAATGCAACACAGAAGAGCCTCTCTCTTCCTCACGATGCGAGTGTGAAGAGAATGTAGAGTGTCTTCAAGCAAAGTAGGCACGGGATTACGAGTAGGGAAAATTTTGACAGTATTCACATCTATGAGTTGGTCAAGGTTAGGAAAAAGCACCAACCCATAGATTAGAAGAGCCAAGATCTCCTCAAAAGCTTGTAAATCCATAGCATCCCAAAATAGTTGAGCCTTCTCCATCAGGAATTTAGCCAAAAAGCCTTTGACCCCACTTCTTGTCTCCTAATTGGTTATAATGTCAGAACTCTTCAATTGTAAGGCCTTGGCAATCACTTCAGGTCTTGGAGTTTCCTCTAAACTGGTGAATGGTATTTGATCAAGAACTGGTACCCCTAATAGTTGAGAGAATTCTTCCATTGTGGGCACTAGTTTATAGTCGGGAGAGGTGAAACAATGATGTATAGGGTCAAAGAACTGAAAGATAACCCTCATCATGTCTTCTTCAAACCTTGAGGTAACCAGATTGAGAAGTCGATGATATCTTTTGGTGAACAGAGAATTTTCAGGAACCCTTGACGCTAACTCTTTGAGTTGAGGTGGCGCCCTTACGAGGTTGATTCGGATGGTATTTCTACGAGTGGAAGCCATATCCTACAAAATAGAACAAATATAAATCCTTAGATCCTTGAAATGGTTAGTGAAAGTTCTATGGCATGATTCTATGATGTTATGAACAAATAATTACACACAAACAAAGCACACAAGGCCTTAGGTTTAGGCTTGCATGGGGTTTATAGGTAAGTACCCTCTTGAATTTTAGTTGGTTCAACCTGTCCTAAAGAAAGTAACTGGGTTCTAAGGAATCTCAATATTACTGATCTTTCTTCATTGGGCATTGTTTTAGATCAAGCATCCAAACTGCGGCCAAAATATCCCAAAAGTCCGATCTTAATGAGTGTAGCATCGAGTATCAACCAACTTTATTCTTGCACCAAATCCAGCTATCTCACTACTTTCTAATGGCCAAGTTGTTCAACTAAGGTTCTAAGGTCAGTTAGTGCTTCATGACACCACACAGTGGCCCCGTATTCTCCTTGACTGGACTCAAGGGACACCAGTACCAACAAATGTGTCACACTAACATAGTCATCGCTTTAACCATGTCATTATTATGCTGCATAGTCCCCATGATCTATTGCTACTTACCTAATATGCCCCAAATCTGGGTATAGGATTTATAAAAGAAATAAACCCAAGCATAACCCACAAATGTAAACAAAACAAGGCAAACATGTAAAGAAAATAAAGGTGACCTAGCTCTTAAGGTAACCCCACTTTTAGTTTGTAATCCCCAGCAGAGTCGCCAATTCTGTGATACGGTAGGAGAACTGACTTGGGTATTTTGTGTTTGATTGCAAATGTTGTGGATAGTAAGAGTCGCCACGGAATTTTATTTTATCCAATAAAGGAAAGGTTGAAAAGAACATGAAAGATCTTTTGAGAATTTTCTTAAGTTCGGGGGGTAGTGTTGTACCCTAATTTTTGCCCCTAATATTTCTCTATCATATCAACTCAATCACAACAAGATCACACACTAGGGTGTGACTCTTCTCCTTATCTTTAGCTTTGCCCATGGGGAATCACCAAGCACAATTATTTGTATCTTGTTGTCATCTATGTTTTTATTAACTTTTAACTAATAAATACAATGTATGTTTTCCCTAATTATTGATATCATAGGTGAAAGCACAACACATTCTAGCAAGTTGATCCATAGGTTCATGAGTTTATTTCCATGACTTCTTCAACAAATCTTAATTGATATTAAAGCTTAATTATTGAAGATATTTTGAAGTAATATCATGACAAAGTCTATTATGATTCATCATGCCTCAAGTTGTCAAAAACAGTTCAAAGGTACAAGGGTTGATTGAAGAAGTTTGACCTAATTGGACAAGTTCTTAATTCATTGATCACAAGTTCATATTTCCCTCAATTATCAATATTTGGAAGTGGTTATGGTTGCTATGGTTCCTCATTATCATCCTAAACAACTTCTATTTATATGACAAAAGTATTTGTGCAAGAAAGTTGATCAAAATTGTAAAAGGATTTCTAAGGTATCTTGTTGCTCTAGGAGCTAGGGTTTTGAACTTGAAAGGGGTATATCTTGCTCATATTTTGGTATTTTTGAGTGATTCCAAAGAAATCCTTCTCTTCAAAGGGTTATCAACAAATCACTTCAAAAATTTCAAGGACATTTTGTGTGGAAGGTACCTAATGATGAAGAAAGATTACAAGTCTTCTAGATGGATCATCAAATTCCCTTATGTGACTTCAAAAGATCATAACTTGGTCAATTTTTATCTCCTTGAGCCCATTATTTTTCCATAATGATCTTAAAGATATTGAATTCATCCCTTCTTTTAAGTGCAAAGTGTGAAAATGGATGGAAGACTCCCTAAGGATGCAAAAGATTACAGGTAATTTCATGAATTTTTGCCAACTTCAACAAGTCATAAATCTCTCAATTTTTAGATTTCTTAAATGTTTCAAGTCTCAAAATTCCATTCAATAGATCTACTTCATGCCATATTTTTTGGTCAAGAGAAAATTTCAAGTGGAAGGCCATGTTTGGATGCAAGACATTATAAGTCATTTTTGATGAAAAAACTTAGAAATTTTCTAAGTATAGAAAGTCAACCTCTTTTTCTCAACTTTGACTCATCACAATTTTCAGCTAAAGCATCCATTTGATGCCATTCTTTTCACATTGTAAAGCTTGTGATCTTATCTTTCTAAAGCTTCAAGAATCATGTCCTAAGACTCCTTGAGCTGATAATGCCATTGATTTGAATTTGGTAACTTGAAACTGAAGTTTCTTCATAAGTCAGAATTTGAAATTCATGCTTTGGCTTCTAAACATCAAATTAGCACGTGTTTTTGGTCTAAACATGTTCAACCAACTTGCCAAAGTGGATTAGAGCCTTAAAACACAAGGATTGGATGAGTTTTGATGCAAAACAGATCACACCTTACTCGTGTATCAGGTTCACACAATTTCCCTGCAAACTTCATCATTTCACATGCTTGAACATTTAATCAGCTTCCCTATAAATAGAGGGTCATACCTCATTCATTTTCTCAAGCTTAGAAAGCCAGAGTCGCCCTGCCAAACTCCCTCTTGAACCAAATTTTCTGCAACTTCGAATTTGCTCTTACAGCCTTTCTCAATCATTTTTCTTTGTCAATTCATCTTCCTTGAACCTCACTGAAGCTAACAGAAGAAGAATTAAGCTCTAAAACTCCCTGAATTGTGCTAGCAAGGTCAAGTTTCAGAGCTCTTCAATAGGTAGATTCCTTCATTAATTTTCTCAAACTTTGATACTATTATGAAGCTCTCATTATCCTGATTCTAGTCGCAACAATTGTTTTCAACTAGAAGTATGTTTTGACCGTGAAATCTCAAATCCATTTTCAAAACTTCTCTTCCAAAAATATTGAGCTACAACTTATATAAATTTTTCGCGAAGGTACCATTGGAATCGTCTTGAAGAGACGAAGCGAATGGTACCCGTCTAGTCTTCTAATTTTACAATTTCTGAAACCTGTAGATTTTGTTGGCTGGAGGTTGAAGATGACCAGCGTGTCATCTATCAACCAATGAAAGCGTGCCACACTTATTTTTCTAAAATCTGATTTAATTAATGATCTTGTGTTTATTCCACTAAAGACCATGATATGCACAACGCGTCTGATCTATTGGATTAGCTTACTAACGCGTTTTGACTCTCATCCATTGGTCCACATTTTTTTGACTTTATTTTTTATTTCTGATTTTTATATTTATATTGTTTTAAACTTCAAAAAATCATAGAAAATTCATTTCTAATTCAAAAATTCACAAAAATATTTTCAAATATTCTCTTTCTGAATTTTATTTTTTAGATTTGAGATTTTTTATAATTTTTCTTCATTTTGGTTTGTTTTTAATTACTTCAAAAATACTTTTGAACATTTTTAAATTCTGAAAAAATTCATCAACATCATTTCCATTATTTCTGACCTTATGGATTTTTATTAGAATTTTATTTTGACTTCTACTTTTTTTGATCTTTTTTTCCATTTATTTGAGCAATTTTAATTAGTTTAAAAATAGTTTTTGACTTTAAAAAATTACCAAAAATTTTATATAAACATTTGAGTATATTTCTGATTTCTTTATGGCTTCGTTTGATTTTTCTTGGTTGATTTAAATATAATTGTCATTTTCCCCTCTTATTTTCATTTTAAAATCATTTATAAAAAAACCTTTTTCTTTATTTTAAATACAATTTTAGTTTTTTGTATATATTCTGGCTGATCTTGGACTATGAAATTTTGATAATGAGCTTTATTAACATCATTGGATCCATGGTATTGAGTCTAACTCCATAAGAATGGATGGATGATTTTAATAATAGTTTGATTAGTTTTTTTGGTTCAAATGTGGTTTAATTCTTCTCCCATCCCTCTTCATCTTATCCTCTTCTTATTGTGTCATATGTTGTTAGAGGATGATGTACATATCATGTCTCCAAGTTAGGACACATAAATTTCTATTGACCGGCCTCAAAATAGGTGTGACTTCTATATAAGTCCACTTAAGATTGCTTAACATAGCGCTAAATTTGGTACCGATTCGAGAAATAATCATTCGTGGTCCAAACCCATGTTTGTAAGCCCAAGTATGTTTATTTGAATCCTTTGGTCCAATAACTTTAAGATTCATTGTTAGGAGGCTTTGGTCTTATCAATCCTCTAATGATTCTTCATAAACTTTCGTCAAAGTGAATCACTTAAACATCATTGATCATTTAATGTTTCCTTGAGAATTTTAAATGGATGATATAATTGACAAAAAGTAAATGAAACTTGTTGATGAGAGGCTTTGGTTTTACCAATGCTCTAATGAGTTTCAAATGCAAGTTTTAAGATGGTCATTCAACTAACCTCTAATTTCTAACAATTAAATTCATTTTGTTCTTTTATTTTATGCTTTTACTTTGAGCACATTTATTTTAGCATTTACATTTCATGTTATTTTCATCTTTGCTCATTTGAGCATTTTTCTTTTATGTCATTTTTATTTTGCTCATTTGAGCTTTTCATTTCTTTTTTTGAAAATACTTAATAATCAACTTGAACCCTAAAAAACTTTAATGTTACTTGGACTACTTGGTTACTATCCTTGGCACTATGGAGATTTTAGACTTCTTGGACTTAGGAGTAGAGACCTTAACCCACCTTGAGACCTTGTGACCTCAACTATTATTTTCTCTGGAGTTCTTGGGGTTTACCCCAAGACATTAGATTGTTTGTTTGTTTTGTGTGCAGGTTATTGTGATTACATGTTATGTCTGTGATCTGGAATTCATTTGTATACAGCCATTACTCTGCCAAATTTTTGTGAAGACTTAATGCAATGGAAGCTTGGGTTCATAAGAGGTTTAGTATCTTTTATTGCTTGGTTTCAATCCAAAGGATGGGAATTCTACATTGACTCATTATGTCAAGTGTTGGCTTCTTGTTGGTTAGACGATACTTTTCCCCTAGCTTTTACTTTATGCCTTAGGGTAGTCCCTTCATCTCCTCCCATATTCTTTAATTTCAAAAACCTTCTCCCTCCATTTGAAAACTCTTCTTATTTTTGAACTTGAACCGCTTTCATAATAAACTTGGACTTATGTCCATGTATTTTCAAAATATTTTCTTAATCAAACTTTAATCAACTTAATAATACCTTGAAATTTTTGTGAGAAGATTAAAATTCAATCAATCTCATTCAAACCATTTTGCCACTTTGGCTTTTTACTTTAAAATTTTCTCAAAAGATTAGACTCTTGTCAGTCCTTGTAGTGATGCGAACTACTATACTTCTATGATATATAGTGAAGTGAGATATTTTCCACTTGGGTGTTGAGAGAAGCTTTGTTGATTTTTAAAATCCAAGCCATATCCTCCACTTTGACATGACGCAAATTCTTCTTTCTCATAATTGTGGGTAGTAAGTATGTTTGCCACTCGGATAAGACGATGATGTCTTGTCTCTTAAAATTAAACCAACACGCTTGTGTTTTAAATTTTTTAAAGGTGAACTACGTGTACCCTGATCCCCTATTGCACGGAAGATAGTACGTAGGCACTAAAGGTTCGCAACCACGGCGGATGCAAAAATTTTAAAAAAATATTTCTTTTCTCATCCCCATAATCTATTTTTTATACAACTCTTATAGCCAAAATACAAAAATTATCAAAGAGGTTCATGCAAAGTACCTTAGATTTTTAGGGTGCTAATACCTTCCCTTTGCATAACCAACCCCCGAACTTAGATTCTCTCCCCCTCTTTTTGGGTTATTCGCTCTTTTCCCATTCCTTTGGAAATAATAAAGCGTGGTGGCGATTTTTTATTTGATTTGTGCGAGTCAAGTCAATCCAATAGCTTAGTCTCAACATTTCTACCGCTACAAGTAGGTTATGAAAAGGAAGGTGTTAGCACCATTTTCATCTGTAGTTATCTACGGGCTCTTAATTGCTTGATCACTTTGAAATGCTTTTGTGTTTGTGTAAGTTTGAAAATATTTTGAAAACGCCTAAGTTTGGCAAACTTTGCAATGATTCTCGCATCATTGAGAATGTATACAAAGTATTGGTTTTGAAAATATTTGTTGAAAATGAATGTTTGGAAATATTTTTGAAATATGCCAATGTAAGGCTATTTTGTAATAATTCTCGTATCGTTGAGAATGTATACAAAATGTTTGTTTGAAAAGTGTTTTGAAAGTGTGAGGTGTAAATGGTTTTGTTTGTGAGCAAGCAATCACGAGCAATCTACCTACTCAAAAAAAGTCTTTGTTCTTTTCCTCCTTTAGATAGTGCTTGTCTATCATTAGTTAGTAGGGAGCCATATCATTGGATGTGAGGGACATGCGTTGGTCGTCGTACAGTAATAGAAGGCAACTAGTAAGATGTTTTAGCAATTGTCATAAGGGACTAAGATCATTTACCGAAGGAAACATTTGAAGGGTCATTGAGGGATTATGATATTTTAATCGAGGGTCTTTGCTAAAACATCTCATGTTCGAGGTGCAAGTGTCCAAGGTGTTTAATTTTAAGTATTTATCTTTGAATTATGGTTTAACTAATATTGATTTTAAGATCTTGCCATACAAATCCTAATTACTAGTAATAATAAGGAAAGTGATAAATTGCCGAATTTAAACGTCCTACGCTATTACAATACTTTTGGTGATGGGGGGGGGGGGGGGGGTACATGTTTGTGAATAGTGGGAGGAAAGAAATTAATCCCTAATTATTATTACAAACCAATAAATATGAATTATAACAATAATTATGCACAAAATATAGAGATGGAGAAGAAATTGCTTTTAGGGTTTTTGATAGAAAGAAAGATTTAATAGTTAACGTAATTAAATTAACTGGATTTAATTACAAAAGAAATTAATTAGTTATTTAATCAAAACCTAAAATCTAAGCCAATTGAATTTAAGAAGAAAACAAAACTTAAGTCTAAGTAATTTATTTAGAAAATAAATTGAATGTTAGTATTCATTTGGAAAATATTTTTACAATGTAAAAGAAAATAATAGAATATAATTTAATAAAAAATATAATAAAATATTTAAATTAAATTAATTTAAGAAAAATATATATTTTTTAGTTTTTTAGTTTTAATAAAATAAATAGATAAATAAGAAATAATGAAAATATAGAATAAATAGGATGGGGTTTTGAAAAGCAAAATGGGGGTTAAAAAGCAAAATGGGGCGCTGGGCCCAAAATAGTTTTTGTTGGCAATCAGAAAAAAGAATAAAAAAATGGTATGGGCTTGAGTATTGTAAAGTAGAGGGGGGTAAGAATCAGAAATTCAGATTAGGCCCAACGCAAAGACCCAACGCCAATTTTGATTATGTGTGGCTAGCTTTTGAAGGTGTATCATACACTTGCCTTATGGTGTGTTAGATTCAATCAGACAATGATCCAATGGTGATGAGATGAGGGCAGGTAATACACACACATGGCTTACTTGCACAGGATCTGTAATGTAAATGTTAGAAAAAAGCAAAATGCCTCACGCCTGGAACGAACCCAGGACAAGGCATAGTTATGACTTATGCGCGCGTGCTCTACCACTTGGGTGGCTATAGATCTGGTGTTTAATACACAAACCAGTAAATATATTACAAACTCATTCCTGATTATAACTTCATATTCTTCCTCGCGCCAGAATCTTCATCAACATTTTTGAAATCTGTAACTTCCTCATTTCTCATCCAAATTGGAAAATGTAAACACGAAAGTTGCTTGAAATTTAACCATGATTTCAACCATGTAAATAACTTAAGATAAAAATCAAAGATGAGCATGAATTTTATCTAGTTCTAAATTAAAACTAATTTTTCCAGAAAGTTCAAAATCAAAATTCGCATCACTCAGGCAACATAAATAAAATCTAAGGACATGGTTAGCTTCAGGGCTATGATGTCTACATTTTTTATTCTCAAAGTAACCATTAATTATGCTTGTAGAGAGAATTCAAAGTTGAGAAAACTTACCTCAAAATTGGAAATCGTGTTTGATGATTGAGCACTCCTTGAGATGTTATGATGATCTGGATAACATCATTGAACCTCCAGGAAGCTAATGCAATGCTTACTTTGGATTAAGAGTGGTTGTATTATTCTGGAGAAGTCAATATGCAGAGCTCTGTGTTTGGTTATGGAAGATGTGGAAGATGATGTTACAGTTGTGTTGCAGGTGTTTGGATAGCTTCTGTATGAGTTATAGAAGCTTGGTGATTGATTAAAATGGAAAGCACACGAGTGGATTGTGAGATGGGTATTCAAAGTTAGAATATGCCATAAAAATGGTGTTTTGGTGCAAGTTATGATTTGAGGAAGTTTAGGAGTGTTTCAGGGCTTGTCCATTCGTGTTTTCCTTGCAAAATAATGCCTTTATTTATAAGGAAAGGTTTGAGGGCTTGAAGTGATCATAAAACAAAGATCACATGTTTTGGTATTGAAACTTGTTTTTGAAGCAAATTTGAAATTCTTGGTTTCAATATGAAGTACAAGATCTTGTAGGGTATCTAACAGGTTGTAGATATGTTGCTTCTTGCTTTGAAATGTTTTGGAGTCAGAAGCAACAATGTATAGGCTCGAGAAGAGTTGGCGTTGTGCCAAAAATGGAAAATCAACTTGGACAAACCTTCAAACACTTGGATAATGGCTCCATTAGTTGGGTAAACATTTAATTATTGAGTGATTAGAAGGTTTGAAGCCTGCAAAGCAATATTTATGCAGCATGGCTTGAGATTTGTTCAAGTGGTCTTCATGAAAATGACCTATAATTCAAGAACGGATGCCCAACTTCTTCTCTTTGATTCTCCTAGCTCAAAAATGATCTCTTCAAGTTCTTGGACATTTTATAAATCTTGAAACATTGTCTACAACCTTAATGTTGACCACTTTGTCTAAATCAAATTGGATCTAGGTGAAAATTTTCCAACAAGTTGGGACAAAAAGATCTGCCTAACTTGCCAAAATTTTCATTAAGTGTTTTATGAAAAATGTCATGACTTCATGGGCTTATATCTTCAAATCTAAGAATTTTTTGGACATCAACCATCTAAAACAAAGATGTAGAGTTCATCAAGATCTACAACATTCATTTTGAAATTTTTTCTTGAAACATTTTTCATTTTGGTGAAAAATTATCATGAAGTATTGAAATTATCAAGGTTAAAACACTTAGAATTTTTCTAAGTCTTGGAAATGTTGACTTTTTGTGGAATTTCTTGACTTTCTTGATTATTGATGATCAAGTTTGATATTTTTTAGTACCTTGATGAATCTTGATCTTCGAAATTCAATGTTGATCAAAAAGTCAAAGTTTGACTTTTTATGTATCAGTTGACTTTTCATTAGTTGATCAAATATCAACTGTCAATTCATTGATCTTTAGAAATGATTTGAGCCATGAAGTTAGGTCAATAAGTTGTGTTTGAGTCCTTAATATTATGCTCCAAGTCACTGAGTCATGTACTAGGTCAAAAGTCAATGATCAGTCATTCTCAGTTAAAACCCTAATTTTGACTATTTTCCCCTTTTATGATATGAGTGATTTTCTTGAGGAATTGTGATCAACACTTGTTAAATTAATAAATATCACTTAAAAATGTTAATGTTTGCCAAAATCATGAAGTTTGACTGTATTTTGACCAACAATTGACTTTTTACCCAATGCAGTTGATTTTCAGTCATCTGGGCAATTGACTGGGCAAATTTGTAATGCAAGACTTGAAACTTGGTATGAGCAATATTAGAGACATATAATGAACCATGAAAGTCATGTGAGGAATCAAAAGTCCAATTGTCCTTGAGAAAAACAAAACCCTAATTTGGAGGATCAATGCTTAGGAGGTGAGCTTATTTGATCAAACTCTTGGAACTCCTTGAGCATTTGAGATATTTTGTGAGAAATGTCTTGAGAATAGAGAGGGAAAATTTTGGGGTACAACACATAGCTACATTTTTTGTACTCTTTTCATTTTTTACGACAATTTCCTCTTACTAGGATTTATGTCTCTTTGTACAAAACCACTTGTTTATAGGCAAACTATCAATATAAATACCACTTCAAAATTCAAATTTTTGTTTTACTTTTTCTGCTTTGTATGCAAAAACATCCACTGACTAAATTAAATGAACATATGCATATGAATATGATTACTATTAACAAATATATGCAAAAAAATAGGAATAAGCATTTACCCAAGACTCTAGGAGTTGGGAAAACGTTTAAGTCGTCGACAAATCTCCACAAAGATCCCTACAGAGCTATCTTCACAAGCTCATCTTCGATAAAGATACATTCTCTGTAAGTCCAATATGCTTTCAAGATAGGAATTAGGGCATCTTCCAGCAATTAACCTAATTATAATCCCTAGCAGATCCCCCTAGCGGATAAAGGAGTATGATCTTTCCCCCATCAATGTCCCCAACCTACAGAGTCCCAATCCTCATCAGAGATTATGTCATCAGCATAATTCAAAGAAATTCTCTTCCCCAGCTGGGTTTATTTCTACAAAACTATAAAAAAACCTGCAGAATTCTCTTCTCCCGCAGGGCACATTTCCTCAAAAAAATATATTTCTCCAGCAAGGTTTATTTCTTCAGCAAAGTAAATTTCTTCAACAAGGTTTATTTCCCCAACAGAATTCAGTCTCCCTATCTTGAGTCTATTTCTCTGACTACTACAAATCACCGTTAAAATTCCTATCTCTAGCGAAGGACAATCCAGGATGCTATCCCCAGAGAATAGCTACGGAATCTGAAACTGGACCAGATATCAGTTAAACTTATCCTCCTCAGATGAGCTGACATCCATATCTAAAACTCGGTCAGACAGGTGCCTCGGAAGGTTATCCATCTCTTTTATCCCCAGTCAGGGTATATGAGAGTTAAATTACCCAGTAGAGCGATGAACGACCAAAGTTCCTGAACTCTTCTCCCAAGCAGAAATAAAAATCCCCAGCGGAGTTTCCTCAAACAGAAAGCAGGAATCCCTAGCAGAAACATTCTAGAAAAGATTGCAGATTCATATTCTTCATCCCCAACAGCAATCAGGGATTTATTTTCCCCAACAAAGATGTTATATGAAGCTTCCGATATACTTCAATGACATCTTGCACCCATACATCATTTACAAGTATCATAGCATATGCATACGAAACCCATATAGCACACTCTCATTTACTTTGAGAACATCATTACACAGTGCATTACATATATCATGACATTGCATACAACTAACTTTTTATCTTTTCATGTAAAAGTATACAAACAGACAAATATCATCAACAATTCTCGAACAAGACACAAATTAATTCCCGAAACAAGACAGGGCAACTATCTGTATGACCAGGTCCAAGATTAATTCCCTAAATAAGACGAGGCAACTATCTGTATGACCATGCGGTATGAATTCTCGAAATAGGACGGGTTTGCCAACAAAAAGCAGGTCCGAGATTAATTCCTGAAATCAGACGGGGAAAATATCTTTATAACCAGGCAAAGATTAACTCCTAAAATAGGATGTGGAAACTATCAACAGGGTTGGGTGGTATGAATTCCCGAAACAGGACAGGTTTACCAATAAAAAGTAGATTGTAGACCAATTCTCAAAACAGGACGAGGTGGTTATCTACATAACAAACATTTCCCTCAGAGACTAAATTTGACAAGAATTCCCATCAGAGACTAAATATGACAAGCATTTCCCTCAGAGACTAAATCTGATAAGCAGCTACTTAAACACCTTCCCCAGAGGTTCATTCTGGAAAGCATTCTTCAGATACAATCGAGCGTAGACTCATTCTGATACTCCCATCAATAGTTAATTTAGATGACATATGTAAGCCCATCTCCCAAGAAATTCTACCATATCTCTTAATGGCATCTTTAAGCCCATTCAATCAATATTATCAATCAACAGTGTTACTTCTCAAGCGAGTGCAAATTTCTGGGCACTTGAGTGTTCAATCCTCTTCTACCTTCAGATCACGAATGGCGGACATGCCAATCTAACTCTCCAGGTTTAAGAAGATTGAACAGGGGCAGCTGTTGTACCCCAAATTTTCCCTCCCTTTTCTTCAAAACATCCTTTTAGTGTCCTTAAATGCTCAAGGATGCTCAAGAATTGATTAGACAAATTCTCCTCCTAAGCAATGGGTCCACAACTAGGATTTCATCTTTCACAAGGAGATTTTGGTTTCTAAGATCTCAAGTGGTTTCCATGGTTTCTTATAGGCCCCCGCAAATTCCCGTGCCAAGTTTCATGCCTTGCATCACAAGTTTGCTCAGTCAATTACTCAGATGACTGAAAATCAATTGTATTGAACAAAAAGTCAATTGTGGTCAACATACTTTCAAACTTCAAGATTTTTGGTCAATACTAACATTTTGAACTCATATTCATCATTTTATCAAGGATTGATCATGATTCTTCAAGGAAAACTCTCAAGTCATCAAAAGTCAAAAGTTGCCAAATTAGGGTTTCCTTAGGAGAAGTCAACTGAACTTTGACCAAGCATAACTTTCACATGTTTCATCATTTTTTCCCTAAAAAAGCTCATTTTGAAGAAAATTAAATTCTCTACAACTTGGCCACTCTAAGCTCAAGTCCAAAAAATGCTTCGTTTGAGAGATATGAGCCAAAACATTACAGGTCATTTCAAAAGTCAACAAAAAACACTTTTTGTCAAGGCACTTTACATCAAGATAAATTCTTCAAATACAAAAATGATCCATGTAGATATTGTAGGGGACACCTTGGGCTTTCCAAAAAGTCGAAGAAAACTTTCAAAAGATGAAAATTGAGAGATTTATGGCCAATGCAAGTTGGGAAATTTTAAACAAATCCATGAAGTTCAAATTGAGAAAACTTGATATTTTAGGCTATTGGGCCATTGCTTTAAAGTCCAAACATGTATTAAACTCCTCATACACCTCAGATCTGTTCATGCACCCCTTGGTGTATTTTATTTTTAATTATTTTGATTTATTCATTAATAACTCGAAAATAAATAAGATAAAATATGAGGCTTCTTACACAAGGTCCAAGCCCATCCTATCTTTGATCTAATTCATGATATTTAATCTCCACTCTTAATATAAGCCAACCACGAAAAACCCTTTCCTCAAGATACTTGTCAAAATTCTCAAAAATTCAAAGAATCCTAAAACTTCAAACCCTACTTACAGTGCCTTACACCCTAAACTAATCATCCTATTCATTCCCAGGAAGGTCAGAGGGTAAGATCAGATAGATTGCAACGATCTAAACGGCTAGAAACGCCTTGCATGAATCATCGTTCTATTTTCATTACATACATTCATATTTTTGTTTTCTTAGTGTTTTGATTAAATCTAATGTTACTAATGTATTCCTGAGGTTCATTAGCACATGTTTGGACCCTTGCAGATGTCCTATGTTGATTGAATCACAAAACACCATAACTGCATCGATCCACGTAGTTTTCACCATATTTCAAAATCTCTTGCGATTTAGGCCCAAATAACTATCTCATTGAAATTGCAGACCCTTATTTAGGGGGTAGGGTCCCTTTGGATTACTAATTTTGGCTGTTTTGTAGGTTTGATAAAAGAAGGTTACCGGAGAAGACGACCGGAGCTAGCTTTGGTTCATGAACAATTTTTATATTATATATGTATTGTTTCATTATACAATCGTATGAAACAGCCACCCCAGTGGAAAAAGCGCGTGTGTTAAGGCATTTGTGTCAAAGGGAATGAGTTCGATCTTGGCTTTGTCATTTATTTTCTTCATATTTTCATGTTTTGCAAGATGAACTTACAAAACACGCTGAAGCTATCTACTATCATCAAGGCGCGCCTGGCCTGGTGGTGAAGGTGCTAATTGAAAAGGTAGAGGGCGTGGGTTCAACACCCAGCCCTGGTAACTTTTTTTAAACCCTTATTTTGTTACTATTTTCACTTATATAATCCTAAATTCATCAAACTAAACCATTTTTTTATCAATTAATTTTTTCACAAACCCTAATCAACATTAGAGTTTAGTTTTTTTGTTAATTAATAAACTTTCCTCTTCTTTTTTTAAATTAAAATTAATTAGGGTTTTTAGGTTTTTAATTAATTAAAATCAATTTAGGGTTTTATTAACTTAATTGATTGATTTCATTTTTAATTAAGAAAAATTAAGTAGGTTATTAGGTTTATCATCAAATCTTTTCTATTAAAAATCACCAAAGCAATTTCCTTTCCCTTCTCCCTTTTTTTATCGCTTTGTGTATTTTATTATTTTTGCATTTTATCGATTATTGTAACTGCTTACGGTTTGTAATAGTTAATTAGGGTTTCTTTTTTTCCCGCATTTTTATTACTTGTACCCCCCGTCCCTGAAGCCCTGTAATAGCGTAACTTTTATTTTTATGCACTTATATTTTTACGCTTTGTATATATTATTGTTAGCTTAATAGGATTGTATGGCAAGAATAAAATTAAACAATAGCAAAACCTAATACAAAATAAAATAACTGAATCACAAATCACTTTGCACACGCGCACCTCTAGGGTAACCTCCCTTGTTTCCTCAGAAAAACAGTCATGTCCCTCGAACGTGGGGAAGCTTTAGCACTGTCCCTCGAAATCAAAAGATTGTAGTCTCTCGATGACCCTTTCGACGCTACCTTCGGTAAACGATCCAGTCCCTTACGAATTGCTAAAGCGCCCCTACGAGTTACCTTTTATGACTGTACGATGACCCGCGCCTGTCCCTTCACATCCAATGATAAGGATTCATATTAACTAATGGTAGGGTAGCACTATCTAAAGGAAAAGGAAAAGAACGGTAAAGACTTTGAGTAGGTAGATAGCTCGTAATCGCTTGCTCACAAACGAAACAAACAATTTTTTACACAAACACTTTCAAAAATATTTTCAAACAAACACTTGGTACGCATTCTCAAGAATCATTACAAAGTTTCCTTACTACTGGAATTTCTAAATATTTTTCAAACACACAACACAAAGCTTTTTCAAAATAAAGCGAGCTAGCGATTAAGAGCCCGTAGATAACTACAGATGAAAAGTATGCTAACACCTTCCCTTTTTCATAATCTACCCCCCGAACTCAATAATCTCAAGGTCTTTCCTGTTATTTCCAATATTTCCATATTAGAAAAAAGAAAAGTCGATGGCGACTCTTGCTATCCGCAACATTTGCGATAAAACGCAAAACAAGTCAGTTCTCCCACCGTATTACATATCCATAAAATGATCATTTACAATTAATATTAGAGATAAAGAATGAAGTAATATACTTAGAAATTTATCCACAAAGGAAGGAGCTCAATGTTGAGAAAAACGACATAGAGAAAATAAAAGAAAACAATCACAACACAAGTACAAAACGTGAAAAGTCCAAAAATAGAGAAAAGCACATAGGCATTTTCAAATGACAATTCGATATTAATATTATATAAAAACTATTACAACACATAATATACCCTCAACCACTCCAAGCCCCCCCCCCCCCCCCCCCCCCCAAAAAAAAAAACAAGTATTTAAGTACATCTCAATACACTTTAATAGAAGAGTACAAGAGAACAAAAAAAAATATAATCTTAAAGTGCTTTTGACTAGTTCATTATATATCTTTTGACCTCTTATTCCTTTACAAAACTAAGTGTTGTGGGACGTCTTCAACATATGTATTTGGAACCAACACGGACAATCTCCACGTTGATTGAAAATAATACATTAACTTCCATTATCTTTACTGACAATTATAGTTCAAAGAAAATTATCATACTCCATCATAAAAATGTATAGTAACTTGAACCTACATCACTCCAAGAATTTTTCACATTATCTTCACTGACGACTATAGTTCAAAATAACTATCATACTATACTGTTGTACCCCAAAATTTTCCCTCTCACTTATCAAGAATTTCCTCACAAGATTTCCTTTGACTCAAAGACTCCATTAGGGTTGATCAACCCAAGACACCTCTTTAAGCACTGATGACCAAAATTAGGGTTTGAGTTTGCACAATTATTTTTTAACTTCCAATGGCCCATATTACTTTCATGGATCATTATGGACCCCCATGATTACTCATGTCAAGTGTCAAGCCTTGGATCACATCTTTGCTCAGTCAATTGAACAGTTGACCTAAAAATCAATTGTATTAGGGAAAAAGTCAACTATGGCCAATTTACAGTCAAACTTCATAATTTTGACCCACATCAACATTTTAAACTCATATGTATCATTTGATCAAGTTTGGACCATAATTCCTCAAGAAATTTGATCAAATCTCCAAAAGGGCAAAATGGTTAATATTAGGGTTTTGACTGGGAAAGGGCAATTTCTGATTTTTGGCCTAGAAAATGATCAATTGGTTTAAGTAATGATATCAAGAGTCCAATTACATAATTTTGACCTAATGACATGGCTCAAAACATTGCTCAAGTTCAAAGGATTGACAGATGAATTTCCAGTCAACTGATCAAAAGTCAATTGTATACTGAAAAGTCAAACTTTGACTTTTTGGTCAAATTCAAGTGCCAAAGATCAAAATTCATCAAAACATGCCAGAATATGAAACTTATTCATAAAGAAATCAAAAAGTCAAGATTTCATTTTGAAAAGTAAAAATTTCTAAACTTAGAAAATTTTCTAAGTGTTGGAAATTTCATATTTTTTCACAACTTTGAAAATAAATTTCACCATGATGCAAGATGATTCAAGAGAAACTTACAACATAAAAGTTGTAGATCTCTATGAAATATAAAAAATTTCTTTACACAACTCCTTCCAAAAGTGCTTGGATCTCAAGTTATAATTTTAAGAACATGTGGTCATGAAACTAAACACTTAGTGAAATTTTCCCCTAATTTGGTCAGGATTTTGACCCAACATCATGGCACTTTTTCATATAGTTCCAAGTGGAATCTTCAAAATCAATTAAAATATGGATTGTATAGCATATTTCAAGCTTTCCAAAATGTCCAAGAACTCCTTAAGATCATTCTTGAGTAGGGAGAATCGAAGAGATGAAGTTAGGGTTTTGACACTTAATTTACAAGGCATTTTGTGATGAACCAAATTCAAAATTCAAACTATCATGCATAAACACTACTTTGCAGGCCTCAAACTTGTTAGGCACTCCATATTTAATGGTTTACACAGTTGTTAGAGGCCTCACTTCAAGCATTCAATGCATGGACATGCTTTATATCCATTTTTGGAAGAAAGGTTACATTGCCATTTTGATCAAGTGACTTTTTGCACAAAACTTATTCTTGAGTCTTGCACTTGTTCTCTTCTGATCAAACAAGTCCTATAACTCATGATAAATTGTTTAGGCACTTACAATCAACCAGCCCATGCTTGTACCTCCTCTTGAAACTTGTTTCCCACTTTTGTTCAAAATCAAGTAACCTAGCCAAAATATTTTATAACGCTATTACAAGACTTGTGGGAGGGGGTATACAAATTGTGAATAGGGGTTGCAAGAATATAAACCTAGTTAATCTATTACAACCATATTGAACTGGTATAAATGTACAAAGAATTAAATTAATATAATGTACAAAAATGAATAAATGTATAAAAATGCGAAATGTAAAGAAAATGGATCTTTGTTTGGTTTTCATGAGAAAAGGGAAATTGCCTTAACCTAATTAATTAAAGAAAATAACTAATTAAACTTAAATATATTAAGAAAAGATTTTAAATAAAACCCTAGTTCTATTAATTGATCAAAAGAAAATAAGCTTAAGAAAAGTATTTTTTTGGTATTTTTGTCTTGAAAATATTTATAGCATTATAAAATATTTTTAGCCCTTTTTTATGTTAAAATAAAATATTTAAATAGGTGTAGAAAAAAGTAAATAATAACCTAGTTTTAATTAAATTTATAAGATTAGTTAGTAAAAATAAATAAATTATAGTTAAATAAAATATTTTTTGTGAGAAAAATAAAATAAACTAAGTCAAAATATAAATCTATTATTTTTTTGTATTTTTTATGATTTTTTAGTATTAGGAAAAATATTTAAGAAAAATAAATGAAATAAAAATAAGAAAATAAAATAAACTGGGCCAGGGGCGCCAACAGCCTGCAAGGGGGTTAGTAAGCAAAAACAAAAACACCAAGAGCTCAACAAGGCCCAGCGCCTGCCAAAAAAACAAAAATCAGAGAGCAAAAATGTGAAAAAAATAAAAAGGATACCACTGGGGCTCGAACCCAGGTCCCAAAGGTTACATGCATGCGCTTCTACCACTGAGGTGACTATACATCTGTTAACATAAGCAAAATAATAAATATATGATACAAAACACGCCCTGATGACTTCATCTTCAACCTCCAGCCAGACCAACTGTAACTTGTTCATTTCTCATCAAACATGAAAACTGTAAACATGAAACTCGTGGCAAATTTCATCACGGTTTCAAAAATGTAAAGCATTAAAATTATAGATTAAAGATAAGCATGAATTTTATTGGCCCTAATCTGAACCCTAAAAATCTCAAAAACTTCAATCCTAAAATTCTCTAAGCTCAAGAAAAATTAATGGAAACTATGAACATGGTTAGCTTTAGGGCAATGATATCTACATGTTTTGTTCACAAATAAATCATTAATGATGCTTGTATGAAGAGTTCAAAGTTAAGAAAACTTACCTCAAAACTGGAAATCGTGTTTTGAGTTTGAGCTTGTTTCAAGTGATGGTGATGATCAGGTTAGCTTCCTTGAGGTCCCAGGAAGCTAATGCAATTATTAGCTTGAGCAATGGATGGCTAAAATGGTATGGAGATGTCAATGTGCAGAGCTCTATTTTTGGAAATGGAGGATGGTGTTAATGGTGTTACAGTTCTGTAACAGGGTGTGGGATCAATTCCATATGATGTTTAGAAGCTTTAGAAACCAAAAGGCCAAGAAACGCACGAGTAGATTATGAGTTTCATGTTTTTGGTCAGTTTGTGTGAAAATGGAGGTATGGAATGTGATTCTGAGTTCTAGGTGTTTTCAGGGCATGAGCATTCGTGTATTTGTGGCCAATAGTTTTTGTATGTATAAACAAAAGTGTTTGAGAGCTTTTTGACAATCAAAAGTACAAGTTTTTAGTTTTTGGCTAGGTTACTTGATTTTAAAGAAAAGTGGGAAACAAGTTTCAAGAGGAGGTACAAGCATGGGTTGGGTGATTATAAGTGTCTAAACCATTTATCATGAGTTATAGGACTTGTTTGATCAGAAGAGAATAAGTGCAAGGCTCAAGAACAAGTTTTGTGCAAAAAGTAATTTTATCAAAATGGCAATGTAACCTTTCTTCCAAAAATGGATATAAAGCATGTCCATGCATTGAATGCTTGAAGTGAGGCCTCTAACAACTGTATAAACCATTAATCATGGAGTGCCTAAAAAGTTTGAGGCCTACAAAGTAGTGTTTATGCAGCATAGTTTGAATTTTGAATTTGGTTCATCACAAAATGCCTTATAAATTAAGTGACAAAACCCTAACTTCATCTTTTTGATTCTCCCTACTCAAGAATGATCTCAAGGAGTTCTCTGACATTTTGGAAAGCTTGCAGTGTGCTCTACAACCCATCTTTGAATTGATTTTGAAGATTACCCTTGGAACTATATGAAAAAGTTCCATGAAGTTGGGTCAAAATCCTGACCAAATTAGGGCAAAATTTCACTAAGTGTTTAGTTTCATGACCACATGTTCTTAAAATTATAACTTGAGATCCAAGCACTTTTGGAAGGAGTTGTGTAAAGAAAATTTGTAGATTTCATGGATATCTACAACTTTTATGTTGTAAGTTTCTCTTGAATCATCTTGCATCATGGTGAAAAATTTGTTCAAAGTTGTGAAAAAAAATGAAATTTCCAACACTTAGAAAAATTTCTAAGTTTAGAAATTTTGACTTTTCAAAATGAAATCTTGACTTTTTTATTTCTTGATGAAAAAGTTTCATATTTTGACATGTTTTAATGAATTGTGATCTTTGGCACTTGAGATTGACAAAAAAGTCAAAGTTTGACTTTTCAGTATATAGTTGACTAAAAATTCATTTGTCAATCCTTTGAAATTGAGCAATGTTTTGAGCCATGTCATTAGGTCAAAATGATGTAATTATACTCTTGAGATCATGACTTAAACCAATTGATCATTTTCTAGGCCAAAAATCAGAAATTGCCCTTTCCCAGTCAAAACCCTAATTTTGACCATTTTACCCTTTTGGAGATTTGATCAAATTTCTTGAGGAATTGAGGTCCAAACTTGATCAAATGATACATATGAGTTTAAAATGTTGATGTGGATAGAAAATTATGAAGTTTGACTGTAAATTGGCCATAGTTGACTTTTTCCCTAATACAACTGATTTTTAGGTCAACTGTTCAATTGACTGAGCAAAGATGTGATCCAAGGCTTGAAACTTGACATGAGTAATCTTGGGGGTCCATAATGATCCATGAAATTCATATGGGGCATTGGAATTTCAAAAATCCTTGTGAAAACTCAAACTCTAATTTTGGTCATCAGTGCTTAAGGAGGTGTCTTGGGCTGATCAACCCTAATGCAGTCTTTGAGTCAAAGGAGATCTTGTGAGCAAATTCTTGATAAGTGAGAGGAAAAAATTTGGGGTACAACATATACCATGAAGCATATATATTTCAATTAAAGTTAAATCACTCCAAGAATTTCACGTTGTAATAAGTGACAACTATAGTTCAAAATAATTATCATACTCCACCATGAAGAATATATTTCACTTGAAGTCAAACCACTCCAAGAATTTCACATGTTGAAAATCACGCTCAAAATTATATTTAAAAACACATTATAATATTTATAAAAAATAATATAGTACTTAAAAATATATACTTAAAAAAATATAAATATAAATTATGTTTATAATAAATTTTATGGGTTACTATTTTAAATAAATTTATAATAAAAAAATCTGTTTAAGGCTAGGTAGCCCGAAGTTCATTTAGAGTCGAATTCAGAAAGTAAATTTCGAATCCATATTACAATAGGGATTTTTTAGTGCAACTCTAAAAAGATCGTGGCCTACTAGAACCGACCAGTTTAGAACTGGGAGCCTTTTTTACAACTCTAATCTGAATACATCCTATCATAAAAATAAATAAATAAACAAGTTTACTCTTTTTAAAAGGAAGCTTCAAGATACACTTGCAATTTTACCTGTAGATTTTGCATTTTTATCTATAGATTTATAATGTAATTTATTTTGCTTTAAAAGTAAATGTCAAAAACTTTCTTCAGGAACATTTATTAATTTTATCCACGAATTTTGCATTGTTACATGCACTATCTTTCGTGAATAAAAATACAAAATTCGTAGGCAAAATCTATTAAAGGGTATTTTAGTATTTCTAATTATTTTAGATAACTTAGTTATTAAGTCTATTATATTAGAGCCTACGTGACATTCTCTTTTTGTGTATAAATAGAATAATTGTAAAAGTCATAAATACAACAACAACAACAACATGTATTCCTCTTGCATCTTTTACAACCGTCATTCTCTTTGCTCTCTTAAATTTATTCTTTGTTCATCATTGATTCTGGTGCATTAACAAATTGGTATCAGAGCCTGGTTCTGATCCACAGGGAAACTTAGGGAAACACGGGTGAAACGTGAGGCATTTGTGTAATTGATTTTGGTTATAGGTTTGTATTGAATCTTGAACAAAATCTGAACAGAATCACATTTTTTCTGATTATGTGGAATTGGAAAACAATGTGCTTGTGAGATCTTAGTGACTTGTACAAAGTTAAGGATGAACATAAACGGTAATATGAGTACCAAACATCCTATTTTTGATGCCAAGAACTGGAATAGAGGGATGACTCAGATGCGCGTGTTATTTGGTGCTCAAGATGCACTTGAGCTTGTTACCAATAGTTATGTTCCGGTTGCAGTAGATGCTACGGAAGAAGAGAGAAATGATTAGAGAGACAAGAGGAAAAAAGATTAAAAGGCATTGTTCCACATCCATTGGTGTGTGGATGTGAATGTTTTTGAGAAGATTATTGATTCGACAATAGCGAAGGAGGCATGGGACACACTGGTCAGACGATATGGTGGTGATGCATCAGTGAAGAAGGTAAATCTTCAGTCCCTACGAAAGCAATATGAGAATCTCAACATGAAGAACAATGAGAAGGTTTCTGAGTACATCTCTAGAGTGATTTTGATCACTAATGAGATGAAGGCTCGTGGAGAAACTCTTTCTGAACAATTAATCATTGAGAAGATATTGAGGTCACTTACTCCTCAATTTGATTACATTGTTGTAGCAATTGAACTTTCTAAAGATCTGGAAACCATCAGAATAGAAGAGCTACAAAGTAGTCTAGAGGCGCATGAGTTACGTCTGATTGAAAGAACTTATGAGAGGGAAGTTGAGCAGGCTTTAAAGGCTTATTTTGTCAAGAAGGACCAGAAGCATTCTTGGCCAGAAACCAAGAATAGACGTGGTGATAGATTCCAAAAGTCATAATCCTCTACTTCTGATGAGAAGAAACATCAGAAGGGAAAAGAGAAGTTTGACAAGAAAAAGGTTCAATGTTACTGTTGTAAGCAATTTGACCAATTTTCTAAAGATTGTTGGTCAAACAAGGGAAGGAAATCAGAAGAAGAAAATATATCCAGAGGAGATTCTGATGATGAACATGTGTTAATGATGGCTTATGAGTCTGATGGAAACTGTTTGGAAGATTGGTGGTATATGGACACTGGTTGTTCAAATCACTTGATTGGAAACAAACAACGACAAATAGATTTTGACTCTAGAAGGAGGACAAAAATTAGTTTTGATGATGATAAATACCTTAATACAAAAGGTATGGGAAATGTCAAAGTTAAAGTGAAGAATGTGAAGACCGTTCTGATTAAGGATGTTTGGTATGTTCTTGGAATTAAGAGTAATCCGATGAGTGTGGGTTAGCTCATTAAGAAAGTTTTCTCAGTTATTATAAAGGACAATCTCTTGAAGTTGTATGATGCTAATCAGAAGTTGATTATGAAATCAGAACAAGGAAGCAATAGGACATTCAAGGTGAATGTGGAGACAAAAGAAGCAGAATGTCTTAGTTCAGAAGATGCTGAAGTTGATAGTAAGCTGTGCCATAAGATATTGGGGTATCTGAACTACAGAAGCCTAGGGCATCTGAGTTCCAAGAAGCTCGTAAGTGGCATTCCGAAGATTGTGAAGCCTGGGAAATCATGTGAGGTATGCATGAAAGGCAAGCAATCCAGATTTCCATTTGTGTCAGAAGTAGCTCCAAGAGCAAAACATGCTTTGGGAGTAGTGCATTCTGATGTGTGTGGATCATTTCCAGAATCTTCACTTGGAGGAAATAAATATTTTGTGTATTTTGTGGATGAATTCACAAGAATGATGTGGTTAAGACTCGTCAAGTTTAAATATGAGGTGTTT
The DNA here is from genome assembly GCA_948472305.1 of Vicia faba. Lineage (NCBI taxonomy): Eukaryota > Viridiplantae > Streptophyta > Magnoliopsida > Fabales > Fabaceae > Vicia > Vicia faba. The sequence continues at coordinate 1,525,198,702 of OX451739.1, read as the reverse complement.
ACCGAGTTCCAGAAGTTCAAGGTGGAGGCTGAGAAACAAAGTGATCAGAAGCTAAAGATTCTCATAACAGATGGCGGGGGTGAGAATAACTCTACATAATTTCAGAAGTTCTTTGATGAGAATGGAATTGAGCATGAGGTTACTGCTCCTTATACTCCTCAACACAATGGTCTTGTTGAAAGAATAAATTATACTTTTCTTGATATGACCATAAGCATGCTGAAAGAGAAGAGGCTACCTCATAACTTATGGGGAGAAGTTTTAGCCACATCAGCATATGTGCTCAACAGGTGTCCAACGAAGAAGCCGAAGGAAATTGTTCCTTTAGAAAAGTGTACTGGAGACAAGAAAAATGTTAGTCATCTGAAGGTGTTTGGTTCTGTATGTTACAAACACGTTCCAGAAGCTAGAAGGAAGAAGCTGGATGACAGAAGAAAAGTAATGATTCTGGTGGGGGTACTGCAGTACAGGTGCATACAAGATTTATTGTCCAGAAACAAATATAGTTGAAGTGAAGAGGCGTCATTGTAAAATAATCAAAAGTATTGGATTTGAGAAAGTCTCAATCTATTTCATAAGATAAACCAGAACTTGATAGTTCTGCAGAAGAGTCAGAGTCAGATGATGATTCTGGAAACTCTGAAGATGAGTCAGATGGTGAATCTGATTCTGATCTAGATTTTGATGATGATCCAGAATCTGGTGGTGGTCATGCTTCTGGAAGAGAAAACTCTAAAGACGTAGGTTCTGGAGGACAAGCTTCTGAAGATGATCATGTTTCTGGTGAAGGTCATGATTCTGAAGGTGGAACATCATAAGATAGAGGTTCTAAAGGAAATTCAGAAGGTGGAACTTCTGATGGTGGTCAAATATCTGATATTGTTCCAGAATTGTAAAGAGTTTTTGAACAAGTTCAGAGGCCACAAAGAATTAGACGAATACCAAGAAGGTTTGAAGAGTTTCAAATGTTGTAAGACACTGAAGCAGATTCAGAAGGAGAAATTGTTCAGTGTGCCATGTTAGCAAACTCTGAACCCGTGAGTATTGAAGAATCTCTCAAGAAGAAAGTATGGTTGAATGCCATGAAAGAAGAACTTAAGGCTATAGAAAGAAACAAGACTTGTAAGATGACTAAGATTTCAGATAAGAAAGCCATCAGCGTCAGATGGATTTTCAAGGTCAAATATAAGTCAGATGGATCAATTAACAGGCATAAAGAAAAACTAGTGGCTAGATGTTTTCTTCAGAAACCTGGGTTAAATTACTTTGAGGTATTTGCTCCTGTAGCTAGACATGAAACAATTAGACTGGTGTTGCTTTAGCTGCAAATAAAAATTGACCTATGATGCATCTGGATGTGAAGTCTGTATTTCTGAATGGTCCATTACAAGAAGAGGTATATTTGTCACAACCTCCTGAATTTGTGAAAAAGAATCAGGAAGGGATGATGTACAAGTTACATAAAGCTCTTTATAGATTGAAGCAAGCGTCCAGAGCTTAGAATTTGAAGATTGATTCATTTTTCAAGAAACAAAGTTTTCAGAATTGTGAGATGGAGTACAACGTGTATGTTCAGAATTCTGAAAGCAATATGATTCTAATATGTTTTATGTTGATGACATATTGCTGACGGGAAGTTGTTATGAAGAAGTTGTCAAGTTCAAGAAGACTCTGATGAATGAGTTTGAGATGACTGACCTAGGAAAACTTGCTTACTTTTTAGGGATGAAGGTATTGTACTCTGAAAAGGGTATAATTTTGTATCAGCTGAAGTATGAACTTGAACTTCTGAAGAAATTCAAGCTGGAGAATTGTAAGACCACTGTTATACCGTTAGAAATCAATCATAAATTAAATTTTGACTCTGAGGGTAAAGACGTAGATGCTATAATATTCCTCTTGCAGCTTTTACAACAGTTTTTCTCTGTATTCTCTTAAAATTATTTTTTATTTATCATTGATTTTTGTAAATTAATAAAATTGCAATATGCATTTGGAATTATATTTTTTTAAGGTAATAAAAAATATACGAATTAGATTTTCCTTAAGATACAATTAAGTATATATCAAAATACTCATTTTGATTATGTCATAATACCTATATTCTAAAAAGAGACGTAAACGGGTTGTGGACATAACATTGGTCCATTCCCAAAAAAACAAATAAAATAGCAAGACATAATAATTTCACACGTCTTGTATAATGATTCATTTTAACTTAAGCATTAAAATATCAGGCACGCTACACTTTTCTCCATAATGTGGTTACAATTAAGAACAAACAAATCTTAAAGCATCTAGAAAGAAACCAAATCATCAAAATATATGACAATAATACAAAATAGTACTAATAATATAAGATTATTTCCTAATTTTGTTTTACAAAAAAGTGACAAGTAACCTGTCCAGTTGGTCAATAGACAAATAAACAAACCCACATGTTGTTGGACCCGTAAAGCATGTCGGTGGTGTGCTATATTAGTCATCTAAAGCTACTTATTTCATATTCATAATAAAACAAAACAATCATTATAATTTATTTTTTTATTACTATTTACAGATTACTCATCAAAGAGATTTTGATGATTTTGATATGGACAACATGTTTAATACTGTAACAATTTAAAAACTAATTTGATTAAATAAATTAACTAATACCAGTTTTATGACAAATAAATTAATATTGTGATAATTTAAAAATATTATTTATTAAAAACAGTCAGTACCATTAGGTTCTCATTTGATAATAAAAACTATTACTACTAGTTAATGGATGACTTATATAGCTTATAGACTCATGACATATGATTTATATCTAATTATTAATAGTTAATATTTTGAATGGGACTTACACTTAATTTAAACATTATACAAAGTCTAATTTAATTATGTTATAGGAGAAAATTATTAGGTTAGAGTCTGCCCTTGATAATATCGACAGTGATTCCACTCCTTTCGTCGATCAGGATATATTTTTCGGGGACAACCTCATGACTGGCGAGGAGGACCAACGACACTCATGAGGTTCTCGCGAGCACCCTCTTCGTAGGGCAGACACCCAACGCCCCCGAATCTCACGGAGTCCTCTTGATCCCGAAAGGACCACATCCACGTCCTCCTGATTCGGAGCAGTCCATTCAGGATGGAGACCATGTGTTGGCCTCCACTACACACGTAGGACATGACAGTCTCTATTTTGGGCCTGCTTGGTTAGCTCAATAATGGGGACCTTGGCCCAGCGCTGGGAGATATGAAAACCCTATCACTTGAGAGGATAAGGTATTCATTCATTCACCCATACTCTCACACTTACTTACACTTACTCTGAATCTTACTTAGGCATCTGAGTGTCTTGCAGGTACCCCCCCCCCCCCCCCTCCCCCACTTCACATTCAACCACTGCTCGACTTGAAGCTTGTGGACCTTGACAATCCCTTCTGATCAGGTACGATCAGTGGTGCCGTCTGTGAAAATCTAGCTTCCCCGTCTTCCACTCAAGACCAAAGCAACTCTTTATCAACCTTTCGATTGTCATGGCCGACCAAGCTATCAACGATAACCAAAACATCCACTTCGTCGACACCAACAACAAGAACATTGGCAACGACAACGCAGGCAACAACAACGACGTGGCCAGTCCCGAGCAAGACCACAGAGACGAACTGACCGCCTTTTCATCCACCCGCTCGTAACCACGCGACGACGACTACCATCCTCCACAGAATTATAAACCCAATACATATCAGGAGATCCTCGTTCTTACAGGTTCTGACGCCACGACCAAAGCCCTATTTGTGTCAATCAACTAGACAGATTACATGATCTTCTCACTGGGTGAGCGACTGATGATGCTCGAGCAGACTCGTCGGGCCCCCAGAAAGTACAGAAGACCTTATTATCGAACTCCTCCTCCCCGAAGGAACGAGGACCTCCCCCGATCTCCCCCGTAGAGACACAAACGAGACGGTGTAGAATCAAGCGCTTACCACTGCGCTAAAAGCAATTGCTTGTTGCCAAGGTGCAACTTTATTTCCATATAGTATGAGCATTTTTAGGGGCTGAACCTAGTTTACTAAGCGCCCATGGGTGGGATGTTAAGCCCTTCAAATCCCTAAGGTTGACGCTGGATATTTTAAGCCAACAATCTCCCCCCAGTGTCAGCTGGGGGGATTCGAACCCATGACCAAGCTCTGATACCACTTGTAGGATCAAGCACTTACCACTTGAAGAAGGGAAAAACACAAGAAGGGGGGTTGAATTGGGATCTCAAAATTCAATGGAAAGAACACGTTGATTTTTATCCTGGTTCGTTTGAATTCAAACTAATCTAGTCCATCCGCCAAGGTGATTTCGCCTCTCTCCAACGAGGTCTTAATCCACTAATCAATCTTGATTACAAAACTACTTTGACAACTGCGAAAGTCTTCTTGAGTCCAAAACCACAACCCGATTTTCTCAAGGAAATGCCTAAACACTAGTTGAATAAATGTGTATAATAGTGTTTCTAATAAAACAGTATCACTAACAGTGATGTTTTACACCGTTTGAATATGAATGTTTAAGGATGAAAGATGATTGTTGTGTTACTGTACTTTCACGCGAATTCTTCTTTTTGTGCGCAGTAGTTCATCACTTGAATTATTATTTTTGTCTTCTTTTTATAGGCCATGAAACAGTGACATAAGAAAATGCTTTTGGTATGTTCATAACACGAGTTAATGACTTTTCAAACCAGGAGATCCTTGTCTGTTTGTAGCCATTACTTTTGATATTGCATTGATAAATTGTAATGCTTCAGAACTTCTCACATCAGAGACTGAATGTTACCGTTGAGAGTCCTTTACAGCTTGTATCAGAATATTACAGAACAGAGTATCAAATATCTTGTTTCACGGCACTGGTGCATTCATAAGTTGTAACAGAACTTCTTCATATAAGCGTGTCACACAGATTTTCTTCTAAGAAGGATGTGTCTGATTCTATCACGGTACTCTCATCTTCTGTGCTTGCATAATAAGAACTTCTAGTGATGTTATGGCAGATCGTCTATGCTCCTTACATCAGAACATATTTTTCACATCAGAACTTCCTGCATATAAAGATACTTTTATTAGCGAGCATGTTTGTTCTTTATATATATCATGTGTTTGTTATCATCAAAAATCTTGCAGGGATGTAGAACCAAATTATGTTCTAACAATCTCCCCCTTTTTGATGATGACAAAAATTTGTATATTTTGATGGAATATAAAGAACAAAGAATAAAAACTCCCCCTGAGTAGAATACTCAGATAACGAGTAAATAAAATACTTCCCTGAAGATCTTCTGATAATGCAGATTTGCTTCTGATAGGAGTCAAAATATCACTGATTCTCCCCTTTTTGTCAATAATCAAAAAGTAGGAAGTTGTTTGAGAAGTTGTGACAATCGTCTTCTGAATTCAACTGAGATTCTTTAGAGAGCTTCTAATGTTGTATTCTCATTCTCGTTCCTAATAGTCCCAGAGCCAATAACCTTTTATTTCTGATTGCCTCTGAAACTTGCGAATCCTTTAAATTTCAGGCTTTGGAACATATGCTTTCTTCCCTCCATGTGTAGAAAGCATCCAGAATCCAGGTATTAATATTGGTGTTTCAACCTTGTTGTTAAAAATATTTTTCAACATAGATGATTTTGTCTTTTGGTACCCATATCTTTTTGGGTCCATGACTGTTAGAGTTTCCAAAATTCTATTTGAATATTGGTTTAGAAGAAAATGCTTTACTGGTATATTTTATATCATGTGTTTGTCCAGTAGTGAAGTGAGAATAAAGAGGAGTGTGTTTAATAACCATATCCTTAACTTTCTTAGGTTGGGATACTTTACCTTTGTATCCTAGACCTTTTCTACCATTTCTGCTAACCTCATAGACCATTGAAGCCATGTTGCTTCTATCTATGTTTTTAGCGAGAAATTTCTGAAAGCTATGATCATATTCCTTTATGATCTTATCAGGGTTACTAGGAACTTATGAGATGGTTTCCTTCTGAGTATTTTGTAAATCATTTTCAAGTTTTAAAAAAATTTCTTTCGACTCAGAGTTTTCTAGTCTCAAATTCTTAGTTTCTTCAGAGTCAGAAACTAGATCCTTTTTCAGGTTCTTGTTTATGACTCAAAGCTTCTGATACCTTTCTAGAGTTTCTGACAGACTCTCCTATAATTGAGATCTAAAAAAGTTATAAAATACCTCTTCTGACTCTGAGTCTGATTCTGATTTTGATTCTGAGGATTTGGAGACATCAGATAAGTTGTCCGTTTGAGCTATATTGGCTCGTTCATCTTCTGATTTTGTTCTGTCTTCAAAAGATTCAGAGTCATCCCAAGTTGCCATAAGACTTTTCTTCATCTCCTTAACAATTTTCCTTTTAGGTTTATCCTTCTGAAGCCTTAGACAGTCGCTTTTGTAGTGACCTTGTTTATTGCATTCATAGTAGGTAATGTTTCTGTTACTAGATTTTCTGTATCCAGAAGATTGTTCAGAGTCATTCCTTGTTCTTCTGGAGTTTCTGAATTTCCTCTGCCTGTGCTTTCATAGCTGATTGATTCTTCTGGATAAAAGGAACAATTCGTCTTCTTCTGACGAGGATTCACCATATTTTTCTGCTTCTGCTTTTTCCTATAAAAATTTGGTTTCATATTTATTAGATTTCAGAGTGAGAGACTTACCTTACTTCTGGGGCTCATCATCTTGTAACTCTATCTCATGACTTCTGAGAGATCTGACAAGTTCTTCTAGAGAGATTTTATTCAGATCTTTTGCAAGTTTGAGAGCAGTGACCATGGGTCTCCATTTCCTTGGTAAACTTATGATGATCTTCTTTACATGATCAACAGTTGAGTACCCTTTGTCCAACACCTTTAGCCCAGCAACTATAATTTGAAATCTAGAGAACATTGTTTCAATGGTTTCATCTTCTTCCATTTTGAAGGCTCCGTACTTCTGAATGAGTGCAATGGATTTGGTTTATTTGACTTGTGTGTTGCCTTCATGCGTTATTCTCAAGGAATCAAATATGTGCTTTCTTGTCTCTCTGTTTGCGATCTTCTCATACTCTGAGTATGAGATGGAACTCAAGAGAATAGTTATGGCCTTGTGATGATTTCTAAAGTCTTGCTTTTGATGATCTGTCATCCTTTTTCTGTCAATCTTCTCACTACTTTCATCAACAGGATGTATGTATCCATCAATCACCATATCCCAGAGGTCAGCGTCATAGGCTAGGAAGAAACTTCTGATCATATCTTTCCAGTTGTCAAAATTTTCACCGTCAAATATTGGGGGCTGCTGCTGATGTTTTGGTCCCATTATAATGTTTTTCCTCCTTGGATCTTTTTCTGAAACGGTTAAGTGTTTGCACCCAGATCCAGGTGCTCTAATACCAATTGAAGAAGGGAAAAACACAAGAAGGGGTGGTTGAATTGGGATCTCAAAATTCAATGGAAATAACACGTTGATTTTTATCCTGGTTCGTTTGAACTCAAACTACTCCAGTCCACCCGCCAAGGTGATTTTGCCTCTCTCCAACGAGGTCTTAATCCACTAATCAATCTTGATTACAAAACTACTTTTACAACTGCCAAAGTCTTCTTGAGTCCAAAACCATAACTCGATTTTCTCAAGGAAATGCCTAAGCAGTAATTGAATAAATGTCTACAATAGTGTTTCTAATAAAACAGTATCACTAATAGTGATGTTTTACACAGTTTCAATATGAATGTTTGAGGGTGAAAGATGATATTTGCGTTACTGTACTTTCACGTGAATTCTTCTTTTTGTGGGTAGTAGTTCATCACTTGAATTCTTCTTTTTATAGGCCATGCAACAGTGACATAAGAAGATGCTTTTGGTATGTTCATAACACGAGTTAATGACTTTTCAAACCAGGAGATCCTTGTCTGTTTGTAGCCGTTACTTTTGATATTGCATTGATAAATTGTAACGCTTCAGAACTTCTCACATCAGAGGCTGAATGTTACAATTGAGAGTCCTTTATAGCTTGTATCATAATATTACAGATCATAGTATCAGAGATCATGTTTTATGGTGCTGGTGCATTCAGAAGTTGTAACAAAACTTCTTCATATAAGCGTGTCACACAGATTTGCTTCTAAGAAGGATGCGTCTTATTCTATCATGGTACTCTCATCTTCTGTGCTTGCATAATCAGAACTTCTAGTGATGTTCTAGCATATCGTCTATGCTCCTTACATCAGAACATCTTTTTCACATCAGAACTTCCTGCATATGAAGATAATTTTATTAGCAAGCATATTTGTTCTTTATATATATCATGTGTTTTTCATCATCAAAACTCTTGCAGGGATGTAGAACCAAATTATGTTCTAACAAACGACTCTCGAAGTCGCTCTCCCTGCCGAACTGGGCGAGGCCTTGCGTTGGAGAGGAGCCAGCCCGAAGCTGTTAGGAAGCGGGGTCACACCCCCCTCCGTAAGGAGCCGCGATCCCCTGAATGTAAAAGAAATAAGGGGAATAAAGAAAATCAGTCTCAGTCAAGGGACCCTCCCCGTGGCTAAGGACGACTCAATGACCACCACTATAACCAGTCCCCCTCTCGCTCTCTAGAAAGAAGCGACGGAGATGACCCCCACGGTCCACTATCCCAAGACATCATGGAGGCGCCCATTCTTAAAGGAATGGAGAATCCTCCCCTATTGAAGGAGTATGACGGCATTATTGATCATGTCGACCACATCAACAGGTTTGAAGTGACGCTCCACTACCACAATGTTAGAGGGCCTAATTAAATGCATGATGTACCCCATGATGCTGAGGAAAACAGCGATGTATTTGTATAAGAACCTCTCCCCTGGGTCAATTACCTCTTGGAGGAGCCTCAAAAACCAGTTCATAAGCAGCTTCACTGTGTCTCAATGACATCTGAAGACTCTGGCCGCCCTCGAGGAAACCGTCTAGAGAAGTGACGAGACCCTCAGAGAGTATATTTATTGGTTCAACCGCGAGGCCATTCAGGTCCCAGAGGGGAATCCTTCCGGAAACTGAATTTAGAAAGGCAGTCGGCATTAAAACCCTTAGGTCATTTGACGCTCTCCTCGAAAAAGCATGAGCATACATGGACTACGAGGAAAAAGAGGAAGCCAAGAGAGCCTGCGATTAAAGGAACCACATACCAACTAACATCTCACGACACCATGATGCAGGCCCTTCTCGATGGACTAGGGAGAAGATAAGGGAGGAGAAACCTCGCGAGCCCCGCGAGTACAGAGGACCAGCTGGTCAATTCACCGAGTACACCCCGTTGGTCGCTTTCACAAGCATATCTGTAATACGGTGGGAGAACTGACTTAGGTGTTTTGCATTTGATTGCAATTGTTACGGATAACAAGAGTCGCCACCGACTTCTCTTTTATCCAATAAAGGAAAGGCTGAAAAGAACATGAAAGACCTTTGAGATTATTTTCTCGATTTCAGGGGGTAGATTATGAAAAGGGAAGGTGTTAGCACCCTTTTCATCCATAATCATCTATGGGCTCTTAGTTTCTTGCTAGACCACTTGCTTTTGTTTGAAAATGTGCTTGTGGTGTGGGTTTTGAAAGTATTTTGAAAACGTATTTGTAATGGTTCTCGTCTCTATAAGAACGCGTACAAAGTGGTGTTTGGAAAATAGTTTAAAGAAGTGTTTGTGGAATTTTTTTTGGAAAGTGATTTTGAAAAGGTGTCTTTGTAATGGTTCTCGTCTCTATTAGAATGCATACAAAGTGTTTGTCTTTCGAAAATGTTTCAAAATGAAAGTGTTGGTGTATAAAATGTTTTTATTGTGAGAAAGCGAGCAACTAGGAGCATCCTACCTCCTAAAAGGGTATTTAGTGTTTTTTTCTTCCTCCTTTAGATGTTGCTATCTTACCATTGATTAGTAAAAATCCTTACCTTTAGATGTAAAGGGACAGTCGTGGGTCATTGTATAGACATGATAGAAATATTGTGAGACATCTTAGCATTTCTCTTGAGGGACTAAGATCATTTGTAAGGCAACACTCGAAGCGTCATCGAGGGACTGTGATCTTGTATTTTTTTAATTATTTTTGCTAAGACGTCTCACATGCATAACATGACCATTTTCATAAGGCAACAAGTGGAGTTAACCTTAGATGTGCAAGTGTGCAAGTGTTTTCATTTCATCTTTGGTTTATCTTGGATTCGTGTTTTCTAAGCATTGATTTTATGTTTCCATACAAACCCTAATTACTAGCATTTATATGAAAGTGATAAATCACGGAAAGTAAATATCATACGCTATTACAATCACTTGGGGATGGGGTGTACAAATTTACAAATGGGGTTTATAAGAAATTAAAGTCCTAATTATCTATTACAACCATATTGAAATAATGTACAAGAAATGTAAAATAGATTTGTTTTGTTTTTGTTAAGAGAAGAAATAAATTTGCATAAAACAATATTTTTATTCTTTTTTGTTTTAAAAGAAATAAAGTAAAGCATGTGAATATAAAGTATTTTTGGTGTTTTTGATTAATGAAAATAAAATTATGATAATAAGGGAATAAGAGTTAGAGTCAGCGCGTTGCTGAAAGAAGAGAGAGCATAAGTTCTGACTCAGGCGCGCTGCAAATCAGAAAGAAAATGTTAGTAGAAATGGGGAAGGCCAGAAGTTTTGATCCAGACGCGCTAAAGTTCTGGGGTTTCTGGGAACAAAGGAAAGCCTAGAAGTTCTGATTGCTGAGAGAGCCTAGAAGTTCTGATGCAGCTGGAAACCTAGAGGTTCTAGTGTTACTAGAAGGCTAGAAGTTCTGTTAATGGGTAAGTGAGATGAAAATGTTGTTGGATGAGAATGTCTAGAAGTTCTAGTCTAGGAGTACTATTTTGACACACAAATGGAGGGGTTTATCTAGAAGTTCTGGTCCAGGATTATTGTTTGACAAATAATGGGGTAAAAATGTCAAGGAAAAAAAATAAAAAGATGCTTCTGGGGCTAGAACTCAGGACCCTTAACACTAATGCCTTGTGCGTGCACTCTCTACCACTAGGGTGGCTGTACATCCTGTATCAGAAGCAAAGACATAAACATATATTACAAAGTAAGTTCTGATGATGAAATTCATCTTCTTCTTCGTGCCAGCCAGAGTATCTGCAACATAGTCATTTCTCAACCAAAATGGAAAATGCAAACATAGAAGTTATGGCAAATTTCATCATAGTTTCAGAAATACAAAGCATCACAACTGTAAACCAGAAGCAAGCATGAATTTTGCTAATCCTAATTCTGAACCCTAATTTTCTCAAGAAGTTATGATCTGAAATTCTTTCAGCTTAGGCCATATAAATGAAATCTATAAACATGTACATATTCAGTGTCATGATATCTACATTGTATCTTTGAAAATGCAAGCCTAACAATGCTTAAGTAATGAGATTAAAATCAGAAGAAACTTACCTTGCTGCTGGAGATTGTTCTGTGAGTTAGAGCCTGGTTCAGACTGCTGTGATGTTCAGATCAACTTCCTTAAGTTCTCAGAAAGCTGACACAACCCTTAACTTGAGTTATGGTTGATTGGAATGCTCTGGAGCAGTTAAGATGCAAAGTTCTGATTTTTTTAAATGGAGAATGGTGAAGACTTATTACAGTTTGAAAACAGAAGTTGGGAAGGCTACTACGTGTATGCTAGAAACTGTATGGATGATTTGGTCAAAAAACACTCAAGGAAAATTAGAGTTTGGATGCAAAAATCAGAAACTAGCAGGTTTTGTGTTTGTGTTACAGTTTCAGGTTCTTGGGAATTTTCAGCAAGGTTTCAAGGCTTTTTTCCAATCTTTTCGAATCCTCCTTCAGTTTGCAAATGAATTTTATTTATAGGAAAAGGATTTAGAAGCTTGGGGAATTCAGGAGTACAACCATCATGTGTTATGGATCGTTGACTTGTTTTTGAAGCAAGTTTAGACAAGCATGTTTCATGGCAAGGTAGGGTGCTTAGCAGCTTTAATCACGCCTAATCTGAGTTTGTAGGCATGATTTATGGAGAAGTACACTCAGAAACAAAGTAAAGTATGGGTTCAAAAATAAACTTTGTATAAAAGTTTGCTTTTCAAGGACATCAATGGTACTTTCATTCCACACGTGGGAAGATCTTTTGGATAAAGGCTTAAACATTGGGATAAAGACTACAAAGTTGGTGTGAGCATTAAATGATGATGATATTTAACAAGCAAGAAAGCCTGAAATATGAGATTATGCAGCATAGCTTGATACCAGATCAGAAGTTCAGCATAGATGTGGCTTCTGATTTTTTATTCTTCATGCTCCAGCATGATCTGAAGGAGTTCTCAGAATTTTCAGAAAGCTTGTAACATGCTTTGTAACCCCTCTTTGAATCATATTTGCAAACTCTGATTGTACCTATGTGAAAATTGGTCCAGAAGTTCTAATCAAATTCTAACTTGGAAATGCTCAGAATTTACTGAGTGTTTTAGTTTCATGGACGTGTCTTCAGGGATTTATAACTTGAAATCCCAACATTTCTAGAAGGAGTTCTATTCTGAAATTTTTTAGATCTCATTGAGATCTACAACTCTTGTGTCATAAGTTCTTCCTGAATCAGTTCGCATTATGATGAAAATCTGGCCAGAAGTTCTGAACTTATCATATTTTCTTAACACTTAGAAAAATTTCTAAGTGTTTAGAAATTTTACTTTCCCAAAGTAATGTTGGCTTTTGATTTTATTGGTTAAACCAACTTCATATTCTAACATGTCTTGATGAAATGTGATTCTTGAAACTTTATTTTGATTAAAAAGTCAAAGTTTGACTTTTTCAGTGTGCATTTGACCATTTTGACCTTGTGCCAATTCCATCCCTAAATTGATGCATCAGTGCTGCAAACTTGAGCCACGGAAGATCTTGTGAGAAAATTCTTGAGAAATGAGAGGGAAAATTTTAGGATACAACAGTTGCCCCTGTTCAATCTTCTTAAACCTGAAGAGTTAGATTGGCGAGCCTGCCATTCGTGACTTAAAGGTGGAAGATGATTAAACACTAAAAGTCCAGAAATTTGCACTTGAAGATGTGGTGGTTGATTGCATAGGGAATGGGCTTAAAGATGCCATTTGGGGAGATGATGGGGAGTTGTCAGAGATGGGCTTATAGATTCCATCCAGAGTGACTAGGGGAAGGTATCAGGATAAATCTTTTGGTTGATTTATACTGAAATAATAGATATCTTTTGCCTATTTTTAAATGGAAGAGATAAATCTAACTAGAAGAGGTCTTCAATTGCCTGTTGTTAATCTGGAAGAAACTAAAACTAACCAGAAGAAGTCTTTGATTCGCCTGTCTTTAACTGGAAGAACTAAATCTAACCATAAGAGGTCTTTGATTCGCCTGTCTTTAACTGGAAGAAATAAATCTAACCAGAAGAGGTCTTTGATTCATCTGTATTTAAATGGAAGAACTAAATCTAACCGTAAGAGGTCTTTGATTCGCCTGTCTTTAACTTGAAGAAACAAATCTAACCAGAAGAGGTCTTTAATTCGCCTGTTATTAACTGGAAGAAATGAATCTAACCAGAAGAGGTCTTTGATTCGCCTGTTATTAACTGGAAGAAATAAATCTAACCAGAATAGGTCTTTGATTCACCTATTATTAACTGGAAGAAATGAATCTAACCAGAAGAGGTCTTTGTTCTCCTGTTATTAACTGGAAGAAATAAATCTAACCAGAAGAGGTCTTTGATTCTCCTGTTATTAACTGGAAGAAATAAATCTACCCAGAAGAGGTCTTTGAGTCGCCTGTTATTAACTGGAAGAAATAAATCTAACCGGAAGAGGTCTTTGATTCGCATGTTATTAAGTGAAAGAAATAAATTTAACCAGAAGAGGTCTTTGTTTCGCCTGTTATTAACTGGAAGAAATAAATCTACCCAGAAGAGGTCTTTGATTCGCCTGTTATTAACTGGAAGAAATAAATATAACCAAAAGAGGTCTTTGATTCCGCTGTTATTAACTAGAAGAAATAAATCTAACCAAAAGAGGTCTTTATTTTCCTGTTGTTACTGGAAGAACTAACCAGAAGAGGTTTTTGGTTCGCCTGTTATTAACTGGAAGAAATAAATCTAACCAGAAGAGGACTTGATTGATCTTTCCTGCAAGGAAGATGGTTAGTTGCATGCAGAAGTATGCATGGCGTAATGATGTTCTCAAAATAAATGAAGTTATGTTGTATGCGTATGTTATATGATGTATGAATGTGAAATGTTATTGAAGTGTATCTTTGTCTGGGAAAATAAATCCTTGACAAATCCTGGGGAGCCTTGGGAAATGAAATCTCAGAACACTACTGTGGATTAAGAGTATGCTCCTCTTCCGACCATGTTTTAGGATGTTTCCGCTGGGAATTCCTGTTCTGTTGTTTGAGGAGAAACTCCGCTAGGGAATATTGGCTTGTTTAAGAAGACTCTATGGGGAGTGTTGATCTCTGCTTGGAGGAATAAAGTTCATGAATTTTGGTGACCCATTACTCTACTGGGTAATTATTCTTGACTGGAGAGAATCGAAAGTTAGCTGTTATCTGGTCGAAATCCAGGCTTGGCAGCAAATTGTTGAGGATAATGAAGTTGACTGTTATCTGGTCGTATTCCAGGCTTCGCAGCGACTTACTGGGGATTGTATAGCAGTATACTGAGGAAAAGGAGCTGTGGTCCCTTGATTTGTGATAGTCTGATAAGGTGAACTCAAGCTAGGGAATCTGTAGTTTGTTGGGGAAATAAACCCTATTTCTAGTATGTTGGAGTGGTGTTTTCTTTTTGCAGAACTCCTCGAGGATTCTTGAGATCAACTCAGTTGGGAGGAAGTTTTCATAGATTAAAACTCTGGCTAGGGATCACCCTATGAAAATGATTTTGTGAGGGATTTGTCACTGCCCCAAGTAACTAATGTTGTAGCATTGCCAGAAAAATGTTTCCCTGATCATACATAACCTTTTGTTGGAATTCACGTTTAATGCCCTAAGTGATTCAGATATAGACCTGCCCCTGGTATATCCAGCACCTCTAGAGAGATTTCTTGGAATCTTGACTGGACTTCCCCAGATGTGTTGAAAAGTGACACGTCATGCCCCCTTGCTTATAGGAGATCTGTTGCTGGAATTGTTTTCCCACTTGAGGTGATTTTGTTCATTGAGAGAGTTTTTGTTCACTGGATATCCGTCGTGTGAATTTCTCCAATGTCAAACAATTAGCCATATGCAAACAGCGATATTAAAATAATGCAAAGTTTATGCTTGTCTTGAAGTTTTGAAAATGCGTTTTAGCAAGTAAAGAGATTTTTGTAAGAATATGAACTCAAGATTTACATTAAGCCTTACAGGAGTCAGGATACCTTTTGTAACAATATGATTTTGAACTAACCCATGCTTCAATTAAGACTTTTGAAGGGTTGTAGCGTGGCTTGGTTCATGGTTTAAGAAACAAAGGATAAAGACTCAAATTTTATTTGTACCCAACCCGTTCTTTATGATGTTCTTCACTCCTATGCTCAGCTAATTGTATGTTTATATCTCAATTGAGTCTGGAATATTTGCTCTAACACTAGGCAATGGTTCAGAAATTGAGTGTTTGTTTGAGAAGGCAGTCATTTTTGTAACCTTTTCTTTTTTGTGGAGGATTTGTAGGACCCATTTTTTTGATTTTGTTGTCCTTGCTTTTTCCTGAACCGTTTCCTGTTTTGAGATTACATTCATCGGGATGCCCTAGTTTTTCTTAAGTCTCCTTCATAGGTTTTGACTTAGTGGGCTTTTCTTTTGAGAGATAATGATTACCTATTTGATATGGAACCATCACCATATTTTGATTCTATAGGAATGTTTTTAATGTCCTTCGTTGTATACGAAATGAGAGTTTGCGGCTGAACACGCGTTTGAATTAACTGAGAGACTACCTTGCCCTAGGTTTTGATTAAAGGTTTCAATTTGTGTAAAAAGGAAACTCCTACTTCTTTGGCTCAAAAGGGTTGACTAGGGATTATCCTCCTTATAACTCCAATGTTTAGGAATTGAAAGAACGCCTGTACATCGTCAGCAAGGTCTGTCTGAAAGCATACTGTATGAGATTAAGGCATTGTTTTCGCCATCCTCCCTCTAAAGGCTTGCAACTTTTAAAACAAGAGTTGAATGTCATAAAGGGAGTAAAAAAGAATAGCTTAAATATAGAGAAAACAAAATGGATGAATTTAAGACAAACATATGCAATGCATTAATGAAATAAAGTTTGACATTAATAGATAAGTGTTTGAATAACAACATAAATTACAAATAAAAATTCAAAATGAACTGGAACGCTCAATGATTTGGCATGGGAGCGGTGATCACGTTGGGAGTCTCCGGAAGATAAAACTCGATCTCCTTAGCGTCAATCATGTTTTGAATCTTGTATTTCAGCGCCCAACAATCGTTAGTATCATGCCCCATATTATCGGAATGATATGCACATGTTGCATTAGGATTGTAGTTAGGAGATGAAGTTTTGGGATTTGGATGAGGCCCTATCAACGTAATCAGATTCATCTTTAACAAGTGTTTCAATGCTTGAGGCATTGGCATGTTGATTTCGGTAAACTGTCTCTTGGGCTCGTCTTTCCTTTGCTAATTTCCCCTTTGTTGTTGCCGCCGCGATGCAGGACCAGAGATCAGGACTTCCCCCACATGTTGGTCATGATTTCTCTTGTTATGACCCATTTGATCATACACATCATTGGACTCTTTCTTCCCATTGCATGGATTTTTCTAAGCATCAGAGGGTGTAGCCCCTTGGATCTTTCCGCTTTTGATGCCAGCTTCGACCCTTTCTCCAGTCAGTATTATCTCGATGAACCCGACTGAGGAGCTTCTGATTAGGTGATTGAAGAAAGATCTCGTCAAAGTTCCCATAAAGATGTCAATCAGCTCCCTGTAAGTTAAGGGTGGTTGCACCTTGCCAGCCAGGTCTCTCCATGTTTGGGCGTATTCTTTGAATCCCTTGTTGGAACGCATGGTCATATTATGCAATTGCACACGAGTTGGTGCAAGATCAGCGTTGTATTGGTACTACTTGTAAAAAACAGCAGCTAGATCTTCCCAAGTGTGAATGTGGGAACTCTCCAATTGATAGAACCACTCAACTTGCGTCCCAGTTAAGCTCTCTTGGAAGAAATGGATCTAGAGCTGATGATCAGTTGTGTATGGTTGAATCTTGCGGACATAAGACTTCAGATGCATCTTAGGACAAAAGACTCCATCATACGGGGAAAAGGTAGGGATTTTGAACTTTGGTGGGATGACCACTCTAGAAACCAAACCCATGTCTCCTATGTCCAAGCCAGGCACAACTTGGATCTCCACAACTTTTAGTTTGTCTTCAAGTTGTTTGTATTTTTCATCCGCCGGTGAATACTGCTCGTCAGAAGAGTCTTCATCATCAGTAGCTATGTTAGCCCTAATGCTTCTAGCTTCCTCTTCTTGACTGTCTTCTTCTTCAGAAGAAGCATCTACTTTTTGAGCTAGTTGGGCATGCCCCTTGGACCTACTTCCCACGTTGAGGATGACAGCTCGTTTCTTAGTCTTCTTCTTGCTCTCTTTGGTGAAGAGTGTTTTCAGATCTTCTTGCCCCTTAGCCAGAGCCAGGAACATTTGTTGGAATTGGGCATTTTGTGCTTGGAGATCCTTCACCGTTTGTTCCATATCCATCTTACTAAAATAAATAGTAGGAAGATAAGGAAATCTGCGTGGGAGAAACCTGTCATGATATGATGCATGGTAAGTGGATGCATGTTTTCAAGGATCTCACAGGGTAAACACAAGAAGATGTTAGAAATTGAATTTTTATCAACAACTTTTATTGGGGAACTTCGTATCAGTGGATGTCCTGCCACGAGAATCAATCTCACCATGTCAATTGGGTCATAGCCCTTGACTCAAGTTGTTGTACTTTGATCTTTGACGGGGTTTGGTTAGAGGAAAATAAATCCTCTTTCCCCTTGATAGATGTCTGGTTCATCAAGACCCTATATCATAGGCCCTTGAGATCCTTGAAATGGTTATTAAAAATTATATGGTATGATGTTATCATGTTATGTACAAGTATGCAAAGCAAGCAAGTTGTTATGTATAAATAGTCATATACACACAAAGTAGACAAGTCCTTGGGTTTAGGCTTGCATGGAGTTTGTAGGTGACTACCCTCTTGAAGTTTAGTTGGCTCAACCTGTCCTAAAAAGTAACCGGGTTCTAGGGGATCTCAATATCACTAACCTTTTTTTATGCATTATCTCATCATAATTAATCTTTTCTTGCGGCTGAGATATCCTAAAAGTCTGATCTCAATGAGTGTAGTATCGAGTATCAACCAATTTTCAGCTTTCCACCAAAATCGACTATCTCACTACTTCCTAATGGCCAAGTTGTTCAATTAAGGTTCTAAGGTTAGTTAGTGATTCATGACGCCACTCAACGGCCACGTATTCACCTCGATTAAACACAAGGGATACCGGTACCAACAAATACGTCATACTAACTGTGATACGGTGGGAAGAACTGACTGTTTTTGGAATGTTGGTTTGCGTTTTGCGTTTGTTTTCTCAAAATGTCGCGGTAAGCAAGAGTTGCCACCGACTTTTATTTTATCCAACAAGGAAAGTAAAAAAGCACAGAAAAATTCCTTTTTCGAGATATTTCTCGGGTTCGGGGGGTAGATTATAGAAAGGGAAGGTGTTAGCACCCCTTCTATCCGTGGTTATCCACGGGCTCTTAGGTACTTGCTCAATTTTTTTCAAAATTGCTTTCTTTGTGCTTGTGGATTTGAAAAAAGTTTTTTGTTTTGAAAACTTCGATTTTAACTCTTGCTTCTGTCCTCAAGAGTGTATGAAGTGTCTTTTTGAAAACTTTGTTCGAAAAGTGTAAGTGTAAAAAGTTTTTGTTTTTTGAAAGAGCAAGTATCTAAGAACCATCTACCTACTCGAAAAAGGAATCGTTCTATGCTAATGTCCTTTAGACAATGCTATCCTACTATTGATGAGTAGGTAACATCATCGTTGGAGTTTTAAGGGTCAATTCGAATGCGGGACTTACGGTCACCAAAGCAATGTTAGGATGCCTTAGCGGTAACCCTAATGTCTTAGATAATTTGTTTGAGGCAATCATATCCGAGGAAACCATTTCGAGGCGACTATGATCTTTAGACAAGAGGACGACCTCTAAAGTGACCTATACTCAATGACCGCGTACGAAGGCAACCAAGTGGGGTGTACCCTAAGAGTGCGCATGTGCGGGTGTGTCGTTTTCAGTTATTTTATCTTTGTACATGTTAAAGGTGATCTAAGTTGCTTTTAGGTTAAAACATTCAGTCTTGTCATGCATCCCTATTATCAAACATCTAACGGTTTATAAATTGCGGAAATAAAATGCGGAATTTAAATTACAAGGCGTCGGGTATTTACATCGCCAAAGACAAACCCTTTAAAAATAAATAAAGCGATAAAAAATAAATAAAGGTCCTATTAACTATTACAAACCGGAGGCAAGTACATTATTGGATAAAAATAAATAAATCGCGTGTGGGAAATTAAGTCGAGCGCAAATTAGGGTTTTGACCCTTTAAAGAAGACATCTTTTTTGTTATTTTTTTTTATTTTAAGAAAGAAATTAAACTAAATTAATTACTAAATTATCAAATTAATTAATTAATAAAAATAAATTATTTTTGGTTTCTTGTTATTTTAAGAAAGAAAAATGAAATTAATTGAATTAGTAAAAACCTAATTAAATCTAATTTATTTTTAATTATTAACAAAAATATGTTAAAGTTATTCTAATTAAAACCTAAGTTAATTTAATTAATGTTTGTTAATAAAATTATAATTAAAATTTGATTTGATAAAGAAAATATTTTTGTGATTTTATTTTATAAAGAAAATAATTTTTGATTGGTTAGTAAATAATAAAAATAATTAAATCAATAAAACAAATACTAAATAAAATAAATAAAGAGAAGAGGGGTTTGGGCCTGTGTTAGTGGTGTGAATAGCAATGCTGAGGCCCAATTGTGTTGGCCCTTCGTTGACTTTGCAGATCAGGTGTTTATGCGCTGACTTGGCTCCATATAGACCCCCAACGTATGACCATCAGATTTGGCCTTTGGCCATCTGGAAATTAGAGGATTGATGGACCATGGTGGGCTGCACGCTTGGACTATGCATGTGATTACTTGAAGAAGAAAAATATCAAAGAAAGTGGGGGACCTTGGATTCGAACCCAGGTCCTGTAGGATATTGGAACGTTCTCCTTGCCACTACGCTGCTTTGTTTCATTTGTAAGTATAACACAAAGAAAATATAATATATTGAAAACGAATTATATGCCAGCAAAGCAAAAAAAGATGCACTTGGTTTTGAACGGGCCATTGGGAGAACGACAGCTCATCGTCTCCTACCTCCCAATCCTGTAAATATTACTTGCGGATTTGGATCCGCAGCTAAATGCGCAAGCTTGCTCTAAAATCCATTCCAGATCATGAAAACAAATTCCACGAGCATGGTTGGACTCGTCTTGGCTTCCTGATCAACACCATGCCCTTCTTTAGTCCCAATTTTTCATGAAAAAAGAAAACCCTAAAAAACACACGAAGAACCCTAGCTATGAAGGCTCTTCATTCAGGCTAGAAAAACACAATTGGATAATGCCAAACGTTTGCAAATGTCATGTAGATTCAAAATATGTTATCGATTCATGAAAAGGATGCATAAATTCCGACTTATGAAATCAAGTACAGGGGGAAATCGCGTGACACTTATAGTGCATTTGGGGGTATGAACAAGCTTGCTTTGGATTGTTTTAGCTTCAGTGAACGTCCAGGAAGCGATTGGGATGCTTGCCAAGTCCTGAAAATGTCTATAGCTATGAATTCGATTCCACACTTTTTAGTGAATTTTTCAACTTTTGTATTGCCTCTTTCCGCGGCCTCCAACCCTTGTCTCGATTGCCTTGGCTTCCTTATGTATCATGCTTTGCATTAGGGTAGAAATCATGGACTGAATCTCTCTAAATCAATGCATTAGAATTTGATTTGATCTCCTCTTTACAACTTGCCAAATTTGAAAAATCTCAATCTTTTTGCACATGATATTGTATGATTCGAGTTTGATGATGCTAACGATGATTATTAAAGCCTGAAACCACAAAAAAATCTCATGTAATCAAAGTTTTGGATTTTATATGATTTAATTTGATTAAAAATGAATAAATTCAATAAAAAATCAAATTAAATAATAAAAATAAAATATAGGCTCATGGCTGAAGCTACGACACGTGGGCATTGATGCAAGCTCAAATCAAGTGGAAAAGAATGGGCCCATTTGACAAAATTTGATGTTTTGGGGATAGTTGACTTTTGGCAATTTTGCAAAAATGTCCATCTTCAACAATGCATAACTTCTTCAATTCTGAACTTTTGGAAGTGTTCTTGGACTTTTTAGAAAGCTTGAGATGTCCTCTAACCAACCCTTTTGGTCTAATCTCATTTTGATGTTCCATGCTCAAGTTATAAGCTTTGGAAAAAAGGTGTTTTTGTTGACTTTCAAAAATGACCTATAATGTCAAAATTTATAACTTCTTCTGAGTGCATTGTTTGATCTTGGGGTATGAATATGGATTGTAGTAAATTGCATCCTCTTCAAAATGAGATTTGTATGGGTCATTTCTCATAAAGTATGAGAAAGTTATGCTTGATCAAAGTTGAGTTGACTTTTCCTGCAAAACCCTAATTTAGCAACTTTTGAATCTTGATGAATTTTGAGAAATCCTGGATGAATAATGATCAAACCTTGATCAAATGATGAAATATCCCTCAAAATGAGAATGTTGACAAAAAATCTTGAAGTTTGACTGTTTGTAGGCCACAGTTGACTTTTGCCCTAACATAGTCGATTTTTGGGCCCTTTGAGCAATTGACTGAGCAAACTTCCTTTGCAAGGCTTGAAACTTGACATGGATGACCTTGAGGAAATATTAGGACATTGGGGAGAACTTGAGGTCATTTGTATTGAAGGATCTTGATGCAACACAAAACCCTAATTTGGGGTTGACTGTCTTAGGAGATAGCTTGTCTGACTAACTCTTGAGTAACCTTGAGCAACTTGGAGATTTTTCTTGCCATGTCTTGAGGAATGTGAGAGGGAAAATTTTGGGGTACAACAACTGCCCATGTTCAATCTTCTTAAACCTGAGGATGTAGATTGGCTTTCATGCCTTTCGTGATCCGAAGGTGGAAGATGATTGAACACTAGAGTGCCCAAAAATTTGCACTCGCATGAAGTGGTATCAGCCTTGTGATGTCGGGAATGGGATTACAGATGCCATTTGGAGAGGTGTTGATCGCATAAGAGATTCCTTAGCGAGAACTTGCACACCTGTTGCTGTGGAAGATTCCGCTGGGGAAGTCTGATCTTTGTTGAGATTTAGGAATTTGCCTGTACTTCAACTGAGAGAACATCTTTGTTGAGTTTTAAGGACTTGTCCGTAATTCAACTGGGGGAAATCTATCGAGATTTAGAACCTTATCTGTAATTCAACCGAGGATAATTCAGTTTAGATTTAAGAACCGGTCAGTACTTCGACTGAGGAGGATCGCCGAGATTTAGAACCTTATCTGTAATTCAACCGAGACTAATTTAGTTGAGATTTAAGAACCGGTCAGTACTTCGACTGATAGAAACATCTTCATCGAGATCTAGGAACTGTCTGTACTTCAACGGAGGATAATTTTGTTGAGATTTAAGAACTTGTCCACACTACGACGGAGGAAAATTGTCGAGATGTAGAACCTTATCTGTAATTCAACCGAGACTAATTCAGTTGAGATTTGAGAACCGGTCAGTACTTCGACTGGGTGAAACATCTTCATCGAGATCTAGGAACTGTCTGTACTTCAACGGAGGTTAATTCTGTTGAGATTTAAGAACTCGTCCACACTACGACGGAGTAAAATTGTCGAGATTTAGAACCTTATCTGTAATTCAACCGAGGATAATTCAGTTGAGATTTAAGAACCGGTCAGTACTTCGACTGAGGGAAACATCTTCATCGAGATCTAGGAACTATCTGTACTTCAACGGAGGATAATTCTGTTGAGATTTAAGAACTCGTCCACACTACGACGGAGGAAAATTGTCGATATTTAGAACCTTATCTGTAATTCAACCGAGACTAATTCAGTTGAGATTTAAGAACCAGTCAGTACTTCGACTGAGGGAAATATCTTCATCGAGATCTAGGAACTGTGTGTACTTCAGCGGAGAATAATTCTGTTGAGATTTAAGAACTCGTCCACACTACGACAGAGGAAAATTGTCGAGATTTAGAACCTTATATGTAATTCAACCGAGACTAATTCAGTTGAGATTTACGAACCAGTCAGTAGTTCAACATAGCTGAGAACTTAACTGCATCTTTCCTGAAAGGTAAAGGTCATTCGTATGCAATGCATGATATATATCAAGCAATGATGTTCTCAAAATAAATGAGATTGTGTTGTATGATGCGTATATGCATGTATCATGATGTATGGAAATGTAATGCTTTAGCTGGGGAAAATAAATCCCGGATAGCCGCTGGAGGAAGAGTGGAATTCTTCATTTCCGCTGGAGATGGCGAATGAAGATGATTGCGAGAATAAACCTGCAGGAGAGGATAACTCCGTTGAGGAATAAACTGATGAGGAGATTACCCTGTGGGGAAGAGATGCTCTGTAGTGGATTCCACCGATAAATTCCGCTGAGGATGAATTACCGTTGCTGGTGATACTGAATCCTGTTGGGGATTGAATTTCTATTTGTGAAAGGAAAGAACTCCACTGGGGATGATCTTTTAGTTGCGACTTCACTGGGGATAACCTTTTAGACTCTTATGAGGATGACCTTTGAACTTGCTGGGGATGATCTTCCAAAGTCTATTGGGGATGATTCTCCAAATTCCACTGGGGAAGCTTTTTCAGACTGCGCTGGGCAAAATTTCAAACTCGGCTGGGGATATCTTGTACTCTGTCGGGGAATATTCTTATACTCTGTTGGGGAATATTAAGACTGCCGGGGATATTAAGCCTTTTCAGTGTTGATGGTAGATAAACTCTGCTTGGGGAGAATATTACCGATTCATTCGCAGATGCGAGTCTCAGCTGGGGAGAGTTAACATTACTGTCTTTTCTTACTCTGCGGGGAGTGACAACACCTTAACCATATTCTTCAGTTGAATCTACCTTGTACTTGGTGGACAGAGTAACTTTACAGCTTGGACAATTCTTATTTGCCCCTGTTTCTTACGTTACAAGTAATCGTTTTTTGTTTCGCATGTAAATATTCATGAGCAGTAATTAATGTCAAATGCATATATCAGAAATGAACATTGGACGTTTTTTGCAAAACAAAACAGATAACGGAAAAACAGTTTGAAATTTCTTTGAAAATGAATTGTATTGATTTTTGAAGTTTGGCCTGTAAATAGGCGTTTTTGTACAAGAGGCTGACGTCCTAGTAAGAGAACGCCGCCGAATAATAGAATTTACAAAATTTGTGAAAAACTAAACAAAATAGCTATGTGAATAATCCCACTGGGTTCCAACTCTGCTATTGCCTTTATGTCCTCGAGCATCTCATCACTTTGCTACTTGGTTGAAGATGAATCATATTGATTAGTGCTGTCCGAGCTTGATAGTCGATACCGAAGTATGGTCGCAAGGTGATCCAATGAGACATAGTGTTACGCTTTGATCCCTAATTTTTGCCTGAACCGCCCTTTCAGGTTTTCAGTCCACCGGGATACCCTTTTTTTCCCAAGCCGCCTTTTCAAGTTTTCGACTTGCCGGGTGTACAGATTTTTATTTTCATCCCTTATTTTTTCCCGAACCCTTTTGGTTCGCCGGGAAGCCCTTATTTTTGCCTAGGCCAGTCAACCTAGCGGGTCTTTAATTATGCGTAGTATTTTTTCACTATGTCTGCATTGACGGGGTGAGGAAGGTCGTCACCGTCCATGGTGGTTAGAATCATAGCTCCTCCTGAGAAAATGTTCTTAACCACAAATGGCCCTTCGTAAGTAGGGGTCCATTTGCCCCTGGGATCACCTTGTGGCAGTATGATGCGCTTGATAACCAGGTCCCAAACTTGATACTCTTGTCGTCTGACTTTCTTGTTAAATGCCTTGACCATCTGTTTTTGATACGGCTGACCATGATAAATAGCAGTGAGTCTCTTTTCATCGATTAGGTTCAGATGATCAAGTCGGGTTTGAATCCAGTCATCTTCGCTCAAACCTGCATCCTTCATAATTCGAAGAGAGTGTATCTGAACTTCAATGGGCAATACGGCCTCCATACCATATACCAAGGAATAGGGTGTTTCCCCTGTTGACGTCCGTGCTGAGGTACGGTACCCATGAAGAGCGAATGGTAACATCTCGTGCCAGTCTTTGTATGTCACTGTCATCTTCTGCACAATCTTCTTGATATTCTTATTAGCCGCTTCTACAACCCCATTCATCTTCGGCCGGTAGGGAGAAGAGTTGTGATGTTGTATCTTGAACTGCTTGCAGAGCTCAATGATCATCTTGTTGTTGAGATTGGTACCATTGTCCATAATGATCCTCTCTGGTACACCATATCGACAAATCAGGTTGTGCCGAATAAACCTTGCTACGACGTTCTTGGTTACGGTAGCAAAGGAAGCTGCTTCAACCCACTTCATAAAGTAATCAATCGCTACCAGGATGAAACCATGCCCGTTGGATTTCGTAGGTCTGATCTCGCCGATCATATCAATGCTCCACATTGCAAAAGGCCAAGGTGTCGTCAAGATGTTCAGAGGAACTGGAGGTATGTGCACCTTATCTGCATAGACTTGGCATTTGTGACAGGTCCGAGAATGCTGATAACAGTCGGCTTCTATTGTGGACCAAAAAATCCTGCCCGGAGGATTTTCTTTGCCATGGTGTGTCCACTGGAATGAGTACCGAAAGTACCTTCATGTAAATCTGCCATGATCTTTTTTGCTTTGTTTTTATCCATACATCGCAGTAAGGTTGAATCATGGTTACGCTTGTAAAGGATATTATTGCTGATGAAGAACTTCGCCGGGAACCTCCTCAGAAACTTCTTATCATTAACAGATGCACCCTAGGGGTACTCCTGAGCTTCTAGATACCTCTTCACCTCATGAAACCAAGGTTTATCTGCTACCTCTTCAGTCTCAATGTCACAGCAATGTGCAGGTTCATCTAGCTTTTCAATGATAATCCGGGGAGCTTCATTGTCCCAATTGACTTTGAACATAGAAGACATCGTAGCCAGCGCGTCCGACAACTGATTTTCCTCTCTAGGGAAGTGTTCAAAGGTTATCTCCTCGAAGTGCGGAAGCAACGTTAACACATACTCCTTGTAATGAATAAGATTAGGGTGTTTCGTATCCCACTCGCCTTTGATCTGGCTGATCACGAGAGCGGAATCTCTGAAGACACTCAAGAACTTAATCCTTATGTCAATTGCTGCTCGAAGACCCATGATGCACGCTTCATACTCCGCCATGTTATTGGTGCAGTTGAAACATAGTCGGGCGGTGAACGGAGTATGAGAGCCTTTAGGAGATATGATCACGGCGCCAATGCCATTACCCAAAGCGTTTGAAGCTCCATCAAAGTACATAGACCATCAGGATCCTTCCTCAGGTCCTTCATCCGGTCCAGGTGTCGCACAATCAGTTACCAACATGATATTCTCATCCGGAAATTCAAAGTTCATAGACTGGTAGTCATCCACTGTCTGATGTGCCAGATGATCTGCCAACACACTTCCCTTAATTGCCTTTTGGGTCATATACTGGATGTCATACTCAGTCAAGATCATCTGCCATCTTGCTATTCTTCCGGATAAGGAAGGCTTCTCGAAGATATACTTGATTGGATCCATCTTTGATATCAATAAAGTAGTGTGAGTCAGCATATACTGTCTCAGCCGGCGAGCAGCCCATGCCAAAGTGCATCAAGTTTTCTCAAGCAACGAGTATCGGGTCTCGCAGTCGGTAAACGTTTTGCTAAGGTAATAAATAGCATGCTCTTTTCGGCCAGACTCGTCATGCTGCCCCAACACACACCCCATGGAGTTGTCGAGTACTGTCAAGTATAAGATCAAAGGTCTCCCTTTAACTGGAGGCATCAGAATAGGAGGTTCTTGCAGATACTCTTTGATTCTTTCGAAAGCGGTCTGACATTCATCGTTCCATCTTACCACTTGATCTTTCTTCAGTAATTTGAAGATTGGCTCACAAGTAGCAGTCAAGTGCGAGATGAATCGAGAAATATAGTTCAAACGTCCCAGAAAGCCTCTGACTTCTTTCTCTGTTCGGGGAGCTAGCATTTCCTGTATAGCTTTCACCTTTGCAGGATACACTTGAATACCTTTATCGCTTACGACGAAACCCAACAACTTACCAGATCTCACCCTGAAGGTTCACTTGTTCGGGCTTAACCTCAGCTTGTACAACTTCAACCTGTCAAATAGCTTCTGCAGATGGTCAAGGTGTTCTTCCTCAGTCTGGGATCTTGCAATCATGTCGTCGACGTATACCTCAATCTCATGATGGATCATGTCATGGAACAAAGCAACCATGGCACGCAGATATGTTGCCCTAGCATTCTTCAATCCAAAAGGCATGACCTTGTAGGAAAAGGTACCCCATTGAGTAACAAAGGTCGTCTTTTCCATGTCTTCGAGAGCCATTTTAATCTGATTATAACCGGAGAAACCATCCATAAAGGAAAATACCTTATGCTGGGAAGTGTTGTCAACCAGAACGTCGATGTGAAGTAGAGGGAAATCATCCTTGGGACTCGCCCTGTTCAGATCCCTGTAGTCGACACACATTCAAACTTTACCATCCTTCTTCGGCACCGGAACTACGTTGGC
This sequence comes from Vicia faba, assembly GCA_948472305.1. Taxonomy (NCBI): domain Eukaryota; kingdom Viridiplantae; phylum Streptophyta; class Magnoliopsida; order Fabales; family Fabaceae; genus Vicia; species Vicia faba. The sequence goes on along the minus strand of OX451739.1, from coordinate 1,525,170,701 downwards.
CACCCACTGTGGGTAAGAAGTAACTGCTATAAAACCGGCATCAAACTGTTTCATAACTTTAGCCTTGATTTTCTCAGACATCTCCAAGCGCATTCGGTGGACTTTCTGTTTCACTGGAGGACAGTCTTCCTTGGCAGGCAATCAGTGAACCACAATATCGGTATCCAACCCAGGCATATCTTCATAAGACCAAGCAAAGATCTCAACATAGTCACGCAGCATCTGAATCAACCGTTGTTTAACACTAGCTTCCAGATTTGCACCAATCTTGACCTCTTTCTTGTCTACCTCTGTACCCAGATTCATTATTTCCACTGGCTCTTCATGCGGCTGTATGGCCCTCTCTTCCTGAAGTAAGAGTCTAGCAAGCTCACCGGGCACTTCGCAATCATCTTCACTGTCGTCTTCGGCTAAGTTGATCGGACTTTCGAAGTCATAACTGGAAGTAGCAGAGTCGTTATCAGTGGGATCGAGAGTGGATGTTGACCTGTATATGTGAGTGTGTGTAAAATAGTTGTTTTGCAATATATATAAAAAGAAAAACAAGGAGTGTAAAATTTGAAATGCAAGAAAATGTCCAATGCTTTTATTAATGATATATGTAGATGACACACATAAAGTCCTCACAAATGAAGCCACGGTGCCCCGGGTAAGACACCGGGCCATAAAGTTTAAAACACTGTCTGTTACAAATTCAAAACAAAAGTCTCATTACTGGGTAACAAAAGAAATTGGGATGAAGTCCCTTGCTGTCCAGTTTCTTAGTCCACCATCAGTAGTAGGATAGAACCAACTGTCGAACTCAGATTCTTCAACATCGTCTTCAATGGCATTCACTCCTGAATTGCTGATAAACATGGGAGGTCTTCCAATCCTCGCACTCCAAACAACCCTCTGAGCTTCTGTAGTGAAACCCAAACAAAACTTATTAGTCTTATGTGAAAAATCAGGGAGCTGGCCCCAATTTGCACACCCACCTTTCTCAACAACAGCCCGGGCATCCTTGAAGGAGGCCATCTTCATGGGAGGATCTTCAGTGACAGTTTCAGATGACGCCAGTGTCTGGGGAACCTCTTCAAAATGTTGAAATGGGGTCTCAATGAACTCCCCATCTATCTCTACATACCAGAAAGAGTTGAGGTGGCTCACCATGTACTCCTCCTCTCCTCGTACCGTCACAATTTTCCCTTTGACTGAGTATTTCAGCATCTAGTGGAGCGTAGAAGTCACTTCCCCAGTTTTGTGGATCCATGGGCAACCCAGCAAACAAGAATAGGATGGCCGAATGTCCATAACATAAAAAGTAGACACAAAGACCTGAGAACAAACCTTCACTGGAATATCAACTTCTCTGTGTACCATTCTCTTTGACCTATCAAAGGCCTTGACAACAATGTTACTTGGCTTCAACTCTAAACCCTCACAGTCCAACAGGTCTAGAGCTTTCTTAGGAAAAACGTTCAATGAGGAACCAGTATCCACCAATACATGAGCAAGAGTAGTGCCCCTACATGCAATGGAGACATGCAGGGCATCATTGTGATTCCTCCCCTTAGCAGGCAAGTCGGCGTCAGAGAAACCCAACCCATTATCAACAGTCAAACTAGCCACGCAATCTTTAAACTGATCAGCTGACATTTCTTGCGGTACGTGTGCAGTCTTCAGGAAAGCAATCAGAGCCTTGGCATGGGATTCTGAGCAAAGTAACAGAGACAACATAGAGATTTTGGATGGGGTTTGCCCCAGCTGCTTGACTACATTGTAGTCGCTCTTTTTGATAATCTTCAGAATCTCCTCCATCTCTTGTCTAGAGGCTTCAACAGTAATTGTCTTTGGTGCCTCCTTCCGGGCAGGCTCATTAGTGGTCCCTTTGCCCCGAGTGTCAGATGACTCGACAACAGGGGTAAGAATGGGAACTTGAACAGGAGTAGTAGCAGGTACACTGGCAGGCGTAATGACAACAGGTTTCCGAACAACTGGTGGAGAGATTTCAGGGGAGAAAAGCCTTCCGCTGCGGGTGACCTTGGCAGGTCCAACAATGTTGCTGGCGTCAGTATCAGACTCTTCAGCACTCAAGTCTTGCTTAACTCCGTGATAATACACGTCAGCCCTGTAGTGCCAAGGGACAACTTTATTTGATGTATAGGGGATAGGCCCAGGAACAATGATGATCAATGGTGCAATTCTTGGAACAGATGTAATTCTAACAGGCTTTCTCGAGAAAGCCTTGGAAGAATTGTCGAAAATGGTGATGATAGCAACTTCTTCAGTAGGAACCAAAGGAATAAGAGTCTTTTCAATCAGAATTTCTTTATTATCCGTCAAGCGTTGGACACCTGACTTCAAAAGATGGCAACCGGTAGGTAGGACAGAACACATACGACAACCTTCATCGCAACCCGGTAATAAACCGGCTAACAAAAGGTTCTTCTTTACAGTCATCAAAGGTGTAACAATGTCGTTCACAGAAACCACAAACGAGTCTTCATCTAAAGCGTTCACTCCATGCTTGGGCATATGGGCTGTTACAACATTAGGTCTCTCAGGTGCTTCGAATTCAATCTCCTTCGCATCAATTAAGTCCTGTACTTTGTTCTTTAAGACCCAACAGTTATCCGTGTCATGCCCCGGGCTACCAGAGTGAAAAGCACAACGGGCATTTGAATCATACATGGGTGATGCAGTGTTGGGGGTCTTCGGGGCCTCCTTTAGAATCACCAAGTTGGTTTTCAATAACTGTGGCAGAATTTGGGATAAAGTCATGTTGAGCTGAGTGAATTGTCTTCGAGGTCTCTCGGCCCTTGGCTGATTGTTGCGCTGAGGAACACCAGCAGGTCTTGATATAACCACCACATTAACAGCTTGGCGGCGTTCAGGTATATTATGGCTCTTTGAACTATAAACAGCACTGGATTCCTTCTTAAAAGGTTTCTTCTCGGTTCTTGATAAAGCACCCTTCTATATTACCATATTTGATACCAGCCTCAATCCTTTCCCCGGTCATAATCAGCTCAGTAAACCCGGACGAAGAACTTCCAATCAGATGGTTGAAATACGGACCAGACAAGGTCCCTAGAAACATATCCACTAATTCCCTATCGGCCAAGGGTGGTTGCACTCTTCCAGCAAGGTCCCTCCACTTCCGAGCGTAGTCTTTGAAACCTTCACTCACACCCATAGACATACCCTGGAGTTGGGTACGCGTAGGAGCAAGGTCGGTGTTGTATTGGTACTGCTTGTAGAAAGCAGCAGCCAAGTCCTCCCAATTACGGATACTAGCTCCTTCCAGCTGGTAAAACCATTCAAGATGAGTCCCTGAGAGACTGTCTTGAAAGAAGTGGATCCAAAGGTTCTTGTCAGCGGTGTATGGATGAATCTTCCTAACATACGAACGAAGGTGCAGTTTTGGACAAGAAACCCCGTCGTACTTAGCAAAGGCTGGTGCTTTGAATTTGTGGGGAATCACCACCCCTGATGACAGACCCAAGTCTCCAAAGTCTAGACCAGGCACTTTATGAACTTCCATCGCGCTCAACCGGTCTTCCAATTGTTTGTATATATCCTCAGTTGGAGGATACTGGTCTTCATCAAAGTCGGTCTCGTTGTCTGAAACCACAGGGCTAGGAGCCCTCCCTTCTTCCTGATTATCTCCCCCTCCAGATGAGTGGGTCAAATCAACCTCTTCTCGCAAATCGTTTCTGAATCTGTGACCCATATTAAATAGGACCGTCTTCTTCTTCTTCTTCTTCTCTTTCAAGATAAGGGTCTTCAGATCTTGCTGACCCTTAGCCAGATTCATGAACAACTCTTGGAACTGGGCGTTTTGAGCCTGCAGAGCCTTGGTTGCTTGTTCAGTTGATGTTTCGGAAGACATGATGAGCTGAAATAAACAATGAAGAAAATGAGAATACATGTAAGGGTACCTGTTATGAGGTGTATGGAATGAAATGTGCATGATATGATTTCAAAGACGTCGAGAGATTCAAATTTGTAAACAAAATGAAACATACTTTTATTAGATAAACTTTAAATTCAATTGTTCAATAGATGCCTTTAAGGCGTTACAAGAAAGAAAACTGAAAAGTAAATCAAAACTTAGAAATAATCAAAAAGACAATCAGTGCTCCCATGGTCGTTTCTTGTCGGTGCTGACATAATCATTGAGGATCCGCTCGTTCTCCAACTGCCTTGTCAACTTCTGAATCTTCTGCTCTTGCTCGTGATACTTTTCTCTATAAGTATCCCGTTCTTCCCTCAACTGCATCCAAGACCTCTTCAATTCCCCAATGTCAGTAGGCATATAAGGGTGTAGGATGGTAGGAGGAACCCCTTCTTCATCAGCAACTTCCATAGTTATAGGCAAGACAGCTTCGTAGGGCATTCCCAGCTTTTGGGAACGAATGCGAACCCATCAGAGGTATGGTTCCATGGGTAGAGAAGTCTTCGCACCCAGCTCGTGCAGATCAGACCTGTGTACTCTATCTCGAGCTCTTATGAATCTGCGGCGTTGCTCGTCACTATCTCCTTGGAAATCAAAGACAATACTAGGCATTAGCAACTCATGAGGTCCTTCCCTCCTAGCTCGCCCAAACTGACGTAAGGCCAATCACAAATTATAAGTGATCCCTCCATTGGTTCCTATCAGTGGAACATTGGGGTATTCCCCACATCGATCAATAATAGCCACATCTTCCATGCCCTTAATAGTCCAAATGATGTCATTATGAGAGAGAGACATGATCCTATAGGCCCAGCCCATGCCTTCTTTATTCTTCAAAACTGATTTGGGGAGGTGAGAAATAAACCACCTCGCCAACAAAGGTGCACAGCTCATAAGGGTTCCCCGCTTCCGAGTAGTACGGGCATAAAGAGAATGAAGAATGTCGCCCAAGAGAGTGGGTACCGGATTACGGGATATGAAAATCTTTACCGCATTCACGTCAACAAAGGAATCAGAGTTAGGAAACAACACCAAACCATATATGAGCAGAGCCAAAATGTTTTCAAATGCCTGGAAGTCTAGATTGTCCCAGAAATAATTAGCTTTACCAACCAAGAACTTAGTCAAAAAGCCTTTTGTTCCACTTCTAGTCTCCCAATTAGACATTACCTCAGCCTTTGTCAGATGAAGGGCTGAAGCAATCTCTTCCGGCCTAAGGATCTTCTCCCAACCTGTGAACGGGGTTTGCTCCAGAATAGAGATACCAAGCAGATCAGAGAACTCTTCCAAGGTAGGGACCAACTGGTAGTCCGGAAAAGTAAAGCAATGGTACAATGGATCAAAGAACTGGACTAGGACACTCATCATCTGTTCATCTATCTTGAAGGTGACCAAACCAAGAAGGTGCCCATGTCTTCTGATGAAGGAGGTAGTATCTGACATCTTTGCAACCAATTCTTTAAGCAGAGTGGGAACCTGGACAAAGTTGATCCGGGTGGTGTTTCTACGCATGGGTGCCATGACCTACAAAACAAAACAAAGATGAATCCCCTCTGTATTTGAAATAGGTTAGTCCAATGCAAAATTCATGCAATGTCATGATGTCATGATGTCATGATAGAAAACACACCACAAGTATCCACAAATAGCAAACTTGGTAAAGGCACACAAGTCACACAAAGAGCCCTTAGATTTCAGGATGGCAAGGAGTCTAGGTACTACCCTCTTTCAGTTTAGTTGGTTTAAACCTGTCCTAAAAATAGTAATCGGGTTCTAGAGGATCTTAATATCACTGACTACCCTCGATCAGTCATAATTCCAGTTTAGCAACCTTTTCTTGCGGCCGGAATCATCGCGAGAGTTTAGTCTCAATGAGTGTAGCATACTGCTACGGTTCTATGGCCAAGTTGGTCAAGTTAAAGGCTCTAAGGTCAGTTGGTGCTTAATGACCCCTTAGCAAACCCATATTCTCCTCGTTGCGCCACAAGGGATATCGGTACATACTAAAGTGCCACACCAACGTAGCTACTGCTTTAACCGTATCGGTCTATGTCGTACAGTTCCCTCACAGTTTATTGCTACTTACCTAAAGGGTATCCCCCAGATCCAGGTTAGGATCTATAGTAACTACGATTCAACCCACAAATATAAAGCATACAAATCAAGCAATTGAAAACATTATGAACTATTCCTAAGGTACACCCCACTTATTATTTTCCCCAGCAGAGTCGCCAGTTCTGTGATACGGTGGGAAGAATTGACTGTTTTTTGGAATGCTGGTTTGCGTTTTGCGTTTGTTTTCGCAAAATGTCGCGGTAAGCAAGAGTCGCCACCGACTTTTATTTTATCCAACAAGGAAACGAAAAAAGCACAGAAAAATTCCTTTTTCGAGATATTTCTCGGGTTCGGGGGGTAGATTATAGAAAGGGAAGGTGTTAGCACCCCTTCTATCCGTGGTTATCCACGGGTTCTTAGGTACTTGCTCAATTGTTTTCAAAATTGCTTTCTTTGTGCTTGTGGATTTGAAAAAAAAATTTTGTTTTGAAAACTTCAATTTTAACTCTTGCTTCTGTCCTTAAGAGTGTATGAAGTGTCTTTTTGAAAACTTTGTTCGAAAAGTGTAAGTGTAAAAAGTTTTTGTTTTTTGAAAGAGCAAGTATCTAAGAACCATCTACCTACTCGAAAAAGGAATCGTTCTATGCTAATGTCCTTTAGACAATGCTATCCTACTATTGATGAGTAGGTAACATCATCGTTGGAGTTTTAAGGGTCAATTCGAATGCGGGACTTACGGTCACCAAAGCAATGTTAGGATGCCTTAGCGTTAACCCTAATGTCTTAGATCATTTGTTTGAGGCAATCATATCCGAGGCAACCATTTCGAGGTGACTATGATCTTTAGACAAGAGGACGACCTCTAAAGTGACCTATACTCAATGACCGCGTATGAAGGCAACCAAGTGGGGTGTACCCTAAGAGTGCGCATGTGCGGGTGTGTCGTTTTCAGTTATTTTATCTTTGTACATGTTAAAGGTGATCTAAGTTGATTTTAGGTTAAAACATTCAGTCTTGTCATGCATCCCTATTATCAAACATCTAACGGTTTATAATTTGCGGAAATAAAATGCGGAATTTAAATTACAAGGCGTCGGGTATTTACATCGCCAAAGATAAACCCTTTAAAAATAAATAAAGCGATAAAAAATAAATAAAGGTCCTATTAACTATTACAAACCAGAGGCAAGTACATTATTGGATAAAAATAAATAAATCGCATGCGGGAAATTAAGTCGAGCGCAAATTAGGGTTTTGACCCTTTAAAGAAGACATCTTTTTTGTTATTTTTTTATTTTAAAAAAGAAATTAAACTAAATTAATTACTAAATTAACAAATTAATTAATTAATAAAAATAAATTATTTTTGGTTTCTTGTTATTTTAAGAAAGAAAAATAAAATTAATTGAATTAGTAAAAACCTAATTAAATCTAATTTATTTTTAATTATTTACAAAAATATGTTAAAGTTATTCTAATTAAAACCTAAGTTAATTTAATTATGTTTGTTAATAAAATAAAAATAAAAATATGATTTGATAAAGAAAATATTTTTTTTTGATTTTATTTTATAAAGAAAATAATTTTTGATTGGTTAGTAAATAATAAAAATAATTAAATCAATAAAACAAATACTAAATAAAATAAATAAAGAGAAGAGGGGTTTGGGCCTGTGTTAGTGGTGTGAATAGCAATGCTGAGGCCCAATTGTGTTGGCCCTTCGTTGACTTTACAGATCAGGTGTTTATGCACTGACTTGGCTCCATGTAGACCCCCAACGTATGACCATCAGATTTGGCCTTTGGCCATCTAGCAATTAGAGGATTGATGGACTATGGTGGACTACACGCTTGGACTATGCATGTGATTACTTGAAGAAGAAAAATATCAAAGAAAGTGGGGGACCTGGGATTCGAACCCAGGTCCTGTAGGATATTGGAACGTTCGCCTTGCCACTACGCTGCTTTGTTTCATTTGTAAGTATAACACAAATAAAATATAATATATTGAAAATGAATTATATGCCAGCAAAGCAAAAAAATGAGCACTTGGTTTTGAACTGGCCATTGGGAGAACGACAACTCATCGTCTCCTACCTCCCAATCCTGTAAATATTACATGCGGATTTGGATCCGCAGCTAAATGCGCAAGCTTGCTCTAAAATCCATTCCAGATCATGAAAACAAATTCCACGAGCATGGTTGAACTCGCCTTGGCTTCCTGATCAACACCATGCCCTTCTTTAGTCCCAATTTTTCCTGAAAAAAGAAAACCCTAAAAAACACACGAAGAACCCTAGCTATGGAGGTTCTTCATTCAGGCTAGAAAAACACAATTGGATAATGCCAAACGTTTGCAAATGTCATGTAGATTAAAAATATGTTATTGATTCATGAAAAGGATGCATAAATTCTGAGTTATGAAATCAAGTACAGTGGGAAATCGCGTGACACTTACAGTGCGTTTGGGGGTATGAACAAGCTCTCTTTGGATTGTTTTAGCTTCAGTGAACGTCCAGGAAGCGATTGGGATGCTTGCCAAGTTCTGAAAATGTCTCTAGCTATGAATTCGATTCCACACTTTTTAGTGAATTTTCCAACTTTTGTATTGCCTCTTTCTGCGGCCTCCAACCCTTGTCTCAATTGCCTTGGCTTCCTTATGTATCATGCTTTGCATTAGGGTAGAAATCATGGACTGAATCTCTCTAAATCAATGCATTGGAATTTGATTTGATCTCCTCTTTACAACTTACCAAATTTGACAAATCTCAATCTTTTTGCACATGATATTGTATGATTCGAGTTTGATGATGCTAATGATGATGATTAAAGCCTGAAACAACAAAAAAATCTCATGTAATCAAAGTTTTGGATTTTATATGATTTAATTTGATTAAAAATGAATAAATTCAATAAAAAATAAAATAAAATAATAAAAATAAAATATGGGCTCATGGCTGAAGCTAAGATACGTGGGAAATGATGCAAGCTAAAATCAAGTGGAAAAGAATGGGCCCATTTGACAAAATTTGAAGTTTTGGGGATAGTTGACTTTTGGCAATTTTGCAAAAATGTCCATCTTCAACAATGCATAACTTCTTCAATTTTGAACTTTTGGAAGTGTTCTTGGACTTTTTAGAAATCTTGAGATGTCCTCTAACCAACCCTTTTGGTATCATCTCATTTTTATGTTCCATGCTCAAGTTATAAGCTTTGGCAAAAAAGGTGTTTTTGTTGACTTTCAAAAATGACCTGTAATGTCAAAATCTATAACTTCTTGTGAGTGCATTTTTTGATCTTGGGGTATGAAGATGGATTGTAGGAAATTGCATCCTATTCAAAAGGAGATTTGGATGGGTCATTTCTCATAAAGTATGAGAAAGTTATGCTTGGTTAAAGTTGAGTTGACTTTTCCTGCAAAACCCTAATTTAGCAACTTTTGAATCTTGATGAATTTTGAGCAATCCTTCATGAATCAAGATCAAACCTTGATAAAATGATGAAATATCCCTCAAAATGAGAATGTTGACAAAAAATCTTGAAGTTTGACTGTTTGTAGGCCACAGTTGACTTTTGCCCTAGCACAGTCGATTTTTGGGCCCTTTGAGCAATTGACTGAGCAAACTTCCTCTGCAAGGCTTGAAACTTGACATGGGTGAACTTGAGGACATATTAGGACATTGGGGAGAACTTGAGATCATTTGGATTCAAGGATCTTGATGCAACACAAAACCCTAATTTGGGGTTGACTATCTTAGGAGATAGCTTGTCTGACCAACTCTTGAGCAACCTTGAGCAACTTGGAGATTTTTCTTGCCATGTCTTGAGGAATATGAGAGGGAAAATTTTGGGGTACAACACTAACGTAGCCATTGCTTCAACCATATCAGTCTACACCGTACAATTTCCACAATCTATTGCTATTTACATAAAAAGCTGCCCCATATCCGGGTAGAGGATAAAAACAAGCCTAAACAAGGAACCATAATGTAAAGCAAACAAGTCAAACAAAGAAAAGCAAGTAAAGGTAATCTAGCCCTAAGGTAACCCCACTTTTAAGTTTTATTCCCCAGCAGAATCGCCAGTTCTGTAATACGGTGGGAGAACTGACTTGGGTGTTTTGCATTTCATCGCAATTGTTGCGGGTAGCAAGATGATCCACCGACTTTTCTTTTATCCAATAAAGGAAAGGGTGAAAAGAACAGGAAAGACCTTTGAGATTATTTTCTCGAGTTCGAGGGGTAGATCATGAAAAGGGAAGGTGTTAACACTCTTTTCATACATAGTTATCTATGGGCTCTTAGTTGCTTGCTAGATCACTTGATTTTGTTTGAAAATGTGCTTGTGGTGTGGGTTTTGAAAGTATTTTGAAAACGTCTTTATAATGGTTCTCGTCTCTATAAGAACGCGTACAAAGTGTTGTTTGGAAAATAGTTCAAAGAAGTGTTTGTGGAATTTGTTTTTGAAAGTGATTTTGAAAAGGTGTCTTTGTAACGGTTCTCGTCTCTATAAGAACGCATACAAAGTGTTTTTCTTTTGAAAATGTTTCAAAATGAAAGTGTTGGTGTATGAAATGTTTTTGTTGTGAGCAAGCGAGAAACTAGGAGCATCCTACCTACTAAAAAGGTCTTTAGTGTTTTTTTCTTCCTCCTTTAGATGTTGCTATCTTACCATTGATTGGTAAGAAGCCTTATCTTTGGATGTAAAGGGACGGGCGTGGGTCATTGTATAGACATGATAGCAATGTTGTGAGATATCTTAGCATTTCTCTTGAGGGACTAAGATCATTTGTAAGGAAACATTCGAAGCGTCATCAAAGGACTATGATCTTGTATTTTTCAATTGTTTTTGCTAAGACGTCTCACATGCATAAGATGACCATTTTCATAAGGCAACAGGTGGAGTTAACCCTAGAGGTTCAAGTGTGCAAGTGTTTGCATTTCATGCTTGGTTTATCTTGGATTTGTGTTTTCTAAGCATTGATTTTATCTTTCCATACAAACCCTAATTACTAGCATTTATATGAAAGCGATAAAACGCGGAAAGTAAATATCCTACGCTATTACAATCACTTGGGGACAGGGTGTACAAATTTACAAATGGGGTTTGAAAGAAATTAAAGTCCTAATTATCTATTACAACCATATTGAAATAATGTAAAATAGATTTGTTTTGTTTTTATAAGAGAAGGATTAAATTTGCTTAAGAAAATATTTTTAGTATTTTTTGTTTTAAAAGAAATAAAGTAAAGCATGTGAATATAAAGTATTTTTGGTGTTTTTGATTAATGAAAATAAAATGATGATAATAAGGGAATAAGAGTTAGATTCAGCGCATTGCTGAAATAAGATAGAGCAGAAGTTATGACTCAGGCGCGCTGCAAATCAGAAAGAAAATGTTAGTAGAAATGAGGAAGGCCAGAAGTTTTAGATCCAGACGTGCTAAAGTTCTGGGGTTTCTGGGAACAAAGGAAAGCCTAGAAGTTCTGATTGCTGAGAGAGCCTAGAAGTTCTGATGCAGCTGGAAACCTAGAGGTTCTACTGTTACTGGAAGGCTAGAAGTTCTGTTAATGGGTAAGTGAGATGACAATGATGTTGGATGAGAATGTCTAGAAGTTATGGTCTAGGAGTACTATTTTGACACACAAATGGAGGGGTTTATCTATAAGTTCTGGTCCAAGATTATTGTTTGACAAATAATGGGGTAAAAATGTCAAGTAATAAACATAAAAAGATGCTTCTGGGGCTATAACTCAGGACCCTTAACACTAATGCCTTGTGCACGCACTCTCTACCACTGGGGTGGCTGTACATCCGATATCAGAAGCAAAGACATAAACATATATTACAAAGCAAGTTCTGATGATGAACTTCATCTTCTTCTTCGTGCCAGCCAGAGTATCTACAACTTAGTCATTTCTCAACCAAAATAGAAAATGCAAACATAGAAGTTATGGAAAATTTCATCATAGTTTCAGAAATACAAAGCATCAACTATAAACCAGAAGCAAGCATGAATTTTTCTAATCCAAATTCTGAACCCTATTTTCCTCAAGAAGTTCTGATCGGAAATTCTCTCTGCTTAGGCCATATAAATGAAATCTATAAATATGTACATATTCAGATCCATGATATCTACATTGTATCTTTGAAAATGCAAACCTAACAATGCCTAAGTAATGAAATGAAAATCAGAAGAAACTTACCTTGCTGCTGGAGATTGTTTTGTGAGTTAGAGCCTGGTTCAGACTGCTGTGATGTTCAGGCCAGCTTCCTCAAGTTCTCAGAAAGCTGAAGCAACCCTAAACTTGAGTTATGGCTGATTGGAATGCTCTGGAGCAGTCAAGATGCAAAGTTATGGTTTTTTGAAGTGGAGAATGGTGAAGACTGTATTACAGTTTGAAAACAGAAGTTGGGAAGGCTTCTACGTGTATGCTAGAATTTGTATGGATGATTTGGTCAAGAAACACTCAAGGAAAATTAGAGTTTGGATGCAAAAACCAGAAACTAGCAGGTTTTGAGTTTGTGTTGCAGTTTCAGGTTCTTGGGAATTTTCAGCAAGGTTTCAAGGCTTTTTTCGAATCTTTTCGAATCCCCCTTCAGTTTGCAAATGAAGTTTAATTTATAGGCAAAGGATTTAGAAGCTTGGGGAAGTCAGGAGTACGACCATCATGTGTTATGGATCGTTGACTTGTTTTTGAAGCAAGTTTAGACAAGCATGTTTCAAGGCAAGGTAGGGTGGTTAGCAGATTTAATCACACCTAATTTACTATTGTAGGCATGATTTGTGGGGAAGTACACTCAGAAACAAAGTAAAGTATGGGTTCAAAAATAAACTTTGTACAAAAGTTTGCTTTTCAAGGACAACAATGGTACTTTCATGCCACACGTGGGAAGATCTTTTGGATAAAGGCTTAAACATTGGGATAAAGACTTCAAAGTTGGTGTGAGCATTTAATGATGATGAGATTTAACAATCAAGAAAGCCTGCAATATGAGATTATGCAACATAGCTTGAAACCAGATCAGAAGTTCAACATAGACGTAGCTTCTGATTTTTTATTCTTCATGCTCCAGCATGATCTGAAGGAGTTCCAAGACTTTTCAGAAAGCTTGTAACATGCTTTGTAACCCCTCTTTGAATCATCTTTGCAAACTCTGATTGTACCTACGTGAAAACTGGCCCAAAAGTTCTAATCAAATTCTGACTTGGAAATGCTCAGAATTTACTGAGTGTTTTAGTTTCATGGACGCGTCTTCAGGGATTTATAACTTGAAATCCCAACATTTCTAGAAGGAGTTCTGTTCTACAATGTTTTAGATCTCATTGATATCTACAACTCTTGTGTTAGAAGTTCTTCCTGAATCAGTTTGCATTATGATGAAAATCTGGCCAGAAGTTCTGAACTTATCATATTTTCTTAATACTTAGAAAAATTTCTAAGTGTTTAGAACTTTGACTTTTCCAAAGTAATGTTGACTTTTGATTTTCTTGGTGAAACCAACTTCATATTCTAACATCTCTTGATGAAATGTGAGTTTTGAAACTTGATTTTGATTAAAAAGTCAAAGTTTGACTTTTTCAGTGTGCAATTGACCATTTTGCCCTTGTTCCAATTCCAACCCTAAATTGATGCATCAATGCTGCAAACTTGAGCCATGGAAGATCTTGTGAGAAATTTTTTGAGAAATGAGAGGGAAAATTTTGGGCTACAACAGTGTTCTTGTGGAGTTCTTCACTGCCAAGTTCAAGGACGGCGGTGTCAGGCGTCCTCGACTCGCCCCTGCAAAGAATGGGGCCAACAGAACAAAATATTGTCAATACCACTGAAGCCACAATCACTTGACTGAAGATTGCATCCACCTGCAGGATGCCATCAAGACTCTCATCAAGGCCGGGAGACTCGGGTAATAAAGGAGAAATGACGCCCCTTGTCGGAATACCGCGAGGTTAAATAAATCGGGGAGGATACCCGAGGACTTCCACATCCCTGACAGCTTCAAAGATGAAGAATTCTTGTTAACCCACAGCAGGTGGGAGAAGTTCCCCTCTTCCATGGTCATATCTGGCAGGGGATTCAACGATATCTTGGTAAATTCAACAAAGAGGAAACTTAACGAGCTGGTAGACGCAGCCCCGACCCACGCAGTAACCCTTGAAAGGTTCAAGGGAAAATCTAGTTCGATCACCTTCTACCTCGAGGAGCTGCCCGACAGAGCGCCAAAATCAAGTATTCCTCTGCTAGTTAGGGCAAGGATGGCCAACTTTTATGTACATATCATCATGGTCGACGAGGGGAGTTATGTCGATGTCAAGTACACCCACCTGTTCCATACCCTGTAGCTTGTCGATATCCACTTCTCACCATATATGGGGTCCAACCTACACGGATTTAACAGTTCGACCTCCAAGCCATGGGGCTACGTCGAGCTCTTTTTCACATTCGGGGAAGAAATTGCATCCTGACAGGTCAAAGTGCAGTTTTTGGTGATCGATTTCCCGTCTCTCTACAACCGCATCCTGGGGAGACCAACACTAGCCGAGCTGATCATCGAACCCTCCATAATGCATTTAAATATGAAGTTATACACTAAGAGGGCCCGCGTCGCCACCATCCATGGAGACATTTCAGCCACCAGGAGATGTTTCAACGCGGCTTCCAAAGGGAAAAACATAGTCGACACTAGGGAACGACCTACTAAAAAGGGCAACCACTTCGACAACATCGACAATCTCTACGGTCAAACCTGCTCGAATTGAAGAACAACAGGCTCCACCAAAGGTCGAATCCATTGCGCTCGACACCCGCTTTGACAAAGATGAAGTCAAAGCCCTCAATGGAGAACAATATCCTCTCCGACCCATCCCGGACAGAGACTTCGAGTTCATCCCCCTCAATGAAGACTCGAACAAAGGCGTGAAGATCGATGTCAGACTCCCCGACTTATTAAGGAAACAACTCAAAGCCTACTTGAGGGAGAATGCTGGCATGTTCCATGGAGCACTGTAGAGATGCTCGGACTCGACCCTGAGGTCACCTGTCGCCAAATTGTTGTGGATCCAGCCGCTAGAGCAGTAGTACAACGTAGGCATAGGCAGTCTCCCGAAAAAGCGGAGGTTGCTGAAAAAGATGTAAAAGACCTCCTAGAGGCAAACTTTATTTCTAAGACCCAGTATTCAATCTGGATCTCAAATGTTGTACTTGTTAAGAAAAATAATGGAAAATGGCGTATGTGTGTTGACTATACTGACCTCAATCGGGCATGTCCCAAAGATGCTTTTCCTTTACCTAACATCGACATGTTGGTCGACAACTCGGTCGACTAAATTTTTTTGTCATTTATGGACGCCTACTCGGGCTATAATCAAATTCCCATGGCGATGAGCGAAAAATATTGCACCGCCTTCATGACCGGGTCGAGAGTTACTACTACAACGTAATGCCCTTCGCCCTAAAAAATGCAAGAGAAACATACCAGCGGATGATGAACAAAATCTTCTGCAGGGAGATTGGGGACATGCTCAAGGTATACATGGATGGCATGATCGTCAAATCTCGAGAGAAAATTTACCATGTTTCCCACCTCAAAAGATTTTTCTCCCAAGCAAGGCAATGCAAAATGAGATTCAATCCGGAGAAATGCACATTCGAGGTCAAGGTGGGAAAATTCCTCGGTTTCTATCTGAACGAATGCAGAATTGAGGCCAATCCTGATAAATGCCAAGCATTCTCTGAGCTCCCCACGTCAAGCTTGAAAAAATCTATACAAGTCCTAAACGTTATGCTCACCTCGCTTTCCCGTTTTGTGGCGAAGTATGCGTAGCACGCACTCCCATTTTTCAAACTCTTGCGTAAAAAGGCGGAATTCGAGTGAACCAAGGAGTGCGAGCAAGACCTCCTCCACCTCAAGCGAAGCCATTCTTAACCACCCTTGTTATCACGGCCAGAGAGCGGGGAAACATTGATCCTTTATCTGGCCATCTCCACCGAGTCCTTAAGCGCGACCCTCGTCTGCGAGACACCAGATGGGCAAAAACTAGTTTACTTTACTAGCAATGCATTACAAGGCCCCGAGGTCAGATATCAACAAATTGAAAAAGTTGCCTTAGCCTTCATCGACGCACCGAGGAGACTCAAATATTACTTCATGGCCCTCACACTCGTCATACGAACATACCAACCCGTGAGACAGCTCCTAGGTCGACCAAACATGGTCAGTCAAATGCTGAAATGGTCCCTAGAGCTTTCGGAGTTCGAATTCAACAAGAGAGTAGGAAATCCCTTAAATCCCAAGCATTGGCCGAATTCGTTGTAGAGATGACCACCCACGAACCCCCTGCAGGCGAGAAACACAAGTAGACCATCTTTGTAGACGGAGTTTCCAGCTCGACGGGAAGCGGAGCAGGAATCCTCCTCAAAAACGAAGAGGGCGTCGTTATCGAACATTCACTTACCCTGTTGTTTCCAAAGTCGAACAAACATAATGAATACGAGGCCCTTCTCCTAAGATTAAGGCTGGTTGAAGTCCTAGGGGCCCGAGAAGTACAAGTATTCATGGACTCTCAACTCATCGCATCTCAAGTTCGAGGAGAATATCAAGCAAAGAACGATAACCCCATTGAATACCTGAACCTAGTCAAAGAAAGGATGAAGAAATTTTACCAGGCGGAAATCAAACACATACCCCACGAACAGAACACACGGGCGACATACTTTCAAAACTCGTGAGCACAAAGAAAAAGGTGGGAACAAATCCATTATCCAAGAATCCCTTTCTTGTCCGAGTATTGAAAAGTCCACTGCAACACCCGAGGTGAATGCCATAAGGGACAATTCGTGTTGGATGACTCCAATATTTAATTATCTCATAAAGGGAGAATTACCCGCTGAGTAAAAAGAGGCCAATGCGACCAAACGACGAGCCTGCTCTTACGTAGTAGTCAAGCACAAGCTCTATTGGCGTGTTTTCTCTATCCCACTCCTAAAATGTGTCGAGGAGTCCAAAATCCCTGAGATATTATGGGAAATCCATGAGAGAATTAACACCCAACACTTGGGCGGAAGATCTCTGGAATGAAAGGCGTTGCAAGCAGTCTATTACTGGCCCACCATGTAGCAAGATATGAAGGAGCACACCAAAAAATGCGACAAATGTCAAAGTCACGCGGACATGCACCTTGCACCCCCACACGAACTTAAAACATTGTCATCCTTGTGGTTGTTCTCTTAGAGGAGAATAGACATCCTCAGACCATTTGTACAAGGATCATATAAAAATAAATTCCTGATCTTGGTCGTCGACTATTTCACAAAGTGGATAGAGGCCGACGCCCTAGCCAGAATCACGTCACACAACATCCTCCATTTCTACAAATGAAACGTTCTTTCTCGATTCGGTATACCACAAGTGCTCGTCACCGCAATGGGACCCAGTCCACTGACCAAAGTTTCCAAGAGTTCATCGCTAAGCTCGACACCAAACACCACTTCACGTCCGTCGAACATCCTTAAACCAAGAGAAAGGTTGAAGTTGCGAATAGTCATTTTACGAGGACTCAAGCGCAGGTTGGGCGAAGCCAAAAAGGGTTGGTTCAAAGATTTGCACAACGTCTTGTAGGATTATCGAACAACACCACAATCGATGATTGGCGAAACCCTGTTTCAACTAACCTATGGCACCAAAGTTGTAATTTCCATGGAAATCATGGAGCCATCCAGGCGAACTGAATTCCCTTTAGACAAGGAACTAAATAAGGAGGCCCTAAGAGAAGAGCTCCACCTGGTCAAAGAAATCCAATCAGGAGCGGCTCTTCAAGAAGTCACACTGAAATAGCAAATAGCCCTGCATCATGACACCAAAGTCATAAAACGCGAATTCCAGGTTGGCAGCCTAGTCTTGGAAAGAAATCAGAAAGATTCCAATGAAGGAAAGTTGGCCTCCAACTTGGAAGGACCGTACCACGTCCGTGGGGCGGCGAGTACTGAAGCCTACCACCTCAAACGCCTAAGTGGAGAACCACTACCTCAACCATGAATTGCTACAAAGATGAAACAATATTACAACTAGGTCCTTGATGAATGTCGGGGCTCGACAGTAGACGTACCCTCTCCGACAAATGACAAGGCTCGCACAACCATGGAAGCATTTTGAGGTACGAACATAGCCTCCAACCAATAACAAAAGGCGGATTTCTTGCTCATTGGTCGAGAAGAACCTTAGCCTGATGGGACACCTTGGTCGAGATCTATTGTGGAAGTGCCCAACAAGCAGAACACCCAGCTTGCGATGGGCAGTTCACGCCACAAAGTCAAGACCCCGAGCGTAATCTTAACCTTATCCCTACGGACTCCTACTCCACTTCCTCGACAGATCCCAACACGTGGCGACCACAACTAAGGTTGAGCACAAACCTCCACTCCTGAAATTCCACGTTTCACGAAATAAACAAGTCAAGCACAACGACAAGAAAATATTTAACAATATAATAGAGAGGAAAAATAAAGGCATTTACAAGAGCCGGCCATGAAGGTGGATGTTTCCCAAATATTACAAAAATATGGGCATGCAGGCCCCGATACAAATAATTACAAATTACGGGCACGCAAGCCCCAAACAAAAACATCAAGTAATCAAGAAAATATTAGTCACCCCTCGGAGTACCCTCTTCGGTCTCTGGCTCGGAAGATTCAGGAGGAGGGACTACCTTACTATTCATACATATGTCCATTGGCCAGGTTAGGAAGGTTAAGAAGGACTAGGCAAAGGTAGACAAATTGGGCATTGCATGTTGGACCGAGTAGGACACCGGATCAAAGAGCTTCATGACTGAGCTGAGTAGTAAGGTCAGGGGCGGTAATGGTCGGTCATATGAAAAGATAAAGAGGCATTGGATGAGCTCATACGTCGGATACTGTTACTGGGCCTAGATGTTATAAACATCTGACATTTGATGAGAGTGTCACATAGTGGCCAGTGTAATACAGTGGGAGAACTGGCTTTTTTGGTTTTATCCAAAATATGCCGATAGCAAGAGTCGCCACCGACTTTTATTTTATCCAAAATTTAGCAAAGGTGAAAAGAACAGGAAAGACCTTTGATAGATTTTGAGTTCAGGGGGTAAGTTATGAAAAGGGAAGGTGTTAGCATCCTTTTCATCCATAGTTATCTACGGGCTCTTAATTGCTTAGCTCACTTTTGAAAAATTGCTTTGTGCGTGTGTGTGTGAAAAAATATTTGTAATGATTTTTTCATCAGTCTTCAAGAATGCGTAAAAAGTGTTTTGAAAATATTTGTTTGAAGTGATGTGTGAAAAAATGTTTTGAGAAAAGTTGTGAGCAAGCAATTAGGAGTTTCTTACCCACTAAAGTCTTTCTTATTCTTTTCCTTCTCCTTTAGAGATAGTGCCATCCATACCATTAGTTGGTAGGTAGCCCTATCTATTGGATGTGAAGAGACAGACGTAGGGTCATCGAAGGAAACATGTAAGGATACTTTATCCATTTTATCATAGGGACTATCATCATTTTGCTCGTAGGGACTAGATCATTTTTTAGGTAGCTCGAAGGGTCATCGAGGAATTACTATCTTTACTCGTAAGGGACTAAGAGGATTTGATCGAGGGTCTTTTGCTAAAGTATCCTCACTTTCGAGGGACGTGACTAAGTATCTTAAGGCAACAAGAGAGGTTACCCTAGAGGTGTAAGTGTGCGAAGTGTGTTAGTTCAGTTATATTATCTTGGGAATTTAAGGTTTTCTACGTTCAGTTATTAGTTTTTCCATATAAACCCTAGTTACTAATCATAGCATAGAAATATAAGTGCAAGAATATAAATGACCTACGCTATTACATCCTCGGAGCAGATACATAATAAGAAAAAAAGATGCAGAAAATAAATCTATGCTATTACATTAGAGAGTGTCCTATACATTTTGTCTAAGAAAATTGAATAGTAAAGAAAGAAAATAAGAAAATGTTTAAACTTTTTTTAAAGACCTAAGATCTAAGTTAATTTTTTCGATATTTTTTGTAGAAAATAATTTAAGTGTTAATAATTAATTAAAACCTAATTGTTTCTAATTAATTTTAATATTGAGAAAAAGGTTAATTAATTAATTAATTAAATATATCAAGAAAATTAAATACTAATTAAAAACCCTAAAACTAATTTATTAGTATTAGGAAAAAAGATTAGGTTAATTAATGATTGATTAATTAAAAATTAATTAATTAAGAAAAACAGGAAATTAGGTTTTTAAAAAAATAGAAAAATTAGGGTTAGAAAATAAAAGGAAAAGAATGCATGGGGTGGGTGTTAAATCCATGCCCCTTAGCTTCATAAACGCACCCCTCACCACTGAGCCAAGCTGCTTGTTGTGTTATGGAATGGAATGCGCTTGATATATTTGAACCTATAATGTTAGTTTGGAAAATAAACAAAATAATTTGGCAAAAGCTGGGATCGAACCCACGCCCTGTAGGTTACATGCCTCAGTTTCAACCAACTGCGATGCGCTTCAATTTTGTTATAAAACACAAACCAATTAAATATATAATAAAATAAGTAAACCAGGGAAGCGCCGGAGCCCTAGCTCCGATCGTCTTCTCCGGTGAGGTCTTTTTCATACCTGCAAAATTAACATGTGTTAGAGATTAAGAATAACTCTATCCCCTAATTTGGAACTCCTGAATCCATTGGTGGCATTAATTTGGCCTGAAAATGTTTGAATCTTGAGTTTCAAAGAAAAAGTCTCCAACTGCTCTAGTAATGGTAGATCCTTATTCCTGCGCTATATATCACAAATAATGGATCAAAACAATTCAAAATACCATTATGAACATGTATGAGTGCATCAAATCAATCCATAATGCATGATAAATATTTTGAGTTCAAGAAAGTTACCCAACCACCGTGACTTGGATGTGGTTGTTATGCATGCTTCAGACTTCAAGAATGGCTGGGATGGACTCATGGGATATTCAGGAAGATGATGGGATGCTTGGAATGGATTGAAAGTGGTTGCACACAAGGTTTCCAAGTTTCCCTAGTTTTGACAAAATTTGGAATTTTTGAGAGTGTGCTCTTGAGACAAATTCGTGTGTTTGATGGTCTGAATATGTTCTTTATTTATAGGCTATTAATTAGGTTAACAAACACGAATCAAATATTTGTATTTCATGAAAAAAGATTTGATTGGAATTTTTGCATGAAATCTTTCTTTTTTAAGCCAATCATGTAGGAATCAATCTCACATGTTTTTTATAGCTGGTTATCTAATTTTTAGCCTTGTGATTTGATTCAAAAATAGATCCATGTGCCTTATATCTTTGATTTGGTATTTTATTTGATTTATTTTTCTTTAAATTAAATAAAATCAAAATAAAAAGAAATAAAAACCACAAAAATAAGTGAATGTATTTAAGAGTCTATTATGAGGTCAGGAACACCTTTGGACCTTAAAAGATAAGCCCATTACCCAAAAATCCAAATTTGCTCAATTTGAACTTAATGCATTTTCTCAAAATTTCCCAATTTGCACCAATTATAATTTGCTCATTTTTTATCATATGAAGGCGATCTTAGAATTTTTGGAAACCTCAAGGGGTCTCCTACAAGCTTCATGTTGGTCATTTTTTAATTTGAAGAATTTAACTTGATGTGAAGTGCTTTGACAAAAGATGTCTTTTTGTTGACTTTTAAAATGACCTGTAATGTTTTGGCTCATATCTCTCAAATGAAGCATTTTTGACCTTGAGCTTAGAGACACAAAGTTGTAGTTAATTGAATTTCCTTCAAGATAGGCTTTGGTTGAGGAATTTTTGATGAAGTATGTAAAAGTTATGCTTGGTCAAAGTTTCATTGACTTCTCCTAAAGAAAACCGTAATTTAGTAACTTTTGACTTTTGATGAATCTTCAGTTTTCCTGATGAATCATGATCAACCCTTGATCAAATGATGAATGTGACTTCAAAATGTTGATGTTGACCAATAATCTCGAAGTTTGACTGTAAATTGGTCAAAGTTGACTTTTTGTCCAATATAGTTGATTTTTAATCCTCTGGCTAATTGATTGAGCAAACTTTTGTTGCAAGGCTTAAAACTTGGAATGAGGATAACTTGGTACATATGAGAAACAATGAAATCCACTTGAGGCATTAGAGTTCCAATTTTCCTTGAGAAGAACAAAACCCTAGTTGTAGGTCAACTGCTTAGGAAGAGAGTTTGTTTGGTCAACCCATGAGTAGTCTTGAGTGTTTAAGATTTATGAGCATGAGGAGATATCTTGAATCAATTTTTCTTGAAAAATGAAAGGGAAAATTTTAGGGTACAACAGCTTCCCCTGTTCAATCTTCTTAAACCTGAAGAGTTAGATTGGCATGTCCGCCATTCGTCATCTGAAGGTGGAAGAGGATTGAACACTTAAGCGCCCAGGAATTTGCACTCACATGTGCACGAAGTAGCACTGTTGGTTGATTATAATGCTTGAATGGGCTTAAAGATGACATTCAGAGAGGTGATAGAGTGTCGTCAGAGATGGGGCTATAGATGCCATCCAAAAGTAACTGTTGATAGGAGTATCAGAATAAGTTTACGCTCGACTTGATATGATGGAAATTCTTTTCAGAATGAATCTCTAAAGGAAATTATGATCAAAATTAGTTTCTATCGGAGATTCTTTTTAGAATGAATCTCTGAAGGAATCTTTTCAGAATGAAGCTCTGAAGGAAATGCTTATCAGATTTCAGTCTCTGAGGGGAGTGCTTTTCAGAATAAATCTCTGAAGGAAATGCTCGTCAGAATTCAGTCTCTGAGGGGAATGCTTTTCAGAATAAATCTCTGAAGGAAACGCTCGTCAAAATTCAGTCTCCGAGGGGAATGCTTTTCAGAATAAACCTCTGAAGGGAATGCTCGTTAAAATCCAGTCTCTGAGGGGAATGCTTTTCAGAATAAACCTCTGAAGGGAATGCTCGTCAGAATTCAGTCTCTGAGGGGAATGCTTTTCAGAATTAATCTCTGAAGGAAGTCACCTGGTCATGTAGGTAGTCACCCCGTCCTATTTCGGGAATTGGTTTACAACATGTCTCTAAATTGCTGATAATATTCGTGTATTTGAGAACTTAACCTGAAAAGACAAAGTTAGTTTTATGAAATGTCGTGATGTATATAATGCACTACGTAATGATGCTTTCCAAAATAAATGAGAATAATATATGTGTTTCGTATGCATATGTTATGATATTTCATGAATGATGTATGGATGTCATTGGAGCATATCAGTAGCTTTGTATAACATCTCTGGCTGGGGAAAATAAATCCCTGGTTGTTACTGGGGATGAAGACAATAATTCTTCAGCGTTTTTTAGAACGCCTCTACTGGGGGTTTCTGCTTTCTCTTTGAGGACATTCCACTGGAGATCTTCGACTTATGCTTGGGGATGGAAGCATTCTAGGAGAGTTGGTCGTTCATCATTCTTTTGAAGGATTTGATTCTTTATATATCCTGACTGGGGATAAAAGAGATGGATAATACTCTGATGTACTATTCGACCAAGTTTCAGATATGAGTATTTTCTCTTTTAGGGAGGATAACATTGAATGATATCTGGCCAGAGAAGAGAATCTTGTCATGGAATTGCAAATCAGAGAAATAATCTCCGCTGGGGAAATAAACCATGCAGACTGCACTGAGGAAATAATCTTTGATGGGGATTAGCTTGTGAAAATATGGTCAACTTAAACATTATCCATACTCCTAGAGTCTTTAGTAAATGCTAATCCTGTTTTCATGCATATATTTGTAAACAGTAATCATATTCAAATACATATGTTCATTCAATGTAATCATTGGACATTTTTACAAACAAAACAGAGAAAATAAAAACAATTTTGAATTCTGAAGTATACTTGCATTTATTTTGAAGAGTTTGCCTACAAGCAGAAAGTTATATACTAGGAGACATAAATCCTAGTAATTTCGAAAAAGGGTACAAAGTGATACAAAGGAAAATAGCTATGTGGAAATTATCCTATCGAGTTTCAACTCAGCTATTACCCCTATGTCTTCAAGCATCTCATTCCTTGCTATCTGAAGAAGTTGATTGAATGATCTGTACCATTTAAACTTGACGTTAGTAATTATGTTGGCTGTAAGTGGATGGGTGATGCATAAAGACATAGTCGTACGCTTTAATCTCTAACTTTTACCTGGACCGCCCTTTCGGGTTTTTAATCCACCGGGATATCCTTTTTTTCCCAAGCCGCCTTTTCAGGTTTTCGACTTGCCGGATGTATAATTTTTTTATATATATCCCAAATTTTTTCCCGAACCCTTTTGGTTCGTCGGGATGCCCTTATTTTTGCCTAGGCCAGTCAACCTAGAAAGTCTCTTTTATGCGTAGTATTTTTTGACTATATCCTCGTTCACAGGGTGTGGAAAATCTTCACCATCCATGGTGGTAAGTATCATAGCACCTCCTGAAAATATATTTTTTATCACAAATGGCCCTTCGTATGTGGGAGTCCATTTTTCCCCTGGGATCACCTTGTGGTAGGATGATGCATTTTATTACCAAATCATCAGCCTGATACACCTGATGTTTGACTTTCTTGTTAAAGGCCTTGATCATGCGTTTCTAATACATTTGACCATGACAAACATCTGCAAGCGTGTTTTCATCAATAAAATTTATTTGGTCAAGTCTAGTCTGAATCCATTCGTCTTCATCTAAACCTGTGTCTTTCATAATCCTTAGGGAAAGAATTTGGAATTTGACAGGTAAGACAACCTCCACACTATAGACTAGAGAGAACGGGGTTGCCCCAGTTGATGTACGTACTGAAGTGCGATAACTATGAAGAGCAAATTGTAGCATCTCATTCCAATCTTTGTATGTCACCGTCATCTTCTGCAAAATCTTCTTAATATTCTTGTTGGCGGCTTCCACTGCACCATTCATCTTTGGTTGATACAGAGAAGAATTGTGGTGCTTAATCTTGAACTGTGTGCAGAGTTCCATGATTATAGTATTGTTAAGATTGGTACCATTGCCCATGATGATCCTTTTAGGTATGCCATACCGATAGATAAGGTTATGCTTAATGAACTAAGCCATAACATTCTTGGTGGCGGAGGCAAACGAGGCTGCTTCTACCCACTTTGTGAAGTAATCCATAGCGACCAGGATGAAACGATTCCCATTGGAAGAAGTAGGCTTAATCTCTCCAGTCATATCAATGCCCCAAATTTTAAACGGTCAATGAGCAGTGAAGACATTCAAAGGAACTAGAGGTATATGTATTTTGTCAGCATAAATATGGCATTTGTGGTAAGTTCTAGAATGATGATGGCAATCGGCTTCCATGGTAGACCAATAATAACCTGCTCCCAGAATCTTCTTAGCGATTGTATGTCCACTGGAGTGAGTACCAAAGACTCCTTCATGCATATCTTCCTTAATCTTCTCAGCTTCCTTGTTGTCTACACAACAAATCAGAGTTGAATTGTTGTTGCGCTTGTACAAGATTCTGTTACTCAGAAATAACTTGCCGGAGAACCTCCTTAAAAATTTCTTATCATTGATAGATGCTACTTAGGGATAATCTTGTTTATCGAGGTATCTTTTTACTTCGTGGTACCAAGGCTTTTCCTCTACTCCATCAATATCAATTTTGTAGTAATGTGTCGGTTCGTCTAGTCTCTCAATAGTAATTCGAGGAGCTTCATTATCCCATATGACTTTGAACATTGATGACATGGTAGATAATGCGTCTTCCAATTAATTCTCTTCTCGCAGAATGTGTTCAAAAGTGATTTCTTCGAAGTACGGAATTAATGTCAACATATGCTCTTGATAAGGAATGAGATTTGGATGCTTCATATCTCATTCTCCCTTAATTTTACTGATCACTAGGGTTGAGTCCCCACATACATTCAAGAAATTAATTCTCATATCGATGGCAGCTTTGATACCCATGATGCATGCTTCGTACTCGGCCATATTGTTGGTACAGTCAAAACATAATATGGCGGTGAAAGGCGCATGGCAACCCTTGTGAGAGATAATCACATCACCAATTCTATTACCAAGCGAGTTGGAAGCTCCATCAAAAACCATAGTCCATTGGGACCCCAGTTTAGGTCCTTCATACGTTCCAGGTTCTTCATAATCAGTAACTAGCGTGATATTCTCATATGGGAACTCAAAATTCATAGATTGATAGTCATCTACAACCTGATGAGCCAAATGATCTTCCAATACACTTCCTTTGATTGCTTTCTGATTAGTGTAGTGAATGTCGTATTCTTTCAAGACTATTTACCATTTTTCTATTCCTCCGGAGAGAGTGGGTTTCTCGAATATGTATTTTATTGGATCCTTTATAGAGATCAACAAAGTAGTATGAGTCAATATATATTGTCTTAGTCGGCGAGCAGCCCATGCCAAAGCGCACCAAGTTTTCTTGAGCAGTTAGTATCTTGTTTCACAGTCGGTAAATTTTTTTCTAAGGTAGTATATTGCATGCTCTTTACGACCAGGCTCATCATGTTGCCCTAATACACACCCTATTGAGTTCTCTAATACTGTCAAGCACATGATCAGAGGTCTTCCTTCAACCGGTGGCATCAGAATTGGAGGTTCCTGGAGTTACTCCTTGATTTTGTCAAAGGCTATCTGACAATCGTCGTTCCATTTCACTACTTGATATTTCTTCAGTAACTTGAAGATTGTCTCACAAGTAACATTCAAATGGGAAATAAATCTGGAAATGTAGTTCAATTGTCCCAAGAAACCTCTGACTTCCTTTTCAGTAAGGGGAGCTGACATTTCTTGAATGGCTTTAACCTTGGAAGGACCAACTTCAATACCTTTACCACTAACGATGAAAACTAGGAGTTTACCGGGTCTTACCCTGAAAGTTCACTTGTTTAGATTCAACCTCAACTTTTATTTCTTCAATCTCTCAAACAGATTATTTAGGTGGTCGAGATGTTCTTCTTCAATCTGAGACCTGGCTATCATGTCGCCAATGTAAATCTTTATCTCATGATGGATCATATCATGGAACAAAGCTACCATGACACGTTGATATGTTGCAACGAAGTTCTTCAAACCGAAAGGCATAACTTTGTAACAGAAAGTCCCTCACTGCATGACAAAAGTAGTTTTCTCCATGTCTCCAGGTGCCATCTTGATTTGATTATAACCAGAGAAACCATCCATGAAGGAAAATACTTTGTGCTGAGTGGTGTTGCCAACCAGAACATCAATATATGGAAGAGAAAAGTCATCTTTGGGGCCTTCCCTATTCAAATCCCTGTAGTCTATACACAAACGCATCTTACCATCCTTCTTAGGTACTGAAAGAACATTTTCAACCCATTGAGGATAGGATGTAACAACTAAGAAACTTGCATTGAACTACTTCATAATCCCAGCTTTGATCTTTTCAGCCATCTCAGGACACATACGACGAACCTTTTGCTTTATAGGAGGACAACCTTCCTTCATTGATAGTCGGTGAACCATAATGTTAGTATCAATCCCTAGCATGTCTTCGTACGACCAAGCAAAGATCTCAACATAGTCACGCAATATCTGGATTAATCTCTTTTTGACATTGTCTTCTAGGTTGGAACCTATCTTGACTTCTTTCTTGTCCTCTTCAGTACCCAAGTTTACAACCTCGACTGGCTCTTCATGCGGTCGTATGGCCCTTGCTTCTTGCATTAAGATCCTATCAAGCTCTCCAGGTATTTTACAATCTTCCTCACCTTCGTCCTCGACTTGGTTGATCGGGTTTTCGAAGTCATAATTGGCAATAGCAGAATTGTTATCAATAGGATCCAAGATGGATATGGATCTGCAATTTGTTGTGTGGGTGTGTGTAAGAACACATAGCTATTTTGAAATCAATAAAGTAAAAGAAAGGTAAAGAACGCAAAATTTGAATGCAAACGTCCAATGATTTATTAAATGAAAATATGCTGATGAATAATCATAACCCTAACAAATGGACCATTGTGCCCCGGGTAAGGCACAAGGCTTAAAGTTATTGTTTAAATTACATAACCAAAAAAAAAAACTTAAAACTACGAAAACAGAAAATAGCATTTACTCTTGACTAAAGGAGATAGGTATAAAGGTCTTCACTCTTCCAATTATTGAGCCCACTACCGATAGTAGGGAAGATCCAATTGTCTATGTCGCAGTCGCTATCAGTGTATTCCACAATGTTGACTTGATTGTTGTGAACTCCATTGTTGTTGATGCGGAATGGCGGTCTCCCAGAATTAGCATGAGCACTACGAATAAGCCTCTGAGTTTGTGAGGTGAAACCCCATCCAAATTCGCCGGACTTGTAAGAAATATCGGGAAGCTGACCCCAAACAGTGCCACCACATTCTTCAACCACAACCTTAGCATCCTTCAGAGAAGCCATTTTTGGTGGAATCCTGGTAACCTTAGGAATAGTGGGAGCAGCTTTGTCAGCAAGAGTTGTCATAGGAATAACTTCAAAGGTCTGTCATGGAGTCTCGAAAAATTCACCATCCATCTCAACATACTTGAAGGAATTCAAATGGCTCACCATGTATTCTTCTTCGCTGCAAACTATAACGATTTTTCCTTTCACGGGATACTTCAACTTTTGGTGTAAATTAGAAGTAGTAGTGCCTGCCCCATGAATCCAAGGGCGTCAAAGAAAACAAGAATAGGCTAGACTAATGTCCATCACATAGAAAGTAGAGTCAAAGACCTGGGAACCCACTTTGATTGGAAGATCAACCTCTCCATGAACCATTCTCTTAGAACTATAAAAAGCTCTCACCATAATGTCACTAGGTTTTAGCACAATCCCCTCACAGTCAAGTTTGTCTAAAGCAGCTTTTGGCAATACGTTCAATGAGGAACCCGTGTCCACCAACACATGAGATAAGTTAGTTTCCCTACACTCAATAGAGACATGCATGGCCTTATTATGGTTCCTTCATGCGGGAGTTATATCAGCGTTAGAAAAGCCTAGCTCATTATCAGTTGTCAGGTTAGCAACACAATTTTCGAAACGATCAACAGAGATTTCCTAAGGTACATGAGCACTTTTTAGGAACTTTATCAAAGCCTGAGCATGGGTCTCAGAGCATAATAACAGGGATATCATAGATATTTTTAAGGGGGTCTGCCCCAACTGTTCAACAATTTTATAGTCACTCTTTCGAATAATCTTCAGTACCTCCTCCATCTCTTGCTTGGAGGTATCTTCAATAGTAACCTCTTTCGGTGCCTCGGTCTGGGTAGGTTTAGTCATCTGTTCTTTGCTATGGGTCTCAATAGTCGATTTAGTAGTAGTGATACGAACTGGTGTAGTAACAGCCTTCGGGAAGATCTATGGAGAAAAAACCCTTCCACTTCTGATAACCTTACTAGTCCCATCAATATTGCAAACTTTAGGATCAATAACTTCAGTATTTTCATCTTCAACAACCAAAGGTTCTTGCTTGACGCCATGGTAGTAGACATCAGATCCATAATTCTAAAGGATAGCCTTGTCAGGTAAATATGGAATTATACCAAGTGCGGTAATGATCAGAGGAGAAACCCTTGGTTTGGAAGTAATGTTTACAAGACCTTTAGAAGTACAGGAATACTGGAAATTGTAGTTACATATACGTCTTGGGATATAACTTCCACAGAAGGAGTCTTCTCAAATAGAATTATGCGGTCATCCAAAAAACATTGAAAACCTTCTTTCAGTTGGCATAACCATTGGATTGAGACGCACAATAGTAGCAGTTTTTAATGCAACCCGGAAATAAATCGGCTTGCAACAACTTCTTCTTAACAATCATCAGAGGAGTAGTCAAGTCATTCATAGCGGAAACATAAGAAACATCATCAATAGCATTAATTCCCTTGTCATGATTAGGCATAGGTGCAATGATCACATTAGGAATCTCATAAGGGTCAAATTCAATCTCCTTAGAGTCAATCATGTCTTGAATCTTATTCTTCAGAGCCCAACAGTTGCAAGTGTCATGCTCAGGACTGTTGGAGTGATTGCACACCATGCATTGGGATTGTAATAGGGAGAGGAAGTACTGGGATTATATGGAGGATCCTTAAATATAATTAGCTCTGACTTCAGCATGTGTTGGAATGCTTGAGATAATGGCATGTTGATTCTTGTGAATTGTCTCCTGGGTGCATCCTGCCTATGATGATTATTTTGTTGTTATTGCACAGGTGCATGATTAGAGATCAACACTTCCCCCACATATTGATTGTGGTCACTCTTATTACAACCCTTCTGTCCATACACATCATTGAATTCTTTCTTACCATTATAAGACTTCTTCAAAGTATTTGAAGATGTAGCCACCTGAATTAACAGCTTCTGATTCCATTCTCAACATGTTCTCCTGTCAATATCAGTTTAATGAAACCGGCTGAAGAACTTCTAAGTAGATGATTATATAAAGGTCCTATTACCATACTCATGAACATATCAACCAATTCCCTATCAGCCAAGGGAGGTTGAGTTTTTCCTGCATGATCTCTCCATTTCTGTGCGTACTCTTTAAAGCCTTCCTCAGAACTCATGGACATACTCTGTAGTTGCATGCGGGTTGGTGCCAAATCAGAATTGTATTGATATTGTTTATAGAAAGCTTCAGCCAAATCTTCCTAGGTATGAATATTGGTACCTTCAAGTTGATAATACCTATCCAGTTATGTTCCAGACATAATTTCATGGAAGAAATGCAACCACAATTTCTTGTCAGCAGTGTGTGGTTTAATTTTCCGAACATATGATCTCAAATACAGCTTCGGGAAGGAAACACCATCATACTTAGCAAAAGTAGGAGTTTTGAACTTAGGAGGAATGATAACTCCCGAGACCAAACCAATTCTTCAAAGTTCAAGCCAGGCACGTTCTGGATCTCCATAACTTTCTGACGCTCTTCCAGCATCTTATACTTCTCGTCAGCAGAGGGATATTATTCATCCAAATAACCCTCTTCATCTTCATCAGGAAACTTGTCAGAACCAAGGTTTCTTCTTTCAGTTTTAACACTCTTACCGTTTTCATCCTGTTTTTCATCTTCGTCCGGTGGGATATCAAGGTCTTGAGCTTGCTTGACTGGACCTATGAACTTTCTCCCCATGTTAAGGATGCCAATTTGTTTCTTTGTCTTCTTCTTCCCATTGACGACGAGCGCCTTCTGTTTTCCTTGTCCCTTGGCTAAGTTTAGGAGCATCTCTTGGAACTGAGCATTCTGAGCCTATAGTTCTTTGACTGTCTGTTCGAGAGCCATTTTCTGCTGAAATAAACAACAAGAAGATGAGAAACCTATCTTTGAAACCTATTATGCGATGATATGTATGACATGTAGATGTATATGCAATTTTTCAAGGATCTCGTGGGATATAAATTTGAAATATTAGAAATTGAATCTAGTTGCAGCTTTTTCTGAAGAACTTTGAGTCTTCATCTTTGAATGTCTTTCTATAATAATCAACTAATCATATCAAGTGGGTCATAGCCTCTGACTCAAGAGAATGTAATTTGATCTTGACGGCATATGGCTAGAGGAAAATGAATCCTCTTGCCCCTTGCTAGAAATTCGGCTTATGATAATCCTGCACCATAAATCCCTAAGATGAAAATGTTATGTCATGATGATATGATGTTATGATGCCATGTTCATGTTAAATAAGTAGCAAACATAAACAAGTCATACAAGAGCCTTATGTTTAAAGGCTTGCATGAAGTCCATAGATAAATACCCTTCCCCATTGAAGTTAAGTTGGCTCAACCTATCATAAAATGGTAATCGGGTTCTAGGAATATCATATCCCCGATATTTCTCACATGCTTTATTTTAGCACAACAACTGGCTTACCACCAAAACATCCCGAAAGTTGAATCTCAATAAGAAAAAAAAAGATGCGGAAAATAAATCTACGCTATTACATTAGAGTGTGTCCTATATATTTTGTCTAAGAAAATTGAATAGTAAAGAAAGAAAATAAGAAAAATGTTTAAAAAAATGCTAAAAAGACCTAAGATCTAAGTTAATGTTTTCGATATTTTTTGTAGAAAATAATTTAAGTTTTAATAATTAATTAAAACCTAATTGTTTCTAATTAATTTTAATATTGAGAAAAAGGTTAATAAATAAATTAACTAATAAATAAAATATATTAAGAAAATTAAATACTAGTTAAAATCCCTAATCCTAATTTATTAGTATTAAGGAAAAATATTAGGTTAATTAATGATTGATTAATTAAAAATTAATTAATTAAGAAAAATAGGAAATTAGGTTTTAAAAAAATAGAAAAATTAGGGTTAGAAAATAGAAGGAAAAGAATGCATGGGGTGGGTGTTGAACCCACACCCCTTAGCTTCATAGACGCACCCCTCACCACTGAGCCAAGCTGCTTGTTGTGTTATGGAATGAGAAGCGCTTGATATATTTGAACCTGTAATGTTAGTTTGAAAAATAAATAAAATAATTTGGCAAAAGCTGCGGTCGAACCCACGCCCTGTACGTTACATGCCTCCATTTTAACCAACTGCGATGCACTTTAATTTTGTTATAAAACACAAACTAATTAAATATATTATAAAACAAGTAAAGCAGGGAAGCGCTGGAGCCCTAGCTCCGATCGTCTTCTCTGGTGAGGTTTTTTTTAAACCTGTAAAAATAACATGTGTTAGAGATTAAGAACAACCATATCCCCATAATTTGGACCTCCTGGATCCATTGGTGGCATTAGTTTGGCCTGAAAACGTTTGAATCACGAGTTTCGAAGAAAAAGTCTCCAACTGCCCTAGTAATGGCATATCCTTATTCATGCGCTATATCTCACAAATAATGGATCAAAACAATTCTGAATATCATTATGAACATGTATGAGTGCATCGAGTCAATCCATAATGCATGAATAAAGAGTTTGAGCTCAAGAAAGTTACCCAACCGTCATGACTTGGATGTGGCTGTTCTGCGTGCTTCAGATTTCAAGAATGGCTGGGATGGACTCCTGGGATCTTCAGAAAGATGATGGAATGCTTGGAATGGATTGAAAGTGGTTGTAAGTTGCCCTAGTTTTTACAAATTTTGGAATTTTTTAGAGTGTGTTCTTGAGGCAAATTCGTGTGTTTGATGGTCTGAATATGTTCTCTATTTATAGGCCATGAATTAGGTCAACATACATGAATCAAATCTTTGTATTTCATGGAAAATTATTTGATTCGAATTTTAACATGAAATCTTTCTTTTTTAACCCAATCGTGTACCAATCAATCGCACATGTTTTTTCTAGTTGGTTATCTGATTTTTAGCCTTATGATTTGATTCAAAAATAGACCCATGTGCCTTATATCTTTGATTTGGTATTTTATTTGATTTATTTTACTTTTAATTGAATAAAATCAAAATAAAAAGAAATAAAAACCAAAAAAATAATTGAATGGATTTTACAGTCTTTTATGAGGTCGGGAACATGTTTGGACCTTAAAATATAAGCCCATTAGCCCAAAAATCCAAATTTGCTCAATTTGAACTTCATGCATTTTCTCAAAATTTCCCAAATCGCACCAATCATAATTCGCTCAATTTTTATCATATGAAGGTGATCTTTGACTTTTTGGAAACCTAAAGAGGTCTCCTATAACTTTCATGTTGGTCATTTTTTCATTTGAAAAATTTAACTTGATATAAAGTGCTTTGACAAAATATGTCTTTTGTTGCCTTTTAAAATGACCTGTAATGTTTTGGCTCATATCTCTAAAATGAAGCATTTTTGGCCTTGAGCTTAGAGAGACAAAGTTTTAGAGAATTGAATTTCCTTCAAGATAGGATTGTTTTAGGAATTTAGGATTAAGTATGTGAAAGTTATGCTTGGTCAAAGTTTCATTGACTTCTCCTAAAGAAAACCCTAATTTAGTAATTTTTGACTTTTGATGAATCTTGAGTTTTCTTGATGAATCATGATCAAACCTTGATCAAATGATGAATATGACTTCAAAATGTTGATTTTGACCAGAAATCTTGAAGTTTGACTGTAAATTGGTCAAAGTTGAATTTTTGTCCAATACAGTTGATTTTTAATCATATGGCTAATTGACTGAGCAAACTTGTACTGCAAGGCTTGAAACTTGGCATGGGGATACCTTGGTACATATGAGAAACCATGAAATACACTTGAGGCATTATATGTCCAATTTTCCTTAAGAAAAACAAAACCTTAGTTGTAGGTCAACTGCTTAGGAGGAGAGTTTGTTTGGTCAACCCTTTAGTAGTCTTAAGTGTTTGAGACCTAGGAGCATGAGGAGATATCTTGAATCAATTTGTCTTAAAAAATGAGAGGGAAAATTTTGGGGTATAACAACCAACTACTTAAGAGAGATTCCGCTCATCAATATATGACGGTCCACATTATAACGGCTACCATCATTAGTGACTGCAGACATTTCTAGCTTTGATGGCAGCCCAGTTACGATCATTGAAGAGTCACAATGATTATGAACAACAATCAATGAAGTCCATGCACCTTCATTTAAATAGGGCTCCCAAATGAGGGGTAAGTAAGACGCGTCACTTAGAGCTCACACACATTTTTGTAAGCCTTTGAATCTCTTAACATAATATACAAAGCAATTCCATTCATTAGAGACCTTCCCTGAAGCCCTTGGGTTCGTAAGAAAGTCATCCTTGGTGTTCAGTAAGAACATTTTGCACCCACCGTGGGGCCCGGTAAAACATTCCTGGGCCACACTATCCAAGAATTATGCAAACAATATCATCCAATAGAGATCACCCCCAGACATGGTTTAATTACTGCCCATGCTCGACAACCTTCACCAGCAAAACGACACACTCTAGGAGAATGCCCATATCCTGCAGACAAAGAGCCAAGACGATGACGACCAAGGAATGGAGCTTTTGGAACCTCAGCTAGTATCCCAGGTTATCTGGGACGATCAGGTTGCGGAAAACTTCAAGCCCCTGATGTTCTCGTCATACGACGTGAAATCTGATCCCCACGAACATATCATTGTTATCAACAACATGATGGAAATCATCGGAGGTAATGATTCATTGAAGTGAAATCTCATGGTCGCCACTTTCAAGGAATCAACTTTAAGGTGGTATATGGGCCTTCTGAGACACTTTGTCATCAGTTACCAAGATTTCACCAAAAAGATGGTCCAACAGTTTTCTGCAAACCGACACTGGAAGGTGTCTATAACGACACTATTCAATGTCCGTTAACTCCAATCGAAACCATTGAGGGATTACATGGAACGGTTTAACGGAGAAACTATAAATATTTCTCACCCCAATCAGGAGATCTTTGTAGTGGATTTTCAGCATGGTCTCTGGGCCGGTCAATTCAACGAATCCCTATCCCAAAAACCAGCCACCAGCATGGATGAGTTCATCACCCATGCAGAATGTTACATAAATGGAGAAGAAAGTAACATGGAAAAAAGAATCAAAGACGCTAAATAAAAAGGAGGACCCCGGAATGAGACTCCAAGGCAAAAGAAATAGCAGAATTGGCCTCATGACCGACCACCACCCCGAGAAAGGCTCCCTTCCCGACCATCCCGATGACCCTTAGTTCCAAACTAAACTTTCACCCCTATGAATGCCAAAAGGGAAGATATATGGAAGGACGTAAATCATCTCAATCTACTACCCCATCCATGGTGTCCCCCGAGCGTTAATGTAATCCTAGGGGATAACGCTAACGCCTGGTGTGCATATCATCGGATCCGCATACATTACACTGACGACTTCCAACAGTTGAGGAGAGAAATCGAAAGACTCATTCAAAGGGGGAAGTTATCATCCTATGTGAAAGGAAATACTGAACAGTCCAGAAAGAGAACCCCCCTAGAGGCGAAGGCGACCCGGCGAGCCCTTCAAAGAAGAAGGGAAAAGCAAATGAATAAGTCTGAGAAGCATGACTAACCCGACATACCCTTAAAACTATATAGGGAGGATTTGTCGGAGGAGGCTCCATCAGTTCAGCAAGAAAGAGATATGTCTGGAACACAATGCTTGTGGCCCAAGTAGAATGGACGGACAAGAACCAAAATCCTAGTACTGTCACATTCTCCCGAGAAGACGTAAAAGAAGTATTACCTCATGAAAACGATCCCATGGTCGTCAAAGTCCAAATCAGAGACTGGAGTATCAAACGAGTACTGATAGACCCAAGAAGATCGACCAATTTCATGTACTGGAAAGCCTTTAAAGGAATGGACTTCGACTCAAAAGAACTATTACCATTCAACAGAACACTAGTTGGGTTCTTAGGAGAACAGGTATAGGTCCTCAGACACCTCCTAGCTCTAACCGTGTTCGAGACGAAAGAGAATGCCAAAGAAGTCAGATTATGATATCTTATCGTTAAAGCATAATCTCCTTACAACATCATAATCAGGAGACCGTTATTCAACATGCTCGATGCAGCATTATCAACCTTGTACCTCACTGTGAAGTACCCCCTCAGCGAGGGATGAGTAAAAGTGGTGCGCGGAGACCAAGGGCTGGCGCAGAAATGTTATAAATATAGCTTGAAATTAAAGAGGAAAGTTGTGATTACGGAAGACGCAAGCGACCATAAAGTCAACGTGATCGATATGGATCCAAGGTAAGATCCTAAGGAGGACAATCTAACCCCCTGGGAAGAGACAAAAGAGGTCCAGATCAGATTCCAACTCTCAGAGATCACCCACCTAGGGACCAATATTTCACCAGAGGAAGAATCAGAGATAGTGGATATCTTGAAGAAAAACATTGATCTATTCGCCTGGAAACCATCCGAAATGTCCGACATAGATCCCAACATTATGTGTCATCACTTGGAACTTGATCTCGGGGTAAGGTCGGTAGCCCAACATAAAAGGAAGGGTGATGAGGAGAAAAGAAAAGCCATAATCGAAGAGGTAGGTAATTTTCTGAAAGCATGATTCATAGCAGAGATCAAGTACCCTACTTAGTTATCCAATGTGGTGATGATTAAGAAGAAAATAGGGAAGTGGCGAATGTGTGTAGATTTCACCTACCTCAACAAATCATGTCTAAAAGATCCTTATCTGCTACCCCATATTGATCGACTAATCGATGGGGCCTCCAGATTCAGATTGCTGAGCTTCATAGATTCTTACTCCGAGTACAATCAAATTCGCATGAACCCACTAGACGCATACAAGACCACATTCATGATGGACTAGAGAAACTATTACTATGAAGTTATGCCTTTTGATCTCAAAAATGTCGGGGCTACGTATCAAAGGTTGATGGACATGGTCTCCGCTCCACAGATCGGGCGAAATATAGAGGTATACGTTAATGACATGGTGGTCAAAACCGTAGAGGAAAGAAGACACATGAAGGACCTGGAGGAAATTTTGCAGTGATATGAAGCTACAACATGCACTTAAACCTAGATAAATTTATGTCTAGGGTGCAAGCCGGGAAATTCTTAGGATTCATTCTCACAAGTCAGGGAATAGAAGCCAACCCAGACAAATTCCAAATGATCATCGACATGAGAAGTATGACATCCATCTGTGAACTCCAACAATTAATCGTCCATTTGGCCGCTTTATCTCGTTCTCTATCTTGTGCAGTGGACAAATCAATTCATTTCTTCACAGAAATAAAAAAGAAGGCAAACTTTGAATAGAAAAAACAACTGTGAAAAGGCTTTCCTCGAAGTGAACAGTTCCTATCAACTCCGCATATACTGGTTCGACCCAAGGAGAATACACCTCTAGTAATTTACCTATCCATGTCAGACAAAGCCATCAACTCGGTCCTAGTCCAAGATGGGGAGATCGGCGAGAGGCTGATTTGTTTCGTCAGTAAGGTATTACGAGGAGCAAAACTCAGGTATCAAAAGATTGAATGTTTGGATCTGGCATTAGTAACGACATCAAGGAAACTCAGACATTACTTCCAAGGCCACCCCATCCTAGTAAAAACCAATTTCCCTATTAAGAAAATTTTAAAGAAGTTGGATCTGGCCGGGCGCATGGTGGCATGGGCGATGGAACTCTCAGAATATGACATAGAGTTCACCCCATGCACCAGCATAACATCTCAAGTCTTGGGAAAATTCGTGGTCGAATTAAGCACCCCAACAAATGAAGA
This sequence comes from Vicia faba, assembly GCA_948472305.1. NCBI lineage: Eukaryota > Viridiplantae > Streptophyta > Magnoliopsida > Fabales > Fabaceae > Vicia > Vicia faba. The sequence goes on along the minus strand of OX451739.1, from coordinate 1,525,132,533 downwards.
ATTATCCATAATATGGGTCTTATCGGTGGACGGGTCATCCAACCTGAGAGGTAGTGGGGTCGGCGTCGTACTAGAGGGACCCGGGGACTTGGTCCTAGAGAATTCATTGTGCTTCAATTTCTAAACCAGCAACAACCAAGCTGAATAAAAAGACTTGAACACTGGAATAAAGCTAGATAAAGAAGTGGCATCACTCACTTATTGGTCAGGACCGACTCCCAACTAGTGGTTAGATAGGTACATGGTGAATTTCAGACCAGAGATCCCATCCAACAAAAATAACTACAACAATTTGTTCAACTATCAAAAGAGTTTCAAGAGTTTAAGATATGCCATGTGCCCAGAGAAGAAAACGCTCGGGCAGACTTGTTAGCCTGGTTAGCTTGCACGAAGGGCTCGGGTTTGAACAAGACACTGATCTAGGAAACACGAAAATTACCAAGCATAGAGAAGGAAGAAGTTCTCGCGATGAAAGAAGGAACATGGTGGATGACTCCTATAATCAATTACTTGCTACAGGATCAACTACCACTAGACAAAGAGGAAGCAATGCGCTTAAAGAAGATTTCAACAAGGTATCTTATGGTGACAGACAAGCTATATAAAATTGGACGCACAACTCCCATGCCATGCTGTGTTCCAGAAGAAGACATGAAGCTAATAATCATGGAGATGCATGAAGGTATATGCTGTATCCACATAGGTGGCAAGGCTTTATCCGACAGAATATTGAGGGTCGGATACTATTGGCCGACCATGCTCCAAGACTGTGTTTGTTTTGTAAGTCGGTGTGTCAAATGCCAAAAATATGCATCATTTATCCATACTCTGACTGAATTGCTCTATTCAGTGATATCTCCATGGCCTTTTAATCAATGGGGAGCGGACATACTGGGACCTTTTCCCATAGCTCTAGGATAGCTAAAATTATTGATCGTAGCCGTGGATTATTTCACAAAATGGATAGAGGCAGAGGTCGTATCTGAATCACAATTGAGAGGCTAAAAAGGTTTTACTAGAGAAACATCATTTGCAAGTTCGGTGTACCACAGGTCATCGTCTCCGACAACGGCACCCAATTCTCCAGCATATTTGTAATAGAGTTTTGCAAGGAGCTCGACATCAATAATGTCTTCATCCCAGTAGAGCATCCTCAAGCGAACGGGAAGGCGGAATCATCTAACAAACTGATCCTAATTGGAATAAAGAAGAAGTTATACGAAGCAAAGGGATTATGGGCCAATTACCTCCATGAGATCTTATTGTCCTACCACACCACAGCTCACTCCACAACCAACAATATGCCATTCAAGATGGTGTACAGGGCCGACGCCATAATCCCGTAAAATTCAACACCCAAACATGAAGGAAAATGAACTTTGAAGAAAACACCAACAAGGAACATCTGGATAATGAATCTGATCTGCTTGATGAAATCAGAGACTGCACATATCTGAGAAGTAGCGGCCAAACACAGGATATCCCGATATTTCAACATGAAAGTCAAGCAAAGGGGATTTTTTAAAGGGGAGCTGGTTCTAAAAAGGATCATTGATTCGACAAAGAGAGGAAAACTCTCACCAAATTGGGAAGGACCTTTCCGAGTAGTAGAGAAACTCAGCAACGGGGCTTACAAGTTAGAGACACTAGAGGGCGTAAAAATTCCTAGGACTTGGCATGTATCTAGTCTTAAAATTTATTTCTGCTAAAAAATATAAGCATGTGTAATGAATAAAATGGGTTCACTCTTTTCTCGTGCAAGGGCCAGGGTTTTTTACGAGGCAACCCATAAAAGAAAAAATAGATTGTTAACTAAAGATCATCTACAGGGCTCTACACCTTGGTTCCTTTCGGGACCATCTCAGGTGTAACCTCCATCAACGAAGAACCTTAATTGGATTTCATCCGGTTATGCCTGAGGGTATTCTCTAAGGCTCTACACCTTGATTTTGATCTTGAACTACTCGAGGGTAACCTTCCAGGTTAAAATTCCATGCCTAGTGGTCACTCCCCTCGTGATACTCCCGTGAAAAAAAATATTTCTGGGCTCTACACCTCAGTTACCTCCGAGACCATCTCAGGTGTAACCCCCATCAATGAAGAACCTTAATTGGATTCCATATGGGTATGCTTGAGGGTATTCTCTAAGTCTCTACACCTCAGTTCTGATCTTGAACCACTCAAGGGTAACCTTCCGGGTTGAAATTTCTTGCCTAATGGTCACTCCCCTCGTGGTACTCCCATGCAGAAAAATATTTTCGGGCTCTACACCTCGGTTCCTTTCGGGACCATCTCAGGTGTAAACCCCATCGATGAAGAACCTTAATTGGATTCCGTCCGGGTCTACCAGAGGGTATTCTCTAAGGCTCTACACCTTGATTCTGATCTTGAACCACTCGAGGGTAACCTTATGGGTTGAAATTCCCTGCCTAGTGGTCACTCCCCTCGTGGTACTCCCGTGAAGAAAAATATTTTTGGGCTCTACACCTTGGTTCCTTCCAGGACCATCTCAGGTGTAACCCCCATTGGAGAGGAACCTTAATTGGATTTCTCCCAGGGCTACCTAAGAGCATTCTCGAATCAATGAGGAACCCCAAACATCCCAGTTCACATTTGAACAGGGGCTAACATCTAGCAAATCTGAAAGACATTCTCGGGCTACTACAGGCTCATACAAAACGGATTAACAGCGTCAGGGAGGATTAAGGCCTCTCTTCTAAACTGATCATTATGGTTCTTGTCAGAACCACGTGAACAGTGAGCTACCACACATCCATAATCCTCCTACAAACACGCAAGGTGGAAATGGAATACAAAATAAAACAAAAACGAAACCAACGACTTGGAAACTTAAAGCCCATAGGGAGATTGTCTGGACAAGAAAGATATTTAAGGACATTACAAAACGCACCCACTTAAAAAGGGTGACTAACAAATTGTTCAAAAAAAATCAAGTGGAGTCTAAGATCACTTAGTCACTTTGGCCAGAGAAGCATCATTCCCATATGGATCAGTAGTGACTGAGGACCCATTAACATCCTCCACATCCACCAGCTTGCCATCCACAATACTCTTGAAGAAATCTACAGAAGAAATATCCAAGGTTGGATAAATACACATCACCTGATCTTTTGCCCGATCAAAAGCCACATCCCCGACATTAAGTTCATCCATACGATACCTCTCTAAGGATTGTTGCATGTCAGCACAAGACTTCTTCGCCCCGTCTAACTCCTTGGAGAGCTTAGATTCAGAAGCCTGACGATCTTCATGGCTTTTGGTTAGGGTCTTATTCTTTGAAACTTCAGTAGGTAGACTCTTCTCCAAAGCAGAAACTTTATCAGCATAAGACCTCTCACCCCATCATCTGGTCAACATCCTTTTGCAGATTGACACACTGATCCTTCAAGTCATCTTCAAATTCAAATAGTCCCCAGGCTAGCACGGCACAATGCATCAGATAAGAACTTAAATGCTGAGTAATCTTATGGCGTCCGATACTCTTCACCATGTTAACATTTTCAGTAGCGTTGAGGTGGTCATAGAGGAACTTTAGCCCATTGAAACTATTAGACCGGAATTTATTTTCATTTGAAGGACTAGTAGAGCCGTCACCAGGCTCCTGCATCAACGGCAAGATCTCCTGATCTGCCCTACAAACCTCATCCGCCATCATCGTCTTCAGCTTTTTCCGAGGTTATTCAATAGTTTCCTCGATGACCGGGACAACTTTGGCCGATAACTAGGGCTCGTTGATCACAACACCCGACCTCGGGATGGTCCCTTTCTTCTTCTTCGACGCCATAATTTCCAGACTAGAAAGATCGGACTTAGCCTCCGAAGGGCCCCTAACTCCTTGTCGAGAAGCACAGAGTGCGGCCATCGGTTTCTTTTGCTCCCTAACAGAAAGGTCAGTCATCTTATCTGCCAAAAGACATTAAAAGAATGAATGAGAAAATAAGGAAAAGATCTATAATCGACGACCAATTAAAGATAATCTTATCCAAGAAATTCAGAACCTCTTCAATAGACAAAGGTAATAGGTCCTTGACCTTGAACAAACAGAAAGAATCTAGAAATTGCAAAGATTGAACCTCGAGATCACTTAACTTATCGTAGTTAAATCCAAAAACGGGTAGAGAATTTCCAGTCCAATAAATGGAAACTTGGGATGGCCGTCAGTGGCATAGATGACCTGAGGACATCTCGGGCCACAACTAATACGTAGGAACTGGTCCTTAAAACCATTATAATTCGTGGTGTAAGCTTTAAGGAAGCTCTAACAAGGAACACCACTAATGGAGACCCAGCTTCCAGACTCTACATATTTTACTTCAAAATAAGAGAAGAATAAGCCAATGGTCGGCGTCACGTCCAGGGCATCGCAGACCATCTTGAAGGCCTTAATAAAACCACAACTATTTGGAAGAAGTTGGGAAAGAGCCACATTGTTGTACCCCAAAATTTTCCCTCTCATTTTACTCAACACATGCCCATTGAGATCCTCAATTTGCTCAAGGTTGCCCAAGAGTTAACCAGACAAACTCTCTCCTATGGCAATGTAACTCAAACTAGGGTTTCCATTTTCATCAAGATGGGTGAAATCCAAAGACCTCATATGCTCTCCATGGTCCTAATATGTTCTCAAGACCCACCATGTCAAATTTCAAGCCTTGCACGAGAAGTTTGCTCAGTCAACTACTCAGATGCTTGAGAATCGACCGTATTAGGTCAAAAGTCAACTGTGGCCCACACACATTCAAACTTCAAGATTTTTGATCAACATAAACATTTTGAAGTTAAATACATAATTTGATCAAGGGTTGATCATGATTCCTCAAGGAATGCCCCAAATTCATCAAAACCCAAAAGTTTCTAAATTAGGGTTTCTCAAGAAAAGTCAACCAAACTTTGACCAAGCATAACTTCCTCATACTTTATCAGAAATTTTCCATCCAAGGCTCATTTTGAATAGGATGAAATTAAATACAATTCATCTTCATACCTCAAGTTCAAAGTATTCACTCACAAAAAGATATGAATTTCCACATTATAGGTCCTTTTGAAAAGTCAACAAAAACACTTTTTTGGGTCAAAGCTTCTTACATGAACATGGAAGACCCAATTGAGATGAGACAAAAAGGGTTGTTTAGGGTACATCATAAGATTTCTAAAAAGTCAAGGAACACTTCTCTAGGATTAAAATTGGAAGAGATATGCCTTGTCAAAGTTGGCCATTTTTGCAAAATTGCCAAAAGTTAAATGTGCTCAAAAATGCATGTTTTGCCAATTGGGCCTAACTTTTTATGCTTGCACCTCACTCATAACATGGTCCACGACCCAAATATTCACCCACACATTATTTGCTTCATTTTCCATTTTATTTTGATTTTTTATTAATTAAAAATTGAATTAAATCAAATAAATGATAAATAATAGCAAAGATTTGTTTTGATCTGATTTTTGGACAGGATCATAAGATAATTATGTTGACATGTCAGAATCAAATCGTATCAAAGTTGATTGGAGCAAGAATGTCATGATTAGGCCTACTTTGGAAAGATATCATACAAGATGAAAACCAAATCAAATCTTCAAAAATTGCAAAGATACCAGTTGTTTTTATAACCCTAATTCACTTAGGGATATATAATGAACAAGACCAATTGCAAAAACAGGGGCTAGCAGTCGTGAAGAACACTAGAACAAACTCAAAATTTTGGCAAAAAGTGATGATCTGATCTCTACCCTAGAGGATGTTTCAGAGCATTCCAACACTCCCAATCGCATCCTAGAGTATCTATGAAGCTAACTGGATCAATTGCAAGTCCTTTCACGCCCAGAAACGCTCGCTACACCTCATACGATTTGCTTGCTTTTTCAAAATCGATTACAGCCATTCTTGCATCATTAGCATAATTTAATGACATATTTGTGATCATTGATGTATTTCTAACGTGTCTGGATCATTTAATTGAATTTTTGAGGCTTATATATGCATTTTCCATTGCTAGGGATTTTGTGTTCGTTTTAGGGTTTTTTAACACAGGTAAAATTAGGCCAAGATCAGGGAACCATGATGGTTGTGGCATCAAGACAAGTTGAATCATGGTCTTCAATTTCATTAATTCGGCTCAGCAGTTATTGGGCCTAGCAAATTTCACAATACACCCCCTTGATTTCCTCAGCAAGCAGGCCCAAGTTTTTTTCTTAACATAAGAATCAAGGAATACCTTCTAGAATCACCAATTATGATGCCTCCGGTTGAAGGAAGACCTTTGATATTATACTTGATAATGCTAGACAACTCAATGGGGTGTGTGTTGGGGCAGCATGACGAGTCTGGTCGAAAAGAGCATGCAATATACTACCTTAGCAAAAATTTTACCGACTGTGAGACACGATACTCACTGCTCGAGAAAACTTGTTGCGCTTTGCTCACTGACTAAGACAGTATATGTTGACCCACACTACCTTGTTGATATCAAATATGGATCCGATCAAGTACATTTTTGAGAAAACTGTTGTTGTACCCCAAAATTTTCCCTCTCATTTTATCAAGATTTCCCCTCACAAGGCTCCTTGAACTCCAGACAGGATTAGGGTTTTGCACTGCCCAAGACATCTCCTTGCACTGATGACCTAATTTAGGGTTTAAGTTTACACAGAGATTTTTGGACTTTCAATACTCAAAATTACTTTCATACTTCATGTTAGACTCATAAGTTTGTCCATACCAAGTTTCAATCCTTGAATCAAATTTTTGCCCAGTCAATTGGACAGTTGACCTAGAAATCAGTTGTATTAGGTGAAAAGTCAACTGTGGCCAATTCACAGTCAAACCTCATGAATTTTGACCCACATCAACATTATAAACACATATGAACCATTTGATCAAGTTTGGACCATAACTCCTCAAGAAATTTGATCAGATCACCAAAAGGGCAAAATGGTCATTTTTAGGGTTTTGACTGTACAAAGGCAATTTCTGACTTTTGACCTAGCCAATGGCAAATTGGGCTCAACCATGGACTCAAGGACTCAATGGAATCATCTTGACCTATTCAACAAGTTCAAAAGATCTCAATTGCATTGGATTGACAAATTAATTTTTCATTCAACTGATCAAATTTGACTGTACACTGAAAAATCAAACTTTGACTTTTTGGTCAAAATCAAGTGCCAAGGGTCATTTTTCAACAAGATGTGTCAAAACACGAAACTTGTTCATCAAGAAACCCATTTTTGCAAATTAGGGTTTAAAGTTGAAAAATTTCATAACTTAGAATTTTTCTAAGTTATGAAATTTTCTTAATTTTTTCTAACTTTGCCCAACATTTTCACCATGATGCAATTGGAATCAAACAAAACTTCCAACATGAAAGTTGTAGTCCTCCATAAATTCTACAACTTTGATTCACAAAGTTTTTCCAAAAGAAGCTTGGATCTCAAGTTATGATTTTTGGAACAAGGGTCCCTAAAACTTTTAACTTAGTGAAATTTTGCCCCAGTTTAGGCAGAATTTTGACCTATCTTCATGGCCATTTTTCACATAGTTCCACTTGGAATCTCAAGTTGAATTTCAAATATGGATTGTAGATAATGTTTCAAGATTTCCAAAATTTCCAAGAACTCTCCAAACACATTTGTGGTTAGGGAGAATCGAAGGCTTGAAGTTGGCAAAAACTCACTTTTCATCCATGGCATATTCATTGTGGTACAAATTGCAATCTCAAGTCAGCTTGCTTTGCACTAGATTACAGGCCTCAAAACCATTTCACACTCAATAACTAAGTGAAAAAACATTGGTCTAAGGCATTGTTTTGGTCATTAGAGCATTGCACCTTGGATTAATCCCTAAGTAGAAAAAGCAAAATTTCCATTTTTGCTTAAATCATGCTTTATGTCAAAATTGATTTCTTGAGCATTGGTCCATATCTCATGCAGCAAATCAAATCCACAAGTTGGAGGGGCCAAGGGCAAAGTGTGCAAGGTGGTGGATAGCCTGTACAGGCCTGCTACACATCATTTCTCATGTTGGCTTAAAATACAAGAAAGATGTCAAAAACAGTAGAACTAGAACATCAACAAAAACCAACTTGTCAAAGCTTTTGAAACATCTTTCTCACATCCCTCTGAGCTAGAAACACGACCTCTTAAGCCCTCAAACATCCCATAGCAAGAAATCACCTTCCATTGGCAAAACAGGGCAGCATCTGTGTTGTACCCCAAAATTTTCCCTCCCATTTTCTCAACATTTTCTCATCACAAGGCCCTTGGAGCTCAAGATCCAGTTAGGGTTTCCTCCGCAAGACTTCTCCTAGCACTGCTGACCCAAATTAGGGTTTGTGTTTGCACAAAGATATTTTGACCTAAAATGCCTAAGATGACTTTCATGCTTCATGTTGGACTCCCAAGTTTATCCATACCAAGTTTCAAGCCTTGATTCCAACCTTTGCCCAGTCAATTGGACAGTTGACCTAGAAATCAGCTGTATTGGGGAAAAAGTCAACTGTGGCCAATTGACAGTCAAACCTCATGAAAATTGACCCACATCAACATTATGAACTCATATGAACCATTTGATCAAGTTTGGATCACAATCCCACAAGAAATTTGATCAGATCACCAAAAGGGCAAAATGGTCATTTTTAGGGTTTTGACTACACAAAGGCAATTTTTGACTGTTTGACCTAGCCAATGGCAAACCAAACTCACATATGGACTCAAGGACCCCATGGAATTGTCTTGACATACTCAACAAGTTCAAAAGATCCCAAATGCACAAGATTGACAGTTGAATTTTCCAGTCAATTGAACAATTTTTGACTGTATACTGAAAAGTCAAACTTTGACTTTTTGGTCAAAATCAAGTGTCAAGATTCATTTTTCATCAAAACATTCCAAATCATGAAACTTGTTCATCAAGAAATCCAAAATCACAAATTAGGGTTTGAAATGAAGAATTTTCATAACTTAGAATTTTTCTAAGTTACGAAAAACCCTAATTTTTTCCTAACTTTGTCCCACTTTCTCATCAAGATGCATTTGGATTCAAGGAAAAGTAAAAGCATGAAAGTTGTAGTCCATTGCAAAATCTACAACTTTGATTCACAAAGTTTCCTCAAAAGAAGCTTGTAGCTCAAGTTACAATTTTTGGAACAAGGGTGCCAAACCATTCTTAACTTAGAGAAGTTTTGACCTATTTTAGGCAGGATTTTTGCCTAACTTCAAGACCACTTTTCACATGCCTCCACTTGGAATTTCAATTTGCATTACAAAGATGGATTGTAGTACACATTACAAGCTTTCCAAAATGTCCAAGAACTCATCAAATAACCTCATGGTTAGGGAGAATCGAATTTGGCAAGTTGGGAAAAAGTCACTTTGTTTATGACCAATTTACATGTTCATACACTTAGGCAATTTTGAAGTCAGCTTGCATTCCTTGATTACAGGTCCTATATCCCATTTGCACTCATAAATTTAATGCTAACCCATTGTGCCAAGACCTTATTTTATGTGTTCAAACATTGTATACAAAATTAAGCCATAAGTAGAAAAAGCATTATATCCATTTTAGAAAAGTTGAACTTTATGTCAAATGCAAATCCAAGAAGCATAGGCAAAATCTTTTGAGCTGGTATTTGGTACACAAATCACTCTGACCAAGAGAGATTAAGGCAGCACATTAGAGGGGCCTCCATCAGTCTAGAAAAGAGATTGGCATTTTGTTGCTTAAAGGTGAAGTAACTTGGCATAACTTAGGACAACTCTCATTCCAGCAAGAACAAGCTTAAGAAAAGTTGTTATACAAGTTCCAAACACTAACCCTGACCTGAAACACAAGCCAACCAAGTTCCAAACATCATCAAACATAGAATCACCATTAAACTGCACAAGAATAGGGTATTCTGCACTTGGACTTGGCTAGCTCATTTCCATCGTGCACCTTGGCCAAAAACACTTCAAACACATCCCACACCATCCCTTGAAACTGTTCCAAGCCCTAAACACGACCTGTAACACCCCTAACCAACATCACCATTTTCATATTTTCTGTTTTGCAGTTGGAGTGCCATAACACAATTCACTTGGTTTCAAAGCAAACTAAAGGTTAGGATAACATCCCTGGACCTCAAGCAAGCTGTACCAATCCTTACCTTGCACTGAAAGCACCTCCATTTCCAGATACGATTCAAGCTGAACAGGTAAGTTCATGAATTCCTATCTCTCTATCCAGGCACATTTAGGTTTAGGTTTGTGAAGAAATTTTGTTATATTCATGGCCCTGAATCTGCCCATATCATTACTTTTCGTTTATGTTATGTGTGCTTAGAGAATTTTGAGTCTGAACATTGAACAAAAACTAGGTCAGGAATTGGGGGAGAAGAAATTCTCTCTCATTTCTGAGAGTTAGATTGACTTCTTTATATGTTTAGAATCGTGGCTTCAAGCTCTACAGGTTTCATGTTGCAAGATTTGGCAAATGATCAAAGAATCAGGAGATAGGAAAACGCGTGTTGTTGTTGTTCAAGCTAGTTCAGAGGTTGAAGACAAAGTCTTCTTGGGCTGGGCCTGAGTTGACTTCCTATTTGCACCACATTTTTACTTTTGAACCCCCTTGGCCCATTGTGCTTATTTGAAACATTTTTTTTGACTTTTCTTGTTATTTCTGAGTTATTTATTTTTTCTCATAATATTAAAAATATAAAAAATATTTTTCAAACCATTTTTGTATTTGTTAGGCATTTATTTGTTTAAATTGATATTTGTACATATAAATAATACATAAATACTCTTTTATTTAAAATACTAAAATAATACAAATACTTTTTATTTTCTGACTTTTGTTTTATTTTACCTTTGAAAAACTTTTATAAAAAATACATTTTTTTTGTAAATATTAAATATTATTATTTCTATACATATATTTAGTATTTAGTGAATATTATGAATATTTGTGTATTTATTAATACATTTAGGTTAAAAACATAATAAAATAATACATTTTATTTTTACTAATATTTAGCTTAAAAATTACTTTTTTTCATATACTTTCTTTTCATTTATTTTTTTTGTACATAACTAATAAATATTACCTATATTATGTAATAAATACTTTTTATTTATAAAATTAGGGTTTTACCCTAAATACATAAAAATACCAAAAATTAATTAATTTTATTTTTATTTTGATACATGATAAATGCTTTTCACATACATATGAAAACCCTTTTTTTTTTTGCATTTTTGCATATTTATTTTATTTTATTTGAATATTGTGTAATTAAATACCTTGCAAAATTCCAATTTGATGTAATAGCTTAGGATTTAATTCTTGTCAAAATACCCCCATTTGAACATTTGTACCCCCCATCCCATATATTGTGTTGTAATAACTTAGGACCTTTTATTTTTCGCATTTTAAAAGCTTTCTAAATATGCCATGCTAGAATTAGGGTTTGTATGCAAATCAATTAACCAAAAAATAGTTTGACCTAACTTCAAGATAAACAAGTATGAAAATGGACAACACTAATCACACTTGCACCCCTAGGGTATTCCACTTGTTACCTTCAATAATGGGCCATAGTGCATGTTAGGTCTCTTTGGGCAAAACAACACAATTCAAATGATCATAGTCCCTCGATGACGCTTTCAAAAGTTGCCTAAAAATGATCAAGTCCCTTAAAGAAAATTGCCCAAAGATACTTGGCACCATTGCAATTATGGTCTAAACGATGACCCACGCCCGTCCCTTTCACATCCTAACACAAGATTGTCCACCAAATACAATGGTGGAACAAAATTGTTAAAAGGGTTAAAACATAGCAAATATCTTTGAGAAATGTAGGGTAGATAGTTCTTGGTTACTTGCCCCCTTGCAAAACAAAAACACTTGCCTATTTTTCAAACCACACATCACTACACTTTCAAAACAACTTTCAAAAAACATTGAAAACCTTTTCAAAAGACATACACCTTAGTATACATCCCAACATGGATCATTACAAAGGTTGCCACCACATTGGCCTCTTTTCAAAACATTTTCAAAACCCACACACAAAGCACCATTTCAAAGAATTGAAAATCAAGGCAAGTTGATCTAAGCAAGTAACTAAGAGCCCATGGATAACCATGGATAGAAAGGGTGCTAATACCTTCCCTTTCTATAATCTACTCCCCGAACCCAAGAAAACATCTCAAAGGTTTTTGCTGTGCTTTTTAACCTTTCCTTAGGATAAAATAAAAAGTCGGTGGCGACTCTTGCTCAACCGTAACATTTGCGAAAACAAATGCAAAACCTCAAGTCAGTTCTCCCACCGTATCACAGAACTGGCGACTCTGCTGGGGATCAATCTAAAAGTGGAGTAACCTTAGGGCTTAGATCACCCTCTTGCATGACTAATTGTTTGTTTTGATTGCTTTATATCTTGGCTCTCTTGTTTGGGTTTTACAAATCCTACACCCGGATTTTGGGAAACATTCATAGATAGCAATACGTTGTGGAAACTGTGCGGGGTATACCGACACGGTCGAAGCAATAGCTATATTAGTGCGACATATTTGTGAGTACCGGTAACCCTTGAGTTCAATCAAGGAGGGTACGGGGCCGCTGAGTGATGTCACTAAGCACTAATGACCTAGAACCTTACTTGACCATCTTAGCCTTTCATTAGGGGTAGTGAGATGACCGGCTTTGGTGCAGTCCGAAGTTGGTAGATACTCGATACTACACTCATTGAGGGTTGTTTTCTTGGAATATTTTGGTCGCTAGTTAAGTGACTAAACCAAAACAATGAACAATGAAAACAATCCAGTGATATTGAGCTCCTTAGAACCCGGTTACTATTTATAGGACAGGTTTTTAAGCCAACTACATTCAAGAGGGTACTTACCTATGAAACCCCATGCAAGCCTGAAACTAGGGTTTGGTGTGAATTGCTTGTACATATGTTTGTGCATACATTATGAACATCATAAAGCATCATATGCATTTACTAACCACTTCAAGGGTTTAGATCTTCATCTTTGTTCTTTTTTTGTAGGTCATGGAAATTCCTCGCAGAAAAACCATCCAAGTCAACCTTGTGAGAATCCCTTCTCAACTCAAGGAGCTCACATCAAGAATTCCGGAAAGTTCTCCCTTCAGTGAAAGACATGGTAGACTGCTCAGCCTAGTCAACACCAACATTGAAGAGGACATGATGAAAGTGCTATTCCAGTTCTTTGACCCTCTTCACCACTGTTTCACTTTCCCCGACTACCAGTTGGTGCCCACTTTGGAGGAATTTTCTCAACTCCTGAGAATTCCTATCCTGAATCAACTACCTTTCAACGGTACAGAAAAGGAACCAAAGCATGAAGATGTTGCTCGAGCACTACATCTACAGCCATCTGACATCAAGGGGCATTGGGAAACTAGAAGCGGTGTCAAAGGCTTCTTAGCAAAATTCTTGTTTGAAAAGGCATAAGAGTGTTGGAATTCATTGGACCTACAAGCCTTTGAAGAGATTGTGGCACTCCTTATCTATGGGTTGGTCCTGTTCCAAAATCCTGACCAGCTTGTAGAGGTCAACGCCGTCAAAATCTTCTTGTCCAGAAATCCAATACCAACATTGCTTGGGGACATCCTTCACTCATTTTACACACGAACAATGAGAAAGAGAGGTGTTCTCATATGCTATACTCCTCTCCTTGCAAGGTGGTTTATTTCGCACCTTCCACAATCTGTCTTGAAGAATGACCAAGGCTTGAGGTGGTCGCAACGGTTGATGACTCTTACTCACTCTGATGTACATTGGTGTTCTCGGTCCAGAGAAAATGTCATCATCATCGATCGTTGTGGGGAGTTTCCTAATGTTCCTTTACTTGGAATCAGAGGAGGCATCACCTATAACCTTTGTCTAGCTTTGAGACAATTCGGATATGCACGAAGAGATGGCCCTCACGACATGTTGATTCTTGACCTAGTTTTTGACTTCGACAACGATGCGCAAGGACTTCGCCAAAGATTCATCAGAGCTTGGAGGATGCCTAACAAGGTTGACAGCAAGACACTGGGACACAAGAATTCCATCCCTCTTGAGCCTTATCTCAAGTGGGTACGAACCCGAGCCCAGAGTCTAATGATGCCTTATCCTCATGTTCTCCCTGTGATTAAAGAGCCCGTTAAGGAAGGAGAGGTTCCCTACACCATCCTACATCCTGACATGCCTACATCGTGGGAGGAGATGCAAAAGAGTTGGATCCAACTCAAGGAGGAACGGAACACTTTTGAAGCCAGCTTTTACGCCAGCGAGAAGAAGGTTCTAGAGCTCACCCGCCGACTCCATGAGCAAGAGACCCTCAACACCTACATCGCACCAAAGAGGATGCGCAACGTCTTTTTACCTTGAGAAGTTGTTTTTGTAATATTTGGCCCATGGGGCATTTATGTACTAACAAATTTCTTCTTATTAATATGACGTGCGTTCTTTTTTGTCTGCAACAATTGTGAATTTCTAAAATCCTTGAATGCATTGCATAAATAGCATCTCATGCATCATGTGCATAACAGGTACCCTTTTTCTACAGGTTGCTTAATCTTCTTCGCTGTTTATTTTGAACAGTCATCATGAATCCTGAATCATCCAGTGAACAAGCTATCAAGGCCCTCCAGGCCCAGAACGCCTAGTTTCAAGAGATGGTCATGAGCTTAGCCCAAGGTCAACAAGAGTTGAAGGCTCTGCTCCTAAAGAAGAAGAAGAAGAAGAAGAAGAGGACTGCGTTGTTCAACACTGGACGCAGGTTTGGGAATACACTCCATAATGAGGCTGATCAAGCTACTTCCTCTGCAGAGAAAGACAGTCCCCAGGGGGGAAGGGCTCCTAGTCCTGTAGTCTCTGACAACGAGATGGATTACAATGACGAAAAGTACCCTCCTGCTGCTGACAGATACAAGCAACTAGAGGACCGCTTAAGTGCCATGGAGATTCAAAATGTGTCGGGGCTGGATTTCGGAGATTTAGGTTTATCTTCTGGGGTGGTGATCCCACACAAGTTCAAGGCGCCTGCCTTTGCAAAGTACGACGGGGCTTCCTGTCCTAAGCTGCATCTCAGATCGTACGTAAGGAAGATCCAACCTTACACTGCAGACAAGAACCTTTGGATCCATTTCTTCCAAGATAGCCTTTCGGGGTCACAACTTGAGTGGTTCTATCAGCTGGATGGAACCAGTATCCGACATTGGGAGGATTTGGCTACCGCATTTTATAGACAATATCAGTACAATTCTGACCTCGCTCCTACGCGTACCCAACTTCAGGGTATGTCACTGGGAACGGGCGAAGGATTCAAAGAATATGCGCAAAAATGGAGAGATTTGGCTGGCAGGGTGCAGCCTCCTTTGACTGACCGTGAACTTGTTGACATGTTTCTAGGGACCTTGTCTGGTCCATTCTTCAATCATCTGATTGGTAATTCCTCCGCTGGGTTTACAGATTTGATCTTAACTGGTGAAAGGATAGAAGCTGGTATCAAATCAGGAAAGATACAGAAAGGTGCCTCCGCGAGTATTGAGAAGAAGCCTTTCAAGAAGGAAGCTAGTTCTATTTATGGTCCTAGAAGACAAGTTAAGCTAGAACGCCTCCAAGCCGTCAATGCATTGGTAATTTCAAAGCCTGTTGCTGCTCCTCAGCAGTACAATCAACAAAGGGGTGAGAGGCCCAAAAGGCAGTACACTCGGCTGAGTATGACCTTGTCACAAATCTTGCCGTAACTGCTATCGACCCACTTGGTGACCATCAGAGAGGCTTCGAAGGTTGTGAATACTGCATCTCCTAAGTATAATCCAAATGCCCGCTGTGCTTATCACTCCTATAGCCCGGGGCATTCTACTGATGATTGCTGGGCCCTGAGAAATAAGGTTCAAGACCTTATTGATGCGAAGGAAATACAGTTTGAGGCGCCTGAGAGGCCTAACATTGTGACTGCTCCTATGCCCCAGCATGGAGTAAATGCTGTTGATGAAGACTTGTATGAAGTTTCTGTGAATGATGTTGCTACCCCTCTGTTGACTGTTAAGAGGAACCTGTTGCTGGCCGGTTTATTTCCGGATTGTAGCAAGGGTTGCCTTCTGTATGCTGTTACCCCTACCGATTGTCCGCTGCTGAAGTCAGGCATCCAAAGCCTTATGGATAGCAAGGAGATTCTGTTCAAGAAGACCGCTGTTCCTTTTGTTCCCGCTGAAGCAGTATCTGTCGTCACAATTTTCAACAATCCTACCAAGGCTCCCCCGAGGAAGCCAGTCAAAATCATGACTGTTGCACCCATAACCATTACTGTTCCGGGACCCCTCCCCTATGAATCCGACAAGGCTGTCCCATGGCACTATGGGGCAGATGTGTATGTACTTGGAGTGAAGCAGGAGTTCAACACCGGTACCAGTATCCGTAACATCACTGGTCCCGCCAAAATTACTCGCAGTGGCAGGCTCTTCTCGCCTGACATTGCACCACCAGTTATCCGAAAACCTCTTATCATCACACCCGCAAGTGTGCATGTTTCCCTTCCAAATCAAGTTCCTGTGTCTACCACTGCCGCCGAGTCCTCTGATGCTCGGGGCAAAGGAGTTGCTACCGATTTTCCTGCCTGGACGGAGGCACCAAAAAAGACCGCTGTTGAAGCCTCCCAGCAAGAGATGGAGGAAATCCTTAAAATCATTAAGAAGAGTGACTTCAATGTCGTTGAACAGCTGGGGCATACCTCCTCCAAGATCTCTATGCTATCATTGCTGATGTGGTCAGAGGCCCATGCCAAGGCCCTGATTTCATTTCTGAAGACGGCCCATGTGTCGCAAGAGACATCCGCAGATCAATTCACTGACTGTGTGGCTAATTTGACCGCTGACAATGGTTTGGGTTTCTCGGATTCCGATCTGACCGCCAAGGGGAAAAACCACAATGATGCTCTGCATGTCTCCATAGAATGCAGGGGCACTACTCTTGCACACGTGTTGGTGGACACCGGTTCTTCCCTGAATGTATTTCCCAAGAAGGCCTTAGACTGGTTGGATTGTGAGGGTCTGGAATTGAAGCCTAGTAACATCATTGTTAGAGCCTTCGACGGTTCTAAGAGGATGGTGCATGGTGAGGTAGACATTCCTATTCGTGTGGGTTCCCAAGTCTTTAACTCAACGTTCTATGTGATGGATATTCGTCCATCTTATTCCTGTTTGCTGGGACGACCTTGGATTCACAAGGCTGGGGCTGTAACATCCACTCTACACCAGAAGCTCAAATACCATGTCAGAGGGAAGATTGTTACTGTGCAGGGGGAGGAAGAATACATGGTTAGTCATCTGAATTCATTCCGGTATATTGAGATGGACAGGGAGTTTATTGAAACTCCCTTTAAACATTTTGAAGAGGTACCTCCAACGTTGGCGTCAGCTGAAACTATGATTGAAGACCCTCCTTTGAAGATGGCTTCCTTGAAGGATGCCCGGGCTGTGATTGAGAAAGGCAAGTGCGCAAACTGGGGTCGACTTCCTGACTTCACTCCAAAGATCGACAAGTTTGGGCTGGGCTTCACTGCAGAGGCTCAGAGGGCTGTTCGCAAAGCAAGGATCGGAAAACCTCCAGTGTTCATCACCAACCCAGGAGTGAATGCTATTGAGGATGACGTAGAGGAAGCAGAATTTGACAGTTGGATTTACCCGACAACCAACAATGGGCCAAGCAACTGGACGACAAAAGATTTTACACCTATTACTTTTGTCACTCAGTAATGAACTCTTTTGTTTTCAATTTGTAACAAACAATATGTTGAAACTTTTATTGGCTCGGTGTCCTACCCGGGGCACAGTGGCTCCATTTGTGAGGGCTTTTTGTATGACATTTTCATAAATCATTAATAAAAACATTGGACGTTTGTTGCATTTCAAATCTTGTGCTCTTTTTCTTTCTTTGTTATATATTGCAAAACAGCTATATTTACACACACTCACTTATACAGGTTCCAATCCACTCTGGATCTCACTGGTAACGACTCTGCTACTGCCAATTATAACTTCGAAAATCCGATCAACTTAGCCGAAGACGAGGGTGAAGATGATTGCGAAGTGCCTGGTGAACTCGCAAGACTGCTATTTCAGGAAGAGAGGGCCATTCAGCCGCATGAAGAGCCAGTGGAAACGGTAAATCTGGGTACTAAGACAGATAGAAAAGAAGTCAAGATCGGTGCCAATCTAGAGCTCAGCGTGAAACAACGATTGATCCAGATGCTGCATGATTACATGGAAATCTTTGCTTGTTCTTACGAAGACATGCCTGGTTTGGATGCCGACATTGTAGTTCATCACCTGCCTACCAAGGAAGACTGCCCTCCGGTAAAACAGAAGGTCCGCCGCATGCGCCCAGAGATGTCCGAGAAAATCAAAGCTGAGGTTATGAAACAATTTGATGCTGGGTTTCTAGCAGTGACTTCTTACCCTCAGTGGGTGGCCAACGTGGTTATGGTGCCAAAGAAAGATGGTAAAGTCCGAATGTGTGTTGATTACAGGGATTTGAACAGGGCCAGCCCTAAGGATGATTTCCCTCTGCCTCATATCGACGTTCTGGTTGATAATACTGCTCAGCATAAAGTTTTCTCTTTCATGGACGGCTTCTCCAGTTATAATCAGATCAAGATGGCTCTTGAAGACATGGAGAAGACCACTTTCGTTACTCAGTGGGGCACCTTTTGCTACAAGGTCATGCCATTTGGGTTGAAAAATGTTGGGGCAACCTACCAACGTGCCATGGTCGCTTTATTTCATGATATGGTCCATCATGAGATAGAAGTGTACGTCGACGATATGATTGCAAGATCTCAAACTGAGGAGGAACACCTTGACCATCTGCGGAAGCTGTTTGACCGACTGAAGTTGTACAAGCTGAGGTTGAACCCAAACAAATGCACCTTTGGGGTGAGATCTGGAAAATTGCTAGGTTTCATTGTAAGAGATAAAGGTATTCAAGTGGACCCTGCCAAGGTGAAAGCCATACAAGAGATGCCGACTCCCAAGACAGAGAAAGAAGTCAGAGGCTTTCTAGGACGACTGAATTACATTGCCCGATTCATCTCACATCTAACTGCTACCTGTGAGCCAATATTCAAATTGCTGAAGAAAGATCAAGTAGTACGTTGGAACGATGAATGTCAGGCTGATTTCGAAAAGATAAAGGAATATCTCCAAGAACCACCCATTCTTATGCCACCAGTGGAAGGGAGACCTCTAATACTATACTTGACAGTACTTGACAACTCAATGGGGTGTGTGCTGGGGCAGCATGACGAGTCTGGCCGAAAAGAGCACGCTATTTATTACCTGAGCAAAAAGTTTACCGACTGTGAGACTCGGTACTCACTGCTCGAGAAAACTTGCTGCGCTCTGGTATGGGCTGCTCGCCGGCTGAGACAGTATATGCTGACTCACACTACTATGTTGATTTCAAAAATGGATCCAATCAAGTACATATTCGAAAAGCCTGCTCTGTCTGGAAGAATAGCAAGATGGCAAATGATCTTGACAGAATATGACATCCAGTACACAACTCAAAAAGCAATCAAGGGAAGTGTATTGGCAGACCATTTGGCACACCAACCTGTGGACGATTACCAATCATTGAACTTTGAATTTCCAGACGAAGATATCATGGTAGTAACTGATTGTGAAGTACCTGGACGGGATGAAGGACCTGAGAAAGGATCCCGATGGTCTATGCATTTTGACGGAGCCTCGAACGCTTTGGGTAACGGCATCGGCGCTGTGATCATATCCCCTAAAGGTACTCATACTCCACTCACCGCTCGGCTGTGTTTCAACTGCACCAACAACATGGCAGAATATGAGGCATGTATCATGGGTCTTCAAGCTGCAATCGACTTAAGGATCAAGTTTCTGAGTGTCTTCGGAGATTCCACTCTCGTGATCAATCAGATCAAAGGCGAGTGGGATACGAAGCACCCAAATCTTATTCCTTACAAGGAGTATGTGTTGACTTTGCTTCCCCACTTTGAAGAGATAACTTTTGAACACTTCCCAAGAGAGGAGAATCAGTTAGCGGACGCACTAGCTACGATGTCTTCAATGTTCAAAGTCAAATGGGACAACGAGGCTCCCCGGATCTTTATCTGGAAGTTGGAAGAACCTGCATACTGCTGCGATCTTGAGGCCGAAGAGGTAACCGAAAAACCCTGGTATCATGAGGTGAAGAGATATTTGGAAGATCAAGAATACCCCGAAGGCGCATCGGTCAATGACAAGAAGTTCCTAAGAAGGTTTGCGGCAAAATTCTTCCTCAGCAATGACATTCTCTACAAACGAAACCATGATTCAACTTTACTGCATTGTGTGGATAAGACTGAAGCAGAGAAGATCATGGTAGAACTACATGAAGGTACATTCGGAACACATTCCAGTGGACATACCATGGCAAAGAAAATCCTTCGGGCAGCATATTTCTGGTCCACAATGGAAGCCGACTGTTACCTATATTCTCGAACTTGTCATAAATGCCAGATCTATGCTGATAAGGTGCACATCCCTCCGGTTCCTATGAACGTCCTGACGGCACCTTGGCCTTTTGCAATGTGGGCATTGATATGATTGGCGAGATCCGACCGACAACATCCAACGGGCATCGCTTCATCTTGGTAGCGATTGATTACTTCACGAAGTGGGTGGAAGCAGCTTCCTACGCCACCGTAACCAAGAGCGTCGTGGCATGTTTCATTCGGCATAACCTGATCTTTCGGTACGGCGTCTCGGAAAGAATCATTACGGACAATGGTACCAATCTTAACAACAAGATGATCACTGAGCTCTGCGAGCAATTCAAGATACAGCACCACAACTCTTCTCCTTACCGGCCGAAGATGAATGGAGCTGTCGAGGCGGCGAATAAAAACATCAAGAAAATTGTGCAGAAGATGACAGTGACCTATAAAGATTGGCACGAAATGTTACCATTTGCTCTTCATGGGTACCGTACCTCAGCACGGACGTCAACCGGGGCAACACCCTTTTCCTTGGTCTATGGCATGGAGGCAGTCTTGCCGATTGAAGTCCAGATACCCTCTCTCCGGATAATGAAGGATGCAGACTTGAGTGAAGATGACTGGATCCAGACTCGACTTGATCAATTAAACCTAATTGACGAAAAGAGACTCACCGCTATCTGTCATGGTCAGACGTACCAAAAATGAATGATCAGAGCGTTTAACAAGAAAGTCAGACGACAAGAGTATCAAGTCGGAGACCTGGTAATCAAGCGCATCATTCTTCCTCAAAGTGATCCCAGGGGCAAATGGACCCCTACATACGAAGGGCCATTTGTGGTTAAACATGTGTTCTCAGGAGGAGCCATGATTCTAACCACCATGGATGGTGACGACCTTCCTCACCCCGCCAATGCAGACATAGTAAAAAGATACTACGCATAAATAAAAGACCCGCTAGGTTGACATACCTAGGCAAAAATAAGGGCTTCCCGGCGAACCAAAAAGGTTCGGGCAAAAATAAGGGATGAAATGAAAAGAATCTGTACACCCGGCAAGTCGAAAACCTGAAAAGGCGGCTTGGGCAAAAATGGGTATCCCGGTGGACTGAAAACCGGAAGGGGCGGTCCAGGCAAAAGTTAGGGATAAAGCGTAACACTATGTCTCATTGGATCACCTTGCATCCAGAATTCGGCATCAGCTATCGGGCTCAGACTTCGGCATCGATCAATCAGCTTCATCTTCAACTAAGCAGCAAAGTGATGAGACGCTTGAAGACATAAAGGCGATAGCAGAGTTGGAACCCAGTGGGAATATTGTTCACATAGCTGTTTTGTTTCCTTTTCAAAATTGTATAAACTTTATGTTATTCGGCGGTGTTCTCTTACTAGGACGTCAACCTCTTGTACAAAAACGCCTATTTTCAGGCAAACTTCAAAATCAATACAAATTCGCTTTTCCAGACTAATTGCCAATTGTTTTTCCTTTTTTCTGTTTTGTCTTGCGAAGAACGTCCAATGTTCATTTTTGATATATGCATTTGACATTAAATTGCTAATTCATAAATACTTGCATGCGAAACAAAGGACTGATTACAGGTGACATCAGAAACAGGGGCAATGTAAAGTTGTCCAGGCAGTCTAGTTGCTCTTTCCGCCAAGGTACCAAGGTAGGTTCGACTGATGAATGTAACCAAGCTACCTCAACTCCCCACAGAGTAAGACAAGATTCAGCAATACTTTCCCCAAGTAGAGTTGGTTTCCTATCAACCCTGAAAAGGCACAATATTCCCCTAGCAAGAGTCAACAATACTCTCCTCAAACAGAGTTAGTCTACGGCCAGCCTGAAGGAAGTTGGGTATCCCCAGAAGATATCAACATTCCCCAGCGGAGTATAGGCATTCCTCAGCAAGCATCCCCGACAGTCTTAATATAAGATTGTTCCCCGGCGGAATACCAACACCCCAGTACAGTCTGAAGAGTTTCCCCAGGAAATTAGAATCCATATCCCCAGCAGGTCTTGGAGCTTATCCCCGGTAGACTTTGGAAGCTTATCCCCTGCAGAATACGAGCGTCCCTCCCCGTTTTCATTCAAAAGTTATTCCTCACAAGGGCTTATAACTGGGTTATCCTCAGCTAATTACCACAGAAGATCGCCCTCGGCGAAGTTCTTCCTATCCCCAGCGGAGTCCATCAAAGTTCCCCAACTTAACTTATCAACAGAATCCCCAGCGAAGTTTATCATTGTTATCCCCAGCGGAGCCCATCATTGAAATCCTCAGCGGAGCTCTCGTCAAAACTTCAGTGAAGTATCTCTTCCCACAGAGTAATTCCCCTCAGAGTAATCTCTCCAACAAGTTTATTCCCCGACGGAGTCATCTTCTCCTACCGGTGTATTCTTGCAACCATTATCCCTAGCGGAAGCGAAGAACTCTACTCTTCAACGTCAGCCCAGGATTTAATTCCCCAGCCGGTCGTCAAGGACTTATTTTCCTAGACGAAAATACATTCATAAACATTTCACATTTCATACATCTTGCTTACATACATGATAAAGTGCATACAACACTATCTCATTTTGAACATCATGACATCATGCATTTCATACATCATGACCTTGCATGCAACTGATGTTTTGCCTTTTCAGGGAAAAAGACAACCCAAAAGATGACTACCTTCAACTGTCACAATTCCAGATTCGATTCCTGTATCTAGCCAGGGCACATCTGTGAGTGATCAGTTTCCAGATTCGATTCTTGTATCCAGCCAGGGCACATCTGAAGAGTTTGAAGATTCGATTCCTGTATCCAGCCAGGGCACATCTGAAGAGTTTGAAGATTCGATTCCTGCATCCAGCCAGGGCATATCTGTTGACGACTAATTCCAGATTCGATTCCTGTATCCAGCCAGGGCATATCTGTTGACGACTAATTCCAAATTCGATTCCTGTATCCAGCCAGGGCACATCTGAAGAGTTTGAAGATTCGATTCCTGTATCCATCCAGGGCATATCTGTTGACGACTAGTTCCAGATTCGATTCCTGTATCCATCCAGGGCATATCTGTAGACGATAATTCCATATTCGATACCTGTATCCAGCCAGGGCATATCTGTGAGCAACCGATTGTAGACTCGACACCTGTATCTAGCCAGGGCATATCTGCATGAAGAGATTGAAGATCAACACCTGTAACAAGCCAGGAAAACATCTGTCTTTCTCAAAGTGCGCAAGTTCTCGCTAAGGAATCTCTTATGTGATCAACACTTCTAAATGGCATCTATAAGCCCATTCCCGACAAGGTTCTATCGCGCCTTCAGATGGCATCTATAAGCCCATCTCCCTATCCACCATCTCTCCAAATGGCATCTATAAGCCCATTCTCGATATCACATTGCTGATACTCCAGCATGCGAGTGCAAATTTCAGGGCACTCTAGTGTCCAATCTCCTTTTACCCTCGAGTCACGAAAGACAAACTTGCCAATCTAACTCTTCAGGTTCAAGAAGATTGAACAGGGGCAACTGTTGTACCCCAAAATTTTCCCTCCCATTTTCTCAACATTTTCTCATCACAAGGCCCTTGGAGCTCAAGATCCAGTTAGGGTTTCCTCCGCAAGACTTCTCCTAGCACTGCTGACCCAAATTAGGGTTTGTGTTTGCACAAAGATATTTTGACCTAAAATGCCTAAGATGACTTTCATGCTTCATGTTGGACTCCCAAGTTTATCCATACCAAGTTTCAAGCCTTGATTCCAACCTTTGCCCAGTCAATTGGACAGTTGACCTAGAAATCAGCTGTATTGGGGAAAAAGTCAACTGTGGCCAATTGACAGTCAAACCTCATGAAAATTGACCCACATCAACATTATGAACTCATATGAACCATTTGATCAAGTTTGGATCACAATCCCACAAGAAATTTGATCAGATCACCAAAAGGGCAAAATGGTCATTTTTAGGGTTTTGACTGCACAAAGGCAATTTTTGACTGTTTGACCTAGCCAATGGCAAACCAAACTCACATATGGACTCAAGGACCCCATGGAATTGTCTTGACATACTCAACAAGTTCAAAAGATCCCAAATGCACAAGATTGACAGTTGAATTTTCCAGTCAATTGATCAATTTTTGACTGTATATTGAAAAGTCAAACTTTGACTTTTTGGTCAAAATCAAGTGTCAAGATTCATTTTTCATCAAAACATGCCAAATCATGAAACTTGTTCATCAAGAAATCCAAAATCACAAATTAGGGTTTGAAATGAAGAATTTTCGTAACTTAGAATTTTTCTATGAAAAACCCTATTTTTTTCCTAACTTTGTCCCACTTTCTCATCAAGATGCATTTGGATTCAAGGAAAAGTCAAAACATGAAAGTTGTAGTCCATTGCAAAATCTACAACTTTGATTCACAAAGTTTCCTCAAAAGAAGCTTGTAGCTCAAGTTACAATTTTTGGAACAAGGGTGCCAAACCATTCTTAACTTAGAGAAGTTTTGACCTATTTTAGGCAGGATTTTTGCCTAACTTCAAGACCACTTTTCACATGCCTCCACTTGGAATTTCAATTTGCATTACAAAGATGGATTGTAGTACACATTCCAAGCTTTCCAAAATGTCCAAGAACTCATCAAACAACCTCATGGTTAGGGAGAATCGAATTTGGCAAGTTGGGAAAAAGTCACTTTGTTTATGACCAATTTACATGTTCATACACTTAGGCAATTTTGAACTCAGCTTGCATTCCTTGATTACAGGTCCTATATCCCATTTGCACTCATAAATTTAATGCTAACCCATTGTGCCAAGACCTTATTTTATGTGTTCAAACATTGTATACAAAATTAAGCCATAAGTAGAAAAAGCATTATATCCATTTTAGAAAAGTTGAACTTTATGTCAAATGCAAATCCAAGAAGCATAGGAAAAATCTTTTGAGCTGGTATTTGGTACACAAATCACTCTGACCAAGAGAGATTAAGGCACCACATTAGAGGGGCCTCCATCAGTCTAGAAAAGAGATTGGCATTTTGTTGCTTAAAGGTGAAGTAACTTGGCATAACTTAGGACAACTCTCATTCCAGCAAGAACAAGCTTAAGAAAAGTTGTTATACAAGTTCCAAACACTAAACCTGACCTGAAACACAAGCCAACCAAGTTCCAAACATCATCAAACACAGAATCACCATTAAACTGTACAAAAATAGGGTATTCTGCACTTGGACTTGGCTAGCTCATTTCCATCGTGCACCTTGGCCAAAAACACTTCAAACACATCCCACACCATCCCTTGAAACTGTTCCAAGCCCTAAACACGACCTGTAACACCCCTAACCAACATCACCATTTTCATATTTTCTATTTTGCAGTTGGAGTGCCATAACACGATTCACTTGGTTTCAAAGCAAACTAAAGGTTGGGATAGCATCCCTGGACCTCAAGCAAGCTGTACCAATCCTTACCTTGCACTGAAAGCACCTCCAATGCCAGATACGATTCAAGCTGAACAGGTAAGTTCATGAATTCCTATCTCTCTATCCAGGCACATTTAGGTTTAGGTTTGTGAAGAAATTATGTTATATTCATGGCCCTGAATCTGCCCATATCATTACTTTTCGTTTATGTTATGTGTGCTTAGAGAATTTTGAGTCTGAACATTGAACAAAAACTAGGTCAGGAATTGGGGGAGAAGAAATTCTCTCTCATTTCTGAGAGTTAGATTGACTTCTTTATATGTTTAGAATCGTGGCTTCAAGCTCTACAGGTTTCATGTTGCAAGATTTGGCAAAGGATCAAAGAATCAGGAGATAGGAAAACGCGTGTTGTTGTTGTTCAAGCTAGTTCAGAGGTTGAAGACAAAGTCTTCTTGGGCTGGGCCTGAGTTGACTTCCTATTTGCACCACATTTTTACTTTTGAACCCCCTTGGCCCATTGTGCTTATTTGAAACATTTTTTTGACTTTTCTTGTTATTTCTGACTTATTTATTTTTTCTCATAATATTAAAAATATAAAAAATATTTTTCAAATCATTTTTGTATTTGTTAGGCATTTATTTGTTTAAATTGATATTTGTACATATAAATAATACATAAATACTCTTTTATTTAAAATACTAAAATAATACAAATACTTTTTATTTTCTGACTTTTGTTTTATTTTACCTTTGAAAAACTTTTATAAAAAATACATTTTTTTTGTAAATATTAAATATTATTATTTCTATACATATATTTAGTATTTAGTGAATATTATAAATATTTGTGTATTTATTAAAACATTTAGGTTAAAAACATAATAAAATAATACATTTTATTTTTACTAATATTTAGCTTAAAAATTACTTTTTTTCATATACTTTCTTTTCATTTATTTTTTTTGTACATAACTAATAAATATTACCTATATTATGTAATAAATACTTTTTATTTATAAAATTAGGGTTTTACCCTAAATACATAAAAATACCAAAAATTAATTAATTTTATTTTTATTTTGATACATGATAAATGCTTTTCACATACATATGAAAACCCTTTTTTTTTTTGCATTTTTGCATATTTATTTTATTTTATTTGAATATTGTGTAATTAAATACCTTGCAAAATTCCAATTTGATGTAATAGCTTAGGATTTAATTCTTGTCAAAATACCCCCATTTGAACATTTGTACCCCACATCCCATATATTGTGTTGTAATAACTTAGGACCTTTTATTTTTTGCATTTTAAAAGCTTTCTAAATATGCCATGCTAGAATTAGGGTTTGTATGCAAATCAATTAACCAAAAAATAGTTTGACCTAACTTCAAGATAAACAAGCATGAAAATGGACAACACTAATCACACTTGCACCCCTAGGGTATTCCACTTGTTGCCTTCAATAATGGGCCATATTGCATGTTAGGTCTCTTTGGGCAAAACAACACAATTCAAATGATCATAGTCCCTCGATGACGCTTTCAAAAGTTGCCTAAAAATGATCAAGTCCCTTAAAGAAAATTGCCCAAAGATACTTGGCACCATTGCAATTATGGTCTAAACGATGACCCACGCCCGTCCCTTTCACATCCTAACACAAGATTGTCCACCAAATACAATGGTGGAACAAAATTGTTAAAAGGGTTAAAACATAGCAAATATCTTTGAGAAATGTAGGGTAGATAGTTCTTGGTTACTTGCCCCCTTGCAAAACAAAAACACTTGCCTATTTTTCAAACCACACATCACTACACTTTCAAAACAACTTTCAAAAAACATTGAAAACCTTTTCAAAACCCATACACCTTAGTATACATCCCAACATGGATCATTACAAAGGTTGCCACCACATTGGCCTCTTTTCAAAATATTTTCAAAACCCACACACAAAGCACCATTTCAAAGAATTGAAAATCAAGGCAAGTTGATCTAAGCAAGTAACTAAGAGCCCATGGATAACCATGGATAGAAAGGGTGCTAATACCTTCCCTTTCTATAATCTACTCCCCGAACCCAAGAAAACATCTCAAAGGTTTTTGCTGTGCTTTTTAACCTTTCCTTAGGATAAAATAAAAAGTCGGTGGCGACTCTTGCTCAACCGTAACATTTGCGAAAACAAACGCAAAACCTCAAGTCAGTTCTCCCACCGTATCATAATCTGCAACTTGACTTCCATAGCTCGATTGGCTCGTGCGTTTTGTCCAAACTGGTTCAAACACCTTCCATTCAATCCATCCAAGCTATCCCAAACCTCAAACACCAACTGTAACTCCATTTACAGGGTTTGCCATTTTCATTTTGAGCTTGTGCAGGTTGAGTTCTGTAGGCTGATTCAAGTACATTCAAGGAAAGCTAGACATTGGAGAAGGTCAAGTGAAGTTCAAGCAAGCTCCCAGACATCTCAGGCCTTGTTGAAAAGCTCCACATTTCCATATACGAAGTCAGCTGAAACAGGTTTTTGTCAACTTCCTATCTCTCTATTCAGGAACATTTAGACTTAGGTTTGTGAATAAGAAATGTAGTATTCATTGCCATGAAGTTGTACATATGCTCAGTTTTAATTTTTATTAAGCATGATAAGAGAATCTGATCCATGAACATACTGAAAAAATTAGGTTAGATTTTAGGGCCAGAGAAATTCTCTCTGGTCTTTAAGAGTTAGGATTAGTTTTTTATATGGTTAGATTCATCTTGAAAAGCTCTACAACTTTGATGTTATGTGTTTTTGCAATAGAGCTCGTATGCAGGATGTCCATGTTTGATAACAGGCGTGCGCGTTTTGTTTGAAAGTCAGAGGTTAAAGATGAAGTGGTGGGTTGGGCTTGGTCCTGGCTCACCATTGACACCCCCTTTTACTTTTTGCACCCTCCTGGCCAAATTTCTATATATTTTATATTTTTGTATTTTATTTTCATTTCTGATTTCATTTTATTATTTCCAAATATAAAAAATACTCAAAAATATTTCTATAAATTTTTCATATTTATTTTGTATTTTATTTTCATTTTTTCTAACATAAAATTAATTTATTAATTATATACTTTTATTTTATTTATTGAAAACTTAAAAATAAATTATATTTTTATCTTATCCTTTATTTTATTCGCACCAAAAAAAATCATTCTAAATATGTTTTTACTTTTGTATATATTTTATTTTTATACATATTTAATATAATTAATATATATACACACTTTTATTTTATTTAAATAAACACTTGGGAATAAAAAACATGAAAAATATAATTTTTATTATTATTTATATTTAAAATAATACCTTTTTATAAACATATTTAATTTTTTTGTATATATATTGTTTTATATTGTATATAAATAATGTAATTAATATATTTATTTTCTTAAAGAAAATTAGGGTTTACCCTTAATAAAAATAATAATCTTTTTTCTTTTCTTTAAATATTTTTTACATACATAAATAAATAAAAACTTCTTTTGCATAATTCATATTATTTGGTATATTTATTTATTTTGTTTATTTAAATATTGTCCATTTATTATTTATGCCATTATTCAATTTGGATGTAATAGTAAAACTAGGGTTTTTATTTCTTGTCAAAGACACCCCCATTCAAAGATTGTACCCCCATCCCCATAATCATGTTGTAATAGCTTAGACTTTTAATTCTCGCACTTTATGCTTTCAATTATGCCATGATTAGAGATTAGGGTTTGTATGTAAAAATCCAAAATCAACAAGTAGTTTGACCTAATACAAAGACAAATATGCATGAAAATCAATACACAATGCACACTTGCACCCCTAGGGTTACAATCCACTTGTTGCCTTAAAAATGGGCCATGTTATGCATGTTGGGTACTTTGGAAAAACAAAAACAAAACAAAGGATTATAGTCCCTCGATGACGCTATCTTGGTTGCCTAACCAAAATGATCAAGTCCCTCAAAAATTTTGCTAAAGATACTTAACACAATTGCTATCATGGTCTATACGATGACCCGCGCCTGTCCCGTTTAACATCCTAATACAAGGTTGTTTACCAAATGCAATGGTAAAACAACACTGTCAAAAGGGTTAAAAACATGTAGGAGAGATCTTTGAGTAAAATAGGGTAGATAGCTCTTAGTTACTTGATCAAAACTTGCAAACCATCCTTGCTATTTTCAAACACACCTCACAACACAATTTCAAAACATTTCCCAAAATCAAACTTTTAAAACATTGAAACATCTTTTCAAAAGACAAAAACACCTTTGTATACATTCAAACAAGAATCATTACAAAGGTTGCCACAACGATGGCCTCTTTTCAAAACATCTTTCAAAACCACACACAAAGCACCATTTCAAACAATTGAAAAGCAAAAGCAAGTGATCTAAACAAGTAACTAAGAGCCCATGGATAACCATGGATGAAAAGGGTGCTTGCACCTTACCTTTTCATAATCTACTACCCGAACCCACGAAAACATCTCAAAGGTCTTTCCTGTGCTTTTTGACCTTTCCTTAGGATAAAATAAAAAGTCGGTGGCGACTCTTGCTAAACCGAAACATTTGCAAACACAAACGCAAAACCTCAAGTCAGTTATCCTACCGTATCACAGAACTGGAGACTCTGCTGGGGATTAAAAGTGGAGTAACCTTAGGGTTTAGATCACCTTTTGCATGCTTACCTTGTTTGATTTGATTGCTTTACACTTGGTTCTATTGTTTGGGTTTGAAATCCTCTACCTGGATTTGGAAAACATTCATAGGTAAATAGCAATACATTGTGGAAACTGTGCGGGGTATACCGACATGGTTGAAGCAATAGCTATATTAGTGCGACATATTTGTGGGTACCGGTAGCCTTTGAGTTAATCAAAGAGAATATGGGGCCGCTGAGTGATGTCATGAAGCACTAATGAACTCTTAGAACCTTACTTGACCATCTTGGCCTTATTAGGAGTAGTGAGATGTCCGACTTTGGTACAGTCCGAAGTTGGTAGATACTCGATACTACACTCATTGAGGGTTGTTTTCTTGGAATATTTCGGTCACCAGTTAAGTGGCTAAACGGAAACAATGAACACAGAAAATAATCCAGTGATATTGAGCTCCTTAGAACCTGGTTACTATTTATAGGACAGGTTGAGCCAACTAACTTCAAGAGGGTACTTAACTATGAAACCTCATGCAAGCCTGAAACTAGGATCTTGTGTGACTTGTTTGTAGATATGCTTGTGCATACATCATGAACATCATAAAGCATCATATGCATCCACTAACCATTTCAAGGGTTTGGATCTTCATCTTTGTTCTTGTTTTGTAGGTCATGGAATCTCTTCGCAGAAAAACAATTCAGGTCAACCTTGTGAGAATCCCTCCTCAACTCAAGGAGCTTGCTTCAAAGATTCCAGAGAATTATCTCTTCAGTGAAAGACATGGTAGACTTCTCAACTTGGTCAACTCCAACATTAAAGAAGACATGGTGAAAGTCCTCTTCCAGTTCTTTGACCCCCTACACCACTGTTTCACATTCCCTGATTACCAACTAGTACCTACTTTGGAGGAATTTTCTCAACTCCTGAGGAATCATATTCTTCATCAACTACCCTACAATGGTACGAAAAGAGAACCAAAGCCTGAAGATGTTGCTCAAGCCTTACACTTGCAACCATCCGATATCAAAGGTCATTGGGAAACCAGAAGTGGTGTCAAGGGTTTCTTGGCAAAGTTTCTGTTTGAGAAGGCACAAGACTGCTGGAATTCTCTAGATCTGCAAGCTTTTGAGGAGATTGTAGCACTTCTCATCTATGGGTTGGTCTTGTTCCCAAACCCTGATCAGCTTATAGATGTGAATGCCGTCAATATTTTCATATCTCAGAATCCTGTACCTATATTGCTTGGGGGCATCCTACACTTATTTCACACACGAACAATGAGGAAAAGAGGTGTTCTCATGTGCTGTACTCCTCTTCTAGCAAGGTGGTTTATTTCTCACCTTCCCCAATCAGTTTTTAAGAATGAGCAGGGTTTAAGGTGGTCACAACGGTTGATGACCCTCACACATTCTGATGTTCATTGGTGTTCTCGGTCCAGAGAAAATGTCATCATCATTGATCGTTGTGGGGAATTCCCTAATGTCCCACTACTTGGCATTAGGGGAGGCATTACCTACAACCCCTGTTTAGCTCTGAGGCAATTTGGGTATTCCCAGAGAGATGGCCCTCATGATATGCGGATTCCTGACTTGGTTTTTGACTTCGACAATGACGCTTAAGGACTTCGACAAAGGTTTATCCGAGCTTGGAGGATGCCCAACAAAGTGGATAGTAAGACACTGGGGCACAAGAATTCCATCCCCCTTGAGCCTTATCTCAAGTGGGTACGAACCCGCGCCCAGAATCTTATGATGCCATACCCTCACATTCTCCCCGTGATCAAAGAGCCTGTTATGGAGGGAGAGGTTCCATACACCCTCTTACATCCAGACATGCCAACATCATTGGAAGAATTACAAAAGACTTGGATACAACTCAAGGAATAGCGGAATACTTTTGAAGCCAACTTCTATGCCAGTGAGAAGAAGGTTTTGGAACTTACCCGCCGACTTCACGAAGAGGAGACTCTTAACACTTACATCGCACCAAAGAGGATGTGCAACGTCTTTTTACATTAAGAAGCTTTGTAATATTTTGCCCATGGGGCATTTATGTACTAACAAATTTCTTCTTATTAATATGACGTGTGTTCTTTTTGTTTGCAACGAATTTGAATTTCTGAATCCTTGAATGCATTACATGAATAACATATCATTCATCATATGTATAAACAGGTCTTCACACCAGGTTTCCTTATCTTTCTGCTGTTTATTTCAGCAAGATGGATATAGAGCAGACAGTTAAAGATCTGCAAGCACAGAATTCACAATTCCAACAACTCCTCATGACCTTGGCAAAGGGTCAAGAGGACCTTAAAGCACTGTTAGAGAAAGATAAGGAACCAGAAAAGAAGAAAAAGAAAAGAATTGGTGTAGCCACTATGGGAATAAGATTTGAGCATCAGGCTAGGAGAGTTATGGAATTCCCCTCAACGTTTGACGAAGGGGTTGGTAAAGGAAAGGGAGTTGCAATGCCCTCCGAATCCGAGGCTGAAGAAGAAGAAGAGGAAGAGGAAGAGGATGAAGATTACTCCGAACAGAAGTACCCTCCGGCTGATGATAAGTATAAGAATCTTGAAGATTGGCTAGCAGCCATGGAGGTACAAAGGGTACCTGGGCTAGATTTCGAAGAACTAGGGTTGGTTGCTGGGATCGTCATTCCTCCCAAGTTCAAAGTACCTACATTTTCTAAATATGAAGGTTTGTCCTGTCTGAAGATGCATCTGAGGTCCTACGTCAGAAAGATCCAACCTCACTCTTCTGATAAGGATCTGTGGGTCCACTTTTTTCAAGATAGTTTGTCGGGAACGCAATTGGACTGGTTCTATCAACTTGAGAGATCTGATGTTCATAACTGGGAAGATTTGGATGCTGCTTTCTACCGACAATACCAATATAACGTAGATTTAGAGCCTACTCGTACTCAACTACAGAGTATGGGTATGGCCTCTAATGAAGGATTTAAGGAGTATGCTCAGAAGTGGCGGGATTTGGCTGGAAGGGTGCAGCCACCATTGTCGGATAGAGAGCTGGTTGATATGTTTTTGGGGACCCTGTCAAGTCCATTCTTCAATCACTTGATCGGGAGCTCATCTGCAGGGTTCACCGAATTAATTTTGACCGGTGAAAGGGTCGAAGCTGGCATTAAGAGTGGTAAAATTCAGAAGGATGCCTCCGCTTCCACTGCTATTAAGAAGACCTTCCCAGCCAAAAAGGAAGTTTCTGCTGTTCACACCCATAGAAATCAAGGGAGAATGGAGTGCCGACCAGCGGTGGGGGCTGTGATGATCCAGAACTCCTCAGCCGATCAACCTCGAAACAGTCAACCCAGAGCTAACCATCAAAGGGTAGAAAGGCCACAACGGCAATTCACCCGGATCAATATGACACCGTCTCAAATCCTCCCTCATATGTTAAAGTTAAACCTTACCAACTTAAAAGAAGTGCCGAAAAACCCAAATACCTCTTCTCTCTATTATCATTCCAATGCAAAATGTGCATACCATTCAGACAGTGTAGGGCATGACACCAACAACTGTTGGGCCCTTAAAAACAAGATCCAAGATTTGATAGATTCCAAGGAGGTAGAGTTTGATGCTCCCGAAAAACCTAATGTGATATCCGCTCCTATGCCAAAACATGGTCATAATGTCCATGCAATTGTGGAGGATCTTCATGTTACCATTGTTGATGACCTAATGACTCCGTTGCCAATGATTAAAATGAATATGTTGAAAGCCGGGATTTTCTCGGGCTGTGAAAAAGATTGTTACTTCTGTTCAACCTTGCAATTCGAATGTCCGCTGTTGAAGTCAGGCATCCAACGTCTGATGGATACTCAAGAGATCCTCTTTCAAAAAACTCCTGTTGCTACTATCACTCATGTTACTCCTGTTACTCCAATCAATGACATTGCTATAATCACCATTTCCGACAATCTTTCCAAGACCTGCAAAAGGCCTGTTAAGATTACACCTGATCCGAAGTTTGTACCGCTAAAGATTTCCATGCCGGGGCTTATCCCATATAAGTCCAACAAGACGAGACCATGGAATTATGGAGTAGAGATCTTTTACCATGGTGTCAAGAAGACCGAATCAGCCGAAGAGAATTCCGATAAAGAAATTCCTGATATATGAAATATTGCGGGGACGAGTAATATCACTCGTAGCAGACGAATTTTCTCTCCGGAGATTGCTCCTCCATGGGCAGTCTTCGGACCCTCAAGTGCTCCTATTCCTATCGAGATATCTGTGTGAAGTCCGGTGATTGAAGAAATTGATGCTCCCGAAGCTGTACCCTCTGTTGTTACTGCTGATAAAGGTAAGGGGATCCAAGAAGCGCCCGTCAGGACGAGGGCTCAGACTTTGGTTATCCCCGAGACCACCCAAAAGGAGATGGAGGAGATTTTAAAGATAATTAAGAGGAGCGACTATGATGTCGTAGAACAGATGGGGCAAACCCCTTTAAAAATCTCTATGCTGGCTCTATTGCTCTGCTCCGAGGCTCATGCCAAAGCCTTGATCAAATTTCTAAAGACAGCACACGTGCCTCAAGAAACTTATGCAGATCAATTTCAAGAGTGCGTGGCTAGCCTTACAGCCGACAATGGTCTTGGCTTCTCTGATGCTAATTTGACATCTAAGGGAAGAAAGCATAATGATGCGCTACATGTATCAGTAGAGTGTAGAGGGACCACACTTGCTCATGTTCTGGTTGATACCAGTTCATATTTAAATGTTCTACCAAAGAAAGCATTGGACAGGCTAGACTATGAAGGTTTGACCCTAAAGCCCAGTAATATCATTGTTAGAGCCTTTGATGGTTCTAAGAGGATGGTTCACAGAGAAGTGGACATCCCGATTAAGGTGGGAACGGAAATTTTCAACTCTACATTTTATGTGATGGACATCCGTCCTTCATATTCATGCTTATTGGGAAGGCCATGGATCCACAACGCTGGGGCAGTCACTTCTTCTCTACACCAGATGCTCAAGTACCCAGTCCAGGGTAAGATCATAACAGTTCATGGTGAGGAGGATTATATGATAAGTCACCTTAACTCTTTCCGCTACGTGGAGTTAGATGGTGAATTCATAGAAACACCTTTCCAACACTTTGAAAAGGTTTCTCCTGAGGTCGTGGTAGCCAAGACAACAACTGATGTGCCCATCATTACCAAGCCTGTGTCTCGGATGTCATCCCTTAAAGATGCAGAGGCTGTAATCAAGGAAGGAGGAAGTACAGTGTGGGGTCAACTGCCAGATTTTCCTTACAAGACAGACAAGTTCGGATTGGGTTTCACTGCTGCTAGCCAGAAAGTTGTGCGTCGCTCCCGGGCTGGAGGACCACCACTGAAAATCACTCATCATGGAGTTCATGCTTTGGAGGATGATGAAGAAGGAAGAAATTTTGAAGACTGGATCTTTCCAACCATTGAAGGAGGACTAAACAACTGGGAGGCGAAAGACTTCGTTCCCATTACTTTCATCAATCAGTAATTTATCTTTTGAACATTTCCTGGTTGGTCTGTAATAACTTTTAAACAATTCGTACACTCTTTTTGCCTTATGCCTTACCCGGGGCATATAGGTCCATTTGTAAGGGCTTTTGATTCTTCATTTTCAAATGCCATTTTTAATAAATCATGGATGTTTTCATCTATAAACTTTTGTGTTTATTTTCTTTCTTTTTTACATTTCATTTTGTTTAAAGGTGGCTATCCCTTACACGCACACACACTCACAAAATGAAGGTATCCATCCACTCCGGATTCCATGGGTAACAATTCTGCTATGGCCTTCAGTGACTCTAAAGATCTGGTCAATCATGATGAGTACGAAGGTGATGAAGACTGTGAAGTGCCTGGAGAGTTGGCTAGACTTTTGCAACAAGAAGAAAGGGCCATTCTGCCCCATGAAGAGTTGTTAGAGACTATCAATTTAGGTACTGCCGAAGACAGAAAAGAGGTTAAAGTGGGTGCTAACCTGGAGCCAAGTGTCAAAGAGCGCTTAGTTCAGCTGTTGAATGAATATGTTGAGATCTTCGCCTGGTCCTATGAAGACATGCGGGGGATGGAATTAATATAATTAATATATATACACACTTTTATTTTATTTAAATAAATACTTGGGAATAAAAAACATGAAAAATATAATTTTTATTATTATTTATATTTAAAATAATACCTTTTTCTAAACATATTTAATTTTTTTGTATATATATTATTTTATATTGTATATAAATAATGTAATTAATATATTTATTTTCTTAAAGAAAATTAGGGTTTACCCTTAATAAAAATAATAATCTTTTTTCCTTTCTTTAAATATTTTTTACATACATAAATAAACAAAAAATTCTTTTGCATAATTCATATTATTTGGTATATTTATTTATTTTGTTTATTTAAATATTGTCCATTTATTATTTATGCCATTATTCAATTTGGATGTAATAGTAAAACTAGGGTTTTTATTTCTTGTCAAAGACACCCCCATTCAAAGATTGTACCCCCATCCCCATAATCATGTTGTAATAGCTTAGACTTTTAATTCTCGCACTTTATGCTTTCAATTATGCCATGATTAGAGATTAGGGTTTGTATGTAAAAATCCAAAATCAACAAGTAGTTTGACCTAATACAAAGACAAATATGCATGAAAATCAATACACAATGCACACTTGCACCCCTAGGGTTACAATCCACTTGTTGCCTTAAAAATGGGCCATGTTATGCATGTTGGATACTTTGGCAAAACAAAAACAAAACAAAGGATCATAGTCGCTCGATGATGCTATCTTGGTTGCCTAAACAAAATGACCAAGTCCCTCGAAAAATTTGCTAAAGATACTTAACACAATTGCTATCATGGTCTATACGATGACCCGCGCCTGTCCCGTTTAACATCCTAATACAAGGTTGTTTACCAAATGCAATGGTAAAACAACATTGTCAATAGGGTTAAAAACATGTAGGAGAGATCTTTGAGTAAAATAGGGTAGATAGCTCTTAGTTACTTGATCAAAAATTGCAAACCATCCTTGCTATTTTCAAACACACCTCACAACAGAATTTCAAAACATTTCCCAAAATCAAACTTTCAAAACATTGAAACATCTTTTCAAAATACAAAAACACCTTTGTATACATTCAAACAAGAATCATTACAAAGGTTGCCACAATGATGGCCTCTTTTCAAAACATCTTTCAAAACCACACACAAAGCACCATTTCAAACAATTGAAAAGCAAAAGCAAGTGATCTAAACAAGTAACTAAGAGCCCATGGATAACCATGGATGAAAGGGTGCTTGCACCTTCCGTTTTCATAATCTACTCCCCGAACCCAAGAAAACATCTCAAAGGTCTTTCCTGTGCTCTTTGACCTTTCCTTAGGATAAAATAAAAATTCGGTGGCGACTCTTGCTAAACCGAAACATTTGCGAACACAAACGCAAAACCTCAAGTCAGTTCTCCCACCGTATCACACCTGCACTCTCCAGAAGAATAGCAAGATGGCAGATGATCTTAACTGAGTACGACATACAATATACAACCCAGAAAGCAATAAAGGGGAGTGTATTGACTGATCATTTGGCTCATCAAGCTGTGGATGACTACCAGTCCATGAATTTTGAGTTCCCGGATGAGAATATTATACTGGTGACTGACTATGAAGAACTTGAACCGGATGAAGGACCCGAGGAGGGATCCCAATGGACTATGGTTTTTGACGGAGCTTCAAACGCACTGGGTAATGGCATTGGCGCTGTAATCATATCTCCCGAGGATTGTCATACTCCTTTCACTGCCCGACTATGTTTCAACTGCACTAACAACATTGCGGAGTATGAAGCTTGTATCATGGGACTCAAGGCTACTATTGACCTCAGGATCAAATTATTGGACATTTTCTGGGATTCAGCCTTGGTAATAAGTCAGATCAAAGGCGAATGGGATATGAAGCATCTGAATCTCATCCCATACAAAGAGCACGTGTCGACATTTCTCCCACACTTTGAGGAGGTAACTTTTGAACATTTCCCATGAGAGGAGAACCAGTTAGCGGATGCGCTAGCTACCATGTATTCTATGTTCAAAGTTAGGTGGGACAATGAAGCTCCCCAAATCACCATTGAGAGGCTGGATGAACCAGCACACTATTGTGAAATCGATACCGAAGAAGTGGCAGACAAACCCTGGTTTCACGAAGTCAAGAGGTATCTCGAGACTCAAGAGTATCCCGAAGGGGCATCTGTCAACGATAAGAAGTTTCCGAGAAGGTTTGCTGCAAAGTTCTTCCTAAGTAATGGAATCCTCTATAAACGCAACCATGACTCCACACTACTACGGTGTGTAGACAAAAGTGAAGCAGAGAGGATCATGACAGATCTACATGAAGGCACCTTGGGAACCAATTCTAGTGGACATACCATGGCTAAGAAGATCCTATAGGTAGGATAATATTGGTCCACTATGGAAGCGGATTATTATCAGCACTCTCGAACTTGTCATAAGTGTCAAATCTACGCTGATAAGGTGTATGTGCCTCCGGTCCCCTTAAACATCTTGACGACTCTATGGCCCTTTGCAATGTGGGGTATCGACATGATCGAAGAAATCAGGCCCACCGCTTGTAATGGACATTTCTTCATCCTAGTAGCCATTGATTACTTCACGAAGTGGGTTGAGGCAGCCTCTTTTGCTACAGTAACCAAGAACGTCGTGGCGCGGTTTATCCGACATAATCTGATCTATCGAAATGGTGTGCCAGAGAGAATTATTACTAACAATGGTACGAATATCAACAACACAATGATCACCAAGCTCTGTAAATAGTTCAAGATACAACATCACAATTCTTCTCCCTACCGGCCAAAGATGAATGGCTCTTTTGAAGCAGTTAACAAGAACATCAAGAAGATTGTACAGAAGATGACGGCGACATACAAAGACTGGCATCAGATGTTACCATTTGCTCTTCATGGGTACCGTACCTCAGCACGGATGTCGACAGGGGAAACACCCTACTCTCTGGTATATGGCATGGAGGCAGTCCTACCCATCGAAGTCCAGATACCTTCTCTTAGAATTATGAAGGATGCAAGTTTGAACAAAGACGACTGGATCCAAAACCGACTTGATCAGTTAAATCTAATCGATGAAAAGAGACTTACTACTATCTGCCATGGTCAGAC
This sequence comes from Vicia faba, assembly GCA_948472305.1. Taxonomy (NCBI): domain Eukaryota; kingdom Viridiplantae; phylum Streptophyta; class Magnoliopsida; order Fabales; family Fabaceae; genus Vicia; species Vicia faba. Next base: position 1,525,092,710 of record OX451739.1, on the reverse strand, counting down.
GTATCAAAAGAGAATGATCAAGGCTTTTAACAATAAGGTCAGGCGTCAAGAATATCAAGTCGGGGACCTAGTGATCAAATGCATCATACTGCCGCAAGGTGATCCCAAGGGAAAATGGACCCCCACGTACGAAGGACCATTTATGGTTAAGAACATTTTCTCAGGTGGAGTTATGATTCTAACCACCATGGATGGTGACGACCTTCCTCACCCTGTCAATGCATACATAGTGAAAAGATACTACGCCTAATCAAGAGACCCGCTAGGTTGACTGGCCTAGGAAAAAATAAGGGCTTCCCGGTGAACCAAAAGGGTTCGGGCAAAAATAAGGGATGAAAATGAAAATTTTGTACACCCGGCAAGTCGAAAACCCGAAAGGGCGGCTTTGGCAAAAAAGGGTAACCCGGTGAACTGAAAACCCGAAAGGGCGGTCTAGGCAAAAGTTAGGGATATAAAGCGTACCACTATGTCTCATTGGATCATCTTGCGACCAGACTTCAGTATCGGCTATCAAGCTCAGACAACACCAATCAATCTGATCAACTTTCGGCCAAGTAGCAAAATGTTGAGACACTTGAAGATATAAGGGCAATAGCAGAGTTGGAACCCAATGGGGTTGTTTCACGTAGTTGTTTTTCTTTTACACAAATTGTATAGTTTCCATTTTTCTGCGTCGTTCTCTTACTAAATCATAAGACTCTTTGTACAAAAACGCCGATTACAGGCTAACTTTAAAAATCAATATAAATCATTTTCACAAGAAACTTCGAGTTTGTTTTTCTTTTTCTGTTTTGTTTCGCAAGAACCTCCAATGACTTATTTTTGATTTATGCATTTGAAAATGATTGTTGCTCATAAATATTTATATAAGAAACAAAAGAAAATTACTCGTAATTTCATAAACAGGGGCAAAAACAAGAAGTGCCAAACTCGACGGTTACTCCGCCCAGCAGGTGCCGGGATAGAGCCAGCTTTGAAACACAATCATTGGTACATACACTCCCCACAGAGTAAAAGTATTCAAAAGCATTGATGACAAATTTCCAGAAACAGGACGTAACCTCCCCAGCCAGGGTCATTCTGAAACCTGACGGTTATATCCTCAAGCCGAATTTCATAATTGCGGGCGAGTCAGTAAATTCCATCCCCCAAGCAGAGTTTAGTTCTCTAGATACAGAGGCTCAATCCCCGACAGATTTCATCACTTCAGCTACAAAAAATTCACTTTCTAAGTTTGTTCCTCGCAGAGTTTATTCTCAAGCAGAATCTCTTCCTGACAGAATATTTATAAATCCGCAGCAACAATCAGGGATTTATTTTCCCATACGCGGGCATGCCCCGATAGCATTTCGTGAACATACATCATGAGATGCGCATACATATCATATACAACATAATATCATTTATTTTGAGAACATCATTTTTCCCCGCATTTCATGCATCACATATAATTAACCCTGATATCTTTTCAGGAAAAGACGATTAGCTTCAATAAATCCGGCAGTTATACAGGTCACGTTTGCAGACGACTAATGGAAACTCAGCTCCCTAAACCAAATGGGTCAACTAACCTACACTATTACTTTTAAGTAACCCTACTATCCAGGTTCCTTCTCATAGCCGTACTATTCAGGCTTTCATTTTGAGGTAATCTTACGACCCAGGTTCCTTCTCATAACCCTACTATCCAGGTTCCTTCTTACAGCCCTACTATCGAGGCTTTCATCTCGAAGTAACCCTACGACCCAAGTTCCTTCTCATAGCCCTACTATCCAGGCTTTCATTTCGAAGTAACCCTACTATCCAGGTTCCTTCTCATAGCCCGACTATCCTGGCTTTCATTTCGAAGTAACGCTACTATCCAGGTTCCTTCTCATAGCCCTACTATCCAGGCTTTCATCTCAAAGTCACCCTACTATCCAGGTTGCATCTCATAGCCCTAATATCCAGGCTTTCATCTCGAAGCAAACCTATTATCCAGGTTCCTTCTCATAGCCATACTATCCAGGCTTTCATTTCGAAGTAACCCTACTATCCAGGATCCTTCTCGTAGCCCTACTACCCAGGCTTTCATTTCGAAGTAACCCTACTATCCAGGTTCCTTTTCATAACCCTATTATCTAGGATTTCATTTCAAAGTAACCCTACTATCCAGGTTCCTTTTCATATTCCTACTATCCAGGCTTTCATCTCGAAGTAACCCTACTGTCCAGGTTCTTTCTCATAACCCTATTATCCAGGCTTTCATTTCGAAGTAACCCTACTATCCAGGTTCCTTCTCATTGACCTACTATCCGGGCTTTCATTTCGAAGTAAACCTACTATCCAGGTTCCTTCTCATATCCCTACTATCCAGGATTTCATTTTGAAGCAACCCTACTGTCCAGGTTCCTTCTCTCTTATCTCCAAACAATAGTTCACAACACTGTAGGACCTGGACCTGAGCAAACACGATCGATTTCACATTTCCCCAATAAGTCGTTGTGCAACCTGGACCCTGACCAGATACGCCGCTCACTTCCACCTCCTCGATCATTCCCCAGTCGAGTAATGGTCAACCAAAGCTCCTAGACTCTATCAACATTCTCCGGTAAAGTCCTCTTCAACAGCAGGTACATGGATGCTCGCAAAGGAATCTCTTACGCGACTAATATCTTATCTGGATGTCATCTTTAATCCCATCTGCAACTATTCTCCGTCAAATTCCAAATGGCATCTGTAAGCCCATTCCCGATACCACTTATTGACACTCACTTCATACGAGTGCAAATTTCTAGGCACTCTAGTGTTCAATCATCTTCCACCTTCAGATCACGAAAGGCAGACATGCCAATATACATCCTCAGGTTTAAGAAGATTGAACAGGGGCAGCTGTTGTACCCCAAAATTTTCCCTCCCATTTTACTCAACACATGCTCATTAAGATCCTCAATTTTCTCAAGGTTGCCCAAGAGTTGACCAGACAAACTCTCTCCTAAGGCAATGTATCTCAAACTAGGGTTTCCATTTTCATCAAGATGGGTAAACTCCAAAGACCTCATATTCTCTCCATGGTCCTAATATGCTCTCAAGACCCACCATGTCAAATTTCAAGCCTTGCACAAGAAGTTTGCTCAGTCAACTGCTCAGATGCTTGAGAATCGACTATGTTAGGTCAAAAGTCAACTATGGCCCACATACAGTTAAACTTCAATATTTTTGGTCAAAATCAACATTTTGAAGTTATATCCATCATTTGATCAATGGTTGATCATGATTCCTCAAGGAATGCCCAAAATTCATCAAAACCCAAAAGTTACTAAATTAGGGTTTCTCAGGAAAAGTCAACCAAACTTTGACCAAGCATAACTTCGTCATACTTTATCAGAAATTTTCCATCCAAGGCTCATTTTGAATAGGATGAAATTACCCACAATTCATATTGATCACTCAAGTTCAAAATATGAACTCACAAAAATATATGAATTTCCATATTATAGGTCCTTTTGAAAAGTCAACAAAAACACTTTTTGGGTCAAAGCTTCTTACATGAACATGGAAGACCCAATGGAGATGAGACCAAAAGGGTTGTTTAGGGTACATCCTAAGATTTATAAAAATTCCAATAACACCTCTCTAGGGTAAAAATTGGAAGAGACATGCCTTGTCAAAGTTGTCCATTTTTGCAAAATTGCCAAAAGTCAAATGTGCTCAAAAATGCATTTTTTGCCAATTGGGCCTAACTTTTTATGCTTGCACCTCACTCATAACATGGTCCACGACCCAAATATTCACCCACACATTATTTGCTTCATTTTCCATTTTATTTTGATTTTTTATTAATTAAAAATTGAATTAAATCAAATAAATGATAAATAATAGCAAAGATTTGTTTTGATCTGATATTTGGACAGGATCAAAAGCTAATTATGTTGACATATCATAATCAAATCGTATCAAGGTTGATTGGATCAAGAATGGCATGATTAGGCCTAATTTGGAAAGATATCATACAAGATGAAAACCAAAACAAATCTTCAAAAATTGCAAAGATACCAGCTGTTTTTATAACCCTAATTCACTTAGGGATATATAATGAACAAGACCAAGTGCAAAAACAGGGGCTAGTAGTCGTGAAGAACACTAGAACAAACTCAAAATTTTGGCAAAAAGTGGTGATCTGATCTCTACCCTAGAGGACGTTTCAGAGCATTCCAACACTCCCAATCACATCCTGAGTATCTCTGAAGCTAACTGGATCAATTGCAAGTCCTTTCACGCCCAAAAATGCTCGCTACACCTCATACGGTTTGCTTGATTTTTCAAAATCGATTACAACCGTTCTCGCATCATTAGCATAATTTAATGACATATTTATGATCATTGATGTATTTCTAATGTGTCTGGATCGTTTAATTGAATTTTTTAGGCTTATATATGCATTTGCCATTGCTAGGGTTTTTGTGTTTGTTTTACGGTTTTTGTCCACGGGTAAAATTAGGCCAAGATCAGGGCACCATGATGATCGTTGCATCAAAACCAGTTGAATCATGGTCTTCAATTTCATTTATCATGTGTTTTATGAGTTTTTGAAGTTTGCAGGGCTATGGCTACTAATGTTTGTCTGTAGGTAAAAGGCAGGAACCAAAGGCGACGAATGAGGAGGAAGACGACAAGTGTCAAGATCTGACTGGCCATTTCAAATTTTGCGCGCGTTTGTGACTCAGTTACCATGTTTTATATATTATATATTATATATTATTGTTATTATGTTAACAAACAAAACATGTGGACCGGTTGGTGAAGCATGCATTGCAATGAGTGGGAGGACCTTGTTCGATCCTAGGTCCTAGTAATTTTCTTTGTTTTAATTCTTCTTTTTAGATCCTATACACCACTTGTCTAAGCGTCCACCATGCACCACACATATTTTACCAGCGGATTCATGATCAACCAGATCCAACGCCCATCACTGAATGACCGTGGTGTACCATCAAAAAGGGCCAGCGTTGAATCTCATACATTGATTGGGCTCAGCAGTTATTGGGCCTAGCAAATTTCACAATACACCCCCCTGATTTCTTCTACAAGCAGGCCCAAGTTTTTTTTCTTCTTTTATCTCTTTTTTCTTTTAACTTGTTTATTAAATATTTTCTTTTTTTACAAAATAACACATAAATCTTTTTTTTATTAAATCATGAAATCACAAAAAATACCAAAAATCATTTTTTTCATAAAATATTTATTTTCTTTAATTAATTAATTCAATTAAAAATTAGGGCAATTAAATCTTATTTTTCATGATTAAAAATAATTAGAAATTAGGGTTGTATATAATTAATTTTTTCTCAAAAATAACTTAAATATTTTCTCAAATTATATTTTTTAGGTTTTCTAATCGTCCTCGCATTTAATTCATCGCGCGTATTTTAATTACCTTTTATTATTATTGTAATTGCTCCGAGGTTGTAATAGAATTAATTAGGTTTTAATTCTGCATTTTATTTTCAGTCAAAATAATTATGCATCTGCGAAAGCCATATAATAGCTAGAACTTTAAACTTTCCGTATTTAAATTTCCACAATTATAAAATGTTATATGTATGCTAATAGGATTGTATGGAAAGAATACTTGAAAATTAAAACGGTAGAAAACCCTAAATGTGCAAAGACAAATTAACTGAAAAAATTCACTCGCACATGCTCACTCCTAGGGTTTACTCCACTTCAGTTGCCTTCGGTTAAACGGTCATGAAGTATAGGGTTTGTTAGTGGTTGTCCTCTAACCCCGAAAGATCTCAAATGACCCATTCGGATGTTGCCTCGAAAAAAGATCTTTAAGGTTTTAGGATGATTACTAACACTTCCTAACATTGCTTTTGTGACTGTATCTGTCCCTTCGAATGTCCCTAAAAACTCCAACGACGGTGCTACCGATTCCTTAATAATTGGATAGCGTTGTCTAAAGGAAAACGAACAGTCTTTTTCGAGTAGGTAGATTAGTTCCTAAGTACTTGCTCAAACAAAACTTTTCACACAAACACTTTTTCAAAACAACTTCGTCACACCCTTGATTACTGATACAAGGGTTATCACGAATTAAACCTTTTCAAAATAAGCACACACACAAGCAATTTTAAAATGAGCAAGTACCTAAGAGCCCATGGTAAACCATGGATAAAAAGGGTTCTAACACCTTCCCTTTCTATAATCTACCCCCCGTACTGATAAATATTCTCGAAAAAGGTTTTTTCTGTTCTTTTTCCTTTTCCTTAGTTGGATGAAATAAAAGTCGATGGCGACTCTTGCTTACTGTGACATTTGCGAATATAAAACGCAAACCACTATTAACAGTTGGTTCTGCCACCGTATCACCCACATTTACCGTCCTCAGGACGTCAACCTCAAAGTTATAAAAAAATAATTCAAATGAACATATCCTCCAGCACGCCAGCATAGAAATAAAAATACTCATCTTTCACCCACTTTGGGCTGAGACATAGACTCTCTCGTCGGGCCTACAAGCCTCCAGAACGAAGCCATCCTCATTCTCGGTCGAGGATACCTTTCGCGAAGAGCAGAGTTTTTCCACCTCCACTCACTTTGATCATAGCCACCACTTATTTGTTAAAAGGAATAGGGTTTTCCGTCAAGATTTCTACGGAACCTGATGAAGAAGATTCAGATTCATAGTCACTTTCAGAAGTTAAAATTTCACCATAAATCCTATCCATGACCCAAGAAAATTCATCTACACCTAAGGCATATTGCATCTCTTGCATGCTCTCATCACAAAACTCTCTGCTCCTCATCGCTTGTACGAATCTTATGACCCAGATTGTCACACTCTCTTCTGATCACCATCCTTAAAAAACAAGAGAGTGTGCGGAAAAATAATTGAAAAACAAGAGAGTATTACCTAGAAAATTTTAGCGTATGGGGATTTTGAACGAAGGATTTCTTTGAAAAAATGCTTGCGAAAGAGAACTTTCAGGAGAGGTGAAAAAGGAATAGACTTAAAAAGGAGTTAAGGAAGGAAAAGGTTGGGGAAGAGGAAATGTCTATGAAATGCAAAATTGACCCACTAATGATTATATCTAAAAACTAGGTGAATGTTGGGAAGACTAGGGCGTGGATGCCATGCGTGCCAGGAAGGAACCCGACCTAGGTTAAAAGATAGTCGTTCATAAACTTATGAAAGGAATTTGGTCCAGGACCAAAGGATCAATGTTCATGTTTACCGAACACAAAGACTTCAGAAGAAGCCATATGTTTGTGGCGCTTATATTCATACATAGATTCATTGGCCAAGTTAGGAAGGATAAGAAGGACTAGGCAACGGTAGACGAATCAGGCATTACATTTTGGGTCGAGTAGGACATCGAATCAAAGAGCTTCATGACCAAGCCGAGTAGTAAAGTCGGGGGCGGTTATGGTCGGTCATATAAAAAGATGAAGAGGCATTGAACGAGCTCATACGTCAGATACTGTCACTGGGCCTAGATGTTATAAACAGCCCGACATTGATGAGACCGTTATGAAACAACCAACCGAACTGTCATCCGATATAAAAATCAATGAAGTCGCCACCAAACATTTTTTATCCCACCGAGAGGGGAAAGTTAAACATCGAGAAAAACTGAAGAGGGTGAAATCACGGTCTTGCAACCGAGAGATCGGGTAAGGGAGACTATTACGCGAGGGGAAGGTATTAGCACCCCACACGCCCGTAGTACTCTATGATATCCACTCTTGTTGTCTAATCTAATGGGTGTATAAAAATCTATATCTAAGCTGTACAGGGAATGCATGCAAAAGAAATGAGAAAAGAATGTAGGGAAAATAAGAGTTATGCTCGGTTGGGCCCTACCCCAATGCCTACGTATCCCTTTTAAGGAATCAGAGCATCCGTAGTTCGGCTCATATATTTGGTTGGTTTGTGTTATTTAGTTAAGAAGACAAAAGAAACAGTCAAGATGGCAAAACATAAGATAAAACAAAAAACAAATGCGATGGTGAAACATCGGCTAAATGATAACAAAGTAACATGGAAAAGATGATGAAACATAAACAAACTAGATGATAAAATATCACACCTAACAATGATATGGAGAATCAAAGTAGGATAACAAACATGTGCGATAGCGAAACATCGGCTAAAAGAATGTGCGATGGCAAAACATCGGCTAAAAGAATAGCAAGATAGCATGGTGAAGAAGGCGAGACATAAACCAATCAGATGATAAAACACTACACCTAAAAATGATATCAAAAATCAAAGTAGGATAACAAACATGTGTGATGGTGAAACATCGTCTAAAAGAATGTGCGATGGCGAAACATCGGCTAAAAGAATATGCGACAGCGAAACATCAGCTAAAAGAATATGTGATGGCGAAACATCGGCTAAAAGATAGGAAGATAACATGGCAAAGATGGTGAAACATCAATAATACAAATGATAAAACTAAACCAAGAGACGCACAAACAAATAAGATTGGTTTGTATTTTTTACTTTGAAGAAGGATTTAAGTTTATTAGGGATGTTTTATGATATGCCAAGAAGAAGTTTTAGTTTTAGGATGCAAGAATGCAAAGGAAAAGAAAACAACTAAGGGAGACTATCCTAATCTCTAGCCCTAATGTTATCATACAATGATTGACCCTAAGGTTGAGGATAAAAGAAGGGAGATTCTACCCTATGTTAGCATACATGGATTCCTATCCTAGGGGTCTAGGTCGAGGACTAACCCTACCCGAGCAATCCTAAGGGAGCATGGTAAAAATGTCACAGTGACAAAACGCAAGCAGATGGCGAAACATCTTGACAAACAATAGCTCAAGCATCACTCGAATATCAAATACCTACGAGGCGCAGGCCTAGTAGTAGAAACGGAGGTCCCGCCATAGACAAGCAACCAAGCATCAGACCAAGGGTCAAGCCATATCCAAGGGGAGCGTATCACCCGAGTCAACAAGCCATAGAAGTATAGGAATGCAAAAGGGTCCTTAACCGTGGTATTAATTAACAGGGCAAGAAATATTTGGGGGAAAAGACATAGTGCATGCATACACTAAGCATCAGTGTTGGTCAACACGAGCTAAAGAAAGTGTGGGGATCCGACTGCGGGAACCCTTTTCACTTGCCTTTAAAGGACTTAATTTCATTTGGATCTTGGGCACATGTTCAGAGCATCTACTCGTAGAAAGTGAGCATAGGAACGACACAGACTAGAATGTGCGAGGGTCGATTATGAACCCTTTCCGCTCGCCTTCTTTTGACGACTTATCACCTATAATACAATGTGGGCACAAATGTAGACACATGTGCAGAATACCTACTTCAAAGGTAGGATTTTAAACAAACACAGATAGCATACAAAAAGCGGTGCCTGCTACAGGACTTTAAACAGCGACTTCGAGCACACACTCTTTATTTCCTGCTTCCTACTTCACATGATTTCTAGAAAGCAATAAAGTACGAAATGAGATAAACAAGAGAAAATACCAAACAGATATTAATGCTTAGCAGAGTGTTTTAAACAAAGAAACCTGACAATCTTCACGAAAGCTTCACCAATAATCAACTGGACTAATCCTCAAGCGCTCAATATCACAAACCAAAGTTTTACCACGAACTCATGGAAATAAAATAATAAAAAAATGAGTATTAGCATGGAAAGAATAGTTTGGAAACTTCAATTAAATTCTAAAGTCCTAAAAAACACTCTAAAATATTCGATTATTTTTATCATCAAAGCTATGAAAAAGAAAATTCCATGAGAAAATAAATGACAAAACTCTAAACAGCCAGGGGTATATATTGGATCCAGATGTGCATGAATGAGAAGTTAAGTTCTAGGCCCATCTGAAAAGTGATCCATGAAGCCCTTTTATTGGTATTAATTGATTTGAGAAAAAAATAACGGGCTCAGGGCCCAACCACCACCTTAGTTTGGGTCTGCATCTTATCTCAACAATTATCCAATTAGGTTCCAAAACTGAGTTAGAATTAATTAAATGAAAATTAAAACCATAAAACCAAAATGAATTAAATGATTATAAAAATGTGTTCCAAGTTGGAATGGTGGTTCAGCTTCTACCGTGAGACTCTTCGATTGGCATCAACCTTGCAGCAGCAGCCTCCTTCGATTGGCCTCAACTCTGCAGCAATAGAATCCTTCTTCGATTGGCTTCAACCTGTAAGCAGTAGCATCCTTCGATTGTCTTCAACCTTCCTTCTTCGATTGACTTCATTTCAGCCTTCTCCGGTTGACTTCAAATCAGCCTTCTTTGAACGAAGCTTCAACCTTCTTTAATTGACTTCACTTCAGCCTTCTTCGATTGGCTTCAATTCAGCCTTCTTTGATTGGCTTTAATTCATTCTTCGAATGAAGCTTCAACCTTCTTTGAACGAAGCTTTACTGACTTAGAATTTCAATCCTTCGACTCATCCTTTGAAGCTTCACAGACTCTAACCTCCAGCACAAATGAAACTTGCACGAAAATTTAATGCAAAGGCTCGTGTTCAAATCATTCAAACAAGCTCAAATCTCATCATATTTAGTGTAGGTGTTTAGGTATTGGCTTGCATTTTTGGTAAATCCCAAGTGTATGTGTGAATGTCATGACTGATGTCATAACATTCTAGTTCAGGTTGTACTAACTCAATAGGTACATGTGCAGAAAAATATTGTAATTCAAATACTGATGTTTATAAGTGTGTATCTGAGCATGTTTGCAAAATGATCACATTTTGCTAAATCAGTAGACAGGTTTTCTCAGATGTCATAACAAATGTTATGACATCCTGTTCTGAACTAACAGGATTGCAAGATTGGATAAGTCTGAGTTTTTTCAGGAAATAACTCAGTCCCTTCTAAACAGAATCCTGCGTTTTCTGAGGAGTAACCTAGCTCAATCCTAACCTGATCAATAAAGCACTGTGACCTGGTCTTTAGGTCAAACGGAATCAACCCTAGGTTTTTGGAAACCCTAACTGAAGTTGCAGCTGCTATATATTCAACAGAGCTGCGGTTTTTTCAAGGCATCCCTGCTGATTGATTAGAAGATCAATTTTGTAATCTGTATAGATTTGTTTATTGTACTCCAAGCAATTATCATTGTGATAAGTGCCTTGGAATAGGTTTCAATTGTAAGGGTTGTGTAGCACTCAAAGCTTTGAAGCAAGAGTGTTTGAATGTTACTTGACTAAAGCTGTGAAGCAGAGTCAAGTTAGTTGTGTACATCACTCAAAGCTGTGAAGCACGAGTGATTGTGTTACTTGATTAAAAAGCTGTGAAGCTTAATCAAGTGTGTGTTTTGAAGAGTGTCTTCATCAATTCTCAAGTCAAATTGGTTTATGTATCACTGCTGTGATTGAGGGGGAGTGAGTAGGAACTCAGGTTTAAGTTGTTACTTAGATTAGAATTGCATTGGGTAGGTCTTAAGTGAAGGAGATAAACTGGTTGGTTTATTCCTGAATTAACATCTCTTATAGTGGATTCTCTCCCTGGCTTGGTAGCCCCCAGAGTAGGTGTTGTTGCACACTGAACTGGGTAAACAATTGACTGTGTTATTTATTGCTTTTGTATTTACTGTCATATAGTAAGTCAGATACGGTGTCATAACATTGGACGTGACATTGAGTATCTGTAGCCAGAATTTCAATTGGCATCAGAGCAGGCACCCTGCCTGTATTACTGGGTGAGATCTAGGGATATCACTTTCTGGCACTATGGACAAAGAAGGAGTTTTTGGAAATAGACCACCCATTCTGGATGGAACTAATTATGACTACTGGAAACCTCGTATGATTGCCTTCCTAAAATCTCTGGACAAAAAGGCTTGGAGAGCTGCTGATAAAGGATGGATACATCCCACCATAACTGAAAGAGATGGGACAATCAGTCTGACGCCTGAGGAAGATTGGAGTAAAGAAGAAGATGAGTTAGCTCTGGGAAATTCAAAAGCCTTAAATGCCTTGTTCAATGGAATTGATAGAAACATCTTCAGACTAGTACATCAATATGAACTGGCCAAGGAAGTTTGGGACACCCTCAAAACTACTCATGAGGGCACTTCCAAAGTAAAGATGTCAAGGCTTCAGATGTTGACCACTAAGTTTGAGAATCTAAAAATGATGGAAGATGAAACCATTCATGAGTTTCACATGAACATCTTGGAGATTGCCAACACCTCAGGAGCACTGGGAGAAAAAATGTCAGAAGAAAAACTGGTGAGGAAGATTCTCAGATCCTTGCCTAAAAGATTTGCAATGAAGGTAACTGCCATAGAGGAAGCCCAGGACATTAGCAAGTTAAAAGTGGATGAACTTATTGGGTCTCTTCAGACTTTTGAGATGGGGATCACTGATAATGGTGACAAGAAGAACAAAAGCATAGCACTTGTATCCAACACTGATGTTGAATACAAGGAGGATGAAGAAGAAAACATATCAGAAGCCATTGCCATGCTTGGAAGACAGTTCAACAGGCTTATCAAAAGAATGGACCCAAAGTCAAGGTCTAATGTTCATAACATTCCTTCTGACATTGACAGTTCCAGCAGAAGACCAAGGTCAGAAGATAAGGAAAACCAAGGCAGAGGTATTCAATGCCATGGATGTGAAGGATATGGACATATTCGAGCTGAATGTCCTACCTTTCTTAAGAAGAAAAAGAAAGGAATGACTGTTACTTGGTCTGACTATGATTCAGAAAGCAATTCTGAAGAAGAATCTGCCAAACTAGTTACTGCCCTAACTAGTGTTTGTACTTCTGAAAGTGACACCAGTGATGAAGAAGTAACATTTGAAGAACTGGCTGATACCTACAAGAAATTGTGTATCAGAAGTGGTGAAGTCTGTGTGCAAAATGAGAAACAATCAAAACTCATTGTAAAGCTGGAGGCTGAAAAGAGGGCAAATCTTGAAACTATAAGTCATTTAGAAGGAGAAGTTCAACTGCTGAACTCACAATTGAATCAAATGACCAAATCTGTCAAGATGTTGACCAATGGAACAGACAAATTGGAAGAGATCCTTCAGGCTGGTCAAAATATGGGAAATAAATCTGGCCTAGGATTTGTGGAAACAAAGAAATTTGGTACCGGGAAGCAAATGTCAAAACGGATGTCTCAACATTACTCTCAACATCAGGGACAGAGACATATGAAGAAAAGGTACCAAAGATGGAGATGTCATCATTGTGGGAAATATGGTCACATAAAGCCCTTCTGCTTCAGATTACATGGATATCCTAATCAGAACTCAGATGTCAAACCTAAGTCTAAAAAGGTACCACACGCTCCTCAATGGAAGAAAAAGGCTACTGCACTGATAGCACACACTTCCCTGAAGATCTCTGCAAAGGAAGATTGGTACTTTGACAGTGGATGTTCCAGACACATGACTGGATTCAAAAATCTCCTCAATAATGTTATGCCTCACACCACCAGTTTTGTGACCTTTGGAGATGGTGCTAAAGGAGAAATCAAAGGAGTTGGTAATTTGGACTACCCTGGAGTTCCAAGTCTGAATAAGGTACTGCTGGTAAAAGGGTTGACTACTAATCTCATCAGCATCAGTCAATTATGTGATCTAGGATTCATGGTCAACTTCTCAAGATATGAATGTCTAGTGTTTAATGAAAAACTAGATGTTGTAATGAGAGGAATCAAATCCAAAAATAACTGTTATGTGTGGCAGCCTGAGAACACTGATATCTCCACTATGAGTCAAATCATCAAAGAAGAAAAAGAGATGAAACAGTGGCAGCATAAGCTTGAAGGAATGAAAAGAGCTATTCCTATGGAAGATGTCAGAAGAACTCCTAAACTACAGGCTGATAATATATGTGATGTGGCAAAGAACAAGTCTCATAAATTCTGTTCTCAAAAATTCTGGTCAAAACAGATGCTACCTGAGGACAATGTTACACAAGATGTTGTGACATTGTGGTGTGATAATCTGAAAACATTCAACATTTCCTTGAACCCTATTGACTTTGGAGAGAAGAAGTCATTTGAACTGGAACATAGTTTCTCTAAGCTTCAGCTAACTGATTCTTCTACCAAGGCGCTTGTTGGAAATAAACTTGAAAATTTGAGGGGCAGATTGGGTATTCACCAACATGAGAAATTATAGCAATTAGTTTTGCTGAAAACAAGGGTTGAAGGGATTAATTTTATTAAGTCTATATTTAGTGGGTTAATCATATTCATTCACAATTCCTTCAAAAGCCTTAAGAAGTTGAAGAGACTCCCTTGTACTCCCTACCTCTCTCATCCTTGCAACCTGTTTCCTCCTCCCAATCAAAGAGTTTTCTCAAACTGCTACTATCACTCAACGTTAAACACAATGTCTCAGACATCGTCTTCCACCATGGCGGCTTCGTCTCACTCATCATCGTCATCATCTGATCAAGATTCTAGGGCAATCACTACATGCATAGAATCTGAAGTTCTTAAGGTCACTCCTCTCAGGGAGATGGCAACTGACCCAGCCAGAGTCAAAAAGCTCAGGACCAGACATGCAGGAAGAGCTCAAGCTACAATCTCTGGTAATTCTTCTCTTCCTTCGTCTTGTACACCTAATAAAGAAGGATCAGTTCAAGTACACCAAGCTATTGCTAGACTGGTTTCTAGCATTCTGAGTGGCAACCAATCTGTACCGGGGATTTCTATCCCTTTGAATCAATCAGAAAGTCCAAATGTGGAAGGTTCTGAAAATATAGATGTCACTGAGGATGTTGTGACACCAAAAGACAACATTCAGAATCCCTCTGAAAAGGCTGCTGATCCACCTATCATTGATGTGGATGAAGATTACTCAGATAATGAACTGATTGCTAATGTGAACCCTAGCATTGCTAGGAGATTGATGAAAAGAAAGAGTAGTGAGACTGTTAAACCTGATGCTAAGAAATCCAAGGCTGAAGGGATGGCTGAGAAAATTCAGACAAAAGGGAAGAAGGCACAGGTGCAGACTGCTAGACAACCAATCTCCAAGAAAAGTAAAGAACCTGAAACTTCTGACTCTGATGATGAATCAGAATTTGAGATTGACATTGACAACACTCCCATCAGAAGGAAGCTCCCCTCCAGCAAGATTGCTAGAGTGCCTGAAGTGCCAACAGACAACATCTCCTTTCATCATCCTGATAATGCAAACAGATGGAAGTATGTTTGCTTGAAAAGAATAGCCTTGGAGAGAGAACTCAACAATGATGCCTTGGAGTGCAAAGACATCATGGAGCTGATCAGGAATGCTGGGCTAATGAAGACAGTGATGAAGTTTAGCAAATGTTATGAAAATCTGGTTAAAGAGTTTGTAGTGAACTTGTCCAATGATTGTGCTGATGGGAGGTCAGCTGACTTTGAGAGTGTGTTTGTTAGAGGAAGAAGGGTCAAGTTCTCTCCATCAGAAATCAACAAGTTTCTTGGAAGAACAAATAAGGACTGTCCTGATCTAGAGGCAACTGACAATGAAGTATGTTTGACCATCACTGCCAAGAAAGTAAAGTGCTGGCCATTGAAAGGGAAGTTGAATGCTAGTAAACTCAGCATGAAATTTGCCATCTTGCATAAAATAGGTGCAGCAAACTGGGTGCCTACAAATCACAAATCAACCATCTCCACAGGATTGGGGAGATTCATCTATGCTGTAGGAACCAAGACTGCCTTTGACTATGGAAGGTACATCTTTGAACAAACCTTGAAGCATGCTGGCAGTTATGCTGTCAAAGGACCAATTGCTTTTCCCTCCCTCCTTTGTGGAATCATCCTTGCACAATACCCTGACATCCTTGTAGCAAGAGATACAGTCTGCAAAAGAGCCCCTGCCCTTGGCCTGCACTACAAACTGTTTCAGGGATCCCATGCTCCAGACATTGTCATAACATCAGCTGAGACATCGTCTGCAAAGATCCAGTCCAAAACATCAGATGTCGTAGCTGTTTTAAAAGAAACTTGCAAAGATTTGGATGCTAGAAAAAGGACCCTAGAAGCTCTAATTGCCAGGCTAGAAAAGGAAGAAGCTGAAGAAAGCAGAAGGGAAGAAGATGAAGGACAGCTCAACATTGAAGAAATTGGCTCCTCTGAGTCTGATGACAGTGCTTGAAGGTTGATTGCTGCTTGGTGGTGTTGCTGGTGGAGTTTGGAAGTGTGTTCTGCTGTTGTCTGCTGCTGATCTCATTATTTTGTTTTGGATAACTGTATAACTTTATAAACATGTAATCTTTGGCCCATTTGTGGCTAAAGTGGGGGAGAATATTTTTGGTACTGCTTAATTAGTACTTGACACTATATTTTTCTGCTGTCACTTATTTCTGCTGCTATCTATTTATCTCTGATTGTTTAGGGACTTTAGCCAAAAATATGCCAAAGGGGGAGTTTGTAGGTGTTTAGGTATTGGCTTGCATTTTTGGTAAATCCCAAGTGTATGTGTGAATGTCATGACTGATGTCATAACATTCTAGTTCAGGTTGTACTAACTCAATAGGTACATGTGCAGAAAAATATTGTAATTCAAATACTGATGTTTATAAGTGTGTATCTGAGCATGTTTGCAAAATGATCACATTTTGCTAAATCAGTAGACAGGTTTTCTCAGATGTCATAACAGATGTTATGACATCCTGTTCTGAACTAACAGGATTACAGGATTGGATAAGTCTGAGTTTTTTCAGGAAATAACTCAGTCCCTTCTAAACAGAATCCTGCGTTTTCTGAGGAGTAACCTAGCTCAATCCTAACCTGATCAATAAAGCACTGTGACCTGGTCTTTAGGTCAAACGGAATCAACCCTAGGTTTTTGGAAACCCTAACTGAAGTTGCAGCTGCTATATATTCAACAGAGCTGCGGTTTTTTCAAGGCATCCTTGCTGATTGATTAGAAGATCAATTTTGTAATCTGTATAGATTTGTTTATTGTACTCCAAGCAATTATCATTGTGATAAGTGCCTTGGAATAGGTTTCAATTGTAAGGGTTGTGTAGCACTCAAAGCTTTGAAGCAAGAGTGTTTGAATGTTACTTGACTAAAGCTGTGAAGCAGAGTCAAGTTAGTTGTGTACATCACTCAAAGCTGTGAAGCACGAGTGATTGTGTTACTTGATTAAAAAGCTGTGAAGCTTAATCAAGTGTGTGTTTTGAAGAGTGTCTTCATCAATTCTCAAGTCAAATTGGTTTATGTATCACTGCTGTGATTGAGGGGGAGTGAGTAGGAACTCAGGTTTAAGTTGTTACTTAGATTAGAATTGCATTGGGTAGGTCTTAAGTGAAGGAGATAAACTGGTTGGTTTATTCCTGAATTAACATCTCTTATAGTGGATTCTCTCCCTGGCTTGGTAGCCCCCAGAGTAGGTGTTGTTGCACACTGAACTGGGTAAACAATTGACTGTGTTATTTACTGCTTTTGTATTTACTGTCATATAGTAAGTCAGATACGGTGTCATAACATTGGACGTGACATTGAGTATCTGTAGCCAGAATTTCATTTAGTAAAATCAAGTGCAATAGAAAGCTAGATGATCACTCTACATCGTGTAACTTGAATCATCTTGAATCATTAGCCACAGATCAAGAACAAAGCTCATGAAAACTCAAATAAAATCATCTACACACATAATTTCAGAAACTCCACAACAAGATTCAAGCATCAAAATAAAATAAATATATACATCAGACCTATAGTCCGACCAACTAAAACACAATGCACCAGAGTTACAACACTGATTCAAGCTAAATCACACAAATCAAAATCCAAGAAAACTCAACAACAAATCAAAGTCCAAGCAACTCACAGCAAATCGAAGTCCAAGCAACTCACCTTGATGCAAAATCTGGAAATTCGAATCATCTCCTCCAGATGCAAACCAATGCTTCCACTATGATCTACTCACTTCACTGTAAATGAATCAACAAGAAAAAAATGAAGAATAAAGTCAGAGAAAGGAGAGAATTCGAAAACTGAATTTGAGAGAAAGTTGTACTTTAGATCTGAAATTCTTGGCCAATGCTGCTCTCTTTCGACTGAGGATACAGGATTGAGGAGAGGATCTGCTTCAAGTCCTTGATAACGATGAAGATTTGTGATGTTGTTGAAGATTTATAGGGAGATGGAGATGATGTTGATGTAGATTCGCAGGGTGATGAAGATGATGTTGATGTTTTTGTCGATGCAGGGGAATGAAGATGATGTTGATGTTATTGTAGATGCAAGGGGAATGAAGATTCAATCGGAGAATTGATGAAGATTTGAAGAGGTTGAAGCAGTTTCCAGAGAAGCTTTTGGTTGAAGATCGAGGAAGAAAGCAGAGAGAAAGAGAGAGCTTTTTTTGTGATTCCTCCAATGACTTTTTGAATGAATGAGATTGAAAGAGAAAGTTTGTTATATAGCAGAAAAAGTTTATTACAGTTAAAGTGATCCTGGCCTTTGAATCAGAAAATCCAGCTGGAAAATGGATGGTGAAGATCAAAATAATTTTGAGGTTCGTTTGAGATTTTTTTGTTTTCTCTAATTTCATCCAAAATCCAAAAAATGGAAATGAGAGGAAATAAGTGTGAATGTTGAGGTGTCCAACTGATGCGCATGGAATATGTGATATTTTGGAGAGAAAGTTGCCAAAAATGGAAAGGAACAAGGGAAGTGAGGTGAGGCGTGGTGTGTGATAATATTTAGCCAAATGAGGTGAGAAGTGATGTGGGAGCTAAGTGCACACGTGAGACACTCGCTTGTGATGAAATCAAATCACAAAAATACATTTTGTGTTAAATCTGGTGCTGATGTGCAGCTGGCTTAGCCATGCCTTGCATCTTGCGTGCCATGCCTGATCAGCTGAGGATGCTCATTTTCAGCATTCATAACTTGATCAAACCCTAACCATCTCCAATAATTCTTCTCACAATGGAAAGACAACATGTAATACTTCTAATTAAACCCAAAATCAAATAAAAACCTAGCTTGAGTTACAAGAAAATGGATTGCACATTTGGTGTGCCACCTGCTCGATGAAATTCCTAGGCAAGATGCCTCAGGACAACCGTGTGGCTTGCCCATGATGCCCAACATTTGACCAACTTGCCAAGAACTTCAAAGGCTTATAACTTTTGATTTTGAGTAAGAAGTGTGTTTTTGTCCTCTGTGGGCCCTTGTAGATCTTTTCCCCCTCTTCAATTGGTAAAAAGAACCACCAAAATCCCCTAAAAAATGAGAAAGTTATGCCCTTGTAAAGTCAGGCCAAGAAACTTCAAATCCAAGTAACCTCTCAAACTTGCAATTCTCATCAAAATAAATCATTAATGATCATCCCACATGAAAATACATGTCAAATGCTTCATGTTGACCAAAAGTCTACTTGGTCAACTTTGACTTTGTTGACTTTGACTAAAAATGACTGTTTTGTCCCTTTGATTCAATTGAACCACTTTTCTTCAAAATTGTTGAACCAAAACTTCAAACATATGACATTCCAAACACATAGAGGCTATGGAAAGAGTTTCCACTCAAAATTTCAATGAATCCCTGATTAAAACTCGAACCCTAGTTTTGATTGATGAATAAAAAAGGAAGTGATTCTCTTTATAAACAGCACAATACTCAACCTTATGATGATCAAATGAGGTGGATAAGATAGCTTGAGATATGTGACACCTTATGGCTTGAAATATCCAGAGGTTTAGATAATAGGGCCCTCCTTGAGCAACTTATCAATACAATCAATCTTCCAAAGCTTGAGGGAGGCTTGATAAACCAAAATACCTTGATCCCATCACAATGTATGAATGCAATGCAATATGATGTTTATGATGAAACGTAAGCCTAAATCAAGAGGGTAAATTTTAGGGTGCAACACGTTACGCAGTGGCCTGCTATTTAAGAGAGAAACCGCTCATCAATATATGACGGTGCACGTTATAACGGCTACCTTCTTTAGTGACGGAAGATGTTTCTAGATTTGATGGCATCTCAGTTATGATCAATGAAGAGTCACAACGATTATGAACAACAATCAATGAGGTCCATGCACCTCCATATAAATAGCGCTCCCGATTGAGGGGTAAGCAACACACATCGTTTGGAGCTAACACACACTTGTGTAAGCCTCAGAATCCCTTAACATAATATACAAATAAATTCCATTCATTAGAGACCTTCCATGAAGCCCTTGGGTTTGTAGGGAAGTCGTCCGTAGTGTTTGGAAATAACACTTACCATCAACCACCTGAGACAAAACTCTAGCGCCTTCAGAATTGAGCCTCAGATTCAGCATGGCCAGCTGAACCATTGCGGTCTCAAATCGTTGGAAAATGCATCCATATAATCTGACTCAAGGACCAGGATTCAAGTAGCCAGTTCTGCATGTGTCCTCAAGCTGGCAATTCCCTCTAGTTCGTCTTGCACGGGCAGCATGGCAACCTTCAAATTAGTGACCTCTATCTCCAGGTTTTTCTTCTCGAGCAGCAATGAGTCCCTCTCCTTGGAGGCTTTGATAATCTTCTCATTCTCCCTCGCTAACTACTCATCATACGCCCGAAACTTTTCCTCGCCTTGCTCGATAACCGCCTTTAACTTATGCATTTTTTCCTGAAGAGCCGCTTTCTCTGACTCCATTTTGCTCACCGGGGCAGAAGAACTGGCACCCTCACCTGCGAGGACGATAGCCATCTCTGCAACCTTTATCATACCAACCATGCTTAAGGCCAGAGGTTTCCTATTACCTTTCTCATCGAGCCGCTTGATGACAACAGATTTACCATCAAACACGGCCAGGGGAAATCCCTCGAAGAAATCCTTCTTGACAAAGCAAGGAGGAAGGGTAAAGGCCCGAGCACTTGACCCATTGTCAGTAAAATCCAGAGGCTCGCCGTCAGGGTGACTCCTCTTTTTTCCCGAAACAGTCGCACGCTGAGTGATATCACGAGGCCCCGATGAACCACATGACTCGTCCTTGTCCTGCTCGAGAATAGGGCAAAGGCGCGTAGGCTGGTTAGGCTTCACTAACCTCTTGTTGTTCGTTTTATCCTGGGTCAACTTTTGTAAACGTTCATGATGCTCAGCCATATTACCTGCAAAAACAAAAACAACATGCTCGAGTCAGTACCACTAGAGAGACATACCTAAAACAAGTTTAAAACAGAATACAATAGAGGCACGCGGACAGAGACCCAAAAGAACTACAGCGTACCCGTATATACAACATCCAACAAGCACCTTGGTGTTGATCAGGAGGGCCTCAAACGTAGGTTCACCATCTTCAACAAGAACATCATCTTCCTCCCTCGTCACCTACCTGGAGGGGAAGAAACCATCGACGAACCTGTTAAGAATACCGAAGGCCCCCTCATCCTCGGCGCCCATGCTGCCAGCAGGAGTATGATAGTGGCCAGGCCTATGGTCGTAGTGAGCACGACACCAACAGATAGTGTTGTACCCTAAAATTTTCCCTCCTATTTTCTTTAAGACATTTTCATGAGATCCCCATTTTCTCAAAACTACTCAACAATTGACAAGTCAAAACCACCTTCTAAGCAAAGGTCTACAACTAAGGTTTTGTGCTTCTCAAGGAATATTTGGTTGCAATGGTATAAAATAACTTTCATGGTTCATCATAGGTCCTCAATAATTCTTATGTCAAGTTTCAAGTCTTGCATCACTTGTTTGCTCAGTCAATGGCTTAGAAGATTGAAAGTCAATTGTATTGGGTAAAAAGTCAACTATGGTCAGCATACAGTCAAACTTCAAGGTTTTTTGTCAACGCTAACATTTTGAGGTGATATTCATCATTTGATTAAGGTTTGATCATGATTTCTCAAGGAAAGCCCTCAAATCATCAAAGGTAAAAAAATTGCCAAAATTAGGGTTTTGATTGAAGATGACTGATCATTGACTTTTGGCCTAGTGCATGACCTAATGGCTTAAAGCATGATCTCAAGGGATCAAATACAACATCTTGAACTAATTACATGGCTCAAGACATTTCCAAAGATACAAGTGATTGATAGTTGAAGAATTGAATCAATTGATAAAAAGTCAACAGTCACACAAAAGTCAAACTTTAACTTTTTGGTCGACATTGGAATTCAAAAATTAAGAATCATCAAAATATTCAAAACTATCAAACTCGATCATCAAGAATAAATAAAAAGTCAACAAAATTCAAAAGTTGGAAAATTTTCCAACACTTAAAAATATTCTAAGTGTTTTATTCTTAATAAAGTCACTACTTCATGGCCATTTTTCACTAAGATCCAAGTTGATTCAAAGAAAACTTTCAATATGAAAGTTGTAGGGATTGATGAATTCTACAACTTTGTTAATGTGGGATGATCCTAAAAAAGTGCTTGGATTAAGAGATATGAACTCATGAAGTTGTGATATTTTTTATCTAACACTTAGAAAAAATTTCAACAAGTTTTGATCAGTTTTTTATCTCAACTTCTTAGCCAGTTTTCACCAATTTCCCTTTTGTTTTAGCCAAAATGGTCAATATGAAAGTTGAAGATCTTGATTCAAGATTTCCAAAATGTCCAAGAGCATGAAAAGGACATACTTGAGCTGAGAGATTCGAAGAGTTGAAGTTGGCATTTCATTCTTGAATTATAGGTCTTTTTGTGATGAACTTATAATCAAATCTCATAGCCATGCCTTGTAATCTCACTTTGCAGGCCTCTAAACCTCCAAATCTATCCATAATCAGAAGATTACACACACTTTTAAGCCATGATCCAAGTGATTAAAGCTTTATCCAAAACATTTTTCCATTTAAAGGAGAAAGGCTACACTTCCATTATAGTAAAGCATGTTTTTTGTACAAATTCCACTCTCCTTGAGCCTCTCAATTGTTTCTTCTGCACACACATAATGCCAAAACCAGAAGCAACATGTCTAAAGCCTCTAACCACTTTATATCCTTTTGCACTGTGTATTGGAACAATAATTTTCACCAAAATTTGGTTGTTCCATTTCAACCAAACAATAACTCTTCAACTTGACCACTTAATTTTCACATTACCTCCAATATTTCCCTATAAATCAAGGCCACCTCTCATTTCTAAATGGACCCATTCACAAGCCCTCTAAACCTTCCATACACTCTTAAAGCCAGAATTGCCACAAAACTCCAGTTTTGAGCTTTGAAGTCTATTTCTTCAAATCCCTCAAACCTTACAATATATGTGCAAACCAACCATCCATACACCTTACGTACATCACATATAACACATCCAAACCCATGTTACACTTCTGTAACACCATCTTCATAATCCTCTAAACTCCATATTCGAAGCTTGCACATTGACTTGGTTGGATTGATTCGGCAACTTTCAAAGCAAAGTAGTTATCCCATTAGCTCAAGGACGGTCCCAACAAGCTTAATCCATCATCACATGTCTTCTAGAAGTTGTGTAAAGGGCATTGTATTTTTCTTCAAGAAGTGAGTTTTCCACACTGATATCCATATACATGCATCATTTGTGTTTGGTTTCTTAATAAAAGATGTAGATATCAATGCCCTGAAGCTAACCATGTAATTAGTTTTCATTTATATTGCCTGTGTGATGAGAATTTTAGCTCTGACTAGTTAGGTTTTCGTTTTGGTACCAACATAAATTCTTTTTAATCTTTGAGTGTTAATTAAAGTTAATGGCATGGTTGAATTCATGGTGAAATTTAGAACAATTTTCATGTTTACTGTTTTTAAAATGGTTGAGAAATGGAAGAGTTTGATATTTGAAAATGGTGGTGTTGTTGGTCTGGGGCGAGGAATAAGATGAAGTTCATAAGTTTGAATTTTGAACATGTTTTATAATATATTTAATGGGTGTTGTTTCATAACCAGATGAAATAGCCACCCCAATGGCAAGCGTGTGTGTGAGTAAGGCGTTAGTGTGCCAGGGCAGGGATTTGATCCCTGCCTCTGGAATTTTATTTTCTAACATTTCCCTTGCAGATCCCATGCCATGCAATCCAATATGCGCACCATGCATCTCCAGCCTTGACCATCAGATCTCATCAACCAGATCTGAATGCCTCAAACGCGCGTTTCCACCATGAACCTTCAGGGAGTTTTCCTCATCAGAATAAGCGCAGCAGCCTATGCCTCCTTGGAATGGGCCTAAGGATTTCTTGATTCACACACCCCATTTTTTTTATTCTTGCAGGTCCATTGATTTCCTTTTTTGTTTTAATTTAATAATTTTCTTTTTTAATAAATTTCTTTTTTTATTTAATCACAAAAAAATCATAAATCATAAAAACTAGATTTAGTTTTTTCTTGATTAATTAATTTAATTTTTGATAATTAAAATTAATTTAACTTAATCATATTTTGCTTTTATTTATTAATCAACAAATTAATTAATTAGGATTAGGGTTTATTTTAAATACTTTAATTATTTTTCTATAACAAAAACAATAAAGAATATCTTTCTTAAATACTTAGAAATTTTTTTAGGGTTTTGATATCTTTTTTCCTTTTCAATCTCCACGCGTTCGTTTATCTTTTCACATTATTTTCCAATTTTGTAATTGTCAATGGTTAGTAATAGATAATTAGGGTTTATTTCTTTTCTTCCCCAATTTATGGTTTGTACTCCTCATCCCCAAAGCGATATAATAGCGTAGATTTATTTCCTGCATTTTTTCTACACTTGTATATATTTAACTGCAAGATTAACTAGGCGTGTATGGAAATACGCAAAAAGAAAAAAGATTAGAAAAGCTAATCTCAAGATAAATACCTGAAATCAAAACACTTCCACATGTACACCTCTAGGGTTACCCTCACTTGTTGCCTCAGATTTAAACAGTCATGTCCCTCGAACGTGGGATGCTTTAGCAAAGACCCTCGGTTAAAAGATCGTAGTCCCTTGATGACCCTTCGATGCTGCCTTCGGTAAATGATCTTAGTCCCTCACAAAAATTTCTAAAGCATTCTACAAGTTACCTTCTATGATTGTACGATGACTCACGTCTGTCCCTCACATCCAATGGTAGGGCTTCCTATTAACTAATGGTAGGATAGCATAATCTAAATGAAAAGAGGTAAAGAACAAAAACTTTTTGAGTAGGTAGATCGCTCGTAATCGCTTGCTCACAAACTAAAATAATTTTCACACCTCACACTTTCAAAAAACAACACTTCCTTTCAATAAATATTTTGGAAACAAACTTTTTTTATACATTCTCAACGATACGAAAATCACTACAAAATTTCCGCACTCAGGCATTTCCCAAATATTTTCAAACATACACAAACACAAAACATTTCAAAAAAGTGAGCTAGCAATTAAAAGCCCATAGATAACTATGAATGGAAAGGGTGCTAACACCTTCCCTTTTCATAACCTACCCCCCTTACTCAGAAAATTCTCAAAATATCTTTCCTGTTCTTTTCACCCTTTCCTTTATTAGATAAAAGAAAAGTTGGTGGAGACTCTTGCTATCGGCAACATTTGCGACAAAACGCAAAAACCAAAAGTCAGTTCTCCCACCATATTACAGAACTGGAGACTCTGTTGGGGAAATCACTAAAAGTGGGGTTACCTTAAGAGCTAGATCACCTTTATTGCTTTACTTGCTTTCTTTGTATGCTTTATATTTCGGGATATGTTTGGGTTTATTTCTTGTATAGATCTTATACCTGGATCTGGGGGAATTTTAGGTAAGTAGCAATAGATCGTGAAAACTGTATGGCATAGACCGATATGGTTAAAATGATGGCTACGTTAGTGCGACACATTGGTTTGTGTCGGTGTCCCTTGAGTCAGTAAAGGAGAATGCTGGGCTATCGCGTGGTGTCACAAGCACTAACTGACATTAGATCTTTATTTGATACAACTTAGCCATTAGAAAGTGGTGAGATGGTCGGCTTTGGTGCAGACTGAAGTTGGTTAATACTCGATGCTACACTCATTGAGATTGGACTCTCGTGATATTTTGATCACAATTTAGATGCTCGAGCTGAAAAAATGCCTGAGAGAAAGATCAGTGATTTGAGATTCCTAGAACCCGGTTACTGCTTTTAGGACAGGTTGAACCGACTAAACTCAAGATGGTACTTACCTACAAACTCCATGAAAGCTTAAACCTAAATCCTTGTGCGTTTTATTTGTGTATGATTATTTGTTCGAACATGAAATCATAACATCATGACATCATACCATATCATTTCTACTAATCATTTCTACATATGATTATTTGTAGGTTATGGCATCCGCTCGCAGAAATAATGTCCGTATCAGTTTTGTGAGGATACCTTCTCAAGTTAAAGAGTTAGTCTCAAAAGCTCTTGCAAGCTCTCAATTCACCAAAAGGCATGATCGTCTACTCAGTTTGGTTACCTCGAGTTTTGAAGAAGACATGATGAGTGTTTTATTCGAGTTCTTTGATCGCGCACATCACTGTTTCACCTTTCCGAATTATCAACTGGTACCCACGATGGAAGAGTTCTCTAAGCTAATGGGAGTACTTATTTTTGATCAGACACCTTTCACTGGTTTAGAGAAAGATCCACAACTTGAAAAAATTGTAGCAGCTGTCGTAACCTAAATTTGTCCTACCCCGATGATTTTATTTGTCAATATTAAAATAATAAAGAAACGTTTAACCAAGGATGATACAGAAATATCTGATGGCCCATTCATAAAATTTAACTCAACCGAGGGGTGTATTTTAATTCAGGAAAATGGGGCTTTCTAAATCGGAAAGACTCATAAATCCGTTAGCGAGGCATGTTGGCCAATGGCCCGTGCAATTAGAAAATCAATTATTCGAGCAACTATTAAGTTCTTAATTATTGAACAATTGTTATTAAGAAGAGAAATGGGAAATTAAACGGTCGCTAAGTTTGCCCATTTGGCATTCGGGAGCAAAATTATTAGTTTGATTTTGAGTAAGAGTTTTAAATCATTTTTATTATGTAATAAAGTATTTTGAAAAGGGTGTTATTAGCAAGACTCTTTGGTCTTATTATTAAAGATAAATGCACATCATGAAGAAAAATATAATTGCTGACAAGTTCCATTTTTTATATTAAAGAAAATTGTCTGTTGTTTTTAAGTAAATAAATAAACAATATATTTTCTTTTTTAAGAAAAAAAAAATTAAAACATTTTTACTATAACTTTGGGTTCTGAAATTTGTTTGCTTTAAAAGATATTCAAGCCCATTAAGATTTTTAGGCCCATTAGATGTTGCTGTTTGTTACATGATTAGTATTACTTGCTGATAATTTTAAAAGAGATTAAATTACGTTGATTTTTATTAAGGATTCTTGTGTAGCAAAATTTTGTTTGGATCGATAAAAACATAATACAGAGAGTAAAAAGCCCAACTTATTAGAGCATATTGGCTGTAATAAAGATGTTGACAGTTAGGCTAAGGGATAAAAATGCAGCAGGCCCAATTTGCATTGGAAAAAAAAAGACAAAAACTCCAGAATTTGGCCCAAATTCCCTAAAAACATATACTGTATAGATTGACCAAAATCACGCGCGTTTTCACTCAATAACATCTACTGTGCAGATTTAACCCAAATCAAATTATACATAAATAAATCATAATAAAATATGCATTTAATCCAAGCCCAGTTTTTACAAAAGAAACTATTGTGTAACAGAATCAAGTATAGCACAAAATCTGCAAATCAAATCTCATAATATAGAAATCTACAAATTGTTATAGAATGGTGCATCGTTACAAGCTCATAGAATCTAACCAATTACAATAGTTTCAAAATCCTAAATCTAAGGTTAATTGTAACTGAAAAGAGCTAAAAACCTTAAAATACCAAACCATATAAGGATAGAATTTTTTACAGAATGGGGGGTGGATAGTTTACCGAGAACAGGGGACAGTTTACAGAAAACAGGGACGGCGACCCTTTGGACAGAACAAGAACAAGGTGGAAGGGACGACAGAGACATATATGAAGTGAAGAATAGAGGACGAACCTGTTGTACCCCAAAATTTTCCCTCTCACTTATCAAGAATTTCCTCACAAGATCTCTTTGACTCAAGACTGCATTAGGGTTTGACCAGCTCAAGACATCTCCTCATGCACTGATGACCAAAATTAGGGTTTGAGTTTGCACAAGTATTTTTTGACTATCAATGTTTCATATGACTTTCAAGGATCATTATGGACCCCTAAGATTACTCATGTCAAGTTTCAAGTCTTGAATCACACTTTTGATCAGTCAATTGGACAGTTGACCTAAAAATCAACTATATTGGGGAAAAAGTCAACAATGGCCAATTTACAGTCAAACATCATAATTTTTTGATACACATCAACATATTAGACTCATATGTATCATTTGATCAAGTTTGGACCATAATTCCTCAAGAAGTTTGATCAAATCATCAAAAGGGCAAAATAGTCAAAATTAGGGTTTTGACTGAGAAAAGGAGATTTCTAATTTTTGACCTAGAAAATGATCAATTGGTTTGAAGTATGATCTCAAGAGTTCAATTGCATCATCTTGACCTAATAAAATGATTCAAAACATTACAAATCCATTGGATTGACAGATGAATTTTTCAGTCAACTGATCAAAAGTCAACTGTACATTGAAAAGTCAAACTTTGACTTTTTGGTCAAAATCAAGTGCCAAAGATCATAATTCATCAAAACATGTCAAAATGTGAAACTTGTTCATCAAGAAATCAAGGATTCAAGATTTTGTTTTGAAAAGTTGAAATTTCTTAACTTAGAAATTTTTCTAAGTATAGAAAATTTCTTATTTTTTCTCAACTTTGAGCCAAATTTTCACCATGATGCAAGATGGCTCAAAGGAAACTTCCAACATGAAATTTGTAGATCTCCATGAAATATACAACTCTGATTCACACAATTTCTCCTAAAATGCTTGGATCTCAAGATATGATTTTGTGAATACATGCTCATGAACTAAAATAACTTAGTGAAATTTTGCCCTAGTTAGGCCGATTTTTTACCTAACTTCATGCTAATTTTTCACATAGTTCCAAAGGGAATTTTCAAAAGAAATTCAAAGATGAGTTGTAGATCACACGAAAAGCTTTGCAAAATTTCCAACAACTCCTTGAGATCATTCTTTAGTAGGGAGAATCGAAGAGATGAAGTTGGTGATTTATCACTCTAATTTCAAACCATTTCATGATGAACAAAAATTCAAATCCTCAAGCATGCTGAACAAATCCTACTTTGAAGATTCCTAACTTGACTTTCACTCCATAATTAAATGTTTTCACAGCTTTTGGAAGCTTTAAGCCAAGCATTGAATGCATTGCACAAGAATAATTCCATTTTGGGGAGAAAGGCAACATTGCCATTTTGGAAAAGCAAGCTTTATGCAAAGTCAACTTGCATTGAGCCTTGCACTTGTTTTTTCTGCACAAACACACTCCACTCAATCAGAACAAGCATGTTAAAAGGACTCAGCCCCCTGCAAGCTGGGTACTACACCTTGGAACCATGCTTGCTAGCTTTGCTTCACAAACAAGAAACCAAGCAAACATGTGAGTTTTTTGAAATCTGAGTTGTTACAAGACTTAAGACCTTTTGATTATAAGTAAAGACATTATTTGCAAGTTGACACACAAATGCTAAGGCTCCAAAGCACTTCCAAACACTTTGCAATTGAAAATCTATCATGGCTTGACATATTTGAACCTTACACAACCATCTCCAAATCCACTCGTGCGTATTGAGTTTTAACCACCCAAACACTTCATATACCTCATATCTAAGTCATCCAGACCCCTGTTTCAAGACTGTATCTCCTCCTCCACCATCCACCATTTTCAAATATTAAGCTTGCAGGTTGACTTGAGTAGAGAGATTTAGAGACTTTCAGGACAAAGTAAGGATTAGAATACACTCAGGGAGGTCCAGGCAAGCTAAATAGATCCTCAGGCCTTCTCAAAACCTGCTCAAACTCCATTCACGATCTCAGCTGCAAGAAGTAAAAACTCAAACTTCTATCTCTTCATACAAGTATCATTTGGTCCTGATTTGTGAAAGCAAAATGTAGATATCCTTGCTCTAAAGCTAACCATGTCCATAGTTTTCATTTATATTAACTGTATATAGAGAATTTTGGATTTGAAATTTCTGTAAAAATTAGGTTTCAAATTAGGGCCAGTAAAATTAGATCTTATCTTTGACTTTTAGTTTACATAAATTATATGGTTGAACTCGTGGGAAGAAACATTATAACTTTCATGTTTGAACTTTCCGTTTTTATGGAGAAATGAAGAAGATACGGGTGATCCGGCCATGGCTCAAGGTTGAAGATGAAGTTGCTTTCAGGGGGCATTTTCTAATATATATTTATGTTTGTGTTTATATAAACGGATGTACAACCACCCCCAGTGGTAAGGCAGCACGCGTAAATGCTATAGGTCACGGGTTTGAGCCTTAGCGCGCAGCCTTTTGCATTTTCTCACATTTTTGCCATTTTTTGTCACTTTGCAGCGCTGGGCTTTTTGCTTCATGGGCCTATGTTTTTTTGCTAACATTCTGCATCCTGTTTACTTGTGACACCCCTGGCCCAATATCATTTTTTTTTTCTTCTTAAGTATATTTTTCTTAATATTAAAAATCCTAAAAAATATAAAAATGATAGATTTGTATTTTGGCTCATTTTATTTTATTTTTTCTCATGTAAAATATTTTTATTTAGTTATATATTATCTATTTTCATTAAATAACTTTGTAAATTAAATTAGAACTAGCTTAATATTTATTTTTTATTTATATCCATTAAATATTTATTTTTATATAAAAAAGGACCAAAAATACCTCATAATTCCATATATTATTTTTAAGACAACAAAATACAAAAAAATACTTTTTCATAAAGAAACTTATTTTCTTTTAATCAAATAGAATTAGGGTTTATTCAAAAATGTTTTCTTAAATAATTCCTTTCCTTAATTAATTTAAGTTAATCTTGATTTACTTATTTTCTAATTAGGTTTTAGGTTAAAGCTTTTCCATATAAAAAAAACAAACAAAAATCTTCTTTGCATTTACACATCTTTACATATTTAATTTATCTTGTATATTATTTATTCCAATATTTGTACATATTCAATTTCATTGTAATAGACTAATTAGATTTATATTATTGCAACCCCCATTCATAAATTGTATACCCCCTCCCACAAGTGTTGTAATAGCATAGTAACTTTAAATCTCGCAATTTATCGCTTTTATATAACATGCTAGTAATTAGGGTTTGTATGGTAAGATAAAACCAATCAAATAGAAAACCATAATTCAAGACAAAATCAAGCATGAAAATGACACACTTGCACACAAACACCCCTAGGGTTATCCCACTTGGTTGTCTTATACAAAATGGCCATATTACGCATGTAAGGTGTCTTAGCAAAAACAAGAAAATACAAGATCATAGTCCCTCGATGACGCTGTCTAAAGTTGCCTTACAAATGATCTTAGTCCCTAAAAAAAGAATGCTAAGATACCTTTCAATATTTCTAATCATGGTTATACGATGACCCACGCCCGTCCCGTTCACATCCAAAGATAGGGTCGCTTACCAAATCAATAGTAAGAGAACAATGTCAAAGGAAAAGAAAATGAACAAGAAAGACATTTGAGTAGGTAGATTGCTTTTAGTTACTTGATCCATTTCAAAACAAATATCCTTGCTATTTTCAAAACAAACACCTACACATTTCCAAACATCTCACAAACATTGAAAACATTTTCAAAAAGATCAACATCTTTGTATACGTTCTTACGAGCGAGCATCATTACAAAGATTACCTAAACAATGGCCTCTTTTACAAAATACTTTCAAAACCACACAAGGCACGATTTCAAACAAAAGCAAGTGATCTAGCAAGTAACTAAGAGCCCATGGAAAACCATGGATAAAAAGGGTGCTAATACCTTCCCTTTTCATAATCTACCCCCCGAACTCAAGAAACAATCTCAAAGGTCTTTCCTGTGCTTTTTCACCTTTCCTTTTGGATAAAAGAAAAGTCGGTGGCAACTCTTGCTAAACCACAACATTTCTAAATACAAACGCAAACCCTCAAGTCAGTTCACCCACTGTATCACAGAATTGGAAACTCTGCTTGGGAAAAACTTAAAAGTGGGGTTACCTTAGGGTTAGATCACACTTATATGCTCACTTTGTTTGACTTGTATGCTTTACATTATGGTTCTTTGTTTGGGTTTGAATCCTCTACCTGGATTTAGGATACATTATAGGTAAGTAGCAATACATTGTGGAAACTGTACGGGGTATACCGACATGGTCTAAGCAATAGCTACGTTAGTGCGACATATTTGTGGGTACCGGTAGCCTTTGAGTTAATCAAAGAGAATACGGGGATGCTAGTGATGTCATGAAGCACTAATGAACTTCTAGAACCTTTACTTAACCAACTTGGCCTTTAGGATGTAGTGAGATGACAGGCTTTAGTGCAGTCCGAAGTTGGTAGATACTCGATACTACACTCATTGAAGTTTGGTTTCATGGGATATTTCGGTCGCCATTAAAGAGGCTTGAGCTGAAATAATGACCAAGGAAACAATCCAGTGATATTGAGCTCCTTAGAACCCGGTTACTATTACTAGGACATGTTTAAGCCAACTAAACTTCAAGAGGGTACTTACCTATAAAACTCCATACAAGTCTTAAGGACTTGTTTGCTTCGTTTGTATATGCATACTTGTACATAACATCATGAACATCATATACATCCACTAACCATTTCAAGGATTTTAGGATTCATATTTGTTCTTGTTTTGTGTAATATGGACTCACTTTGCAAGAAAACTATTCAAGTCAACCTTGTGAGAATCCCTCCTTAACTTAAAGAGCTAGCATTAAGGATTCCTAAAAATTCTCCATTCACCGAGAGACATGGTCGCCTACTCAACTTGGTCACATCCAACACAGATGACGACATGACGAAGGTGCTCTTTCAGTTCTTTGATCCTTTGCACCATTGCTTTATATTCCCCGACTATCAACTTGTGCCTACTTTGGAAGAATTCTCCCAACTCTTGAGGATTCCCATTCTCAATCAACTACCTTTCAACAGTACGAAAAGAGATCTAAAGCCATAAGACATTGCTCAAGCTCTACACTTGCACTCAT
The DNA here is from genome assembly GCA_948472305.1 of Vicia faba. Lineage (NCBI taxonomy): Eukaryota > Viridiplantae > Streptophyta > Magnoliopsida > Fabales > Fabaceae > Vicia > Vicia faba. The sequence goes on along the minus strand of OX451739.1, from coordinate 1,525,059,606 downwards.
CTGATTACACAACCCATTGGGAAACAAGGAGTGGTGTCAAAGGTTTCTTAGCAAAGTTCCTGTTTGAGAAAGCCCAAAGCTGTTGGAATTCCTTAGACTTCCAAGCCTTTGAGGAAATTGTGGCTCTCCTCATCTATGGGATGGTTTTGTTTCCAAATCCTGACCAGCTCATAGATGTGAACGCCGTCAAAATCTTCATATCATGCAACCCGGTGCCTACATTGCTAGGGGATATCCTACACTCTTTTCACACTCGCACAATGAGGAAAAGAGGTGTCCTTATGTGTTTCACTCCTCTCTTGGCAAGATGGTTTATTTCTCATCTTCCCCAATCAGTATTAAAGAATGAGCAAGGTTCAAGGTGGTCACAAAGGTTGATGACTCTCAAGCATTCAGACATTCATTAGTGCTCTCGATCCAAAGAGAATGTTATCATTGTCGACCGTTGTGGAGAATTTCCTAATGTCCTTTTACTTGGCATCAGGGGAAGTATCACCTACAACCCTTGTTTGGCCGTAAGACAATTTGGTTATTCCTGAAGGGATGGCCCGCACGAGATGCTGATTCAAGGTTTGGTATTTGACTACGACAATGACAATCAGAGTCTTATGATGCCTTACCCCTCCATTCTCCCAGTAATCATTGAGCCTGTTAAGGAAGGAGATGTTCCATACACTATCATACATCCTGACATGCCCGCATCTCTTGAAGACCTCCAAAGGGATTGGATACAGCTCAAAGGAGAGTGAGATACTTTCGAAGCCCAATTCTATGCAAGCGAGAAGAAGGTTTTGGAACTCACTAGGATACTTCATGAGGAGCAGACTCTGAATGCCTACATTGCACCAAAAAGGATGTGCACTACTTTTCTATCTTAGAGTTTTGTATTATTTTGACCAAGGGGCATTGATGTACTCAAACTTTATCTTATTAATATAACATATGTTTCTTTTTGTCTAAAACAAATATGAATCTTTGAAATCCTTGAAAACATTGCATATGCATATACCATTCATCATAACATAAACAGGTCTTTTGCAACAAGTCTCCTCATCTCTCTACTGTTTATTTTAGTAAGATGGATCTCGAGCAAACAGTGAAAGATCTCCAAGCTCAGAATACGCAGTTTTAACAGTTGCTCATAACCCTAGCCAAGGGGCAATAAGAGTTGAAGACTCTGCTGGCTGAAGAGAGGAAAAAGAAAACAAAGAAGGTGATCGGAGTCTTAAACATGGGAAGAAGATTTCTTGGGCAGACAAGAAGGACTTTGGACTTTTCAACCACATCCGGTGAAGGAGATGGGAAAGGCAAGGAAACAGTTGTCCCGTCATAATCGGAAGAGGAGAAAGAAGAGGAAGATTACTCTGAGGAAAAGTACCCTCTAGCTGATGACAAGTATAGACATCTCAAAGAGCGGTTGAGCGCGATGGAAATCCAAAAGGTGTCAGGCTTGGACTTTGAGGAATTGGGACTAGTGTCGGGGATTGTGATTCCTCCGAAATTCAAAGTGCCTACATTTTCCAAATATGACGGAGTGGCATGCCCTAAAATGCATCTCCGGTCATATGTGAGGAAAATTCAACCCCACACCGCTGATAAAGACTTATGGGTACATTTCTTCCAAGACAGTCTGTCTGGTACTCAACTTGACTGGTTCTACCAACTAGAAAGAGCCAACATTCACAACTGGGAAGATCTTGCCGCAGCTTTCTACAAGCAATATCAATACAATGCTGATTGGGCACCTACCCGTACTCAACTCCAGAGTATGGCCATGGCCTCCAATGAAGGTTTCAAAGACTATGTGCAAAAATGGAGAGATCTGGCTGGAAGAGTTCAACCCCCTCTGTCTGAGAGAGAATTGGTAGACATGTTCTTAGGCACCTTATTTGGTCCCTTCTTCAATCATTTAATCGAAAGTTCATCTTCAGACTTTACTGAACTAATATTGACCGAAGAGAGGATAGAAGCCGGCATAAAGAGTGGAAATATTCGGAAAGACGCATCCTCTTCTACAGTTGTAAGGAAGCCCTTTATAAAAAAGAAAGAGGTGGCTGCCGTATATCCGCAAAGAAACCAAGATAGGGCCGAACGCCGACCAATGGTGGGGGATGTTATGATCCCAAAGCATGCATCTGATCAGCAAAGAAATAATCAACCAAGGATAGAAAGGCCAGTCAGGCAGTTTACCAGAATCAACATGACCTCGTCTCAAGTATTACCTCATCTACTAAGATCCAACTTGGTGACCTTGAAAGAAGCTCTGAAAAACCCCAATACAGCATCCCCTCATTATCATCTCAATGCCCGTTGCACATATCACTCTGAAAGTCCTGGTCACGATACTAACAACTGTTGGACTCTAAAGAACAAAATATAATACCTCATTGAAGTAAAAGTAATTGAGTTCGACGCGCCCGAGAAACCAAATGTCATTTCTGCTCATATGCCCAGACATGGCTACAATACCAATGCCATTGAAGAAGGATTGTTTGTTACTTCAGTTAATGAACTTATGACCCCACTTCTGAATATTAAAATGAACTTGTTGAATGTCGGTGTGTTCCAGGGCTGTAATGAAGATTTATGTTTTTGTTTATCCTCACCAACTAGTTGTCCTTTGTTGAAAGTAGGCGTTCAGTGCCTGATAGATAACAAAGAGATTTTGTTCGAAAAAACTTCTATTCCACTTGTTTCTTTTGAAGATGTTTCAATCATTACCATTTCCACCAATTCTTCCAGGGTCTCCACCAAAAGACCCGTTAGAATTACATCAGTTCTGAAAGCAACTCCTTTAATAATCACAATGCATGGGCCAGTCCCCTTTGTGTCAGACAAAACCATACCATGGAATTATGGAGGGGATGTCTACTACCATGGTATCAAACAGGACTGGTCAGCTGTCGAAGATTCTAAATCCGAGAAAGAAGACTTTGACGTCAGTAATATTGCTGAAACTAGCAAAATTACCCGAAGTGGTGGGATCTTTTCTCCAGAAATTGCTCCCCCAAAAGCAGTTTCTGGACCCGTGACTATCCATGTGGCTTCTCCAAAGGTTACTCCTACACCCATAATCATCTCTGCAAGTACTACAATTGGCAAAGCCGTTACAACCCATGTAATCATTCTTACTGACACTCCTCCTGCCGAGTTAACCGAGGCTCGAGGAAAAGGTGTTATGGTTGAGCTTGTCCGGACGAAGGTTTAGTCATTGACTATCCCTGAGACCTCCAAGAAGGAAATGGAGGAGATATTAAAAATTATAAAGAGAAGCGACTACGATGTAGTTAAACAGCTGGGGCTAACTCCCTTTAAGATCTCCATGCTAGCATTACTACTATGTTCCGAGGCATATGCAAAAGCCTTGGTGAAATTCTTAAAAACCGCCCATGTACCTCAAGAGAATATGCTGATCAATTTCAAGACTGCGTTGCCAGCCTAACTGCGTACAATGGTTTAGGTTTTTCAGATGCTGATCTGATGTCGAGGGGAAGAAAGCATAATGAGGCATTGCATATCTCAGTGGAATGTGGGGGCACCACTCTGGCGTGTTTTTGTGGACACTGGCTCATCTTTGAATGGATTACCCAAAAAAGCTCTTGATAGACTTGACTGTGAGGGGTTGACTTTGAAGCCAAGCAACATAGTGATAAGGGATTTTGACGGTTCGAAGAGGATGGTACATGGGGAGGTAGACATTCCCATAAAGGTGGGAACCCAAAGCTTCAATTCAATTTTTTATGTGATGGACATCCGCCCTTCATACTCCTGCTTGCTAGGCCGACCATGGATCCACAATGCTGGCGCTGTTACTTCTACGTTGCACCAAATGTCCAAGTATCCAGTTCAAGGAAAGATTATCACCGTACATGGAGAGGAAGAATACATGATCAGCCATCTCAATTCCTTCAGATATGTGGAATTAGATGGTGAATTCATTGAAACTCCATTTCAACACTTTAAAGAGGTCCCTCAAGATATGGCAGTGACCAAGGATGTTCCCAAGATTATAAGGCCTCCACTCCAGATGTCGACGCTGAAAGATGCTAAAGAAGTAGTAGAAGAAGGAGGATGCACTATCTGGGGACAACTCCCAGATATCCTATATAAGTCTGACAAGTTTGGCCTAGGTTTCACTTCAAGTGCTCAAAAGGTTGTACGTCGTGCCCGTGCTGGAGGGCCACCCTTGAAGATCAGCAATTGTGAAGTCAACACAGTGGAAGATGGTGAAGATGATTGCAACCTGGAGGAATAGATCTTCCCGACTGTCAACGGAGGGCTCAACAATTGGGAGGCTAGAGACTTCGTCCCAATCACTTTCATCCCTCAGTAATTTGTCTTTACGTTTTGTTAGATCTGTAATATTCAAAACAATTCGCTCTCTTAAAACCTTGTGTCTTACCCGAGGCACAATGGTACATTTGTAAGGGTTATTATCTCATTTTTCATATGACATCAATGAATCATGGACGTTTTCACATACAAAATTTTGTGCTCATTGTTTTTTCTTTTACATTTTACTTTCTTTCAAAGATAGCTATACCCTTACACACACCCACACTTATAATGCAGGTATACATCCATTCGGGATCCCATGGGTAACGATACTGCTATGGCCTTTTGTAACTCTGAGAATCTAATCTACCAAGCCGATGACGAAGGTGAGGAAGATTGTTAAGTACCAGGGAACTTGCCAGATTGCTACAACAAGAAGAGAGAACCATTCAGCCTCACGAGGAACTCGTGGATACAATCAACCTAGGCACCGAAGAGGACAAAAAAGAGGTCAAGGTGGGTGCCAATCTGGAACCCAGCGTCAAGGAGCGTCTGATTCAGTTGTTAAAAGATTATGTTGAAGTTTTTTCCTGGTCATATGAAGACATGCCGGGACTTGATGAAGATATTGTGGTACATCGTCTGCCTACAAGAGAGGATTGTATTCCAGTAAATCAAAAGGTTCGTCGAATGAGGCCTGATATGTCAGAAATGATTAAAGCAGAAGTCATGAAGCAATTCAATGCTGGATTCTTGGTTGTCACCTCTTACCCCCAACGGGTTTCCAATGTTATTCCCGTTCCCAAAAAGGACGGCAAAATGTGAATGTGTGCGGACTACAGAGATTTGAATAGGGCAAGCCCTAAGGATGATTTTCCACTCCCCCACATTGATATCCTAGTTGAAAATATGGCACAACACAAAGTGTTTTCCTTCATGGACGAATTCTCAGGTTACAACCAAATCAAAATGGCGCTTGAGGACATGGAGAAAACAACATTTGTCACACAGTGGGGCACATTCTGTTACAAGGTGATGCCATTCGGACTGAAGAACGCTGGGGCAACCTATCAGCGGGCCATGGTAGCTCTATTTCACGTCATTATACATCACAAAATAGAAGTCTATGTGGATGATATGATAGCCAGATCTCAAACAGAAGAGGAGCATCTTAATCACTTACAAAAACTGTTTGAGAGACTGAAGAAGTACAAGCTAAGGTTGAATCCAAAAAAATGCACATTTGGGGTACGATCTGGTAAACTCCTAGGCTTTATCGTCAGTAACAAAGGTATCAAGGTTGATCCTGCCAAAGTTAAAGCGATACAAGAGATGCCTGCTCCTAGCACTAAAAAGGAAGTCACGGGATTCTTAGGACGTTTGAACTATATTGCCAAATTCATTTCTCACCTGACAGCTACTTGTGAAACAATCTTCAAACTATTGAAGAAAGAGCAAGTAGTCAAATGGAATGACGAGTGCCTAGTTGCTTTCGAAAAAATCAAAGAATACTTGCAAGAGCCTCCTGTATTGATGCCTCCAGTCGAGGGAAGACCATTGATCATGTATCTGACTGTTTTAGAAAACTCAATGGGTTGTGTATTGGGGCAGCATGACGAGTCTAGCCGAAAAGAGCACGCTATTTACAACCTGAGCAAAAAGTTTACCGAATGTGAAACCAGATATTCACTGCTAGAGAAAACTTGTTGTGCTCTGGCATGGGCTGCTCTCCGGCTAAGACAGTATATGCTAACTCATACTACCTTGTTGATATCTAAGATGGATCCGATAAAATACATCTTCGAGAAGCCTGCTCTTTTTGGGAGAATAGCGAGATGGCAGATGATCCTGACAGAATATGACATACAGTATACTACCCAGAAAGCTATAAAGGGAGGTATACTAGTTGATCACCTCGCTCACCAAGTTGTAGAAGACTACAAGTCCATGAAGTTCGAATTTCTGGATGAAGACATCATGACATTAGACAACTGTGAAGAATTCAGGCCATATGACGGACCTGAACAAGGATCCCGATGGACCTTGTTCTTTGATGGAGCCTCCAATGCACTCGGCAATGGTATTGGTGTTGTACTCATATCTCCAGAAGGGTGTCATACTCCCTTTACTTCCATACTTTGCTTCAATTGTACAAACAACATGGCGGAATACGAAGCGTGCATCTTCGGTCTCAAAGCTGACATAGACTCGGGGATCAAATCCTTGGATGTATTCGGAGACTCAGATTTGGTTATCAGCCAGATCAAAGGGGAATGGGACACCAAACACCCAAACCTTATCCCTTACAGAGAACATGTTTTGACATTGCTACCACATTTTGAGAATATTACCTTCGAGCATTTCCCGCGAGAAGAAAATCAGCTAGCAGACGCTCTAGCCACAATGTCATCTATGTTTAAACTTAATTGGGATAACGAGGCTCCCCAGATCACCATTGAACGAATGGATGAACCAGCACACTGTCACGAGATTAATACTGAAGAAGTAGTGAACCAACCTTGGTTTCACGAAGTCAATAGGTATCTCGAGGCTAAAGAATATCCAGAAGGAGCTTCAATCAATGATAAAAATTTCTTAAGGAGATTCTCTGCTAAGTTCTTCCTTAGTAACGACATCCTGTATAAACGCAATCACGACTCTGTGTTACTTTGGTGCATAGATAAGGTTGAAGCTGAAAGGATCATGGCTGAATTACACGAAGGAACTTTTGGTACTCATTCCAGTGGGCATACGATGGCAAGAAAATCCTACGGGAAGACTATTACTGGTCTACCATGGAAGCAGATTATTATCAACACTCTCGAACCTGCCATAAGTGTCAAATTTATGCTGACAAAGTACATGTACCTCCGGTTCCTCTGAATGTCTTGACAGCTCCTTGGCCCTTTGCTATGTGGGGGATTGATATGATTGGGGAAATCAAGCTGACAGCCTCCAATGGACACCGCTTCATCCTAGTGGCCATTGACTATTTTACAAAGCGGATTGAAGCAGCTTCCTTCGCCTCCGTTACCAAGAATGTTGTTGCCCGTTTCATCAAGCAAAATCTCATTTTCCGGTACGGTATCCCAGAAAGGATCATCACTGATAATGGTACAAATCTCAACAACACTATGATCACCGCATTGTGCGAGCAATTCAAGATTCAAAATCACAATTCTTCTCCCTATCAGCCGAAGATGAATGGTGTTGCCGAAGCTGCAAATAAGAACATTAAAAATATCATATAGAAAATGACAGTCACATACAAAGACTGGCATGAGATGTTACCATTCGCTCCCCACGGATATCGTACCACGGATCACACATCAATCGGGGTAACACCCTATTCTTTGGTTTACGGCATGGAGGTTGTCTTGCCTATCGAGGTTCAGATCCCCTCTCTGAGGATTATGAAGGATGCAGGGCTGAACGAAGACGACTGGATCCAGACTCGACTTGATCAACTGAACTTGATTGATGAGAAGATACTTACTGCTGTTTGCCATGGTCAAATGTATCAAAAACAGATGATCAAGGCTTTCAACAAGAAGGTCAGACGCCAAGTGTATCAAATTGGAGATCTGGTGATCAAGCGCATCATACTGCCACAAGGTGATCCTAGGGGAAAGTGGACTCCTACCTATGAAGGACCATTTGTAATCAAAAACATTTTCCCTAGTGGGATAATGATCTTGACCACCATGGATGGCGACGACCTGCCGCATCCTGTGAACGCAGACATGGTCAAAATATACTACGCATAAGAGACCCGCTAGGTTGACATACCTAGGAAAAACAAGGGCATCTCGGTAAACCAAAAGGGTTCAGGAAAAAATTTGGGTTAAAACAAAAAAATTTGTGCACCCGGCAAGTTAAAAACCCGAAAGGGCGACTTGGGCAAAAAAGGGTTTCTCGGTAGACTGAAAACCCGAAAGGGAGGTCCAGGAAAAAATTAGGGAATGTAAAGCGTATGACTATGACCCATTGGATCACCCCGCGGAAAAACTTTGGCTTCCACTGAAAAACTCAGAGGTTCTAATCAATTCAATCATCTTCGGGCGAGGCAACAAATAGACAAGATGCTCAGAAATACGAAGGCTATAGCAGAATGGGAACCCCACGTGATTTTTTTACACATAGCTATCTTTTCTTTGTATCAAAATTTTTCTTTTTTATGACAGTGTTCTCCTACTAGAATGTTTGTCCCCTTGTACAAAAACACTTACTCAAAGTCAATACAAAGATGTCCCTTTGAAATTGCAAAAACTATTTGTCTTTTCTTTACGCATGTGTTTTGTTTACGAAAACGTCCATTGATTCATTTTTGAACATATGCATTTGAACATAATTACTGATTACAAATAAACAAAATGAGAAGAGGCAATTACTGATAGGTTGAAAGGATATGGAAATATCTCTAGACTATTCCATAAGTAATCCTCTGCAGTACGTTGTTTAAATCCCCAGCAGAACAAAGCTTCAAATTATTGATCCCCGGTAGAAGTCGTCAAATTTCTCAGGATTCCCCAATAGGATTTTACAAGCAGCACATGGCATTTCACTTACAACAAAGTTTATTTCTCAAAGAGGAAATTCATCAACACTTCGACTTCGAGGCATGAAGACTTTCATATCCTCAGCAACATTCAGGGATTTATTTTCCTCAATCCAATAGCAATGTAGCAGATTAGCTCATATACGCATACATTGCATCCATATATCATAAACATTGATAAAGCAAATGCATCACATCATACATTTCATGCAACATGACTTTGCATTTTAGCTAACATTTTACCCTTTTCAGGATAAGATTAACAGCTACCATTAACAATATTCAAAACCTGATAGAGTTTATATATGCTCCAGACACGGATGTCATTCTGATGCTCATTCAGATTCAACTTTCAGATACAGTACATATACGCTCCAAACACAAATGCCATTCTGATGTTCATTCAAACAAGGTTCTTGATACAATTCAGATATGCTCCAGATACGGATGCCACCCTGATACTCATTCAGATTCAACCTTCAGATACAGTTCAAATACGCTCCAAACACGGATGTCATTCTGATGCTCATTCAGATTCAACTTTTAGATACAGTACAGATACGCTCCAAACACGGATTCCATTCTGATACTCATTCAAAGTCAACTTTCAGATACAGTTCAGACACGCTCTAAACACCGACGCAATTATGATACTCATTCTTTCATCTTACTAATTACAATTCAACAATCACTCTTGGATGGCATCTTTAAGCCCATATCCCACAGGTTTCTATCACCTCCCCAAATGGCATCTATAAGCCCATTCCTTCTATCATTGCACCGCCGAGTGAAAATTTCTGGGCACTCTAGTGTCCAATCATCTTCCACCTTCGAGTCACGAATGGAAAAACTTGTCAGTCTAACTTTTCAGGTTTAAGAAGATTGAACAGGGGCAGCTGTTGTACCCCAAAATTTTCCCTCTCACTTATCAAGAATTTCCTCACAAGATCTCTTTGACTCAAGACTGCATTAGGGTTTGACCAGCTCAAGACATTTCCTCTTGCACTGATGACCAAAATTAGAGTTTGAGTTTGCACAAGGATCTTTGGACTATCATTGTTTCATATGACTTTCAAGGATCATTATGGACCCTTCAAATTTCTCATGTCAAGTTTCAAGCCTTGAATCACACTTTTTATCAGTCAATTGGACAATTGACCTAAAAATCAGTTGTATTGGGGAAAAAGTCAACAATGGCCAATTTACAGTCAAACTTCATAATTTTTTGATCCACATCAACATCTTAGACTTATATTTATCATTTGATCAATTTTGGACCACAATTCCTCAAGAAGTTTGATCAAATCATCAAAAGGGCAAAATGGTCAAAAGTAGGATTTTGACTGAGAAAAGGCAATTTCTGATTTTTGACCTAGAAAATGATCAATTGGTTTGAAGTATGATTTCAAGAGTTCAATTGCATCATCTTTACCTAATAACATGATTCAAAACATTACAAATCCATTGGATTGATAGATGAATTTTTCAGTCAATTGATCAAAAGTCAATTGTACACTGAAAAGTCAAACTTTGACTTTTTGGTCAATATCAAGTGCCAAAGATAATAATTCATCAAAACATGTCAAAATGTGAAACTTGTTCATCAAGAAATCAAGGATTCAAGATTTTGTTTTAAAAAGTTGAAATTTCTTAACTTAGAAATTTTTCTAAGTATAGAAAATTTCTTATTTTTTCTCAACTTTGAGCCAAATTTTCACCATGATGAAAAATGATTCAAAGGAAACTTCCAACATGAAAGTTGAATATCTCCATGAAATCTAAAACTTTGCTTCACACAATTTCTCCTAAAAATGCTTGGATATCAAGATATGATTTTGTGAGTACATGCTCATGAACTAAAATAACTTAGTGAAATTTTGCCCTAGTTAGGCAGATTTTTGACCTAACATCATGCCAATTTTTCACATAGTTCCAAAGGTAATTTTCAAAAGCAATTCAAATATTAGTTGTAGAGTACATGGCAAGCTTTACAAAATGTCCAAGAACTCCTTGAGATCATTCTTGAGTGGGGAGAATCTAAGAGATGAAGTGGGTGATTTATCACTTTGATTTCAAGCCATTTCATGATGAACAAAAATTCAAATCCTCAAGCATGCTGAACAAATCCTACTTTGCAGGATCCTAACTTGACTTTTACTCCATAATTAAATTTTTTCACAGCTGTTGGAAGCTTTAAGCCAAGCATTGAATGCATTGTACAAGAATAATTCCATTTTTGGGAGAAAAGCAACATTGCCATTTTGGAAAAGCAAGCTTTACGCAAAGTCAGCTTGCATTGAGCCTTGCACTTGTTTTTTCTACACAAACACACTCCACTCAATCAGAACAAGCATGTTAAAAGGACTCAGCCCCCCTACAAGCTTGGTACTACACCTTGGAACCATGCTTGCTAGCTTTGCTTCACAAACAAGAAACCAAGCAAACATGTGAGTTTTTTGAAATCTGAGTTGTTACAAGACTTAAGACCTTTTGCTTATAAGTAAAGACATTATTTTCAAGTTGACACAAAAATGCTAAGGCTCCAAAACACTTCCAAACACTTTCCAACTGAAAATCTGCCATAGCTTGATAGTTTTGAACCTTACACAGCCATCTCCAAATCCACTCGTGCGTATTGAGTTTTAACCACCCAAACACTTAATATACCTCATATCTAAGTGATTCAGGCCCCTGTTTCAAAACTGTGTTAGAACAAAGTTTGAATCTACTACCCTATATTTAAGTTTTGATGATAACAAAGTGAAAAGATATAGTATTTATATGTTTCATGTATGAACTATCTGCTGCCTAAAATTATTATGTTCTGACTTGCAGATACTCTGATTGATATAAGCAAGATCACATCTATTCAGCATCAGAACTTGATTTCAGACACCAGCATCAGAAGTTGCCATATCAGAATGTCAAAATCAGATGATCAACTCACGTACATGCTGAAGCCTGATGAACAAGACCGCGCTCAACACTCTGATAAAGAAACACAACAGTTCATCAGCAGCGAAGCAGAGTCAGAATGAGCCAAGCCAGAAGTTGCATTAAGTAAGCAACGGTACTGTGCATTGAAAGCAAATTAATTCCAACAGCCTCATTCCAGACAAGATCTGCTCAATAAGGAAAGCTTGTTATTAGCATTGAATCAAGAATATTGCATCCAACGTTCATCATCTCAGTGCTATATAAACAAGGCTTTGAAGATTGAAATAGCTAATGCTCTCCAAATCTCTACACGCACAAAAGCTTATTATAATCTTCTTTCTCTTAGTTTTGCTAAACCACTCATTCTGATATTTTATCATTGTTTAGCAATCTAGTTTCTAAGCTTCAATTTGTGTAAACATCACAGTTGTGATACAGTTTTGTAGAAAACATCCACACACTTAGTTTTATCTCTTTGTAAGAAAGTGTTACCTTGACAAACCGGGGTGTGGTTTGGATCAAGAAGGCTTTAGCAGTTGTTAAAGCAGTCTGTAATATTCAGTTGAATATAGTGGATTAAGACCTTGTTGGAGAGAGGCGAAATCACCTTGACGGGTGGACTGGAGTAGTTTGAGATCAAACGAACCAGGATAAAAATATCTTGTTCATTGCATTAGATTTCAGTTTTACAATTCAACCCCCCCCCCCCTTCTTGTGTTTTTCACCACTTCAATTGGCATCAGAGCTCCTGGTTCTGAGCTAAAACACTTAACCGTGTCAGTACAAGATCCAGCGTCAGAAAAACACAATGGCAGGAAACAATTCTCACATCAGCAATGACAACAATGAGGACAGAGACAGATTCAGTGGCAAACCTCCAGTATTTGATGGAGACAACTTTGATTACTGGAAAGACAGAATTGAAAGCTTCTTTCTGGCACATGATGCTGATCTGTGGGATATGGTGACAGATGGATACACGCACCCTGTGAATGCAAGTGGTCAGAAGATTGATAGAAAAACAATGTTTGATCAACAAAAGCGTGACTTCAAGAATCACCACAAGGCCAGAACCATCCTTCTCAGCGCCATCTCCTATACTGAGTATGAAAAGATCTCCAACAGAGACACAGCAAAGAATATTTTTGACTCTCTCAGAATGACGCATGAGGGCAACGTTCAGGTCAAAGAAACAAAAGCTCTGGCGCTCATTCAGAAGTATGAGGCGTTCAAAATGGAAGAATCTGAATCCATTGAAACCATGTTCTCTAGATTCCAGATTCTGGTAGCTGGTCTCAAAGTTCTGGACAAAGGATACTCTACTGCTGACCATGTCAAGAAAATCATCAGAAGTTTACCCAAGCAGTGGAGGCCTATGGTTACAGCTCTGAAGCTAGCTAAAGATCTCAACAAAATCACTCTGGAGGAACTTATCAGCTCCCTCAGAAGTCATGAGATAGAGCTAGAAGCTGATGAGCCTCAGAAGAAAGGTAAGCCTTTAGCATTAAAATCTAACAGAAAATTTGAGTCTAAAGTTTTGCAGGCAGTTGAAGAAACATCTGATGGATCCTCATCAGAAGAAGACGAACTCTCCCTTCTCTCCAGAAGAGTAAATCAACTGTGGAAGCAAAGACAAAGGAAGTTCAGGAATCCCAGAAGATCTGATCAGAACGAGTCTTCTTCCAGATACAGAAGGACAGATTCTTCCTCTGGATACAGAAGATCTGAAGGCTCCTCCAGTAGCAAAAAGCCAAACACCAAAGACATCATCTGCTATGAGTGCAATGAGCAAGGACACTATAAAAGTGACTGCCCAAAGCTTCAGAGGGAAAAGCCCAAAAAGAAGTTTGGAAGAGAGAAGAAGAAAAGTCTCATGGCTACATGGGATGACTCTGACTCGTCTGAAGCTGACTCAGAATCAGATGATGAAAGGGCAAATATAGCTCTCATGGCTAACATTTCAGAAGATAGTGAAGCTTCTGAATCAGACTCAGAATCAGACACTAAAGAGGTATTTCCTAACTTTGCTGTTAACTTTATAAAGGCTGAACTTGCTGAAAGCCTTAATGAGATTCTGGAACGTTATCAGCAAATTAGAGCTAAATTCAGAGACCTGAAAAGGAATCTTGAATCTGACTCTAATAAGACTGAGAGTCTCAAATTGGAAAATTCTGAGCTGAGAAATAAGATTTCAAAATTAGAAAACACTTTACAAAACTCTCAAAAGGAACCAATTTCTAAAACTCCTAGCAACGCTGATGAGATCATCAAGGAGTATGATCACAGTTTCCAGAAGTTCCTAGCTAAAAGCATAGATAGAAGCAGAATGGCTTCAATGATCTATGGAGTTAGCAGAAATGGCAGGAAAGGAATAGGATACCAAGGTAAGGTTCCTACACCAAAGAATGTCATGGACTTAACCATTAAACACACTCCTCTGAATTCACATTTTGTATATGGTCACACACATGATATCAAATACACTAGCAGTAAGCACTCTGTGAAACCAAAATTCAACCAGAGTTTTGGTAAAACTAACAAATCAGGACCCAAGAAAATCTGGGTACCTAAGGATAAAATAATACATGTTGCAGATATCTTTAGCAGCAAGTCAGAAACACCAGTCATGGTACCTGGACTCTGGCTGCTCACGACACATGACGGGAAGAAGGCATATGTTCCAAAGCCTGGAACTTAAGCCTGGAGGCCACGTTGGCTTTGGAGGCAATCAGAGGGGAAAGATAATTGGCTCTGGAACTGTAGGTAATGGAAATCTTCCCTCTATTAATAATGTTCTGCTAGTAGATGGATTGATGCATAATCTGTTATCCATAAGTCAATTAAGTGATAACGGTTATGATATAATCTTTAATCAAAAATCATGTAAAGCTGTTAGTCAGAAAGATGGGACTATCCTGTTTAATGGTAAGAGGAAAAACAACATTTACAAAATCAAACTTTCTGAACTAAAGAGTCAGAATGTAAAATGTCTTCTGTCTGTTAACAACGAGCAGTGGATCTGGCACAGAAGATTGGGACATGTTAGTATGAGAAGAATATCTCAGATTAACAAACTCAATCTGGTCAGAGGACTTCCTAATTTGAAGTTCAATTTAGATGCTCTGTGTGAAGCATGTCAGAAAGGCAAATTTGCAAAACCTTCTTTTAAATCCAAAAATTTTGTTTCTACCTCTAAGCCATTAGAACTTCTGCACATTGACTTATTTGGACCAGTTAAAACTGCTTCAGTCAGTGGTAAGAAGTATGGGTTAGTAATCGTAGATGACTATAGCAGATGGACATGGGTAAAGTTCTTAAGACACAAGGACGAGTCACACTTTGTGTTTGTTACCTTCTGTAACCAAGTTCATAATGAAAAGGATCTTAGAATCGTTAAAGTCAGAAGTGATCATGGTGGAGAATTTGAAAACAAAGATTTTGAGTCATTCTTTAATGACAGAGGCATTCTGCATGATTTCTCTTGTCCTAGAACTCCCCAACAAAATGGAGTTGTAGAACGAAAGAACAGAACATTGCAAGAAATGGCCAGAACCATGATCAATGAGACAAACGTTGCTAAGACCTTCTGGGCAGAGGCAATAAACACAGCGTGCTACATTCAGAATAGAATCTCAATAAGACCTATTCTGGAAAAGACTCCATATGAATTGTGGAAGAACAGAAAGCCCAACATTTCATATTTTCATCCATTTGGATGTACTTGCTTTATATTAAATACAAAGAATTATTTGAACAAGTTTGACTCTAAAGCACAGAAGTGTATTATGTTAGGATACTCTGAACGCTCAAGAGGGTACAGAGTATACAATACAGAAACACAGATTGTGGAAGAATCAATCAGTGTTGGTTTTGATGATAAGCTTGACTCTGAAAAGTCAAAGTAGAATGAAGTTTTTGCAGGTATAGAAATTGAATTTGCAGGTTCTGAAGACAAGTCATCAGAAGCTCTCAACACAGACATTCCTTCAACGTCTGAAAGGAGCACTGCTAGCAATCCTACAACAGCTGCTGATCAACCTCAGAAGAGATTACCCAGAAGCAGCTTGGATCACCCAGAAGAGACTATCCTAGGAAGAAAGGAAGATCCTATCAGAACAAGAGCAAGCTTCAGAAACTCTGAAGAAACACTTGTGGGACTTGTGTCTCTGATTGAACCTTCTTCTATTGATGAAGCACTTCTGGATAATGACTGGATTCTGGCAATGCAAGAAGAGCTGAATCAATTCACCAGAAACGACGTATGGGATCTCGTTCCCAGACCAAAAGGATTCAACGTCATTGGAACAAGATGGGTGTTCAGAAACAAGCTAAATGAACAAGGTGAAGTCATCAGAAACAAGGCACGACTGGTTGCACAAGGTTATAGTCAGCAAGAGGGGATAGACTATACAGAAACCTTTGCCCCAGTCGCCAGGTTAGAATCTATCAGACTTTTAATTTCATTTGCTGTTAATAGAGGCATCACTCTGTATCAGATGGATGTCAAAAGTGCATTCTTAAATGGTTATATAGAAGAAGAAGTTTATGTACACCAACCCCCAGGTTTTGAAAATACAAAACATCCAGAACATGTTTTCAAACTAAAGAAGTCACTGTATGGTCTGAAACAACCTCCCAGAGCTTGGTATGAAAGGCTAAGTAACTTTCTGCTGGAAAATGAATTCACCAGAGGGAGGGTAGACACTACTCTCTTCTGTAAATCAGTTAAGAGTGACATCTTAGTTTGTCAAATTTATGTTGATGATATTATTTTTGGTTCTACTAATCCTTCTCTTGGAAGAAAATTTGCTAAGTGTATGCAGGCAGAATTTGAGATGAGCCTCATGGGGGAACTGAAATTCTTTCTAGGAATTCAGATCAATCAAACTCCAGAAGGAACTTACATTCATCAGAGCAAATACATCAGAGATCTTCTGAAGAAATTTGATCTCTCAGAATGTAAGCCATCAAAGATTCCAATGCATCCCACGTGCATTTTGGAAAGAGAAGAGGTAAGCAAAAATGTAGAACAGAAAGTCTACAGAGGTATGATTGGTTCTCTCCTCTATCTGACTGCTTCAAGACCTGACATATTATTCAGTGTTTGTATCTGTGCTAGATTCCAATCAGATCCTAGAGAATCTCACTTAACAGCTGTTAAGCGAATTTTCAAGTATCTGAAAGGTACTACTAATCTGGGTTTGTTTTATAGAAAATCTAGTGATTACAGCTTAGTAGACTACTGTGATGCTGATTTTGCTGGAGACAGAGTGGAACGTAAAAGTACTTCTGGAAGCTGCCAGTTTCTGGGAGAAAATCTGATCTCTTGGTCCAGCAAAAGGCAATCAACAATTGCTCTGTCAACAGCAGAAGCTGAGTACATAGCAGCAGCAGGATGTAGCACACAAATGCTCTGGATGAAAAGTCAGCTTGAAGACTTCCAGATTTTTGAGAGTAACATTCCTATACTTTGTGATAATACTTCTGCTATTTGCTTAAGTAAGAATCCCATTTTACATTCTAGAGCTAAGCATATAAAAATAAAACATCACTTCATTAGGGACTATATTCAGAAAGGTATTTTGAACTTAAAATTTATAGATACAGACCATCAATGGGCTGATATCTTTACTAAACCCCTTTCAGAAGATAGGTTTAATTTCATTCTGAAACATCTCAGCATGAAAGTGTGTCCAAAGTGAAAATGTTTTAATTCCATATATTTTCCTTCAGAATGTAATTGTTTTACTGTGAACTTCTGATCAATCTCCTTTCAGAAAGATAGAACATGCAGATTGTATCAGGTGCAAGTCTAAAGATCTGAGAGTCTAAGCTCAAAGACAAACGTGCTGATCACTACATCAAACAAGTGTCATCCAATCATCAACATATCTCTGAAGCAGAACGCGTGCACGCTTCTGAGAAGGAAAAGCGCTGATTGGGTGCATTGAGACACATGTCTGGTAACCGTTTTTAAGTATCTTTCTCAAATCCCCCAAAATCAGCAAGCATTTAATGAAAAGTAATCATGCTTTTAAAATGCAATCATGATTTTTCTCTCTCTTAAAAAACGTTTATCTTTTCAAAACAGTTTTGAAAACTCTATTTAAGCACATTAATCTCTCATTCTCATTCTTTACACTTTCTCACTAATACTCAAGCATTTTCTGCATATTTCTGTGTTCATCTCTTGCAACCTATTTTTCCTCAGTTTATTCTCAAAACCCTTTTAGTGTGAACATGGCAACCTCCAGCAACGCTTCTGCAGGTCCTCAGAAGAAAGCATCATCTGAGCAATATCAAGTGCCATTCAGAACTCTCCTCACTCCTGTGAAGAATCTTGAAGTGCTTTCTGAATTAATCATTGATTTTGAAAGCTTGAAGGAGAACGGTTTTGACCTAACTGAAGAAGTTAGGGCTCAGAAGTGGGAAAGGTACTTTGATAGGTTGGTTGGACCAACATTCCCAATGCTAGTCAAGGAATTCTGGATTCACGCCAAGGCTTCAACACATCTAGTCACCTCCTTTGTTTTGGGGAAGAAGATTGTGATCACTGAGGATCACATTGCAAGGCTAATCGGTCACAGTGGCGGTGGCGTCCGTTGTGTGGACATGGCTGAAAGATGTGTTGATGTAGGTGTGATAGCTGCAAGGATTTTCACTCTTGGGGTGCCCAGCAGCAAGATTAAAGATCTGAAGGATCATTACAGAGTGTGGGCTAAGATAATTCTGGGGTGCTTCAACCACAGGAAACCAACCAGTTCTCCTGATTACATAAATGTGGATTAGCAGTTTCTGATCTACTTTATTGATCAGAAGGTAAAGATCAATCTGGCTCTCTTCCTGTTCAACCACCTCAGAACAAGTGTGAAGGAAACTAGGGAAGAAGAAAGAACCAAGAGGGATTGGATACCTTTTGGAAGGTTGATATCAGATATTCTGACAGAGAATAGGCTGATTGAGCATCTGATAGAAGCTCAAGAGCTAAGCACTATTGAACCAACAATTGGGAAACCTATGAACGCAAAGAACTTGAAAAAGATGAAGCTGATAGAGAATATTCAGAAGGAACCCAGAGCTACTCCTATTGCTGATATCTCCAGCAGAAGAGTGCCTCTGAGTGACTTTCCGTTATTTTCTGAAATTGAATCCAAACTAGAGGTGATTCTCAGGTACTTGGATGCGTGCAAGGCAGATGGTACATATCCAAATCTGAATATCAAAGATCTGCATCAACCTCAACCAGAAGTGACTCTGAAGAAGACGAAGAAGAGGAAGGCACCATCAGAAGGATCATCCCAGCAGACACCCAGGAAAAGAGGTAATTCATCTGCTGCTCCTGTTTTAAAATCTTCTACTATTCCAGCATCTATTCCTCCTCAAACCTCTCATAGAATCTCAATCCCCATACCTACCATAGATGAAACTGTACAAGAAGAGGACCCTTCTGAGGCATTAAAACTCAGAAGACCCAGAACCAAACATCCCAAACAACCAACAATCTCAACAACATCAGCAATTGACCAAGTGCTGTCTGACATTGATCAATACACCTCTGATCAACCAATCTCTGAACCACAAACTGTTCCTCCTCCACAACCAGAACAACAGCAATCTGCTGAAGAACCAGAACAACAACAACCACTCTCATCAATTCCAGAAGAACCCATTATCCCTGAACAATCAGAAATTCCGTCTCCCTCTCCCCAACCAGAAATTAATCCACCATCACCTAAAACAGAGTTTCATCACTCTGAAACTCCTTCTCCTCAACCATCTGAACCTCATTCACCTCAACCATCACCTCTGGCAATCCAGCTGCCATGTGGAACAACTGTTATCATGCCCCAGTTACCATCCTCACCAGAATCTACACCACCAAATACTCCCAAAACACCACCCAGTCCAATCATAATCTCTGATACTGATACTCCATCTCCAAAACAAACAGCTGCTCAGAAAACCTCCGAAAACCCCAGCAGGACTTTCATAGACTTAACCAGTCTTGACCGTCTTGCTGATCTGAAACACAAAATTGCCATCCCAAAACCAAAGCAACCAGATGTTGGCTCTGGTATTATGAATTTTGAAACAGGTGTGCTGCAATGGATTGCTTCCTTGAAGCAAGTCTGTCCTGGAATGATTGACCCAGCTGCTTCTGATCAGTTCTGGTCACAATTCAGACTTTGGGTACGTGCTGAAGCCCTCAAGTTGCAGGATATCAACTATGAGCAGGCACAACAAAATTTCAGCAAGCTTCTGAATGAAGTTGGAAGTCAGCTTCTGAAAGAGGACGTGCTCCCTCTGGACAGTGAACCTTGGTCTGAGAAACAGCAAGCTGCAAAGGTGCAATCAGAAGAAGACAAGACCATTCAAGCTGAAGAAAGTCAAGCAGAGGATGTTGCTGAAAGTTCTCAGAAGCCTCCTGCTTCTGATGCTTCTCAAGCTGCCTTGGACAGGCAGACTCTGGAAGAACTAAGGCTGAATGACATGCGTCTGCAGCAGCGGATGGATGAAAGCGATCAGAAGATGAAAGAGAGAATGGATGTGCAGGATAGCAAGATTGACACTGTTGTCAGCATGGTGCACAAGCAGAATGAGACTGCTGAAAAGATCCAAGCCATGCTGGAGAACCTGTTCACACGCTTGCCTCCTCAACCTTAGTCTCTTTTTTCATTCATGACCTTTTCATGTTTTCCTTGATTTTCTGATGTACCGTTTGAATATGTTTTGTACTATTTTCTTGTTTTGATTCTGAACTATCTTAATATGATTAGTTTTTCTGATCTTAATTGTTTTAGCACATCACCTACACTTTTTGATTGCTGACAAAAAGGGGGAGAACAAGAATGATATTTTAATCAATAACGGCTAACTAGACAGAAATTCTCAAATATTCTAACTCTATTACTTGAAAATGTTTTTTCTGTTTTGCTTAAAGTCTACAGGTACAAGGAAGCTCTTGGACACTCTGAAGACTAGAAGCTCTGAAGCTCTGATCACTATGAAGTTCTGATCCGGTCTGATATTCTGATCCAAAGCAAAGCTCTGACAAGAAAAACTCTGAAGCTCTGCTCTGACATAAAGCTTCTGATAAGTCAAAGACTCTGATACTCTGATGTTCAAAGAAAAGCAAAAAGATCTGATCCTGAAGAACACGTGTAATCAAAGGGAAGTAATAAACTCAGGGGGAGTATCTCTCAACTCTGAAATTTCTTTACTCCTTATCCTTTTTCTTCTTACTCTGATACATATTCCAGATACCTTTTCACGTTAATTTCATTTAAAATATCTAGTTTTTGTCATCATCAAAAAGGGGGAGATTGTTAGAACAAAGTTTGAATCTACTACCCTATATTTTTGTTTTGATGATAACAAAGTGAAAAGATATAGTATTTATATGTTTCATGTATGAACTATCTGCTGCCTAAAATTATTATGTTCTGACTTGCAGATACTCTGATTGATATAAGCAAGATCACATATATTCAGCATCAGAACTTGATTTCAGACACCAGCATCAGAAGTTGCCATATCAGAATGTCAAAATCAGATGATCAACTCACGTACATGCTGAAGCCTGATGAACAAGACTGCGCTCAACACTCTGATAAAGAAACACAACAGTTCATCAGCAGCGAAGCAGAGTCAGAATGAGCCAAGCCAGAAGTTGCATTAAGTAAGCAACGGTACTGTGCATTGAAAGCAAATTAATTCCAACGGCCTCATTCCAGACAAGATATGCTCAATAAGGAAAGCTTGTTATTAGCATTGAATCAAGAATATTGCATCCAACGTTCATCATCTCAGTGCTATATAAACAAGGCTTTGAAGATTGAAATTGCTAATGCTCTCCAAATCTCTACACGCACAAAAGCTTATTATAATCTTCTTTCTCTTAGTTTTGCTAAACCACTCATTCTGATATTTTATCATTGTTTAGCAATCTAGTTTCTAAGCTTCAATTTGTGTAAACATCACAGTTGTGATACAGTTTTGTAGAAAACATCCACACATTTAGTTTTATCTCTTTGTAAGAAAGTGTTACCTTGACAAATCGGGGTGTGGTTTGGATCAAGAAGGCTTTAGCAGTTGTTAAAGCAGTCTGTAATATTCAGTTGAATATAGTGGATTAAGACCTCGTTGGAGAGAGGCGAAATCACCTTGACGGGTGGACTGGAGTAGTTTGAGATCAAACGAACCAGGATAAAAATATCTTGTTCATCGCATTAGATTTCAGTTTTACAATTCAACCCCCACTTCTTGTGTTTTTCACCACTTCAAACTGTAGATCCTCCTCCACCATCCACCATTTTCAAATATCAAGCTTGCAGGTTGACTTTAGTAGAGAGTTTCATAGACTTTCAGGACAAAGTAAGGATTGGAATACACTCAGGGAGGTCCAGGAAAGCTAAGCAGATCCTCAGGCCTTCTCAAAACTTGCTCAAACTCCATTCACGATCTCAGCTGCAAGAGGTAAAAACTAAAACTTCTATCTCTTCATACAAGCATCATTTGGTCCTGATTTGTGAAAGCAAAGTGTAGATATTCTTGCTCTAAAGATAACCATGTTCATAGTTTTCATTTATATTAACGGTATATAGAGATTTTTGGATTTGAAGTTTCTGTAAAAATTAGGTTTCAAATTAGGGCCAGTAAAATTAGATCTTATCTTTGACTTTTAGTTTACATAAATTATATTGTTGAACTCGTGGGAAGAAACACTATAACTTTCATGTTTGAACTTTCCATTTTTATGGAAAAATGAAGAAGATACAGGTGATCCAGCCATGGCTCAAGGTTGAAGATGAAGTTGCCTTCAGGGGGAATTTTCTAATATATATTTATGTTTGTGTTTATATAAACGGATTTACAGCCACCCCAGTGGTAAGGCAGCGCGCGTAAATGCTAGAGGTTATGGGTTTGAGCCTTAGTGCGCTGCCTTTTGCATTTTCTCACATTTTTGCCATTTTTTTGTCACTTTGCAGCGCTGGGCTTTTTGCTTCATGGGCCTATTTTTTTTTGCTAATATTCTGCATCCTGTTTACTTGTGGCACCCCTGACCCAATATCATTTTATTTATTTATTTTTATTATATTTTCTTAAATATATTTTTCTTAATATTAAAAATCCTAAAAAATATAAAAATAATATATTTGTATTTTGGCTCATTTTATTTTATTTTTTCTCATGTAAAATATTTTTATTTAGTTATATATTATCTATTTTCATTAAATAACTTTGTAAATTAAATTAGAACTAGCTTAATATTTATTTTTTATTTATATCCATTAAATATTTATTTTTATATAAAAAAAGGACCAAAAATACCTCATAATGCCATATATTATTTTTAAGACAACAAAATACAAAAAAAATACTTTTTCATAAAGAAACTTATTTTCTTTTAATCAAATAGAAAATCTTTTCTAATTCCTTAAGTTAATATTTATTTACTTATTTTCTAATTAGGTTTTAGGTTAAAGCTTTTCCATATAAAAAAAAACAAACAAAAATCTTCTTTGCATTTACACATCTTTGCATATTTAATTCATCTTGTATATTATTTATTCCAATATTTGTACATATTCAATTTGGTTGTAATAGACTAATTAGGTTTATATTATTGCAACCCCCATTCATAAATTGTATACCCCCTCCCACAAGTATTGTAATAGCGTAGTAACTTTAAATATCGCAATTTATCGCTTTTATATAACATGCTAGTAATTAGGGTTTGTATGGCAAGATAAAACCAATCAAATAGAAAACCATAATTCAAGACAAAATCAAGCATGAAAATGACACAGTTACACACAAACACCCCTAGGGTTATCCCACTTGGTTTACTTATACAAAATAACCATATTACGCATGTAAGGTGTCTTAGCAAAAACAAGCAAATACAAGATCATAGTCCCTCAATGACGCTATCTAAAGTTGCCTTACAAATGATCTTAATCCCTCAAAAAAAAGAATGTTAAGAAACCTTGCAATATTTCTAATCATGGTTATACGATGACCCACGCTCGTCCCGTTCACATCCAAAGATAGGGTTGCTTACCAAATCAATGGTAAGACAACAATGTCAAAGGAAAAGAAAATGAACAAGAAAGACATTTGAGTAGGTAGATTTCTTTTAGTTACTTGCTCCATTTCAAAACAAATATCCTTGTTATTTTCAAAATAAACACCTACACATTTCCAAACATCTTACAAACATTGAAAACATTTTCAAAAAGATCAACATCTTTATACATTCTTACTAATGAGAATCATTACAAAGATTACCTAAACAATAGCCTCTTTTACAAAATACTTTCAAAACCACACAAAGCACGATTTCAAACAAAAGCAAGTGATCTAGAAAGTAACTAAGAGCCCATGGAAAACCATGGATGAAAAGGGTGCTAATACCTTCCCTTTTCATAATCTACCCCCCGAACTCAAGAAACAATCTCAAAGGTCTTTCCTGTGCTTTTTCACCTTTCCTTTTGGATAAAATAAAAGTCGGTGGCGACTCTTGCTAAACCGCAACATTTGTGAATACAAACGCAAACCCTCAAGTTAGTTCTCCCATCGTATCACAAAACCCTTTACCGTTGAAGACGAAAAGAAGAGGCGATTAGAGTTTTCAGATCGGAAACCCTAATCGCTAGCCCTTGAACCACCACTGTTCGCCTTGTGCCATCGCCTTCAATAGCATCAACCACCTTCACTGTCACCATCTCCAACCTATCATTACCTGTAAACAAGAAGAGGCGAACGGATCAGTACCCAAATCGGAAGAAGCTGGATCAGAATACAGAATCGCGAACGGGGTAAAACAACTTAGCTTATTTTGTTCGTTTGATTTCATATGTGGGTTGTGTTAGGGTTAATTAGCGGTGGAGATAGGGTTGGTGTTTCAGCAATCGCCGGAGGTCAGAACGAGCTAGGGTTTTGGAATTTGGGGAAGAACATAAAGAAGGTTTTGACGATGGCATGAGAGAAAGGGATAAGTTTTGTAAAATGAAATTGAAAATTAATAAAAAACAAAAATCTCTTATGAGTTCATATTCCATGGCGCACGCCCACCATATCATTCGTGTTCTTTCGTTGTTGGCCATCATATTTTGATCAGGCGGCCATAAAGCCAAGCCACATGATAGGATCCATACATCCGCACACACACAACCGCCTGGACCCCCTTCAATTCTCCTGTGGGCCAAGCCCATTGATATCCACACTCCCTTTCAGATATTTGCTAATTTCACAAATCAAGACGCACCCCCCCTATCCAGAAACATTTGGGCCAGCCTGGGCCTAACTTCAAGTACCCCCCTTTTTTACTGGTTGGTCAATAAAATGCACCCCTTAGATTTACTTTTTTTTTGTTATTATTTCTTTTTATATTATTTTTCATGTTATATTTTATATTATGTATTTATTTATTTTTTCATTTATAATTATTATTATTATTATTATTATTATTATTATTATTATTAATCTTTATTATTATTATGTTTTAAATATTATTAATATATTTACTATTAAGTATTATTATATGATCAAATAAATCATTTTTATTCAAAAAATTCATATATTATTTTCTATATTATTTGCATCGAATCTTTTTTCCAATCATGCAGTAATCGAGATCTTCGCAAATAATACAATTAAACAATACAAACCAAACATCAAATCCTATTTTCGCAATAAAACTAAGCTAATCAACTGCCTTTTTGCAAATGGGTTTCAAGCTAGTTTTGGCTTACTGCGTTCTCAGTCAAAATCTCCACAATCACTACTCCCGACCGAGTGCGAAGTGATTCAAAATGTGCTTGCAAACCCCTAAAAGACACCAACCCATACAAAATACGAATCAAGACTATGATTCCTCAAAAGAGGATACATAGGCATACAATTGAAAATTGTCGCGAGTTTCCCCTATAAAAAATTTAAACCCTTTCCCCTATAAAAATATTTAAACCCTTTCCCCTAATTAAAATTTAAAACCCTATTTTACCCGAACCTAAACCTAAAATGTAGTCTCCTTGTGAGCAAGGTAGGTGAAAGGTTCCTAACACCTTCCTTTCGTCTAATGAAGTACGAAACCTAAAATCTCTGTCTGCGAATTAGGGTTTCCTATTAGATGCCCTTCCCTAGGATAAAAATTGATAGTGGCGACTCTTGATTTAAAAACCAGTTGCTACAACTGGCGACTCTGCTGGGGACTCTCCTTAACCCTAGGTTTAGGTTCTTTTTGGGTTTTTATTTTTATTTGCTTTATTTATTTATTGCATTTATCTATTTTATCGCATTTATTTATTTATCGTCAAATTCTCTTATTATCATATATTTGCTATGTGGCAGGTTTTTATCTCGAAAATATTTCCAATAAACCTAAAAAGAAGGTTCATTTATTAGCTTTGGGGGTATATCATCCCTGCAAGTTTATGTGACGACTTCTCCTAGAGTCGGTGAACTTCCGAAAAATGAATACTTATCAAGAGATATCCTCTTGACGAGTAGGACTTTGGAAGGTCACCTATGACTCTTTGTAACGACCTTAACCCAAAATCTCATGACAAGACCTTTCACGACTTTGAGACGAAAGTTTCAGTCTGTAAAGAGGCTCCACCTAAGGGAGGCCCTCGTGCCTTTTCCCTCCGGTGTTATTCATGATACCCTAAGGGAAACCACCCCCTGGGAGGGTAGATTTACCGTAGTTCAAAATTAAGGAGCCTACCTCATAGGGGTACCCATCACAAAAACCTGTCACAAAATCTTGTTACTCAATCCGACACTTATACATTCATGCATTCATGTATATCTCATGTTCATCATTTGTTTCTTTTATCTGTCTTATTCAGTGTACAAAATAAAAGATAACAAAATCAAGATTTTGGTGACTGTCTTAAAAATGGATACCAAAGGGAAACAACTTGTCTGCGTCAATGCCTGCAAGCCTGACCTTTCTGAAATCAAAACTATAAAGGGTAAACTGTCCGAGAGAGCTCTGAAGATGTACGCTCGCCGCTATAGGGATAACCTTGACTTGACTAAAGTAGAGGTCCAGATGGATGCAATCTCTGCCCTAATTCAGTTTTATGACCCTCCGTTGAGATGTTTCACCTTCCAAGATTTCCAGCTAGCACCAGCTCTAGAGGAATTTAACAGAATCCTGAATTTTTCCAAAGAAAAGGCCTATGTAGGTATGGACAAACTATTGAAGTCAATGCTTTGGCAAAAGTCCTAGGGATCCCCTACCCTAAATTGGTGCAGAATTATCAAAGAGAAAGTCCAATACAAGGAATCAAACATATATACTTGGAAGCTAAGGCACTAGAATTTGCTAATTATAAGGAGTGGGAATCTTGTGTTGATTGTTTAGGGCTGTTGGTATTTGGTGTAATTTTATTTCTTCAGACTGTGGACTATATTGACCCCGTGGCCATTAGCATATTTTGGGATGCGAAAGTCTTTAATGCGGATCCTACTCCCGCTTTGCTTGCTGACATTTATTACACTTTGCATATGATGTATGAAAAGAGAAGAGGCACGCTAAATTGTTGCATCCCGCTTCTAATACTTGGTTCATGACTTATCTTTACAAGGAAGACTATATGATCCCAGAATTGACCAGATGTGAGTGGCCATAAAAATTAAGGTCTCTCACTGCAAACTCCATATTATGGTATGCAAGGAAGTTGGATATTGGTGACATCACTATTATCTGTAGGGACATTCCTAATGTCCCTTTGATTGGATTGCGAGGCTGTATTAAATACAACCCTACTTTGGCCCTACGACAGCTAGGGTATCCTTTAGAAGACAAACCTTCGGACGAACAACTCCGACCATTTATCATCCATAATATGGGTATAGAAGACTAAGGGTTGCTCAACAAGGTCATTCGAGCCTGGAACAAGGTTAACAAAAGGAAGGCCAAAAGAAAGAATGCCATAGCAAGAGAACCCTACACCAAATGGGTCCAAGATAGGGTACAAATTATCAAGCTTCCATTAGAGAAATATCTAGAGTATAAGTCAGAAGTCCTAGAGATAACACCTATATCTTTGGAAGAAGTCGACAATTTGAAAAGTTCCTTAAAGCAAGCTCAAAAAGAGAAAGAAGCACTAGAAGTCAACCTCCTCAATCTGATCAGAGAAAAGAATCAGATGCAGCTTATACTTGAGTCAAAGGACGAGATAATTGATAAAATTCAAAAGGAATTAGAGAAAGAAAGTCTCAAACTAAAGCGTACAACTGAAGGGTTGTTAAGTGGAATGTTCAACCTAGATTCTCACAACCAAAGGTTAGAAGAGGCCGCTGCTGAAATCTGGAGGTTAACTAGATGGTATGAAAAGGCAACACATGACAAGAAGGGGCTACAGGAAAGTTTGAGAGCCCAAATCCAAAGTTTGGCACAATATTCCTTAGATCAAGAAGAGCAAGTAAAGTACCTCGCCACCGAACTCCAAGACAGCCATGAATCAGAGGTCAAAGCACGCCTTGAAAGGATAGAAGCAGAGGATCTCTTGACTCAGAGAACTCGAGAATATGAGCATGAATGTTTAGAGCTATAGGGTCTTCAAAAGGATTTTCTCATCCAACGAAGGCTTTACACATAAATGAGGGGTGAAAAGATGTATTGGGAAGAGCAGTATACCAAGATCGCCCAAGCTGGAAGGGATAACCACAAGATAATCCCACATCTTTATCAGGAATACAGGTAGTACAAAGACAAACATGAAAAGCTCGTCTTCTTAGCCAACAATCTCATCGAGGACATCCCTAGAAGTTTAAAGGATGCAGAGAATGTAATGGTTCCTTTTCCGAAGGACGTTGAAGACTTTCTACAACTTTTCCGAGCAATGGTTGATGGCTTCAGAGCACACATCCTCAGGCGCACTTAGGAAATTTAATTCCTTTTTAATTATGTTTACATAAACAAGTTTTGATTTCAATTTGTAATATTTTCAATATCTGGATTATGTTACTCTTAATAAAGGTGTTTTATTTCCCTATCTCGAAGGCATGTCTATTTTAAAGCTAGTCACCAAATAAAATAATAAGCAAAAATACAAGTATGTACCCAGGTGAATAAGACAGTTAAAATAAGGAATCATTTCATGATCATGCACATCCATTTGCACGCATGCATTTATAAAACACCTGCATGTCATATCAAAACTCATTTGCTTTAAAAATCTCTCCAGTTAAGCCTCTGGTAAAAGAAGACCTCCACCTCATTTTCCTCCATATCAAACAAGGGCCCATCAACAGAAAGCAATGGAACAAATCGAGGAGACTCAAGATGTGTTCAAAGAGGATCTTGATCAGGTGAAGGGTGACGGAAGCTCAATGAAAGGAGATTTGAGCCAAGTTCTTCTAGCTTTGAAGAAGATTATCGACAGGAAGGATCAAATTCCCGGGGTAGCTTTTGAAGAAGTATCCCAAACCATTGGTGCATCGAGCAGTCACCAACTAAGGAAAGAGCCGGAAGCAGGACCCCAAAAATCTGCCATGGCCATGCAAGAGGTTGAAACTAAAGGATTTATCCCACCACCATCAAAAGTAGGGGCATCACATACCCTACAAATTCCAACCAATAATGCAGATAATTACCTAGACTTGCAATACGGAGATCATGACCCAGAGGATGCTCACCAGGCACCCTTGAAGACAACTGGTGCTCATGCTGCGGACAACCCACTGGTAATAAATCAGTATAAAGCCTTGGAAGAAAGACCGAAGGCTGTGGAGGGATTCGACGCTTTCGAAGTAGACGCTCTGGAAATGGGTTTAGTCCCCGACGTGGTGATACCTCTAAAATTCAAAGTACCCGACTTTGGAAAGTATAAAGGGCTCATTTGTCCGAGGAATCATTTTTCTATGTACTGCAGGAAGATGCACGCCCATGCCCATGATCAGAAACTAATGATTCACTGTTTCCAAGACAGCCTAAGTGGGGCATCTTTGGACTGGTACATGCAGTTGGAACTAATGCATATCCGAACTTGGGTGGATCTTGCTAATGCTTTATTGAAGCATTACAAGTATAACTTGGACATGGTGCCTACTCGCTTGTAACTCCAAAATTTGTCCCAAAAGAAGGAAGAGTCCTTCAAAGAATATGCTCAAAGATGGAGGGAGATAGCATCCCGTGTACAACCACCACTGCTGGAAAAAGAACTCGTAGACATGTTCATGGGAACCTTACAAGGGCTTTATTATGATAAAATGGTGGGAAGTGTCTCTTCAGGATTTTCAGACTTGGTGACTATTGGCAAAAGAATCGAAACTGGTTTGAAAAGTGGAAAGATATCAGGGGGTCGCCAAACGCCCCTTACAATTCAAAAAGACCGGCTTCAAAATTCCCAAGAATGAAGGAGGGAGAAGTCAACATCGTGGCCTCACAACCAAGGACATCACAACCATTGGTGATCCTGCAAGGACAAAGGCAAGACAGATTTAAAAGGCCACCTAGAAATTTTGATCCACTACTCATGCCACCAAGTCAGTTATTACAACACTCGGTTAAGGCATCCTTGGTGGAAATCAAGCCTTTACCTCCTCCGTTCGGGCCACTCCCGCAAAGATACAATGCCAACGCTAGGTGTGAATACCATGCTAATTCTCCAGGGAACACCATAGAACAATGTTGGGCATTTAAGCATAAGGTTCAGGATCTGTTAGAGTCTCAAGACATCACCTTTGATAAGCCTAACATCAAATCAAACCATATGCCTCCACACGATGGACCAACAATAAATGCAATTGAGGTGGTCACTAACTTTGGGGCAACCATAAAGGCAAAAACCCATATCAACTTGTTGAAGGAATATATGTTCGAATGTGGATTCTTGTTAGAGTATAATAAAGCTTTTGAAACAACTCTGGAAAATCTGGTGGATCGAGGGATAGTCCAATTCGAAATGTACCCTGAAGAAAAATATATAGCCACGATTGGAGGGAAAAAGCAACTGGTAATCCCTTGACAGGGTCCAAGCCTTACCAAGAAGACTCTAGTCATCCCAAGGGGAGAATTAGCAGAGGTTACAAGAAGGGCACCTAAGAAGACCCTTTTAATACCTACCACTCCAAAAGCCACAATGGTAATTAAGGGACTGTCACCTATCCCTTACGAGAATAATAAGGCAGTACCATGGAGTTATGACTGAACCGTGTACATCAATGGAGTGAAGCAGGAAAGCGGACCATCCGCAAGTCAAGGAACTGCAATTTCAAACATAGCAGGAACAAGAGGTATGACCCAGAGTGGTCGAATCTATGGAGCTGAACCATCAAAAAAGACAGATGTGATTCCAACGAAGGACAAAGGAAAAGCAATGGTTGATACAAATCAAGAAACAAAATCTCCGAACAAAGAATTTATTGATCAAGAGGCAGAAGAGTTTCTGAAAATAATCAAAAAGAGTGACTACAGAGTGGTGGATCAACTCCATTGAACTCCAGCAAAAATCTTCATACTTTCGCTACTCATCAACTCTGAAGCACACGGGGATTCCTTGATGAAAGTGTTAAGTTCATCTCGTGTCGCAAAAGAAATTTTGGTAAATCAATTTGACAATGTCGTAGCAAATCTCACTTCCGGATCCTACCTGGGTTTCAGCAATAGTGAATTACTGCCACAGGGCCGGGCCCATAACAAAGCACTTCATATTACTATGCAAATAGGTACTACCCATTTGTCCAGGGTTCTTACTGACACCGGTTCCATTCTTAATGTGTTGCCAAAGTCAAGTCTCGTAAAGTTAACAATGGATGATGTGACAATGAGACCAAGTTCTATGATAGTAAAGTCATTTGACGATTAACCAAGCTTGGTGTTAGGGGAGGTGGACCTTCCAGTCAAGATTGGGCCGCATATCTTCAATAAGACTTTTCAAGTCATGGACATCGAACCAGCATACACTTGTTTACTGGGGAGACCTTGGATCCATGCGGCAGGGGAAGTAACCTCGACCCTACATCAAAAATTGAAGTTCCTAGTAGAAGGGAAGTTGATCAGAATTGATGGCGAGGAAGACATCTTCGTGAGCCACATTGAGTCATACAGGTATATTAGTGGTGACGAAGACTGTATAGCTACCCCGTTCCAAGACTTGGAAATTGCTTCGATGATAACATTACCAGTCGAGAAAGGTAACAATACTAAAGTGACATCATGGAGAGATCTGCAAATGACTATGGGAGGTGATGCCTCGAAACGCTGGGGAAAGCTCCCAGAAATTCCTGAGAAGAAGAATCGCTTTGGTTTGGGTTACGAATCAAAGGACTTTCGTCAGCAAAGGAACAGAGCATGGAGGGAACGTGGCAAAGATATCAAGCAAAATCAATACCAAAAGGGAAACCGACTTCATCAGAGAGGACGCCCCGGGAGAAGAGCTCAAAGGATGGACTTCTGTGGAGATTCCCGAGATATTTTTCCTTTCTAAGTAACATTTCTTGTTTTGAAAGAACCTATGTCAAACCGAGGTATAGGGGTTGCTTGTAAGGGTTTTCCTTGTTCTTATTTCAGACAATATTTATAATTAATAAAAAGTTATATTCTCTTTTCAATCAAGATCTATGTCTTTCTTTTGCATCCATATCTTAATTTTAATAAAAATGGCAATACTTTCTCTGCATATGCATTTGCAAATATTCAAATACTATAGTTGCACTAAAACATGGTAAAGGTGCAAATTCATGCCCAAAACCACCGATAATGATATTGCTGCGATCCGATATAATTTTGATGCTCCTATTAACCAAGCTAAAGAGGAAGATGATAAAGATCTTGAACTCTCTGAGAAAATAGAGAGGGAAATAAAAAAGCTAACAATACGCAACCGTATCTAGAGGCTATCAAGACCATTAATCTGAGTACAGGGGAAGACCTGGAAGAAACCAAGCTAAGGGGAAATGTCTAAGTGGAGCCACAAAGAAGTTGATCAAGTTATTGCGCATATCTACAGAAACAGGCCAAAGTCGAATACAGACAGTGCCGTAAAAAATAAACAACTACGAAATACTAAGATTTGACGAAGAACCAGAGCCAGGGGCATGTTGGGTATCCATATTCGATGAAGCTTCAAATACACAGGGGCACGATATAGGGGCAGTATTGACTCCCCCAAAGAATGCTCACATGCCATATACCAATTTAATGGTGAACGGGATACTAAATATCCGAAATTGGTTCTATATCAGGATCATGTTTTGAAAACTGACTACGGAATTCACAAAGATCATTTTCAGTCATGTCCCACAAAAAGGAAACCAAATGACGGACACTCTAGCAGCTAAATCATCTACATTCAAAGTAATTTGGTCAAACCACGAATCGCGCATCACAAACAGACGCTTCTAAGAGCCTGCACATTGCGTTGCTATTAAAAAATGACAATATAACAAGCCTTGGTTTCACGACATCCAGAAAATGCCTCCAGCATCGACAAACAAACTCTATGGAAATTAGCCTCAGAATTCTTTCAGAGTAACGGTGTACTGTACAAGATGGACCACGACATGGTCTAATACTCAAGAAGATTCTGCTACCTCTCCGCGACTCGCGTGGTAAATGGACACCCAATTACGAAGGTCCATACGTAGTCAAAACAACATTCTCTGGTGGTGGTCTTACCCCCCCCCACAATAATGGATGGGGAAGAACTACCGCACCCGGCAAATTCAGACACAGTCAAAAACACTATGTATAAGAAGCTCGCTAAGTTCGAACCTTAAACAGGAGACTTAGTCAAAAAAGAGCACCCCGATGGATCGAAAACCCTAAAAGGCGATCCATGAAAAAATTAGGGGCATATAGACAAAAAAATCATCCCGGTGGATTAAAAACCCTAAAGGGAAATCCAGGCACAGATTAGGGATTTCGTACAAAGGAATAAATAAAAAAAAGAATGTGATCTAAGAACTGCGACTACGAACCACTAAGGGAGAGATAGATCTGAATCATTCAACTCAGAAGCGAAGGATATGAGATCATTAAAAGGAAAATGGATAACAACAGTAGCAATTATCATTTTTCATTGCCATTTACAATTTTAAAACTTTCTGTAATTTCCTCTTTCTAGGAATTGCATCTTGTACTCTCGCCTATTCAGAGGCATATCAATAAAATATTTGCTTTCTTTTCATCTTTCAAATTGAGTTTTTTCTTTTCTCAGGCTTGTTTACAAAATAGTACGATCATTACTTGTGAATATTGTCTTGAAATCATTTCGGGGAATTACCAAAATAAAAGCATTTGACAAAACATCGAAAAAACATTTTGGTTAGGAAAATATTGAAAGAAAATCCACGTCTACATCCATGCACATGTCTATGCCCACGTCTAACCTCACAATGCAAGGACTATACACATGTCTGTGTCTACGCCTGCGCATACAACACAAAAATCTATACACATGTCTACGCCTATATCTACGCTCACGGCGCAAAGAAAGTCTACGTCCAGACGTAAATTTGCGCCTATGCTTGCACTCAACAAAACAAAGTCTATACACATATCTACTGCTACATCTATATGACTGTACACAAAGTCTACGTCCACGTCAGCGCCTATGCCTGCACTTGCAACACGAAGTCGACGTTCGCACGCGTCCACGCAAATGCGTACTCCTGCCAATTTTATACATACGTCTATTCTTACGCCTGCGCTTACAACATAAAAGGATACACATATGCCAATACATACGTCTATGCCTGCATTTACAACGTACAAATCTATGCATATACCTTTACCTACGTCTACATCTACGCCTACGCCCATGCCCGTAATACAAAATCAATGCTAAACTTTTTCTAACATTGCCCACCTCGTTCAAGTTCAACAATACTACGACGACACAACATATAACATAAGGAGTTGGTAACTCTGAGCCAATGGTTTAAAGGAGAGAATGCCAGAAATAGTCTTCATAACATTTCAAGGCATATGCGCATCTTACACACATTTCATACATACACACATGTTGCATATCTCAAGCATACATACACTATGCATTCCTGCATACAATACGCATATAGTCAGGGTTCCATATCAATGTCAAACATCATACATTTCACATACATACAACATTCAATATGCATGCATACACATGTATCGCCTAGCAAACAGACAAATAATTTCACCCTCGATTCAACTATCTAAGGGTCAACCAACGCAATACTTCTCCTACGATGTTACCCGTCACCTCAGTCTTCATGCCGTGACACATTCATCCCATCACCTAAGTCTTCCCGCAGTGATGAGTTCCTTACAAGTCCCATTACATTGCCTCTAAGCCGCAGTGTATTATCCAAGCCCAGCACATTGCCTCTAAGTCGCAGTGTATTTGCGAAATTCGGTATATTGCCTCTAAGCCGCAATATATCATCTAACTCAAACACATTGCCTCTAAGCTGCAATGTATTATCCAGAACAACACATTGCCTCTAAGCCGCAATGTATTCACAAACTCAGGGCGTTGCCTCTAAGCCGCAATGTATCCTCAAAACCCAAAACATTGCCTCTAAGCCGCAGTGTATTATCCAGACCCATTACATTGCCTCTAAGCCGCAATGAATTCTCCAAACTCATTAGATTGCCTCTAAGCCACAATGTTTTTGCAAAACCTAGATCATCGCCTCAAACTTTACGCAGCGATGCTCAAATACAAAACCTAGCTTATCGCCTCAGACTTCACGCAGTGATTTGCGAACCTAATCCATTGCCTCAGACTTCATGCAACAATGTATTTCGTTATGACCAGTTCCAGACCATCGTCTCAGAATTCATGCAACGATGTTCGAAACAACAAATTTAGCTTATCACATCAGGCTTCACGCAGTGATTTGTAAACTTAACCCATTGCCTCAAACTTCATGCAGCAATGTGTTTGCTATTCTGCGAAACAGATTATTGCCTCAGACTTCATGCAGCAATGCTCGGAACCAAATTTAGCTTATCACATTAGACTTCACACAGCGATTTGCAAACTTAATCCATTGCCTCAGACTTCATGCAGCAATGTATTTCGTTATGCCAAGTTCCAGACCATCGTCTCAGACTTCATGCAACGATGTTCGAAATAACACATTTATCTTATCACATCAGACTTCACAGAGTGATTTACGAACCTAATCCATTGCCTCAGACTTCATGCAGCAATGTATTTCGTTATGCCAAGTTCAAGACCATCGTCTCAGACTTCATGCAACGATGTTTGAAACAACACATTTAGCTTATCACATCAGAATTCATGCAGTGATTTGCAAACCTAACCCATTGCCTCAGACTTTATGCAGCAGTGTATTCCAAACTCCAGACCATCATCTCAGACTTCATGCAATGATGTTCGAAACAACACATTTAGCTTATCACATCATACTTCACGCAATAATTTGCAAACCTAACCCATTGCCTCAGACTTCATGCAGCAATGTATTCCTTATTCTGTGACACAGGTCATCGTCTCAGACTTCATGCAGCGATGTTCGAAACAACAAATTTAGCCTATCACATCAAACTTCACGCAATGATTTTCAAACCTAACCCATTGCCTCAGTCTTCATGCAGCAGTGTGTTCCCTAATTCTGCAACACAGATCATTGCCTCGGACTTCATGCAGCAATGTGTTCCAAAATCTAGCCTATCACATTAGAATTCACACAGAGATTTGTGAACCTGACCGATTGCCTTAGTCTTCATGCAATGATGTATTTCTTTATTCCACAAAATCCAGCCAATCGCATCAAACTTCACGCAGTGATTCGCGAACCAAACTCATTCCCTCAGACTTCATGCAAGAATATATATCTCTTTACTCCATAACACAAACCATCGCCTCAGGCTTCACGCAGCAATGTCCGAAAACCAAATTTAGCTTATTGTCTCAGACTTCACGCAGCGATTTGCAAAACTGTAACCCAATGCATTAGGCTTCAAGCAGTAATGCCTTCCTTTATTCCATAAACACTGATCATCGTCTCAGACTTCATGGTGCGATGCTCAAAAGAAAACAAAAACTTTAACCCATTTCATCAGACTTCATGCAGCAATAAATTTCGTTATTCCATAAACACTGATCATCGCCTCAGACTTCATGCTACGATGCTCAAAAGAAAACAAAACTCAACACATTGCCTCTAAGCCGAAATGTATTCGCAAACTCAATACATTGCCTCTAAGCCGCAATGTATTCACAAACTCACCACATTGCCTCTAAGCCGCAATGCATTCTCAGAACTTAGAACATTGCCTCTAAGACGCAATGTATCCTCAAAACTTAGCACATTGCCTTTAAGCTGCAATGTATTATCCAAACTCAACACATTGCCTCTAATCCACAATGTATTATCCAAATTAACACATTTCCTCTAAGCCGCAATGTGTTCTTCAAACTCAAACACATAGCCTCTGAGCCGCAAGGCATTCATGCTCAAAACATTGCCCCAGACGTCATGCAGTGATTCGAAAACATAACCAATGGCCTCAGTCTTCAAGCCTCCATGCATCATCAATCATTGTTATACTCCCCTCCAGATGGGTGAATAAGCCAAGACATACAAATTACGCTATCTACCTCGTTATCAAACCCAGATAAGCGATATATCATAAGCTTTGCCTACTTCCTTAAGAATTATAAGGGTATGCTACATCAATATAACCTTATGTTTGTCAGGAAAATTTTGGGATACTTCAAGTATTCAATAAACTTTCAATTAAAATGCGCAAGACTCGAGTTTTCTCACGCTATTCGATTGAAAGATAATTGAATAGGGGAAGCTGTCGTAACCCAAATTTGTCCTACCTCGATGATTTTATTTGTCAAGATTAAAATAATAAAGAAACGTTTAACCAAGGATGGTACAACAATGTCTGATGACCCATTCTTAAAATTTAAGTCAACCGGGGGTGTATTTTAATTCGGGAAAATGGGGCTTTCTAAATCAGAAAGACTCATAAATTCGTTTGTGAGGCATGTTGGCCAATGGTTTGTGCAATTCGAAAATCAATTATTCGAGCAACTATTAAGTTCTTAATTATTGAACAGTTTTCATTAAGAAGAGAAATGGGAAATTAAACGATCGCTAAGTTAGCCCATTTGGCATTCGGGAGCAAAATTATTAGTTTGATTTTGAGTAAGAGTTTTAAATCATTTTTATTATGTAATAAAGGATTTTGAAAAGGGTGTTATTAGCAAGACTCTTTGGTCTTATTATTAAAGATAAATGTATATCATGACGAAAAATATAATTGCTGACAAGTTCCATTTTTTATATTAAAGAAAATTGTCTGTTGTTTTTAAGTAAATAAATAAACAATATATTTTCTTTTTTAAGAAAAAAAAACAAAAACATTTTACTATAACTTTGGGTTCTAAAATTTGTTTGCTTTAAAAGATATTCAAGTCCATTAATATTTTTAGGCCCATTAGATGTTGTTGTTTGTTACATGATTAGTATTACTTGCTAATAATTTTAAAAGAGATTAAATTAAGTTGATTTTTATTAAGGATTCTTGTGTAGCAAAATTCTGTTTGGATCAAAAAAAATATATAGAGTAAAAATCCCAACTTATTAGAGCATATTGGGTGTAATAAAGATGTTGACGGTTGGGCTAAGGGATAAAAATGCAGCAGGCCCAATTTGCATTGGAAAAAAAATGAAAATACTCCAGAATTTGGCCCAAATTGCCGAAAAACGTATACTAATAGATTGACACAAATCACGCGCGTTTTCACTCAATAACATCTACTGTGCAGATTTAACCCAAATCAAATTATACAGAAACAAATCATAATAAAATCTGCATTTAATCCAAGCCCAGTTTTTATAAAAGAAACTATTGTGTAACAGAATCAAGTATAGCACAAAAAATCAAATCTCATAATATAGAAATCTACAAATTGTTACAGAATGGTGTATCGTTACAAGCTCATAGAATCTAACTAATTACAATAGTTTCAAAATCCTAAATCTAAGGCTAATTGTAACTGAAAAGAGCTAAAAACCCTAAAATACTAAGCTATATA
Organism: Vicia faba; assembly: GCA_948472305.1. NCBI lineage: Eukaryota > Viridiplantae > Streptophyta > Magnoliopsida > Fabales > Fabaceae > Vicia > Vicia faba. Next base: position 1,525,020,807 of record OX451739.1, on the reverse strand, counting down.
AGGACAGATTTTTTTACAAAACGGGGGGTGGATAGTTTACAGAGAACGGGGGACCGTTTACAGAAAATGGGGACGGCGACCCTTTGGACAGAACAAGAACAAGGCGGAAGGGACGATAGAGACAGAGATGAAGTGAAGAATAGAGGATAAACCCTTTATCGTTGAAGACGAAAAGAAGAGGCGATTAGAGTTTTCGGATCGGAAACCCTAATCGCTAGCCCTTGAACCATCGTTGTCCGCCTTGCGCCATCGCCTTCAATCGCATCATCCACCTTCACTGTCACCATCTCCAACCCATCATTACCTACAAACAAGAAGAGGCGAACGGGTCAGTACCCAAATCGGAAGAAGCTGGATCGGAATACAGAATTGCAAACGGGGTAAAACAACTTAGCTTATTTTGTTTGTTTGATTTTGTTTGTGGGTTGTGTTGGGGTTAATTGGTGGTGGAGATACGGTTTGTGTTTCAGCCGCCTCCGGAGGTCAGAACGAGCTAGGGTTTTGGAATTTGGGGAAGAAGATAAAGAAGGTTCTGACGATGGCGTGAGAGAAAGGGATAAGTTTTGTAAAATGAAATTGAAAATGAATAAAAAAACAAAAATCTCTTATCAGTTCATATCCCATGACGCACGCCCACCATAGCAACCGTGTTCTTTCATTGTTGGCCATCAGATTTTGATCAGCGGCCATAAAGCCAAGCCATACGATAGGATCCATACATTCACATACACACAACTTCCTGGTCCCCCTTTAATTCTCCTGTGAGCCAAGCCCATTGATATTCACACTCCCTTTCAGATATTTGCTAATTTCACAAAGCAAAACGCACCCCCCTGTCCAAAAACATTTGGGCTAGCCTGGGCCTAACTTCCAGCACCCCCCTTTTTTACTGGTTGGTCAATAAAACGCACCCCTCAGATTTACTTTATTTTTTTATTTTTTTTTATTACTATTTCTTTTTATATTATTTTTCATGTTATATTTTATATTAAGTATTTATTTCTTTTTTTTTTCATTTATAATTATTATTATTATTATTAATTATTATTATTATTATGTTTTAAATATTATTAATATATTTACTATTAAGTATTATTATATGATCAAATAAATCATTTTTATTCAAAAAATTCATATATTATTTTCTATATTATTTGCATTGAATCTTTTTTCCAATCATGCATTAATCGAGATCTTCGCAAATAATACAATTAAAAAATACAAACCAAACATCAAACCCTATTTTCGCAATAAAACTAAGTTAATCAACTGTCTTTTTGCAAATGGGTTTCAAGCTAGTTTTGGCTTACTGCGTTCTCAGTCAAAATCTCTGCAATCACTACTCCCTACCGAGTGCGAAGTGATTCAAAATATGCTTGCGAACCCCTAAAAGACACCAACCCATACGAACTATGAATTGGGACTTTGATTCCTCATAAGAGGATACGTAGGCATACGATCAAAAATCGTAGCGAGTTTCCCCTATAAAAAATTTAAACCTTTTCCCCTATAAAAATATTTAAACCCTTTCCCCTAATTAAAATTTAAAACCCTATTTTACCCGAACCTAAACCTAAAACCTAGTATCTTTGTGAACAAGGTAGATGAAAGGTGCTTAACACCTTCCTTTCGTCTAATGAAGTCTGAAACCTAGAATCTCTATCTGCGAATTAGGGTTTCCTATTAGATTCCCTTCCCTAGGATAAAAACTAATAGTGGCGAATCTTGATTTAAAAACCAGTTGCTACAGCAGCCTTACATCTGAAGCGGTCCGAGATTGTATCTAATTGGGAAACAAGAAGTGGAGACAAGGGTTTTCTTGCTAAATTTCTGATGGAAAAAGCTCAATTGTTGCTGGGTGCTATGAGTTTCCAGGCTTTCGAGGAAATCTTGGCTTTTCTAATCTATGGGTTGGTGCTATTTCCTAATCCAGATCAACTCATAGATGTGAACACCATCAAAATATTTCTTTCTCGTAACCTTGTGCCTACTTTGCTCGGAGACATTCTACATTCTCTTCACACTTATACTGTGAGGAAGCGATGGACTCTTATGTGTTGCATACCTTTTCTATCCAGGTGGTTTATTTCTTACCTTCCCTGACCAGTAATGAAGAATGAACAAGGTTTGAGGAGGTCTTAAAGGATGATGTCACTCTCTCATTCAGATATCTATTGGTGCTCCCGATCTAAAGAGGATATTACTATCATTGACCGCTACGGGGAATTCCCTAATGTTCCACTCCTTGGCATTAGGGGAGGTATAACTTGCAACCCTACTCTAACTCTACGTCAATTTGGTTATGCTCGAAGAGATGGTCCTCATGACATACTTATCCAGAGTATTATGTTCGACTACGAAAATGATCCTCAAGGTTATCGTCAAAGGTTTATACGTGCTTGGGTTATGGTAAACAAGATTGATAGCAAGGATTTAGGATGGAAGAATTCCATCCCTTTGGAGCCCTACCTCAAATGGGTACAATCTCGCGCTCAAAACCTCATGATGTCATATCCATCTATTCTACCGGTGATCATAGAGCCTGTTGTTAAAGGAGGCGTTTCTCGCACTATCCTCCATCCATACACGGGCATTGACCTCGAAAAATTGCAGAAGTCCTAGATTCAACTCAAGGAAGAAAGGGACACCTTTGAAACTCAATTCTATGCAAAAGAGAAGAAAGTGTTAGAGCTCACAAAGCAACTTCACGGGGAGAAAAGATTTAAAGCATGCATCGACAGAAAGAGGAAGCTTCTGTGGGAGACTTGAGACTTAGATTTTAGAAGTTCATATTGTTGTCTCTTTGAGACCCTTTTGTTTTCATTGTAAGCCTAAGAGGCAATTGTAATTTTGAACTTATTAACGAAATCTTTGTTTCTGTTTCCTCTCAGTTAGAAAATTTAAATCTCTTAAGGTCCTTGAAAATATTGCATCCACATATCATGCATCATTTCATAAATAGGTTTTCCAATACAGGTTTCCTCATCTATTTACTGTTTATTTCAGTATAAGAAGGCCCTCGAATAAACTGTCAAGGATCTGCAGGCTCAGCATGCACAATTTCAATAGACTCTTTTGAATCAGGCCAAAGGGCAACAAGAGATGATGACGCTCCTCACCAAGAAAAAGAAGACTAAGAAACTGACTATTATCATCAATATGGGGAGAAGATTCAAAGGTCATGCTCGATTGGTTCAAACGGATGATATTTCCTCTAAGGAAGACGACAACCAAGAGGAGGATGGTATAAGTGTCAGGGGTGAAGAGAATATTCCTGAAGATGAAGACTACTCTGACGAACAGTATCCTCCTGCAAATGACAAGTACAAGTAGTTAGAAGACTGTCTCAAAGCTATGGAGACCCAGAAAGTTCCTGGATTAGATTTTGGAGAGCTAGGCCTGATCCCGGGGATGGTCATCCCTCACAAATTCAAGGTCTACATATTTGATAAATATGATGGGATCTCTTGTCCCAAACTCCATTTGTGATTGTATGTTCGAAAGATCCAACCTCATACTGCTAACCGAAAATTATGGGTCCATTTATTTCAAGAAAGCTTGTCCGATACTCAACTTGAATGGTTCTACCAGCTGGAAGGAACCAACATTCACATGTGGGAAGACTTGGCTGATGCTTTTTACAAGCAGTATCAATATATTGCAAACCTTGCACCTACTCGTGTACAATTGCAAAACATGTCCATGGACTCGAATGAAGGGTTCAAGGAGTATACCTAGAAGTGGAGACACATAGCTGGAAAGGTTCAACCTCCCTTGACTGACCGGGAATTGGTGGATATGTTCATGGGCACTCTGACAGGCCCATACTTTAATTTGTAGATTAGAAGCTCGTCATCTGGTTTTATGGATCTGATTCTGACCAGGGAAAGATTTGAAAGTGGTATTAAGAGTGGGAAGATTCTGATGGCTATATCTTCTAATGTTGTGAAGAAGCCCTTCGTTGGTAAAAAAGAAGCCAATGTTGTCTATGGTCGGAAAGTCCATAGTAAAAATGACTTCCATCAGTCTGTGGGAGAGGTATTGATCTCTAATCCAGCGCATATTCAACAACAACAACAAGATAACTGATGAAGGCCAGAAGCTCCACTAAGACAGTTTACCAAGATCGACATGCCTTTATCTCATGCATTACAACATTTGTTAAAGGCTGAACTCATTTCACTATGGGATCCTCTTCAGAATCCCAAAACATCCTCTCCAAAGTACAATCCAAATGCAAGGTGTGCCTATCACTCAAACAGTCTTGGGAACGACACCAACAACTGCTGGGCCCTGAAAAAAAAATTCACGACATGATTGATAACAAGGAAATTGAGTTCGACCCTCCAGAGACTCTGAACGTGATTACTGCACCTATGCCTAAGCATGACAAAGGCATAAGTTCTATTGAATATGTTTTTTATGTTACCTCCGTAAGTGATGTGGTTACTCCTCTCTCAACAATCAAGGAGAATTTTCTACAAGCCAGTTTATTTTCGGGTTGTGTTAAAGAATGTTATTGTTGTGCAGTTCAACCCAATGGTTGCGGGTTACTGAAGGAAGGCATTCAGCGCCTGATGGATGAACATGTAATTTTGATTGACAAAGTTTCATATGCTGAGAATTTGTGCCAAGATTTTCTTGTCATATATGGTACTCCTTTCAGGATCACTTCCAAGGGCCTTGTAAGAATTACTGCCAATCTGAAAGCTGCTCCTTTAATCATTACAACACCTGAGCCCATCCCATATTCCTCGGAGAAGGCTATTCAATGGAATTATGGGTCGGACGTCTATTACCATAGCATTAAACAAGAGTTGTCTGATGAGAACGATGAAGAGGCAGATCCCAACATTGACAATATTGTAGGGACCAGCAAAATTACTAGAAGCAAAAGGATTTTATCCCCGGAAATCTCTCCACCTGTTTAAGTCACAGTTACCAAGATAACTGTCGAGGCTCGGTGTAAAGAGCCAACGATAGAGCCTTCTCAGATAGAGGCACCAAAAGAAGCTACAGTCAAGGATACCTCTAGACAAGAGTTGGACGAGGTTTTGAAAATCATCCGCAAGAGCAACTATAAAATTGTTGAACAGTTGGGGAAAACCCTATCCAAAATCTCTATACTATCTTTACTGCTGTGTTCTAAAGCCCATGCACAGGATTTAGTAAAATTCTTGAAGACTGCTCATATACCGCAAGAGATTTTGGCTGATCAATTTGGAAGTTATATGGATAGTTTAACAACTGATAATAGATTAGGCTTCTCCGATGCTGACTTGACTCCGAAGGGGAGAAATCATAATAGGGCCCTGTATGTCTCCATTGAATGTAGGGGCACTATGTTGGCTCATGTGTTAGTTGATAGTGGCTCTTCTCTGAATGTTCTGCCAATGTAGGCTCTTGACAGACTAGATTGTGAAGGGGTTATGCTAAAACCTAGCGACATCATAGTTCGAGCCTTTGACGGATCAAAAAGAATGGTACATGGAGAAGTGGACCTCCCGATCAAAGTGGGTTCATAGATCTTTGAATCCATCTTCTATGTAATGGACATCCAACCACCTTATTCTTGTCTATTAGGACGCCCCTGGATCCATGGGGCAGGCATTGTTACCTCCACCTTACACTAGAAATTAAAGTATCCTGTAAAAGGGAAGATTGTTACTATCTTCAGAGAGGAGGAGTACATGGTCAGCCACCTAAATTCATTCTGGTACGTGGAGATGGACAGAGAATTTATCGAGACTCCCTACCAAGCTTTTGAAGTAATTTCCCCTACTTCTATTAAATATGTTTCTGCCATTCCAAATACTACCAGGGTTCCGTACAAGATGGATTCCTTGAAAGATGCCAAAGCTACAATAGAAGAAGGTGGTTGTACTATTTGGGGTCAGCTTCCTAATATCCCCTACAAATCTAACAAGTTTGTTTTGGGCTTTACTGCCGAAGGTCAGAGGGTTGTTCGTCACGCTCGTGCTGGAAGACCTTTATTCCGTGTCAGCAATAATGAAGTCAATGCAATAGAAGATGATGCCAGTGATTATGATCTCAGCAACTGGATATTTCCTACCAGGGGAAACATACTCAACAATTGGAAGGCAGAAGACATCATCTCTATCTCCTTTAGTCAGGAGTAATAACTATTTATGTTTTATTGCTTTAAGAAGTTTGGTTATGTAATTTCTTTTAAAACAATGACTTTAAACCTTATGACTTGCCCGAGGCACAATGGTTCATCTGTTAAGGGTTGCCATTTCATATGTCATATTTTCATTTAATGAAAACATTGGATGTTTTGTATTCAAATTTTGTTCTCTCTGTCTTCCTTTTACTTTATTGCACTTTCAAATAGCTATGTGTTCTTACCACACCCACACACTACATTGCAGATCCCCATCCATTTTGGATCTCGTTGATAATGATTCTGCTATTGCCGCTTATGACTTTGAAAATCTGATCTACTAAGTCGGGGACGAAGGTGAGGAAGATTGCGAAATACCTGGAAATCTTTCTAGACTCTTAATACAAGAAGAAAAGGCTATCCAACCACATGAAGAGCCAGTCGAAGTTGTAAATTTAGGTACCGAGACAAACAGAAAAGTGGTCAAGATAGGCGCCAACTTAGAGGGCAGTGTCAAGAACAGATTGATTCAGATGTTGCACGACTATGTTGAGATCTTCTCTTGGTTGTACGAAGATATTCCAGGGCTTAACACTGATATATTAGTTCACCGTCTGCCAATGAAAGAGGGTTATTCTACGATTAAGTAGAAGGTTCGTTGCATGCGTCCTGAAATGTCAGAGAAAATCAAGGTTGAGGTTATGAAACAATTCAACATAGGGTTCTTATGAGTGATGTCATATCCTTAATGGGTTGATAATTTTGTTCCGATACCAAATAAAGATGGCAAGGTACGTATGAGTGTAGATTACAGGGATCTGAACAGGGCAAGCCCCAAAGATGATTTCCCGCTGCCATATATTGATGTTTTGGTCGACAACACCTCTCAGTACAAGGTATTCTCCTTCATGGATGGTTTCTCGGGTTATAATAAGATCAAGATGGAACCTTAAGACATGGAGAAAACAACCTTCTCACATAGTGGAGCACTTTCTGTTATAAAGTTATGCCTTTTGGGTTGAAGAATGTCGGGGAAACTTATCAGTGTGTCATGGTAGCTTTATTTCATGACATGATTCATCATGAGATAGAAGTCTATGTTGATAACATGATAGCAAGGTCACAGACTGAAGAAGAACATCTTGATCATCTGCATAAGTTATTTGAAAGGCGGAAGAAGTACAAACTGAGGCTAAACCCGAACAAATGCACCTTTGGGGTGAGGTCTGGAAAACTCCTAGGTTTCGTCGTCAGTGGTAAAGTTATTGAAGTTGATTTCGTAAAAGTTAAAGCTATTCAATAAATTCTGGTTCCCTGTACTGCAAAAGAGTTCAGGGGTTTCTTAGGATGACTAAATTACATTGCCCGATTCTTTTCTCATTTGACTGCTACCTGTGAGCCAATCTTCAAGCTGCTGAAGAAAGATCGAGTAGTAAAGTGGAACGACGACTGTAAAATAGCCTTTGATAAAATCAAAGAGTACTTACAAGAACCTCCAATTTTGATGCCACCGGTGGAAGGAAGGCATCTAATCATGTACCTAACAGTGCTAGAGAACTCAATGGGGTATGTACTGGGGCAGCATCTGGTCGAAAAGAGCATGCAATATACTACCTTAGCAAAAATTTTACCGACTGTGAAATAAGATATTCACTGCTCAAGAAAAATTCTGCACTTTGGCATGGGTTACTCGCCGACTAAGACAGTATATGTTGACTCATACTACTCTATTGATCTCTAAAATGGATCCCATCAAGTACATATTCGATAAGCCAACTCTCTCCGGAAGAATAGCCCGATGGAAATGGTCTTAACAGAATACGACATTCAGTACACCACTCAAAAGGCAATCAAAGGAAGTGTATTGGCAGATCATTTGGCGCAACAAGCTGTAGATGACTATCATTCTATGCATTTTGAATTCCTAGATGAGAACATTATGCTAGTTACAAATTGTGAAGAGCCTGGACTGTATGAAGGACCTGAGCTAGGATCCCGATGGACTATGGTTTTTGATGGAGCTTCTAACGCACTTGGCAACGGCATTGGTGTTGTAATTATCTCTCCCCAGGGTTGTCATACGCCTTTTACCACCAGACTTTGCTTTGACTGCACCAATAATATGGCCGAATATGAAGCATGCATCATGGGTATTAAAGCTGCTATTGACCTGAGAATCAAATTCCTGAGTGTATATGAGGATTCAGCCTTGGTAATCAGTCAGGTAAAGGGAGAATAGGATGCAAAGCATTTGAATCTTATATGTTACTGAGAACATGTGCTAACCTTGATTTCGTACTTCGAAGAGATTATTTTTTAGCATATCCCAAGAGAAGAGAAAAAGTTGGCAGATGCATTAGCTACCATGTCATCCATGTTCAAGGTCAGATGGGACAATGAGACTTCCAAATTTACCATTGAAAGATTCGACGAACCGGTACACTGCTATAAAATTAATACTGATGGAGTAGAAGAAAAACCTTGGTTTCCTGAAGTGAAAAGATACCTTGAAGCTCAAGAATACCCTGAAAGGGAATCGATCAATGACAAGAAATTCCTACGGAGGTTCTCAGCTAAGTTCTTCTTAAGCAATGGAATTTTATACAAGCGTAATCATGATTCAACTCTGCTTCACTGTGTAGACAAGAAGGAAGCAGAGAAAATTATGGAGGATATGCATGAAGGCATCTTTAGTACTCACTCCAACGACCATACTATGGCTAAAAAGATTCTGAGAGTAGGTTACTATTGGTCAACAATGGAAACCGACAGCACCACCACTCGAGGACTTGTCATAAGTGCTAGATCCATGTTGATAAAGTTCATGTGCCTCTGGTTCCTCTGAATGTTCTTACTGCTCCTTGGCCATTCGCAATGTGGGGCATTGATATGATCAGAGAAATCAAGCCTGCTGCTTCTAACAGACATTGCTTCATTCTCGTCGTTATTAACTACTTCACGAAATGGGTTGAAGCAGCCTTGTTCGTCTCTGTTACCAAGATTGTGGTTGCCCGGTTCATAAAACATAATCTTATCTACCGGTATGGCATCCCCGAGAGAATCATCACAGAAAATGGGGCCAACCTCAACAACACTATGATCACTGAACTCTGCACACAGTTCAAGATCAAGCACCACAACTCTTCTCTGTATCAACCAAAGATGTATGGTGCAGTGGTAGCCGCCAACAAGAATATTAATAAGATCATATAGAAGATGGTCGTGACTTACAAAGAATGGCACAAGATGTTACCGTTTTCTCTTCATGGCTATCTCACTTCAGCGCGAACATCAACTTGAGCAACCCCATTCTCTCTGGCCTATGGTATGGAAGTTGTCCTACCTATCGAGGTTCAGATTCCTTCTCTGAGGATTATGAAAGATGCATACTTAGACGAAGACAAGTGGATTTAGACCAGTATAGAACAATTGAATTTGATCGACAAAAAGAGGCTTATGGTTGTCTGTCACAATCAGATGTATCATAAATGTATGATCAAGGCATTCAACAAGAAAATCAAGCATCGGGTATATCGGGCTGGTGACTTGGTAATAAAGCGCATCATGCTACCACAATGCGATCCCAGGGGAAAATGGACTCCCACCTACCAAAGGCCATTTGTTGTCAAGAAAGTATTTTCAGACAGTGTTATGATACTATTAACCATGGACGGTGAAGATTTTCATCACCCTGTGAACGCGGACATAGTCAAAAGATACTACGCATGAAAATGACTCGCTAGGTTGACTGGTCTAGGCAAAATAAGGGCATAACAGCAAACCAAAAGGATATATATATATATATATATATATATATATATATATATATATATATATATATATATATAATATTTTACACCCAGGAAGTCAAAAACTTGAAAAGGTGGCTTGGGCAAAAAAGGGTATCCTGGTGGACTGAAAACTCGAAAGGGAGGTCCATGCAAAAATTAAGGATTAAAGCGCACAACTATATCCAGTTGAATGACTTAATGCAAGCTTTATTATCAAAGTCAAAAGTTTCAAATGTTACAGATCAGTACAATCAACTTGTTCCGACAACAAGGGATGAGATGTTCGAAGACATAGGGGCAATAGCGGAGTTGGAACCCGACGAGATCATTTCCACATAGCTATGTGTTTTGTTTTCACTTTGTAATCTTTTCATTTCACGACAATTTCCTCTTATTAGGATTTATGTCTCTTTGTACAAAATCGCTTGTTCATGGGCAAACTATAAATACAAATACGCCCTAAAATTCAAACCATTTATTTTTTAATTTTTCTGTTTTGTTTGCAAAAATGCTCAATGACTAAAATTGAATAAATATATGCATATGAACACGATTAACTGTTAACAAATTTATACATAAGAATAGGAATAAGCATTTACTCAAAATTCTAGGAGTTGGGATGACATTCAAGCTGCCCACAAGTCCCCACGGAGCCACTTCCATGAGATTATCCCCATAAAGTAATCTTCACAAATTCACCTTCAATAAAGATACATTCCCCGCAATTTCCCCAGCAAATCGCTCTGGAAGATAGAAGAATATGATCTTTTCCCCGACAATATCGCCAACCTACGGAGTTCCAGTCAGTATAGTTCATGGGAGTTCTCTTCCTCAGCTGAGTTTATTCCTCCAAAATTGCAAAACCTCCTGCACATTTCTTCTCTCCAGCATATCTCAGTTCCTCAGCAAGGGTGTTTCCTCGGCAAATTATTTCTCCATCAACAGGGTTTATTTCCCTAACAGATTACAGTCTCCCCAACTTGAATCTATTCCTCAGATGGCTACGAATCACCAGCAAAATTCATTTCCCTATTAAATTCGCCACTATCCCCAGAGAGTTGCTACGAAACCTGGAACCGGACTGGATATCAATCAACTTTATCCTCCCTAGATGAGTCGGAAGGTTATCCATCTCTTTTATCCCTAGTCCGGGTAATAAGAGTTAAACTCCTCAGACGAGTTGGAAGGTTATCCATCTCTTTTATCTCCAATCAGGGTATATAAGAATTAAAATCCCCAGACGATTCAGAAAGTTATCCATCTCTTTTATCCCAAGTCAGGGTATATAATAATTAGAGTCCCTAATAGAGCTATGAACGACTAATGTTCCTAAAATAAAAGTCAACATTTCCCAACGGAATTTCCTCAAACAGTAAGCAGGAATCCCCAGCGGAAGCATTCTAAACAACGTTGAAGATTACATATGTTCTTCATCCTCACCACTAGTTAGGGATTCATTTTCCCCAGCAAGATTTCTGTTGTACCCCAAAATTTTCCCTCCCTTATCTTCAAGACATTGCTTACAAAAGTTCTCAAATGCTCAAGAGTTCTCAAGAGTTGATCAGACAACCTCACCTCCTAAGCACTGAGTCCACTAATAGGGTTTTGGTTTTCACAAGGAAAATTGGACTTTTAATGCCTCAAATTACTTTCATGTTTTATCATAGGTCTCTAATAATGCTCATGCCAAGTTTCAACTCTTGCATCATAAATTTGCTCGGTCAATTGCTCAGATGACTGAAAATCAGTTGTATTGGGTAAAAAGTCAACTTTGGTTAACATACAGTCAAACTTCAAGATTTTTTTCCGACATTAACATTTTGAAGTCAGATTCATAATTGGATCAATGGTTGATCATAATTCCTCAAGAAAAGCACTCAAATCATCAAAGGGGCAAAATTGTCAAAATTAGGGTTTTGAGAATGATTGATCATTGAATTTTGACCTAGTGCATGACCTAATGGCTTGGAGCATGATCTCAAGGACACAAACACAACATATTAACCTAATTTCATGGTTCAAGACATCCTCAAAGATCAAGTGATTGATAGTTGAAGAATTGAGATCAACTGATAAAAAGTCAACTGTCATACAAAAGTCAAACTTTGACTTTTTGATCAACATCGAATTTCAAAGATCAAGAATCATCAAGACATTAAAAATTATCAAGTTTGATCAACAAGAATCAACAAATTCAAGAAAAATCAACAAAAAGTCAAGATTTCCAATACTTAGAAAAAAATCTAAGTGTTTTAACCTTGATAAATTCACTACTTCATGCCACTTTTTACTAAGATGCAAGATGATTCAAGGAAAACTTTCAACATGAAAGTTGTAGAGTATGATGAATTATACAACTTTTTCCTTGAGGGTTGATGTCCAAAAAAATCTTGGATTAGGAGATATAGGCCCAAGAAGTCATGACATTTTTATCTAAACACTTATTGAAATTTTCAACAAGTTTGGTCAGATTTTTGTCCCAACTTCTTGGCTTATTTTCACCAAGTTCCAATTTGATTTAGTCAAAATGGTCAACATGAAATTTGTAGGAAATGTTTCAAGCTTTCCAAAATTTCAAAGAACACATTTTTATCATTCTTGAACTAAGATATTCGAAGAGATGAAGTTGGGCATGCATTCTTGAATTATAGGTCATTTTGTGATGAACGTGAGATCAAATCTCCAAGCCATGCTGCATAAATCTTGTTTGCAGGCTTCTAACTTGCAAATCACTCCATAATTAAATGTTTACACAACTGATTGAATGATTATCCAAGTGTTTTAGCCATTGTCCATACCAATTTTCCATTTTTGGCACAAAGTTACCATTTCCATTCTTGTAAAGCAAGCTTTAATCACAAAGTCAATGCATTGAGTACTCACTTGTTTCTTATGATTACACTCCATTATAAACTGAATAAGAAACCTCCCTGCACCCAACAAACTCAGACCATGCTTGTACTTGAACCTTGGAACCAGGAAAATTTATCCAACTTGATTTCTCATTTTCAACTAAACCATAACATGTTATCTCAAGATTCTGGTTACTTCAAGCCCTCAAACCTTTTCTCTATAAATAGAGAGGTTATTTGCAAGCTAACACACGGATTCATATCCCTCAAAACACCCACATACTCCCTCAGACCAGAATTTTCATCAAAACTCCATTTTGTGGCTACTACTGACCTTGAACACCAAACTCATAATCTACTCGTGAGTTTTCCATTTCAATCACTCAAACATCATCTATACACCATATAGAAGTGATACAAACACTTGAACCACTTATTTAATCCCTCCATCACCATCCACTATTTTCAAAACTCAACTCTGTAACTTGACTTCTCCAGAAGAATCTAGACACTCTCAATCCAAATTAAGCATTGCAATAGCTTCCTGGGAGTTCAGTGAAGCTATCCAGATCATCACAACATCTCCAGGAGTGCTCCAACTTTAAACACGATTCTCACTTTTGAGGTAAGTTTTCTCAACTTTGAACTTTCTGTACAAGCATCATTAATGTTTACTTTCTGAATAAAAAATGTAGACATCATTACCCTGAAGCTAACCATGTGCTTACATTTCATTTATCTTGCCTGAGTGATGAGAATTTTGGATTTAAAGTTTCAGAAAAATTAGGGTTCAGTTTGGTACCAATAGAAATTCATGTTCATCTTTGAGTGTTAGCTTAAGTTATTTACATGGCTGAATTCGTGTTGAGATTTAGGACAACTTTCATGTTTACACTTTTCAATTTGGTTGAGAAATGAGCAGGTTCATAATTTCAAAAATGGTGTTCATGGTTTCTGGCGCGAGGAAGAAGATAAAGTACATTCAAAAATGAGTTTACTTTATACTTATTGCAACATGTTTTATCACCGAATGTAACAGCCACCCCAGTGGCAGCGCGCTTGCTATTAAGTCATGCCTATGCCTGGTCACTCGTTCGAGCCAGGCGTGGGACATTTTTCTTTTTTTCATGTTTATTTATCACAGATACGGTGCAAGCATGGCAATAGCGCGCATGGTATGACTCATAACTGGACCATCAGATCATCATGAAATCAGATCAAGCTCCTCAAAATGAATGACCATGATGAACCCCTTTGAGTTGCCCACTTGAAATCTCAAACAGGCGTTGGGCTTAAGGTGTTTGGGCCTAACATTTTTGCTATTTTCTCACACCCCATATTACTTTTCAACGCATGCCCATTTTTATTCTTTATATTTCTAACAAAAAATGTCTTTTGGGCCTATCATTTTTTCACCCCCATTCTCCTTTTACAGCACCCTGACCCAATTAATTTTATTTTTCTTATTTTAATTATTTTCTTTTTAATCATTTTCTTTTTTTAAATCAAAACAACAAAAATCATGAAAAAAATTAGATTTAGTTTTCTAGTTAATTAGTTTAATTTTTGACAATTAAAAATTGTTTTAATTCAATCACCTTGATTTAATTAATTAGAATTAAGTTTTTTATACTTCGAACATTTTTCTAAATAAAACCTCAAAAATATTTTCTAACAATTAATTTCTCTTTTAAATTAACTTAGATTTAGGTTTTTCTATATTTAAATTATTCTTCCTTTTGATTAATGAAATTAATTGTTATCTTAATTTAATTAGGTTTACTAATTTCTTTTAAATACAAAGTCAATCAATTAGGTCAAAACATTAAACCTTTTTCTCCACCAAAAACACTTCCTCTTTTTTTCCTCTACTTTACATTTTTGCGCATTTTATTATTTCGCATTGTTATCTATATAAATGTTCTGTAATAGATAATTAGAGTTTATTGCTTTCCTCATTTCACAAACTTGTACCCGCCCCCATTCCCAAAATGTTGTAATAGCGTAGAATATTTAAATTCTGTAATTTATCGCTTTCCTTATTATTGTTAGTAATTAGGGTTTGTATGGCAAGATTCAAAATCAAACATTAGACAACCCTAATTCAAGAAAAAATATTTGAATCAAACACACTTCACACACATGCACCTCTAGGGTTAATCTCAGTTGTCGCCTCGGATAAAAACAGTCATGTCCCTCGAACGTGGGATGCTTTAGCAAAGACTCTCGATTAAAAGATCGTAGTCCCTCGATGACCCTTCAATGTTGCCTTAGGTAAACGATCTTACTCCCTTACGACAATTACTAAAGTATCTTACAATATGCCTTATATGATTGTACGATGACCCACGCATGTCCCTCACATCCAATAATATGGCTTCCTACTAACTAATGATAGACAAGCACTATCTAAAGGAGGAGTAAAAGAACAAAGAATTTTTGAGTAGGTATACCGCTCGTAATCGCTTGCTCACAAACTAAGCCAATTTCTACAGTCCACACTTTCAAAACAACTATTTTCAAAACACTTTTCAAAATCCAACATTTTGTATACATTCTCAACGGTACGAGAATCATTACAAAATTTCCTTACGTTGGCATTTCCAAAACATTTTTCCAAACACTCTCTTTCAACAAATATTTTGTATACATTCTCAACGATACGAGAATCATTACAAAATTGTCGCACTTAGGCGTTTTCAAAAGATTTTAAAACATACACAAAATACAAACCATTTTCAAAGTGAGCTAGCAATTAAGAGCCCGTAGGTAACTACGGATGAAAAGGGTGCTAACACCTTCCCTTTTTATAACCTACCCCTCGAACTAAAGAAAATTCTCAAAAGGTCTTTCTTGTTCTTTTCACCCTTTTCTTTATTGGATAAAAGAAAAGTCGGTGGCAACTCTTGCTATCCGCAACATTTGCGATAAAATGTAAAACACCAAGTCAGTTCTCCCAACATTACAGAACTGGAAACTCTGCTGGGGAGGAAGAGTAAAGGTGGGGTTTCCTTAAGAGTTAGATCGCCTTTATTGCTTTACTTGTTTGCCTTGTTTGCTTCATATTTTGAGATATGTTTGGCTTTATTTCTTGTATAGATCTTATACCCGGATCTGGGGAATTTTAGGTAAGTAGCAATAGATCGTGGAAATTGTATGGCGTAGACCGATATGATTGAAGTGATGGCTACGTTAGTGTGACACATTTGTTGGTACCGGTATCCCTTGAGTTAAACCAAGGAGAATGCGGGGCCGCTGTGCAGTGTCATAAAGCACTAACTGACCATAGAACCTTAGTTAAACAACTTGGCCATTATAATGTAGTGAGATAGCTGGCTTTGGTGCAGAATGAAGTTGGTTAATACTCGATACTACACTCATTGAGATTGGACTTTAGGGATATTTTGGTCGCAGTTTCGATGCTTGTGCTGAAACAATGCCCGATGAAGAAAGATTAATGATATTGAGATTCCTAGAACCCGGTTACTTCTTTTAGGACAGGTTAAGCCAACTAAAACTTCAAAAGGATACTTACCTATAAACCCCTTGCAAGCCTAAAACTAAGATCTTGTGTGTGTTGTTTGTGATTATTTTAACATGACATCATAAACATCATGACATCATGACATATCATATTTACTAACCATTTCAAGGACCTAGGGATTTATCTTTGTTCTGTTTTGCAGGTTATGGCTTTCGCTCGCAGAAACACTATCTAAATCAGTTTTGTAAGGGTGCTTTCTCAACTCAAAGAGTTAGCATCAAGGGTTCTTGAAAATTCTCCGTTCACCAAAAGATATGATCGACTTCTCAATCTGGATTTGAATAAGACATGATGTGTGTCCTCTTTCAGTTCTTTGACCATGTACATCATTATTTCACCTTTCCTGATTATCAATTGGTGCCCACAATGGAAGAGTTCTCTCAACTATTGGGAGTACTTGTTCTTGAACAAATTCCCTTCACCGGTTTAGAGAAAGATCAACAACCTAAAGAAATTGCAACAGTCTTGCATCTAAAGCGGTCCGACATTGTAGCTAATTGAGAAACAAGGAGTGGAGTCAAGGTCTTTCTAGCTAAATTTCTATTAGATAAGGCTAGACTATTTCTGAATGCTATGAATTTTCAATTTTTTGAAGAAGTCTTGGCTCTTCTAATATATGGGTTAGTCTAATCCAGACCAACTCATATATGTGAATGTCGTCAAAATATTCCTTTCTCGTAACCCTGTGCCTACTTTGCTTGGAGATATTATGAATTCTCTTCACACTCGTACTATAAGGAAGAAAGGGGCTCTTATTTGTTGCATACCATTTATATCTAAGTGGTTTATTTCTCACCTTCCCCAGTCTGTATTAAAGAATGAACAAGGTTTGAGGTGGTCGCAAAGGATGATGTCGCTCTCTCATTCAGATATTCATTGGTGTCCCGATCTATGGAAGATGTTACTATCATTAACCGATGTGGGGAATTCCATAATGTTCCACTCCTTGGAATTAGGGGAGGTATTACTTATAATCCTTCTCTTGCTCTACATCAGTTTGGTTACGCTCGAAGAGATGGTCCCCATGACACACTTATCCAGGGTATTGTGTTCGACTACGAGAGCGATGTTCAAGGTTATCGTCAAAGGTTTGTACGATCTTGGGCATGGTAAGCAAGACTGATAGCAAGATTTTGGGGCATAAGAATTCCATTCCTCTAGAGCCTTATCTCAAATGGGTGTGAGCTCGCGCTCAAAACCTTATGATGCCATATCCAGCTATCCTACCAGTGATTATGGAGCCCATTGCTGAAAGGGATGTTCCTTATACCATTATCCATCCTAACATGCCTACTGACCTCGAAGAATTGTATAAATCATGGATTCAACTCAAGGGAGAACGAGACACCTTTGAAGCTCAATTTTATGCAAGCGAGAAGAAAGTGTTAGAGCTCATAAAGCGATTTCACGAGGAGCAAAGCCTTAATGCATACATCGACACAAAGAGGAAGCGTCTGTGGGAGACTTGAGTCTTACGTCTTAGGAGTTTTTGTTTTGTTATCTCTTTGAGACCCTTTTTGCTTTTTCATTGTAAGCCCAGGAGGCACTTGTAATTTTTGAACTTATTAATGCAATATTTGTTTTTGTTTCCTTTTTGGCTAGCAAATTTAAATCTTTTAAGGTCCTTGAAAACATTGTATCCACATATCATGCATCATGTCATAAGCAGGTTTTCCGATACAGGTTTTCTCATCCATTTACTGTTTATTTCAATATAAAATGGCTCTCGAGCAAACCGTCAAAGATATGCAAACTCAACACGCACGGTTTCAAGAGACTCTCCTGAACTTAGCGAAAGGACAACAAGAACTTATGGCGCTCCTTGTCACAAAAAAGAAGACTAAGAAACAGGTTATTATCCTCAACATGGGAAGAAGGTTCAAAGGTCTTGCCCGACTGGCTCAAGTATAAGAGGTTTCTTCTGAGGAAGAAGACAATCAAGAAAAGGGTTTTAGAAGCACCAGGGCTAGAGGTGGAAATAACCAGATTTATGAGGATGAAGACTGTTGTACCCCAAAATTTTCCCTCTCATTTCTCAAGGATTTTCTCACAAGATCTTTTATGACATCAAGTTTGCAGCACTGATACATCAATTTAGGCTTGGAATTGGCAAAAGGGAAAAATGGTCAATTGCATACTAGAAGGTCAAACTTTGACTTTTTGGTCAACATTACATTCCAAGGATCAAATTTCATCAAGACATTCAAAAATATGAAACTTGATCATCAAGGAATCAAGAAAGTCAAAAGCCAATGTGGAAGTTCAAACCCTTCAAGACTTAGAATTTTTTCTAAGTCTTTTTTATACATGATAATCTCATTTCTCCATGCCAACTTTTCACCTTGATGCAAGATGATTCAAGAGAAGCTTCCAACATGAAAGTTGTATATCTATATGATATCTAAAACATTTCTTTACATAACTTCTCCTAGAAGTGCTTGGATTTTGATTTATAAATTCATGAAGTCATGAAATTTTCATTTAACACTTAGAGAAACTTTCAGCAGTTTTGGTCAGGTTTTTATCCCAACTTCTTGGCAAATTTTCATCAAGTTCCAGTTTGATTTAACAAAAGTGGTCAACATGAAAGTTGTAAGGGATGTTCCAATATTTCCAAAAAGTCCAAGAACTCATTGAGATCATTCTTGAGCTGAGAGGATCGAAGAGATGAAGTTAGGGTTTCATTCTTGAATTACAAAGCAGAATTTGTGATGAACACTTGACTAAATTCCAACCAAAGCTACAAGATCTCTCTTTTCAGGCTATGTTCTCTCCAAATCTATGCATAATCAAGCCATTACACAAACCCTAAGTGTATTACACAAGCATTTTAAGCTTTGTCCAAATATTGATACCATTTATGGTTAGAAATGCAAAAAGCAACATTTCCATTTGCATAAAGCTTCACTTTTCCAACCACTCTCTTCTTTCAAAGCTTGAAATCTGTTCCAAAGATGACAGAAAAATCTCTCAACATCAGAAGCAATCCAAAAGACCTGCAAAGCATGGCTAAATTCCTTAATTCACTCCTTTCTTCATCATGAAGCAACTTGTCTTTATGAATTTGAAAAAAGGGCATAACATGTGATTTTCAAAAAGTCTGAGTTTCTCAAGTCTCAAACCTTCTCTATAAATAGAGAGGCCAATCACAAGAGAAAGAGGTTAGAAAAAACAAAAAACAAAAAAAATATATATATATATATATATATATATATATATATATATATATATATATATATATATATATATAGGGAGATAGAGAGAGAGAACAAGGAGAACAACCAGTAGTTTTATTGATAAACCTCAAAAAAAGCCATAACAGTCCCTAAGACTTCCACTCTTGAGTTTTGAAGTCTAAACCTTAAAACCTCTCACACTTTGCATATTCCATCTAAAAACCATCCAAACATTTCATACCACACAGAAGTTGTTTAGTAACCTTCAACAAAAAAGAAGTCTAGCAGCCTGTTGGAGCTTCCTTAAGGTTCATACAACATCTTGAAGGGTATTTGGATTCAAAAACCTAAAGTGCAGTTTTAAGGTAAGTCATCTTTACCTTGCCTTTTCCATACATCAATTTTTCTGTTTATAGGATGAAGTAATTACTATTTTTGAAGTTAATCATTTTTTCATGTTATTCATTTATATGTTAAAAACTAACTGATGTATGCAAAGAATGGTGTTTAAGGCAGAAAAAGGCAATATGTATCGACACATATCCACATGTGTCGACCCATCTTAGTGAAAATGCAGGATATGAGTCGACACATGACCCTCATGCATCGACCCATACTGAGTTCAGGTCACAAAACAGAAACTGGAAAGGACTATGAGTCGACACATACGCATTTCGCGTCGATGCAAAAAGGTGTATAAGTCGATACATCCCATTATATGTCGACTCATACTGAACAGATTTCACTTTACAGAAGCTGGAAAGGCCTATGAGTCGATACATACGCGTTTCGCATCGATGCAAAAGGTGTATGAGTCGATACATCCCATTATGGGTCGACCCATACTGAACTAATTTTGTTTTACAGGGGCAGGGAAAAGCTATGTGTCGATGCATAGCAGCATGGGTCGACACATAGCAGTTCAAAATGCATTTTTCCTTTATACTACACTGTTTTCACATTCTTTTCATTATCATTCGATGTGGTTGTAATATTTTAGTTCCTACTTCATCCCCATTGTTAAATCGTATCCCCATCCCCCTAAAGTGATGTAATAGCTTAGATTTTACTTTCCGCTTTTTACTTGCTTTTCATATATTGCTAGTAAATAAGATGTATGGCAAGATGAAATCAACAAATAGATGACTTTTAAAAAAACAAGACAAAATGCATGCAAACTAACACACTATTCACACATGCACCCTTAGGGTAATCCCTTCTCGTTGCCCCTTTCGGAAAATAGTCATGTCCCTCGAGCATGGGCG
Source organism: Vicia faba (assembly GCA_948472305.1). Taxonomy (NCBI): domain Eukaryota; kingdom Viridiplantae; phylum Streptophyta; class Magnoliopsida; order Fabales; family Fabaceae; genus Vicia; species Vicia faba. Next base: position 1,525,000,055 of record OX451739.1, on the reverse strand, counting down.
TTTTAGCAAAGACCCTCGATAAAAAGATCGTAGTCCCTCGATGACCCTTGATGTTGCCTTCGGTAAACGATCTAGTCCCTAACACGACATTGCTAAAACGTTCCATATGTTGCCTTTTATGACTATACAAACGTCCCAACGCCCGTCCCTTTACATCCAACGATGGGGCTTCTTATCAAATCAATGGTAAGATAGCAACATCTAAAGGAGGAGGAAAAGCATATTTAAGACCTTTCGAGTAGGTAGGTTCGCTCTCAGTTACTCGCTTGCTCACGAGAAAAACATTTTATACACCCACACTCTCACCTTTGAACTATTTTTGAAACAAACACTTTGTAGGCGTTCTTATAGAAACAAGAACCATTACGAAGTTCCATTTTCAAAATACTTTCAAAAACACATCTCACAAACACACTTTTGAAATATTTTCGAAACAAACACTTTGTAGGCGTTCTCATAGAAACGAGAACCATTACAAAGTTCCATTTTCAAAATACTTTCAAAAATCACCACCACAAGCACACATTCAAACAAAAGCAAGTGATCTAGCAAGTAACTAAGAGCCCATGGAAAACCATGGATGAAAAGGGTGCTAATACCTTCCCTTTTCATAATCTACCCCCCGAACTTAAGAAAACATCTCAAAGGTCTTTCCTGTGCTTTTTCACCTTTCCTTTTGGATAAAAGAAAACTCGGTGGCGACTCTTGCTAAACCGCAACATTTGTGAACACAAACGCAAAACCTCAAGTCAGTTCTCCCACCGTATCACAGAACTGGAGACTCTGCTGGGGAACAATCTAAAAGTGGGGTTACCTTAGGGTTTAGATCACATTTACATGCTTACATTGATTGACTTGTATGCTTTACATTATGGTTCTTTGTTTGGGTTTGAAATCCTACACCCGGATTTGGGGGCACCTTTTAGGTAAGTAGCAATAGACTGTGAGGAAACTGTGCGGGGTATACCGACATGGTTGAAGCAGTAGCTACATTGACGTGGCACTTTGGTTGGTACGGGTAACCCTTGAGTCGAATCAAGGAGAGTACGGGGCCGCCGCGTGGTGTCGTGAAGCATCAACTGACCTTAGAACCTTACTTGACCAACTTGGCCATTAGGACGTAGTGAGATGACCGGTTTTGGTGTAGAGCTGAAAATTGGTTGATACTCGATGCTACACTCATTGAGACTTGACCCCTGAGTTTTGTTCGGTTACGAGTCAATTGCTTATTGAACAAAGCTTGTGGGAAAGGTCAGTGATATTGAGATCCCTTAGAACTCGTATACTATTAACTAGGACAGGTTGAGCCAACTAAACTTCAAGAGGGTATTTACCTATAAAACCCCATGCAAGCCTAAACCTAAGGATTTGTTTGCTTTGTGTGAATATGATTATTTGTATATACACTTGCTTACCTCGCATATTTGTACATAACATCATAACATCATACCATAGCATTTTCAATAACCATTTCAAGGATCTCAAGGGTCTTTGATGCAGGTTATGATGAACCAAACGTCTAGCAAGGGGCATGGGGATTTATTTTCCTCTGACCAAACGCCGTCAAAGATCAAGTACAATAAACTTGAGTCAAGGGAAATGACCCACTTGACATGGTGAGCTTAATTCTCGTGGAAGGACATCCACTGATACAAAGTTCCCCAATCAAAGATGTTGATCAAAATTCAATCTCTAACTTTTCTTGTGTTTACCCCGCGAGATCCTTGAAAACATGCATCCACATATCATGCATCATATCATGACAGGTTTCTCCCACACAGGTCTCCTTATCTTCCTACTGTTTATTTCAGAGAGAGATGGCTCTAGAGCAGATTATCAAGGACATCCAGGCTCAAAACGCTCAACTTCAATAGATGTTCTTGAACCTATCCAAGGGGCAAGAAGAGGTGAAAGCTCTTCTCACTAGGGGCGTGACAATGGGGAATCCTGAGGGAAACAAAGATGACTAGTTGGAGCAGTTACAAACCGAGATAGCCATAATGAAGGTCCAAATGATGGGACAACTGGTGGGCCAGATGGCTCTTATTCAAAATCTGGCACAAGGACAAGAAGAGATGAAAGTTCTTGTTAACCAACTTCGTCAAGAAGGTTGCAACCGTATGGGGCAAACAATTAGGATTGGAAACCAAGTCACTGATCAGCCTCTCATGGGACAAGAAGCCGGAAGACCTCCCCAATTTTCTACTACCTCACGGGTCCAACAATAACCTCGCCAACAACAACAAAAGAATCACCACAAGAAGGTTGCACCTAGGAGACAATTTACCAGGATTGGCATGTCATTAGCTCAGGTGCTACAACACCTGTTGAAGACAGGGCTAATTACATTAAAGGCTCCTCTCCGGAACCCAAATACTTCCGCTCCTACCTATCATCCCAATGAAAGGTGTGCATACCACTCTGACAGTCCGGGACATGACACAAACAATTGTTGGGCTCTGAAGAACAAGGTCCAAGACATGATTGATGTTGAGGATAGCGAGTTTGACCCTCCGGAGACTCCAAACATAATCACTGCTCCTACGAAGAATCATTGAAAGCTTTTGTTCATTTGAATTTTCAAGTTGTAATCCCTTTGTTATTCAAACAATTATCTATTAATGTCAAACTCTGTTTCATTAATGCATTGCATATGTTTGTCTTGAATTCATTCTTTCGTTTTCACTATATTTAAACTATGCTTTTTATGCTTCTTATGACATTTAACTCTTGCTAAAATTTACAAGCCTTTAGAGGGAGGATGACGAAAACAATGCCATAATCTCATACAGTATGCTTTTGGACAGACCTTGCTGACGATGTACATGCATTTCTTTCAAATCCTAAACACTGGAGTTATAAGGAAGATAATCCCTAGTCAACCCCTTCGAGCCAAAGAAGTAGAAGTTTTCTGTTTTAACACAAATTGAAACCTTTAAACAAAACCTGGGGCAGGGTAGTCTCACAGTTAATTCAAACGTGTGTTTAGCCGCAAACTCTCATCTCGTAATACAGCAAATGACGTCAAGAGACATTCCTCTGGAATCAAAAGACGGTGACGGTTCCTTATCACATAGGCGGTCACATATCTCAAAAGAAAAGAAAGGCCCACTAAGTCAAAACCTACAAAGGAGACTTAAGAAAACTGGGGCATCCCGCTGACTGTAATCTCAAAACAGGAACAGTCAGGCAAAAATTAGGGATAACAAATCAAAAGAAAGAGGTCACTACAAATCCTCAACAACATGAAAAAAATGTTGCAAAAATGACTTCCTTCCAACAAACTTAACTTGTTTGAACCATCACCAAAACGTCACACCAGACTCAATTGGAGTTCAAATGAACAATTAACTGAGCTTAGGACTGAAGAACATCACGAAGAACGGGTGGGTACAAATACATTTGAGCCTTTATCTTTTGTTTCTTAAGTCGTGAACCAAGCCACGTTATAACCCTTCAAAAGTCCTAATTGAAGCATGGGTTAGTTCGAAAGCATACTGTTACAAAAGGTATCCTGACTCCTGTAGGGCTTTACTCAAAATCCTGAGTTGAATTTTTCTTACAAAACTTCTTTACTTGCTAAAAACGCATTTTTAAAAAAAAAAACTTCAAGACAAGCATAAACTTTGCATTACTTGAATATCACTGTTTGCATATGGCTAATTGTTTGACAGTGAAGAAATTCACACAATGAATGTCCAGTGAACGAAGGCTCTCTCAGTGAACAAAATCAATTCAAGTGGGATGACACTTCCATTAACGAATCTCCTATAAACAAGGGGGCATGACATGTCACTATCCAGCACACCTGGGGCAGTCCAGTCAAGATTCCAAGAAAATCTCTCAAGAAGTGCAGAGTAACCAGGGGCTAGTCTCCATCTCCGTCACTTGGGGCATTGAACATCAATCTCATCAAAGGGTTACGTACAGTCAAACATTTCCTTGCAGTGCCACAAACACTTGCTGCTAGGGGCAGTGATAAATCTCCCAAAAATCCTTCTCATAGGATGGCTCCCAGCCAGAGTTTCAATCTCTGATAACCTCTTCCCAGCTAAGTCGACCTCAAGAATCCTCGAGGATTTTTCTCCAGTAAAGTCATCACCTCTCAAGCAGACCGGCAACGGGGTTTATTTCCCCAACAAACAGTAGGATTCCCCAACTTGAGTTTGCCTCTCCGACTACTACAAATCAAAGGACCACAACTCCTCTTCCCCAGTAGACTACTCTACAATCCCCAACAAGTTACTGCGAAACCTGGACCCGACCAGATATCAGTTCCACTTCGACTCCCCAGTAGAGCAACGGATGACTAAGACTCCTAAACTCTTTTCCCAAGCAGGGATAAACATGCTCCCCACAGAGTTTTCAATATTCCCCATTGGAGTTCTCCTCAAATAACAAAACAGGAATCCCCAATGGAAACATTCTAAGTAAAGTTTGAAGACACACCAGCTCTTCAGCAGCAATCCAGGATTTAACGGTTCCCCGACATCTGTCAAGGATTTATTTTCCCAGAAAAAAATACGTTCTTTAACATTTCACATTTCATACCTCCTATTTACATACATACAAAATACATATAACATAAATCTCATTTATTTTGAGAACATCATTACACAATGCATACATCATGACATTGCATATAACTAACTCTTTACCTTTTCAAGAAAGATCGATCGACAGATAAAGTTTATCATCTGCTGAGATAGTAATCGTCCAAGATTCCTTCATTATCCTGCTGAGGTAGTAATCATCACCCTGCTGAGGTGGTATTCGTCCAAGATTCCTTCATCACCCTGCTGAGGTAGTAATCGTCCAAGATTCCTTCATCACCCTGCCGAGGTAGTAATCGTCCAAGATTCCTTCATCATCCTGCTGAGGTTGTAGTCGTCCAAGATTCCTTCATCATCCTTCTGAGGTTGTAGTCGTACAAGATTCCTTCATCGTCTTGCTGAGACCTTCTCTGGTTCAGTCAGATCGACACTAAGATCTCTCTGATTCTTATTCTAGTTGAAGATATTCCAAGACTTTTGTCTGGTTCAGTTAAATCGATCCTAAGATTTTTCTGATTCTTATCCAGTCAAAGTTAATTCAAGACCTTCTCTGGTTCAGTCAGATCGACACTAAGATCTCTCTGATTCTTATTCTAGTTGAAGATATTCCAAAACTTTTGTCTGGTTCAGTTAAATCGATCCTAAGATTTTTCTGATTCTTATCCAGTCAAATTTAATTCAAGACCTTCTCTGGTTCAGTCAGATCGACACTAAGATCTCTCTGATTCTTATTCCAGTTGAAGATATTCCAAGACTTTTGTCTGGTTCAGTTAAATCGATCCTAATATTTTTCTGATTCTTATCCAGTCAAAGTTAATTCAAGACCTTCTCTGGTTCAGTCAGATCGACAATAAGATCTCTCTAATTCTTATTCTAGTTGAAGATATTCCAAGACTCTAATCTGGTTTAGTTAAATTGATCCTAAGTTTTTTCTGATTTCTTTCCAGTTAAAGAAAATTCAAAGACCTCTATCGGTTCAGTTTAAATCTCTCAATGGTTTATCCTGATTCTTTCTGGTAAATATTTCTCCTGGTTCAGATAAATCACTCCAAGATTTATTCTGACTCTTTTCCAGCTAAAAAAAATCAAGTTCAGACTTAGTCCATTGCCTGTCAAACAGTCACCTTTGGATGGCATCTACAAGCCCATCTCCAACAAGATTCTATCACCTCTCTAAATGGCATATTTAAGCCCATTCCTCCTATCATCGCATCATCGAGTGCAAATTTCTAAGCACTCAAGTGTCCAATCATCTTCCACCTTCAAGTAACAAATGGCGGATCCTCCAATCTAACTCTTATGGTTTAAGAAGATTGAACAGGGGCAGCTGTTGTACCCTAAAATTTTCCCTTTCATTTTCAAGGATTTTCTCACAAGATCTTTTATGACATCAAGTTTGCAGCACTGATACATCAATTTATGCTTGGAATTGGCAAAAGGGCAAAATAGTCAATTGCATACTAGAAGGTCAAACTTTGACTTTTTGGTCAACATTACATTCCAAGGATAAAATTTCATCAAGACATTCAAAAATATGAAACTTGATCATCAAGGAATCAAGAAAGTCAAAATCCAATGTGGAAGTTCAAACCCTTAAAGTCTTAGAATTTTTTCTAAGTGTTTTTTGTACATGATAATCTCATTTCTTCATGCTAACTTTTCACCTTGATGCAAGATGATTCAAGAGAAGCTTCCAACATGAAAGTTGTAGATCTCCATGATATCTACAACATTTCTTTACACAACTTCTCCTAGAAGTGCTTGGATTTTGAGTTATAAATTCATGAAGTCATGACATTTTCATTTAACACTTAGAGAAATTTTCAGCAGTTTTGGTCAGGTTTTTATCCCAACTTCTTTGCCAATTTTCATGAAGTTCCAGTTTGATTTAACAAAAGTGGTCAACATGAAAGTTGTAGGGGATGTTCCAATCTTTCCAAAAAGTCCAAGAACTCATTGAGAACATTCTTGAGCTGAGAGGATCGAAGAGATGAAGTTAGGGTTTCATTCTTGAATTACAAAGCATAATTTGTGATGAACACTTGACTAAATTCCAACCAAAGCTACAAGATCTCTCTTTTCAGGCTATGTTCTCTCCAAATCTATGCATAATCAAGCAATTACTCAAACCCTAAGTGTATTACATAAGCATTTGAATCTTTGTCCAAATCTTGATACCATTTATGGTTAGAAATGCAAAAAGCAACATTTCCATTTGCATAAAGCTTCACTTTTCCAACCACTCTCTTCTTTCAAAGCTTGAAATTTGTTCCAAAGATGACAGAAAAATCTCTCAACATCAGAAGCAATCCACAAGACCTGCAAAGCATGGCTAAATTCCTTAATTCACTCCTTTCTTCATCATGAAGCAACTTGTCTTTATGAATTTGAAAAAAGGGCATAACATGTGATTTTCAAAAAGTCTGAGTTTCTCAAGTCTCAAACCTTCTCTATTAATAGAGAGGCCAATCACAAGAGAAAGAGGTTAGAAAAAATAGAGAGAGAGAGAGAGAACAAGGAGAACAACCAGTAGTTTTATTGATAAACCTTCAAAAAAAGCCATAACAGTCCCTAAGACTTCCACTCTTGAGTTTCGAAGTCTAAACCTTAAAACCTCTCACACTTTGCATATTCTATCTAAAAACCATCCAAACATTTCATACCACACAGAAGTTGTTTAGTAACCTTCAACAAAAAAGAAGTCTAGCAGCCTGTTGGAGCTTCCTTAAGGTTCATACAACATCTTGAAGGGTATTTGGATTCAAAAACCTAAAGTGCAGTTTTAAGGTAAGTCATCTTTACCTTGCCTTTTCCATACATCAATTTTTCTGTTTATAGGATGTAGTAATCACTATTTTTGAAGTTAATCATTTTTTCATGTTATTCATTTATATGTTAAAAACTAACTGATGTATGCAAAGAATGGTGTTTAAGGCAGAAAAAGGCAATATGTATCGACACATATCCACATGTGTCGACCCATCTTAGTGAAAATGCAGGGTATGAGTCGACACATGACCCTCATGCATCGACCCATACTGAGTTCAGGTCACAAAACAGAAACTAGAAAGGACTATGAGTCGACACATACACATTTCATGTCGATGCAAAAAGGTGTATGAGTCGATACATCCCATTATGTGTCAACTCATACTGAACAGATTTCACTTTACAGAAGCTGGAAAGGCCTATGAGTCGATACATACGCGTTTCACATTGATGCAAAAGGCGTATGAGTTGAAACAAACCATTATGGGTCGACCCATACTGAACTAATTTTGTTTTACAGTGACAGGGAAAAGCTATGTGTCGATGCATAGCAGCATGGGTCGACACATAGCAGTTTAAAATGCATTTTTCCTTTATTCTACACTGTTTTCACATTCTTTTCATTATCATTCGATGTGGTTGTAATATTTTAGTTCCTACTTCATCCCAATTGTTAAATTGTATCCCCATCCCCCTAAAGTGATGTAATAGCTTAGATTTTACTTTCCGCTTTTTACTTGCTTTTCATATATTGCTAGTAAATAAGATGTATGGAAAGATGAAATCAACAAATAGATGACTTTCGAAAAAACAAGACAAAATGCATGAAAACTAACACACTATTCACACATGCACCCTTAGAATATTCCCATCTCGTTGCCCCTTTCGGAAAATAGTCATGTCCCTCGAGCATGGGTGTTTTAGCAAAGACCCTCAATAAAAAGATCATAGTCCCTCGATGACCCTCGATGTTGCTTTCGGTAAACGATCTAGTCCCTAAAACGACATTGCTAAAACGTCCCATATGTTGCCTTCTATGACTATACAAACGTCCCAACGCTCGTCCCTTTACATCCAAAGTCGGGGCTTCTTATCAAATCAATGGTAAGACAGCAACATATAAAGGAGGAGGAAAAGCATATTTAAGAACTTTCGAGTAGGTAGGTTCGCTCTCAGTTACTCGCTTGCTCACGACAAAAACATTTTATACACCCACACTCTCACCTTTGAAATATTTTCGAAACAAATACTTTGTAGGCGTTCTTATAGAAACAAGAACCATTACGAAGTTCCATTTTCAAAATACTTTCAAAAACACATCTCACGGACACCTTTTAAACTATTTTTGAAACAAACACTTTATAGGCGTTCTCATAGAAACGAGAACCATTACGAAGTTCCATTTTCAAAATACTTTCAAAAATCACCACCACAAGCACACATTTAAACAAAAGCAAGTGATCTAGAAAGTAACTAAGAGCCCATGGAAAACCATGGATGAAAAGGGTGCTAATACCTTCCCTTTTCATAATCTACCCCCCGAACTCAAGAAAACATTTCAAAGGTCTTTCCTGTGATTTTTCACCTTTCCTTTTGGATAAAAGAAAAGTCAGTCGCGACTCTTGCTAAACCGCAACATTTGTGAACACAAACACAAATCCTCAAGTCAGTTCTCCCACCGTATCACAAAGACTACTCCGACGAGCAGTACCCACCGGCGGATGACAAATAAAAACAACTAGAAGACCGACTCAAGGCTGTGGAGATCCAAAAAGTACCTAGTATGGACTTTGGAGATTTAGGTTTGGTCCCTGGGGTGGTCATTCCTCATAAATTCAAGGTCCCTGTCTTTGCCAAATATTATGGGGTCTCTTGTCTGAAACTCCATTTAAGGTCATACGTCTGAAAGATTCAACCACACACTGCCGATAGGAAGTTATGGGTTCATTTCTTCCAAGAGAGCCTATCTGGAACACAGTTGGATGGTTCTATAAACTAGAAGGGACTAATATCCACACATGGGAGAACTTGGTTGCTTCCTTCTATAAACAATACCAATACAATGCTGACCTTGCACCAACTCGCATGCAGTTACAGGGTATGCCCAGAAATGGAGGGACCTGGATGGAAGGGTGCAACCCCCTTTGACTGACCGAGAATTGGTAGACATGTTCATGGGCACTCTGACGGGTCCATTCTTTAATTTGTTGATTTGATGTTCTTCGCCAGGGTTTACTGAGCTTATTTTTACTAGCGAACAAGTTGAAAGTGGAATCAAAAGTAGGAAGATCACAATGGCCTCAACCTCTAATGATCTAAAGAAACAATTTGTTAGTAAGAAGGAAACTAATGTTATTTTTGGCCAAAGGAGCGGTATCAAGAAAGATCGTCATCGGTCGATAGGAGCAATATTGATTTCTAACCCGACCCCAGTTCAGCGACCACAACAACCAAACAATCAGCATAGGCCAAACGTCTCGAGAAGACAGTTCACTGGGATCAATATGCCATTGTCTCAAGCTTTAAAACATCTATTGAAGGAAGATTTGGTAACACTACGAGATCCTCATCCTAATCCCAATACTTCCTCTCCCAAATATAATCCAAACGTAAAATGTGCCTATCATTCAAATAGTTATGGGCATGACACCAACCATTGTTGGGCGTTGAAGAACAAAATCCAAGATTTGATTGACGACAAAGTGATTGAGTTTGACCCTCAAGAAACCCCTAATGTGATTACTGCGCCCATACCCAGTCATGGTAAAGGTATTAATGCTATTGACGATGTTTCCTATGTCTCCACCATAAGTGACTAGACCACTCCCTTGATGACCATTAAGAAGAACCTGTTAAGAGCGGGTTTATTTCCAGATTGTCCTGAAAATTGTTACCATTGTGCTTCCCAAATTAATGGTTGTATGTGGCTAAAGAAGGGTATTCAACGCCTGATTGATAGCCATGAAATTCTGTTTGAGAAAACTCTGTCCATGAAGAGTTTGCAGAAAGTATATCTCAAGAACTGAGAGTTGAAGATGTTTATATAATCACAATTTTGAATACTCATATAAGGATCACCTCTAGAGGCCCTATAAGGATTCCCGCTGAGCCGAGAGTGGCTCCCCTGATTATTACCGCACCGGGTCCAGTCCCTTATTCCTCTGACAAAGTTGTTCCCGGGAACTATGGGGCAAAAGTTTACTATCATGGTGTCAATCAAGAGCCGTGGATTACTGAAAATGAAGATTATGAAGTAACAAACATTGTCGAAACTAGTAAGGTCACTAGGACAGGAAGGGTCTTCTCTCCGTAGATATCTCCTCTAATAACTACTACAACACCTATTCATATTCCTGCTGCTGGGTCAACTGCTGACGCCCGGGCTAAAGAGAAAGTAGTTGAGCCTGCCCAGATGGAGACGCCCTCAAAATATGTTACAATTTAAGACCCTTCTAAACAAGAGATGGAAGAAATTCTGAAGATCATTCGTAAAAGTGACTACAAAATAGTTGAACAACTGGGGTAGACACCCTCGAAAATTTCCATGTTGTCCTTGTTATTATGCTCCAAAGCACATGCCAAGGCTTTGTTGAAATTTTTGAAGAATGCTTATGTACTACAAGAGACATCTGTTGATCAGTTTGAGAATTGTGTTTCAAGCCTAACTGCTGATAATGGTTTAGGCTTTTCTGATGCTGACTTAACTCTGACGGGGAAGAATCATAACAAGGCTCTGCATATCTCTATTGAGTGTAAGGGCACTACTTTGGTGCATGTGTTAGTTGATACAGGTTCATCCCTGAATGTATTACCAAAAGGTGCTCTGGATAGATTGGACTATGAAGGGCTGGTGCTGAAACCCATCGATATTGTGGTAAGAGCCTTTGATGGGTCAAAAAGAATGGTGCACGGAGAAGTTGATCTTCCGATCAAGGTGGGATCTTAGGTTTTCAACTCCACTTTTTATGTAATGGATATCCTCTCGGCCTATTCCTTCTTGCTCAGACGCCACTAGATTCATAGGGCATGTGTTATTTGTTAGAACATAATTTGGTTCTACATCCCAGCAAGAGTTTTAATGATAACAAACACATGATATAAAGAACAAATATGCTTGCTAATAAAAAGTATCTTTACATGCAGGATGTTCTGATGTTAAAAAGATGTTCTGATGCAACTGGAAGTTTTTCCAGAACATCATCAGAAGTTTTGACTATGCGAGCACAGAAGTTTAGAGGACAGTGAAAGATTCATACGCATCAAATATGCATGGCACGCTTATATGAAGAAGTTTTGATTGAACTTCTAAATGCACCAGTGCTGCAAAACAGAATCTCTGATACTCTGATATGCAAAGTTCTGATCAAGCTGTAAAGGACTATCAACGGTAACATTCATCCTCTGACGTAAGAAGCTCTGAAGCGTTACAATCTAGAAATGCAAGATCATAAGTAACGGCTACAAACAGACAAGGATATCCTAATTTGGAAAGCTCATTAACGCGTGTTATGGACATACCAAAAGTATCTTCTTATGAAACTATTGCAAGGCCTATACAAAGCAGACTAAAAGAAGATTTCATGATGATGAACAACTACGCACAAAACATGAAAAGTCAGTAAAGCTGCAAACATTCTTCATCTTCATCAATTCAATATTAAACTGTGTAATATATCACAATTTTGTGATACTGTTTATTTAGAAACATATTTGTACACTTTTATACAATTATTTGTTTAGTGAATTTCCTTGAGAAAACCGGGTTGTAGTTTTGGACTCAAGAAGACTTTAACAGTTGTTAAAGTAGAATTATAATCAAGTTTTATTAGTGAATTAAGTCCTCGTTGGAGAGAGGAAAAATCACCTTGGCGGGTGGACTGGAGGCAGTTTGAGATCAAATGAACCAGGATAAAAATATTGTGTCATTACTGCCTTTGATTTTAAGTTTTCAATTCAACCCCCCCCCCCCCCCCCCCCACCACCACCCCTTCTTGTGTTTTTCACTTCTTCAATTAGTATCAGAGCACCTGGATCTAGGTGCAAACACTTAACCGTGTTAGATAAAGATCCAAGGGGGAAAAACACTTTGATGGGAACAAGTCAGAACATCAGCATTAGCCCTCCAATATTTGACGGTGAAAATTTTGACTACTGGAAGGATATGATCAGAAGTTTCTTCCTAGCCTATGATGCTGACCTCTGGGATGTGGTAACTGATGGATACATACATCATGTTGATGAAAGCGGTCAGAAGATTGTCAGAAAATGGATGACAGATCATCAAAAGCAAGACTTCAGAAATCATCACAAGGCCAGAACGATTCTCTTGAGTGCCATCTCATATTTAGAGTATGAGAAGATCACAAACAGAGAAATAGCTAAGGACATGTTTGATTCTCTGAGAATGACGCATGAAGGCAACTTGCAAGTAAAAGAAAACAAAGCTCTTGCGCTCATTCAGAAGTATGAAGCCTTCAGAATGGAAGAAGACGAAACCATTGAAACAATGTTCTCTAGATTCCAAACTCTGGTGGCAGGGCTAAAGGTGCTGGACAAAGGGTACTCAACTGTTCATCATGTAAAGAAGATCATCAGAAGTTTACCAAAACAATGGAGACCAATGGTCACGGCTCTCAAACTGGAAAAAGATCTGAACATAATATCTTTAGAAGAACTTGTCAGCTCCCTCAGAAGCCATGAGATAGAGTTAGAAGATGATGAGCCTCAGAAGCAATGTAAGTCTCTCGCTCTGAAATCTAACAAATATGAAACCAAAATTTTGCAGGCAAAAGCAGAAGCAGAAAACTCAGGAGAATCCTCATTAGAAGAAGAAGAAATGTCTTCTCTATCCAGAAGAATCAATCAGTTGTGGAAGCACAGGCAGAAGAATTTCAAAAACTCTAGAAGAACAGGAAATGACTCTGAACAATCCTCTGGATACAGAAAATCATGTAACAGAATCATTACCTGCTATGAATGCAATAAACAAGGTCACTACAAAAGTGATTGTCCAAGGCTTCAGAAGGAGAAACATAAAAGGAAGTTTGTTAAGGAGAAGAAGAAATGCCTCATGGAAACATGGGACGGTTCAGACTCTGAAGCTGACTCAGAGTCAGATAAAGAAAGAGAAAACATAGCCCTCATGGAAAACGTGTCAGAAGATAGTGAAGCTTCTGGTTTAGACTCAGAATCAAACACTGAAGAGGTACTTTCTGACCTCACTGTTAATTTTTCTAAAGCTTAACTTGCAGAAAGTCTGAGTGAGATTCTAGAAAGGTATCAGCAGCTCAGAGTCAAATTCAAGAACCTGAAAAAGGATCTTGCTTCTGATTTTGAAGAAACTGAGAGTCTGAGATTAGAAAACTGAGTTAAAAGAAAAGATTTCAAAACTAGAAGATGATTTACGAAACTCTCAGAAGGAAATAATCTCAGAGGATACCAGTAATGCTGATAAGATCATAAAGGATTATGATCAAAGCTTTCAGAAGTTTCTGGCTAACAACATAGATAGAAGCAAAATGGCTTCAATGATCTATGGAGTCAGCAGGAATGGCATAATAGGTATAGGATACAAAGGCAAAGAATCCCAACCTAAGAAAGTTAAGGATTTGGTTATCAAACGCACTTCTCTCTATTCTCACTTCACCACTGGGCAAACACATGATATAAAACATGCTGGTAAGGCGTTTTATACTAAACCAAAATTCAAACAGAATTTTGGAAACTCTAACAGTCATGGACCCATAAAGATATGTGTACCAAAAGACAAAATCATCTATGTTGCAGATATTTTTAACAGCAAGGTTGAAACTCCAGTATTAACACCTGGACTCTGGATTCTCTCTACACATGGAGGAAAGAAAGCATATGTTCCAAAACCTGGAATTTAAAAGATTCGCAGGTTTCAGAGGCAATCAGAAGCAGAAGATTACTGGCTCTGAAACTATTTGAAACAGGAATGGAAATACAGCATTAGAAGCTCTCTAAAGAATCTCAGATGTATCTAGAAGAGGATGTCACATTATTTCAAGCACTTCTGTCAGAGCAAGCCAATCAGAGTCTTTACCACTTTTTGATTCTTGACAAAAAGGGGGAGAATGGAGAATATTTTGACTCATAATCAAAAGATCGTCAGAAGATCATCAGGGAAGTATTTTATGTTCTCGTTAGCTGAGTACTCTACTCAGGGGGAGCCTTCCTTTTAATTTTTGTTCTTTATATTCCATCAAAATATACTTGTTTTTTTCATCATCAAAAAGGGGGAAATTGTTAGAACATAATTTGGTTCTACATCCCAGCAAGAGTTTTGATGATAACAAACACATGATATAAAGAACAAATATGCTTGCTAATAAAAAGTATATTTACATGCAGGATGTTCTGATGTTAAAAATATGTTCTGATACAATTGGAAGTTCTGCTAGAATATCATCAGAAGTTCTGACTATGCAAGCACAGAAGTTGAGAGGACAGTGAAAGATTCAGACGCATCAAATATGCATGACACGCTTATATGAAGAAGTTCTGATTGAACTTCTGAATGCACCGGCCCTGCAAAACAGAATCTCTGATACTCTGATATGCAAATTTCTGATCAAGCTGTAAAGGACTCTCAACAGTAACATTCATCCTCTGGTGTAAGAAGCTCTGAAGCGTTACAATCTATCAATGCAAGATCATAAGTAACGGCTACAAACAGACAAGGATCTCTCGATTTGGAAAGCTCATTAACGCGTGTTATGGACATACCAAAAGTATCTTCTTATGTCACTATTGCAAGGCCTATATAAACCAGACTAAAAGAAGATTTCAAGATGATGAACAACTACGCACAAAACATGAAAAGTCAGTAAAGCTACAAACATTCTTCATCTTCATCAATTCAATATTAAACTGTGTAATATATCACAAGTTTGTGATACTGTTTATTTAGAAACATCTTTGTACACTTTTATACAATTATCTATTTAGTGAATTTCCTTGAGAAAACCGGGTTGTGGTTTTGGACTCAAGAAGACTTTAACAGTTGTTAAAGTATAATTGTAATCAAGTTTGATTAGTGAATTAAGTCCTCGTTGGAGAGAGGCAAAATCACCTTGGCGGGTGGAGCGGAGGTAGTTTGAGATCAAACGAACCAGGATAAAAATACTGTGTCATTACTGCCTTTGATTTTAAGTTTTCAATTCAACCCCCCCCCCCCCCCCCCCCCCCCTCTTGTGTTTTTCACTTCTTCAATTTATTACCTCTACCCTACATCAAAAATTGAAGTATCCAGTTAAAGGGAAGATCGTTACAGTCTGCAGAGAAGAAGAATTTATGGTCAACCATTTGAATTCTTTCAAATATGTTGAAATGGATGGAAAATTCATTAAAACTCTCTACCAGGCATTTGAAGTAATCCCTCCGACGATTTTCGTTGCTAAAGCTACTCTTTCTACTCCTAATATCATCCGGGATTCACCAAGAATGTCTTCTCTGAAGGATGCTAGAGTTGTAGTAGAAGAAGGCGGTTGCACTATATGGGGACGGCTTCCCGATATCCCCTACAAGTCCAACATATTTGGCTTGGGTTTCACTTTAAAGGCTCAGAAATATGTTTGTTGTGTTCGTCACGGAGGACCACCTTTTCGTATTAGCAACAATGAAATCAATGCTCTAGAAGACACTAATAGTGATGGTGACTTGGATGACTGGATATTCCCTACTGTTGACGGTGGACTCAACAACTGGAAGGCAAAAGACTTTGTATCAATCTCCTTCAGCCAGGAGTAATTGCTATTTCCTATTTTTATTGCTTTAAGAAGTTTGTCTGTATAACTTCTTTTAAAACAATGACTTTAAACCTTGTGTATTGCTTGGGGAACAATGGTCCATTTGTTAAGGGTTGTCATTTCATATATCATATGCTCATTTAATGAAAACATTGGACGACTTTGCATTCAAATTTTGTGTTCTTTGTCTTTCTTTTACTTTACTGCATTTTCAAATAGCCATGTGACCTTACACGCACACACACACATTTGCAGATCCACATCCACTCTGGGTCTCATTGACAACAATTCTTCTATTGTCGTTTATGACTTTGAAAATCCAATCTATCAAGCTAAAGACGAAGGTGAAAAATATTGTGAGATACTTGGAGAACTCACTAGACTCCATATACAATAAGAAAAGGCTATCCAACTGCATGAAGAGCCGATCGAGGTGATAAACTTAGGTACCGAGGCAGATAAGAAAGAAGTCAAGATTGACGCCAACCTGAGAGACAGTGTCAAGAGCAGATTGATTCAGATGTTACACGACTATGTTGAGGTATCCGCTTGGTCAAACGAAGACATTTCAGGGCTCGATACTGATATCTTGGTTCATCGTCTGCCAATGAAAGAGGGTTGTTCTCCGATTAAATAAAAGGTTTGTCGCATGCGCCCTAATATGTCAGAAAATCAAAGTTGAGGTAATGAAACAGTTCAATGCAGGTTTCTTGGCAGTGACGTCGTATCCCCAATGGCATGAAAAATGTAGTTCTAGTGCCAAAGAAAGACGGTAAGATCCGTATGCATGTAGAATACATGGATTTGAATAGGGCGAGCCCCAAAGATGACTTCCCATTACCATATATTGATGTCTTAGTTGAAAACACTGCTCAACACAAGGTATTCTCCTTCATGGATGGCTTCTCCGGGTACAATCAAATCAAAACAGCGCCTGAAGACATGGAGAAAACTACCTTTGTCACACAGTGGGGCACCTTCTGTTATAAGGTCATGCCTTTTGGGCTGAAGAACGCAGGCGCAACTTATCAGCATGTTATGGTAGCTTTGTTCCATGACATGATTCATCATGATATAGAAGTCTACGTTGATGACATGATAGTCAGGTCACAAACTAAGGAAGAACATCTTGACCATCTACACAAGTTGTTTGAAAGGTTGAAGAAGTACAAACTAAGGCTGAATCCAAACAAATGCACCTTTAGGGTGAGGTCTTGAAAACTCCTAGGTTTCATCGTCAGTGGTAAAGGTATTGAAGTCGATCTTGAAAAAGTTAAAGTTATCCAAGAAATGTCGGCTCCTCGTACTGTGAAGGAGGTCAAAGGTTTCTTAGGACGTCTAAACTACATTTCCCAATTCATCTCTCATTTGTCTGCTACTTGTGAATCAATCTTCAAGCTGCTGAAGAAAGATCAAGTACTCAGATGGAACAACGACTGTCAAATGGATTTTGATAAAATCAAGGAGTACTTACAAGAACCTTCGATTATGATGCCACCAGTTGAAGGAAGACCTCTAATCATGTACCTAACAGTTTTAGAGAATTCAATGGGGTGTGTGTTGGGGCAGCATGACGAGGCTGGTCGAAAAGAGCATGCAATATACTAGCTTAGCAAAAAATTTACCAACTGTGAAACAAGATATTCACTGCTCGAGAAAACTGGTTGCGCTTTGGCATGGGCTTCTCGCTGACTAAGACAGTATATGTTGACTCATACTACTCTATTGATCTCTAAAATGGATCCCATCAAGTACATATTTGAGAAGCCAACTCTCTCTGGAAGAATAGCCCGATGGCAAATGATCTTAACGGAATATGACATTCAGTACACCACTCAAAAAGCCATCAAAGGAAGTGTACTAGAAGATCATTTGGCACATAAAGTTGTAGATGATTATCAGTCTATGCACTTCAAATTCCCGGATGAGAACATCATGTTAGTAACAGATTATGGAGAACCTGGGCCGTATGAAGAACCTGAGCAAGGATCTCATTGGACTATGGTTTTTAATGGAGCTTCTAATGCGCTTGGTAACGGAATTGGTGATGTGATCATTTCACCCAAAGGTTGTCATACGTCTTTCTTTGTTAGGCTTTGCTTTGACTGCACCAACAATATGGCCGAATATGAAGCATGCATCATGGGTCTTAAGGCTACTATTGACTTAAGAATAAAATTCTTAAATGTATATGGAGACTCAGCCTTGGTGGTCAGTCAAGTTAAAGGAGAGTGGGATATGAAACATCCAAATCTTATCTGTTATCGAGAACTTGTGCTAACCTTGATCTCGTACTTTGAAGAGATTACCTTTGAACATATCCCAAGGAAAGAGAATTAATTAGAAGATTCTTTAACTACCATGTCATCCATGTTTATGCTAAGATGGGACAATGAGGCTCCTAGAATTACCATTGAGAGATTCGACGAACCAACACACTGCTACGAAATCGATATTGATGGAGTAGAAGAGAAGTCTAGGTTTCATGAGGTAAAAAGATACCTTGAAGCTCAAGAGTACCCTGAAGGAGCATCTATCAATGACAAGAAATTCCTATGGAGGTTCTCAGCTAAGTTCTTTCTGAGCAATGGAATTTTGTACAGGCGCAACCATGATTCAACTTTGCTTCATTGTATGGACAAGAAGGAAGCAGAAAAGATTATGGAGGATATACACGAAGGAATATTTGGTGCTCACTCCAGCGGGCATACTATGGCTAAGAAAATCTTGAGAGAAGATTACTATTGGTCGACCATGGAAACCGACTGTCATCACCACTCGAGAACTTGTCATAAGTGCCAGATCTATGCTGATAAAGTTCACGTGCCTCCAGTTCCTTTGAACATCATGACTGCTGCTTGGCCATTTGCAATGTGGGGCATTGACATGATTGGAGAAATCAATCCTCCTGCATCTAATGCACATCGCTTCATTCTCGTTGCCATCGACTACTTCACAAAATGGGTTGAAGCAGCTTCATTTGCCTCAGTTACCAAGAGTGTTATGGCTCGTTTCATTAAGCATAACCTCATCTGTCGGTATGGTATCCATGAGAGAATCATCACTGACAATGGTACCAACCTCAAAAATGCCATGATTATTTAACTTTGCATGCAGTTCAAGATCAAGCACCACAACCCTTTTCTGTATCGTCCAAAGATGAATGGCACAGTGGAAACCACCAACAAGAACATAAATAAGATTGTGCAAAAGATGGTTATGACCTACAATGACTAGCACGAGATGTTACCATTTTCTCTTCATGGCTATCGCACTTCAGCGCAAACATCAACTAGGGCAACCCCATTCTCTTTGTTCTATGGTATGGAAGTTTTCCTGCCTGTCAAAGTTCAGATTCTTTCTGAGGGTTATGAAAGATGCCGACTTAGATGAAGGCGAGTGGATTCAGACTAGGTTGGATCAATTGAATTTGATTGACGAAAAGAGGCTCGCGGCTGTCTTTCACGGCCAGATATATCAGAAGCGTATGATCAAGGCGTTCAACAAGAAGATCAAGCATCGTGTATATCAGGCTGGTGACTTGGTATTAAAGCGCATCATTCTACCACAATGTGATCTCAGGGGCAAATGGACTCCCACTTACAAAGGGCCATTTGTTATTAAGAAAGTATTCTCGGGCGGTGCTATGATACTAACCACAATGGAGGGTGAAGACTTCCCACACCCTATAAATGTGGACATAGTAAAAAGACATTACGCATAAAAACAATTCGCTAGGTTGACTGGCCTGGGAAAAAATAAGGGCATACCGGCGAATCGAAAGGGTTCGGGCAAAAATTAGGGACATATACAAAAGATTGTACACCCGGTAAGTCAAAAATCTGAAAGGGCGGCTTGGGCAAAAAAGGGTATCCTGGTGGACTGAAAACCCGAAAGGTTGGTCCAGGCAAAAATTAGGGATTTAAAGCGTACGACTATGTCCCGTTGGATCACTTACTGCAAGCTTTATTACCAAGGTCAAAAGTTCAAATGGTACATATCAGCTCAATCAACTTCTTCCGACAGCAAGGAATGAGATGTTCAAAGACATAGGGGCAATAGCAGGGTTGGAACCCAACAAGATCATTTCCAGATAGCTATATATTTTGTTTTCACTTTGTATTCTTTTCATTTCACGACAATTTCCTCTTACTAGGATTTATGTCTCTTTGTGAAAAAAACGCATGTTTATAGGAAAATTATCAATACAAATACACCTTGAAGATCAACCTTTTGTTTTTTCTATTTTGTCTGCAAAAACATCTAATGACTAAAATTGAATGAACATATGCATATGAACATGATTAACTATTGACAAGTATATGCATAAGAATAGGAATAAGTATTTACTCAAAACTCTATGAGTTAGGATGATGTTCAAGATATCCATAAGTCCCCACAGAGCCACTTCCATGAGATTACCCCCCCACGGAGTAATATTCAACAAAGATACATCCCTGCAATTTCCCCAACTTACGGAATTCCAATCAGTACAGTTCATGGAAATTCTCTTCCCCAGCTGAGTCTAGTCTTCTAAAACTGAAAAGACCTGCAAAATTCAATTTCCCCAAAAGAGCTTATTTCCTCGGCAGAATATTTCTCTGTCAATAGGGTTTATTTCCCCAACAGTGTTTATTTCCCCAACAGATTACAGTCTCCCCAGATTAAGTCTACTCCTCCGATGGCTACTAATCACCGGCAAAATTCTTTTCCCCAGTGAAATTGCCACTATCCCTAGAGAGTTGTTACGAAACCTGGAATCGGACCAGATATCAGTCAACTTCATCCTCCCCATACAAGCCGGAAGATTATCCATCTCTTTTACCCCCTAGTCAGGGTATATAAGAATTATCTTCCCCACACAAGTCATAATGTTATCTATCTCTTTTATTCCCAGTCAGGGTATATAAGAATTATCCTACCCAGACGAGTCGGAAGGTTATCCATCTCTTTTATCCACGGTCAGGGTATATAAGAATTAAGCTCCCCAGTAGAGCGATGAACAACTAATGATCCTAAACTCTGCTCCCTAAACAGGAAGTCATTATTCCCTAGCGGAGTTTCCTCAAGCAAGTAAGAAGAAATCCCCAGCGGAAGCATTATAAATAAGGTTGAAGATTACACATGTTCTTCATCCCCAATGTCAGTCAGGTTTATTATACAGCAAGATGTCATACGGAATTGTTGATACACTTCCAACAACATTTCACATTCATACATCATTTACCGATATCATAGCATATGCATACGGAACGCATATAACACAGTCTCATTTATTTTGAGAACATCATTGCACAATGCATTTCATACATCATGACATTGCATACAGCTAACTCTTTACCTTTTCAGGAAAGATCAATCAAAAGACGAATATATTTAACAATTCTCAAACGGATTTGTAGATCAATTACTGAAACAGGACAGGGCAACTATCTACATAGCAAGGTCAGAAATTAATTCCCGAAACAAGACGGGGAAACTATACTTACGGCCAACGAAAATCAGGTTCAAGATTAATTCCCAAAACAAGTCGGGGCAACTATCTGCATGACCAGCCACAGATTAATTCCTGAAACAAGACAGGGCAACTATCTGTGAAGAAAAAATTATGGAACAATTTCCAAAACAGGACGGGGCGACTATCTACATGAACAGGTTGAAGATTAACTCCTGAAACAGGACAGGGAAACTATCTTTCTTCCTTTATGGTCAGATGAAGACCAATTCCTGAAACAGGACAGTGTGACTATCTTTATCACCAAGTGGTATGAATTCCAAAAACAGGACGGGTTTACCAACAAAAACAGATTGTAAATCAATTCCTGAAACAGCATAGTGCGACTATCTACATGACAAACACTTCCTGAAGACATCTGCTGGCTCAGATTAAATCGACCAAAGATTTATTCTGATACTTCTCTCAATAGACATCTGCTGGCTCAGATTAAATTGACCAAATATTTATTCTGACACTTCTCTTAGTAGACCTTTTCTGGCTCAGATTAAATTGACTAAATATTTATTCTGATATTTCTCCCAGTTAAAGTCGAGCGAAGACTTAGTCTAATTTCTCTATCAATGGTTACTTTGGATAGAATCTATAATCCCATATCCGACAAATATTCATCACCTTTCCAAATGGCATCTTTAAGCCTATTCCCGACATAATCAACCAACAACATTACTTTGTACACAAGCGAGTGCAAATTTATGGGCACTTATGTATTCAATCATCTTCCACCTTCAAGTCACAAATTGCGGACATGCCAATCTAAATCTTCAAGTTTAAGAAGATTGAACAGGGGCAGTTGTTGTACCCCAAAAATTTCCCTCCCATATCTTTAAGACATTTCTTACAAAAGTTCTCAAATGCTCAAGAGTTCTTAAGAGTTGATCAGACAAGCTCACCTCCTAAGCATTGAGTCTATAACTAGGGTTTTGGTTTTCATAAGGAAAATTGGACTTTTAATGCCTCAAATGAATTTCATGGTTCACCATAGGTCTCCAATAATTCTCATGCCAAGTTTCAAGTCTTGCATCACAAATTTTCTCAATTAATTGCTTAGATGACTAAAAATCAATTGTATTGGGTAAATAGTCAACTGTGGTCAACATACAGTCAAACATCAAGATTTTTTGCCAACATCAACATTTTAAAGTCATATTCATCATTGGATCAAGGTTTGATCATAATTCCTCAATAAAAGCACTCAAATCATCAAAGGGGCAAAATTGTCAAAATTAGGATTTTGACTGAGAATGACTAATCATTGACTTTCGAACTAGTGCATGACCTAATGGATTGGAGCATGATCTCAAGGACCTAAACACAATATCTTGACCTAATTGCATGGTTCAAGACATCCTCAAAGATCAAGTGATTGATAGTTGAAGAATTAAGATCAACTGATAAAAAGTCAGTTGTCATATAAAAGTCAAACTTTGACTTTTTTATCAACATTGAATTTCAAAGATCAAGAATCATTAATACATTCAAAATTATCAAGCTTGACCAACAAGAATCAACAAAGTCAAGAAATATCAACAAAAAGTCAAGATTTTCAATACTTAGAAAAAATTCTAAGTGTTTTGACCTTGATAAATTCACTACTTCATGGCCACTTTTCACAAAGATGCAAGATGATTCAAGGAAAACTTTCAACACGAAAGTTGTAGAGTATGATGAATTATAAATATTTGTCCTTAGGTTTTGATGTCTAAAAAATGTTTGGATTATGAGATATAGGCACATGAAGTCATGACATTTTTATCTAAACACTTAGTGAAATTTTCGACAAGTTTAGTCTGATTTTTGTCCCAACTTCTTAGCCAATTTTCACCAGGTTCCAATTTGATTTAGTCAAAATGGTCAACATGAAAGTTGTAGACAATGTTTCAAGCTTTCCAAAATTTCCAATAACACATTTTTATCATTGTTGTACCCCAAAATTTTCCCTCTCATTTTATCAAGATTTCCCCTCACAAGACTCTTTGAACTCCAGACAGGATTAGGGTTTGCTCTGCTCAAGACATCTCCTTGCACTGATGACCTAAATTAGGGTGAGTTTGCACAGGGATTTTTGGACTTTTAATACTCAAAGTGACTTTCATACTTCATGTTGGACTTATAAGATTTCCTCTACCAAGTTTCAAGCTTTGAATCTAATTTTTGCCCAGCCAATTGGACAGTTGACCTAAAAATCAGCTGTATTGGGGAAAAAGTCAACTGTGGCCAATTTACAGTCAAACCTCACAATTTTTTATCCACATCAATATTATAGGCTCATATGAACCATTTGATCAAGTTTGGACCACAACTCCTCAAGAAATTTGATCAGATCATCAAAAGGGCAAAATGGTCATTTTTAGGGTTTTGACTGCACAAGGGCAATTTCTGATTTTTAACCTAGCAAATGGCAAATTGGGTTCAAGTATGGATTCAAGGACTCAATGGCATCATCTTGACCTATTCACAAGGTTCAAAAGATCTCAAATGCATTGGATTGACAAATAAATTTTTCAGTCAACTGATCAAAATTTGACTGTACACTGAAAAGTCAAACTTTGACTTTTTGGTCAAAATCAAGTTCCAAGGGTCATTTTTCATCAAGATGAGTCAAAACATGAAACTTGTTCATCAAGAAACCAAATTTTGCAAATTAGGGTTTAAAATTGAAAATTTTCATAACTTAGAATTTTTCTAAGTTATGAAATTTTCTTATTTTTTCCCAACTTTGCCCAACATTTTCACCATGATGGAATTGGATTCAAATAAAACCTCCAACATGAAAGTTGTAGTCCTACACAAAGTCTACAACCTTTATTCACAAAGTTTTCCCAAAAGAATCTTGGATCTCAAGTTATGAATTTTGGAACAAGGGTCCATGAAACTTTTAACTTAGTGAAATTTTGCCCTAGTTTAGGCAGGATTTTGACCTATCTTCATGACCATTTTTCACATAGTTCCACTTGGAATCTCAAAATTAATTTCAAAGATGGATTGTAAATCATGTTACAAGCTTTACAAAATGTCCAAGAACTCTCCAAAATCATTTATGGTTATGGATAATCGAAGATTTGAATTTGGAAAAAACTCACTTTGATCCATGGCATTTTCATGTTGACACAAGTTGCAAAATCTGTCCAAACTTGCTTTGTACTTGATTACAGGTCTCTAAACCCTTCCACACTCAAAAATTCAATACAAATACAATGGAAATTGGTCTTATTCTGATCAATGGAGCTTGGCACAATGAATAAATCCATTTATGGCATAAAGGTTGCAATACCATTTCCATAAAGTATACTTTTTGCAATTTTGTTTTTCTTGAGCCATGGACCTTCTATCTTGATGCAAACAAAGTCCACAAACTTCATAAAAAGATCACCAACCCTATGCAGACCTTGAGCTAGCTGGTACAACCTTGGCCTTTGTCACTTCCTACCTTTTCTTCAAAAACAAGTCATTGTGCCAAAAGTCTATAACTCTTGAATCTGATAAGAGCAAGTCTTGGCAACATTCCAAACAAGTTTTACACTTTACCTTGAGCCAGAAACACGAGTTATTGAACCCTTAAACCTTCCAAAACACAAAATCACCTTCCTCTTGCAAAACAGGGCAGCTTCTGCACTTTGAGTTCTATCTCACAAACCACTCGTGCGTTTTGTCCCAAACTTGTTCCAACACCTTCCATATAACCCACATGAACTATCCCAACCATTGGCCATTGACTGTAACACCATTTGCAAGCTTCACCATTTCTGTTTTCAGCTTGTGCATGTTGATTTCTACAAGCTTGTTCAAGCACATCCAAAGCAAACTAAGCATTAAGGAAGATCAGAGGAAGTTCAAGCAAGCTCCCAAACATCGCAGGCCTCATTGAAAAGCTCCACATTGCCATACACGAGTTCATCTGAAACAGTAATTTGTTAACTTTCTATCTCTCTATTTAGGAATCATTAGGCTTAGGTTTGTGAATAAAAAATGTAGTACTCATAGCCCTTAAGTTGTACATATGCTCAGTTTTCATTTAAGTTAAGTGTGTTGAGAGAATTTGATTGATGAACATCCTAAAAAAGTTAGGTTAAAAATTAGGGCCAGAGAAATTCTCTCTGGTCTTTCAGAGTTAGATTAAGTTTCTTATATGGTTGGAATCGTCTTGAAAAATGCTATGACTTTGGTGTTATGAGTTTTTGCTTTAGAGCACGTATGCAGGATGTCCAGATTTGAATCAGGCGCGCGTATTTTTGTTTGACAAAGGTTGAAGATGAAGTGGAAATGGACTGGGCTGGCTTGTTTCACTTTTGACACCCCCTGCCTTGCTAACTGCACCCCCTGGCCCATTTGTTTTATATTTTCATATTATTTTCATTTCTTTTTATTTCTGACTTTATTTTATTTTTTCCAAATATAAAAAATTACTAAAAATGTTTTCCCTAAATTTTCACATTTTTTATTATTTATTTTATTTTATTTTGATACAATATTTAGTTTATTAGATATACTATTTATTTTCTCAAATAATAACTTGTAAATAATACATAGAAATATTTTTTTTAGTATTTATATATTTAAATAATATTTTCCCATATATTATTATTTTTTAAATATTTGTATATATTTATATTTATTTTCTTGTACATAAAATAATCAATATAATATATATTTATCTTAAAACAAAAAAAAGCTAGGGTTTTCACCATTATTAAAAATATTATTTTTCTAATATTTTTATTTTTTGACACTTGTATATATTTTTATTTTTTTGTACATAAATAAATAATATTAATAAATATACTTTCTTAAAACAAATTTAGGGTTTTTACCCTTAACAAAAAATAATATTTTATTTTTTATATACATTAAATCTTTTATTTTCACATACATAAAAATAAATAAAAACATTTCTTGCATATTCATAATATTTTGCATATTTATATTTTATTGCTTATTTAAATATTGTTTATTTATTATTTAATGCAAAGAGTTCAATTTGGATGTAATAGTAAATATTAGGGTTTTAATTTCTTGCAAAATAATCCTCTATTCAAAATTGTATCCCCCTCCCCATATCAATGTTGTAATAGTCGTAGATTTATTTTACGCATTTATAGCTTTCAAGTATGCCATGTTAGAGATTAGAGTTTGTATGCAAAAAATCTAAAATCCACAAATAGCTTGACTTAATACAAGACCTAAATGCATGAAAATGACAACACAATGCACACATGCACCCCTAGGGTTTCATCCACTTGTTGCCTTTAAAATGGCCATGTTATGCATGTTGAATATCTTGGCAAAGCAAAAACAAAACAAAAAGATCATAATCCCTCGATGACGCTATCTTGGTTGCATATACAAAAATGATCTAGTCCCTCAAAAAATTGCTAAAGATACTTAGCACAATTGCTATCATGGTCAATACGATGACCCGCGCCTGTCCCGTTTAACATCCTAATACAAGGTTGTTTACCAAATGAAATGGTAAAACAACACTGTCAAAAGGGTTAAAAATATGTAGGAAATACTCTTGAGTAGATAGGGTAGACAACTCTTAGTTACTTGATCAAAACTTGCAAAAACATCCTTGCTATTTTCAAACACACCTCACAACACAATTTCAAAACATTTCCCAAAAACAAACTTTCAAACTTTCAAACATTGAAATATCTTTTCAAAAGACAATACACCTTTGTATACATTCAAACAAGAATCATTACAAAGGTTTCCACAACGATGGCCTCTTTTCAAAATATTTTCAAAACCACACACACAAAGCACCATTTCAAACAATTGAAAAGCAAAAGCAAGTGATCTAAACAAGTAACTAAGAGCCCATGGATAACCATGGATGAAAAGGGTGCTTGCACCTTCCCTTTTCATAATCTACCCCCCGAACCCAAGAAAACATCTCAAAGGTCTTTCCTGTGCTTTTTGACCTTTCCTTTGGATAAAATAAAAATTCGATGGCGACTTTTGCTAAACCGAAACATTTGCAAACACAAACGCAAAACCTCAAGTCAGTTCTCCCACCGTATCACAATCATGCTTGAGCTAAGAGATTCGAAGAGATGAAGTTAGGCATACATTCTTGAATTATAGGTTATTTTGTGATGAACATGAGATCAAATATCCAAGCCATGATGCATAAATCTTGCTTTGCAGGCTTCTAACTTTAAAATCACTACTTAATTAAATGTTTACACAATTTATTGAATCATTATCCAAGTGTTTGAGCCATTGCCCAAACCAATTTTCCATTTTTGGCACAAAGTTACCATTTCCATTCTTATAAAGCAAGATTTAATCACAAAGTCAATGCATTGATCTACTCACTTGTTTCTTCTTATTACACTCCATTATAAAATGAAGAAGCAACCTCCCTACACCCAACAAACTCAGACCATGCTTGTACTTGAACCTTGGAACCATGAAAATCTGTCCAACTTGATTTCTCATTTTCAACCTGTTGTACCCCAAAATTTTCCCTCCCATATTTCTCAAAACATTTCAAGAAAGATCTCCAAGTTGCTCAAAGTAGTCCAAGGGTTGGCCAGACAAGCTCTCTCCTAAGGCAGTCTACCTCAAATTAGGGTTCCATGTTGCATCAAGATACTTGATTCCAAGTGATCCCGAATGCTCAACATTGTCCTAATATGTTCTCAAGACCATCCATGTCAAGTTTCAAGCCTTGCAGAGGAAGTTTGCTCAGTCAATTGCTCAAAAGGTCCAAAAATCGACTGTGCTAGGGCAAAAGTCAACTGTGACCTACATACAGTCAAACTTAAAAATTTTTGGTCAACATTCTCATTTGGAATTATATTTCATCATTTGATCAAGGTTTGATCATGATTCATCAAGGATTGCTCACAATTCATCAAGATTCAAAAGTTGCTAAATTAGGGATTTGTAGGAAAAGTCAACCCAACTTTGACCAAGCATAACTTTCTCATAATTTATGATAAATGACCCATCCAAAGCTCATTTTGAATAGGATTTAATTCCCTGCAATCCATCTTCAGCTTCCAAGTTCAAAATATGCACTCACAAGAAGTTATGAATTTGGACATTATAGGTCATTTTGAAAAGTCAACAAAACTACCTTTTTTGTCAAAGCTTCATACATGAGAATGGAATATCAAAATAAGATGAGACTAAAAGGGTTTCTTAGAGAACATCTCAAGCTTTCTAAAAAGTCCACGAACACCTCCAAAGATTCAAAATTGAGGAAGTTATGCATTGGTGAAGTTGACCTTTTTTGCAAAATTGCCAAAAGTCAACTATGCCCAAAACTCCAAATTTTGCCAAATGGGCCCATTCTTTTTCACTTGTTTTGAGTTGGCAACATATCCCACGTGCTCTAACCTTTTCCACTTGTCCATGTCTTATTTTTAATAATTATTTTTATTTTTATTTGAATTAATTTGATTTAAATCAAAATAAATCAAATAAAATCCAAAACATTGATAACCAAGGATTTTGTGATTATTTCAGGCTTCATTGTACAGCTAGCATCATTTAAATTCGTGCCAAGCCTTAGAGTGAACAAAAAGATTGAGAAAAGGCCATGTTTGGAAAGATTTTAAAAGCAAATCAAATCAAATCCAAAATCATTGATGGAGAAGGATTTGGACACAATAATCAACCCTAATGCATTGTGTGATACATAAGGATTGCGTGCAGACCTAGAAATGGTTTGGGAAGAGGCGCTAGAGAGAAACAAAAATCTGAAAAATACCAAGAAAAGTGTGAGTTCGGAATCACCATTAGAGGAAGTTTCAAGACTCTTTGACGATCTCAATTTCTTCCAGGGAGTCTCCACAACCTAAAGCTATCAAGAACCAGCCCTTTTCGGTCCCTAAACGCGCTGTAAGTCGTTCATAACCTTGCTCTGTTCTTGAATTCGCATCTTGAAATTTTAGCATTGTTGATCTGAATTAATGGCATATTCTTAACCTATGAAGCATTTGCAAACTTTTGGCATTACTCAATTTCATTTATATGGCCTGTGTTGTAACTCACCATTGTTAGGTTTTCAAGCTTGGTTTTAGGGCTTTCAGTTTTAGGGACAATTAGCCTTCATAATGGGTATGGTTGTGATCAGGAGAGTGAGACGAACTCAACCATGGTGTTGGTTTCCATTTATGTGGCTTGTAGAGGATTTTGGATGGACCCCTACTTGTAGCGACGGACAAAACGTCCGTAGGTAAAAGTATTTTACTTTTACCCACGGAGAGAGGAAGGGGACGATGAGTTGTCACCCCCCATAGGCCAATTCAAATTCCAGCGCGTTTTTATTTTATTTTCCACTATATTTTGTTTTTCTTGTATTATTATTATCTTGTGTTATGATAACAATAAAAAGCAAATGGCGTAGTGGTTACCAGGTGTATGCTTAAGGCGTTAGGAGGCTGGAGGTCAGGGGTTCGATCCCTGCCTCCAGCATTTGCCATTTTTCTCATTTGTTTTTAGGCAGTTCTATGCGCGTACCATCCAAGAGACCCACCATGGACCTTCATCATCCATGCGCCAGATGGCCAGATCTGGTGGCTACTACTGAGAGCACACCATAGACCAAGTCAATGCACATGCGCATGATCCAGAAAGTCAGCATGGACCTCTATTTGGGCCCAGAATTCTTGCTATTGACACCCTAATTTCAGGCCCAACATCTCTATCCTTCTTTATATTTTATTTTGTTTCATTTATTTATTTTGTTTATTTATTTACTAACCAATAATTTAATTATTTTCTTTATCAAAAAATCACTAAAAAAATATTTTTATGTCCAATTAAATGTTAGATATTTATTTTTAGTAAAAAAATTAATCAATTTTAATTAGGTTATTTATGTTAGACAACTTTAATTTATTTTGTAAATATTTAAAATCAATTAGAATCAATAGGTTTTAACACTAATTTAATTATTTTATTTCTTTCCTAAAATAACCAAAAATCCAAAAATATGACATTTAATTATTATTTTTCATTAATTAATTTAATAACTAATTAATTTAGCGTTCAATTTTAGGACTTGATTGCTTTTCTTAAAAAATATTAAAAAACAACCAAAACATTTTCTTATACTTAGGAGGGTCAAAACCCTAGTTTCGCATTCGATTCAATTTTCTCGTGCGCTTTATTTTTTATTCAATTATTGTATCTGCTCCCAGTTTGTAACAATTAAATTAGGACATTTATTTATTTTTACCGCTTTCAAATTTCAAAGGGTTTGTTTTTGGCGATGTAAATACTCGACGCCTTGTAATAGCTTAGTTTAAATTTCGCATTTTAATTTCTGCAAATATTCAACTGCTAGATGTTGTATAATAGGGCTTGCATGACAAGAATGAATGACTAAATTTAAAACAGTTAGATCACCCTTAATTGTGCAAAGATAAAAATAACTGAAATCAACACATGTGCACTCCTAGGGTACACTCCCGCTTGGTTGCCTTCGTAAACGGTCATTGAGTATAGGTTGTTTTAGAGGTCGTCCTCTTGTCTAAAAGATCATAAGTTGCCTCGGATATTGTTGCCTCGAATAAATGATCTAAGACATTAGGGTTACCACTAAGACATCCTAACATTGCTTTAGTGACTGTATGTCCCTCTTTCGAATTGACCCTCAAACTCCAACGACGGTGTTAGCTACTCACTAATAGTGGGATAGCATTGTCTAAAGGAAACAAACATAGAACGATTCCTTTTTCGAGTAGGTAGATTACTTCTTAGATACTTGCTCATCCAAAACAAAACTTTTTTACACTTACACTTTTTTACAAACAAGTTTTCAAAAACACTTCATTACACTCTTGAAGACAGAAGCAAGAGTTAAATCGAAGTTAAAACAAAAACTTTTCAAAGCCCACAAACACAAACAAAACAATTTTGAAAATGATGAGCAAGTACCTAAGAGCCTGTAGATAACTACGGATAGAAAGGGTGCTAATACCTTCCCTTTCTATAAATCTACCCCCCGTACTCATAAATATCTCGAAAAAGGAATTTTCCTGTGCTTTTTTCCTTTCCTTGTTGGATAAAATAAAAGTCGGTGGCGACTCTTGCTTACCGCGACATTTTGCGAAAACAAACGCAAAACACAAACCAGCATTCCAAAACAGTTAATTCTCCCACCGTATCACAGAATTGGCGACTCTGCTGGGGATTTAATAAGTGGGGTGTACCTTAGGAATAGTTCATCATAATATTTTCAATTGCTTGATTTGTATGCTTTATCTTTGTGGGTTTGAATCGGAGTTACTATAGATCCTAACCCGGATCTGGGGATACCTTTTAGGTAAGTAGCAATAGACTGTGAGGGAACTGTACAGCGTAGACCGATACGGTTGAAGCAGTAGCTACGTTGGTGTGGCACTTTAGTTAGTACCGATATCCCTTGTGGCGGAACAAGGAGAATATGGGGCTGCTAAGGGCTCATTAAGCACCAACTGACCTTAGAACCTATAATTGACCAACTTGGCCATAGAAAAGTAGCAGTATGCTACACTCATTGAGACCAAACTCTCGCGATGATTCCGGCCGCAAGAAAAGGTTGCTAAACTGGAATTATGATCGATCGAGGGTGGTCAGTGATATTGAGATCCTCTATAACCCGGTTATTATTACTAGGACAGGTTGAACCAACTAAACTGAATGAGGGTAATACCTAAACTCCATGCCAGCCTGAAATCTAAGGGCTATTGTGTGACTTGTTTGCCCTTACCATGTTTGCTATCTGTGAATACTTGTGGTGTGTTTCTATCATAACATCATGCATCATGAAATTGCATGCACATTTCATTATACTAACCCATTTCAAAGACTGAGGGGATTCATCTTTGTTCTGTTTTACAGATCATGGAATCTATGCGCAGAAATACTATTCGCATCAGCTTCGTACAAATCCCTGCTCAACTTAGAGAGTTGGTTTCTAAAGTTCTAGATATTTCTTCCTTTGTCAAAAGACATGGTCACCTCCTTGGTTTGGTCACTTCTAAGATGGATGAGAAAATGATGAGCATCTTGTTCCAGTTCTTTGACCCGCTACATCCCTGTTTCACCTTCCCGGACTATCAGTTGGTCCCTACTTTGGAGGAGTTCTCTGATTTACTTGGTATTTCTATTCTAGAGCAGACACCATTTACAGGTTGGGAGATAGCTCTTAGGCCAGAGGATGTTGCTACAGCCCTACATCTGACAAAGGTTGATGTAATGTCTAACTGGGAGACTCGGAGTAGGGTGAAAGGCTTCCTGTCTAAGTTCTTGATTGATCAAGCTCAACAGTTTTGGGATAGTTTGGACTTTCAAGCATTCGAAGACATCCTAGCACTTCTCATCTATGGCTTGGTTCTGTTTCCTAATTCAGATTCTTTCGTCGACGTGAACACAGTGAAGATCTTCATGTCCCGTAATCCAGTGTCCACTCTCTTAGGTGACATTCTATATGCTCTTTATGCCTGTACTACTCGGAAAATGGGAACCCTTATGTGTTGTGCACCATTGCTGGCGAGGTGGTTTATTTCTCACCTCCCCAAATCTGTTTTGAAAAACAAGGAAGGTATGGGTTGGGCCTACAGAATTATGTCCCTTGCTCATACGGACATCATCTGGAGAATACCCCAATGTTCCTTTGCTTGGAATTAGGGGAGGGATCACCTATAATCCTTGTTTGGCCTTACGACGGTTTGGGAGAGCTCGAAGGGACGGTCCTCATGAGTTGCTGATTCCGAGCATTGTCTTTGACTTCATGGGGGATGTTGAGGGACATCGCCGCAGATTCATACGAGCTTGGAACAGGGTGCACAGGTATGATCCGCATGAGCTAGGATTGAAGACTTCTCTTCCGATGGAACCGTATCTCTGGTGGGTTCGAGCCCGTGCTCAAAAACTGGTGATGCCATACGAAGTTGTCTTACCGGTAATTGTTGAGAGTACTGATGAAGAAGGGGTTCCTCATAATGTCATCCACCAATACATGCCTACTGACATTGGGGCATTAAAGAGGTCGTGGATCCAGCTAAGGGAAGAACGGTATACTTACAGAAAGAAGTATCATGAGCAGGAACGGAAGTTCCTGAAGCTTACAAGACAATTGGAGAATGAGAAGGTCATCAACGACTATGTCAGCACGGGAGGAAAATGACCATGGGAGGGCTGATGTCTTTTGCTATTTCTAGTTTTGATTTAATTTTCAATTTTTCTCTTTGTAACGCCTTAAAGGCATTTGTCAAACATTGTTTCAAGTTTTTAATCTAATAAAAGTGTGTTTCATTTTGGTTTACGAATTTGAATCCCTAAAGTCTTTGAAATCATATCATATGCATTCCATTCCCATGCACCTCATTACAGGTACCCTTACAGGTTTCTCATCTTCTTCGTTGTTTATTTCAGCACATCATGTCTTCTGAAACATCCACTGATCAAGCTATCAAGGCTCTACAAGCTCAAAAGGCCCAGTTCCAGGAAATGTTCATGAACCTGGCCAAGGGGCAGAAAGATTTGAAGACTCTTATCTTGAAGGATAAGAAGAAAAAGAAGAAGAAGATGGTCCTCCTGAATATGGGTCACCGAATTGGAAACAGATTGCGAGAGGAAGTTGATTTGTCTCAATCATCTGGAGGGGGAGAGAATCAAGAAGATAGGAGGGCTCTTAGCCCTGTCGTTTTTGATAATGAGACGGACTTTGATAAAGACCAATATCCTCCGGATGAGGACAGGTATAAGCAACTTGAAGACCTGTTAAGTGCGATAGAGATCCAGAAGATACCTGGATTGGACTTTGGTGATTTGGGTCTGGCAACTGGGGTGGTGATCCCCCACAAGTTCAAAGCACCAGTCTTTGCTAAATACGACGAGGTCTCCTATCCAAAGCTACACCTCCGCTCGTATGTTAGAAAGATTCAACCATATACTGCTGACAAGAACCTCTGGATTCACTTCTTTCAAGATAGTCTTTCAGGAACTCAACTTGAGTGGTTCTATCAGCTAGAAGGAGCTAACTTCCGTAATTGGGAGGACCTTGCTGCTGCTTTTTACAAGCAGTACCAATATAATGCTGACCTTGCTCCCACATGTACCCAACTTCAGGGTATGTCTATGGGTGCGAGCGAAGGTTTTAAGGACTGCGCTCAGAAGTGGAGAGACCTTGTTGGGAGAGTACAACCCCCATTGGATGATAGGGAGATGGTAGACATGTTTCTGGGGACTTTGTCTGGTCCGTATTTCAACCATTTGATCGGAAGTTCATCGTCAGGTTTCACAGAGTTAATTATGACTGGGGAGAGAGTTGAAGCCGGTATCAAGAGCGGCAAGATACAGAAAGGTGCTTCATCAAGTACCAAGAAGAAGCCTTTCAAGAATGAGTCTAGTGCAGTTTACAGCTCTAGGAGCCAAAGTCGACCCGAGCGCCACCAAGCAGTTAATGCGGTAGTTATTTCAAGACCAATTGTTGCCCCACAACGCAACAACCTGCAAAGAGCAGAGAGGCCTCAAAGACAGTTTACTTGACTCAGCATGGCTTTATCTCAAATTCTGCCGCAGTTGTTGAAGACCAATTTGGTGACTCCGAGGGAGGCTCCAAAGAATCCCAACACCACATCGCCTTTGTATAATCCGAACGCCCGTTGTGCTTATCACTCTGATAGCCCAGGGCATGATACCAACAATTGCTGGGCTTTGAAGAATAAAGTGCAGGATCTGATTGACGCTAAGGAGATTGAGTTCGAAGAACCGGAAAAGCCTAATGTTATGACTGCTCATATGCCCAAGCATGGAGTGAATGCTGTGGATGATGACTCATTTGTGACTTCTGTGAAAGACATTGCTACTTCATTAATGACTGTGAAGAAGAACCTTTTGTTAGCCGGTTTATTTCCGGGCTGTGGCGAAAGTTGCCATCTGTGTTCCATCCTACCTACTGGTTGCCATCTATTGAAGTCAGGTGTCCAACGCCTGATGGATAACAAAGAAATCTTGTTCCAGAAAACTTTTGTTCCATTGGTTCCTGTTGAAGAAGGTTCCATAATCACCATTTTCGCCAATTCTTCTAAGGCTTCCTCGAGAAAGCCTGTTAGAATTACATATGTTCCGAGAATCGCTCCATTGATCATTATTGTTCCGGGACCTATCCCTTACACGTCGGATAAGGTTGTCTCGTGGCACTATGGGGCCGATGTGTATTATCACGGGGTTTAATAAGACTTGAAGGACGAAGAGGCTGATACTGATGTCAGCAATATTGTTGGATCTAGCAAAGTCACCCGAAGCGGAAGACTTTTCTCCCCTGAGATCTCTCCACCAATTGTTCAGAAGCCTGTTGTTATTACACCTGCTAGTACATCTGCTACTGTCCCTGTTCATGTTCCAATCCTTACCCCTGTCGTCGAGTCATCTGACACTCAGGGCAAAGGGATCACCGGTGGGCCTGCCCAGATGGAGGCACCGAGGAAGATTACTGTTGAAGCCTCTAGGCAGGAGATAGAGGAAATTTTAAAGATCATCAAGAAAAGCGACTACAATGTAGTCGAATAGCTGGGGTAGACCCCGTCGAAGATCTCTATGTTTTCTTTATTGTTGTGCTCAGAGGCCCATGCTAAGGCTCTGATTGCTTTCCTGAAAACTGCGCATGTACCGCAGGAGACATCTGCTGACCAGTTCAAAGATTGTGTGGCTAGTTTGACAGCGGATAACGGGTTGGGTTTCTCCGATGCAGATTTGACCTCCAAGGGTAAGAATCACAATGACGCTCTGCATGTTTCAATCGAGTGCAGGTGCACTAACTTAGCTCACGTGTTGGTAGATACTGGGTCCTCGTTGAACGTTTTACCCAAGAAAGCGTTAGACCGGTTAGACTGTGAAGGGTTGGTGCTGAAGCCGAGCAACATTGTGGTTAGGGCCTTTGACGGGTCCAAGAGGATGGTACATGGAGAGGTGGATATTCCGGTTAAGGTTGGTTCTCAGATTTTCGCGTCTACATTCTACGTGATGGACATTCGACCATCTTATTCTTGTTTGCTGGGTCACCCGTGGATCCATAAAGCTGGGGCAGTAACTTCTACGCTCCACCAGATGCTGAAATACCCAGTAAAGGGAAAAATTGTTACAGTATGAGGAGAAGAGGGGTACATGGTAAGCCACCTCAACTCTTTCCGATATGTGGAGATGGACGCGGAGTTCATTGAGACCCCGTGTCAACATTTTGAAGAAGTCCCCCAGACTCTAGCGTCGACTGAAACTGTTACTGAAGATCCTTCAATGAAGATGGCTTCCCTCAAGGATGCCCGGGCTGTTATTGAGAAAGGTGGGTGTGCTACTGCCAGTTACGACTTTGAAAGTCCGATCAACCAAGCCGAGGACGAAGGTGAGGATGATTGTGAAGTGCCTGGTGAACTTGCTAGAATTTTACTTCAGGAAGAGAGGGCTATACAGCCGCATGAAGAGCCAGTGGAAGCAGTAAATCTGGGTACATAAATAGACAATAAAGAGGTCAAGTTTGGTACAAATCTGGAGCCTAGTGTTAAGCAATGGTTGATTCAGATGTTGCGTGACTACGTTGAGATCTTTGCCTGGTCTTATGAAGATATGCCTGGGTTGGATACCGATATTGTGGTTCACCGCCTGCCCACTAAGGAAGATTGTCCTCCAGTGAAATAGAAATTTTGCCGAATGCATCCAAAGATGTCTGAGAAAATCAAGGCTGAAGTTATGAAACAGTTTGATGCCGGTTTTCTAGCAGTTACTTCTTACCCGCAGTGGGTTGCCAACGTGGTTCCGGTGCCGAAGAAGGATGGTAAAGTTCGGATGTGTGTTGACTATAAGGATCAGAACAGGGCGAGCCCTAAGGATGATTTCCCTCTGCCTCATTTCGACGTTCTGGTTGACAACACCACACAGCATAAAGTCTTCTCCTTTATGGATGGTTTCTCTGGTTACAATCAGATTAAAATGGATCCCGAAGATATGGAAAAGACAACCTTTGTTACTCAATGGGGTACCTTTTGCTACAAGGTCATGCCTTTCGGATTGAAGAATGTTGGGGCAACGTATCATTGCGCCATGGTAGCTCTGTTCCACGACATGATTCATCATGAGATTGAGGTATATGTTGATGACATGATTGCAAGGTCACAGACTGAGGAAGAACATCTTGACCATCTCCAGAAGCTATTTGACAGGTTGAAGTTGTACAAGCTGAGGTTAAACCCGAACAAGTGCACCTTCGGAGTGAGATCTGGTAAGCTGATGGGTTTCGTCGTTAGTGACAAAGGTATTCAAGTGGATCATGCAAAGGTGAAGGCTATACAGGAAATGCCAGCTCCCCGAACAGAAAAAGAAGTCAGAGGCTTTTTGGGACGTCTAAACTACATTGCCCGATTCATCTCGCACCTAACTGCTACTTGTGATCCAATCTTCAAGTTACTGAAGAAAGATCAAGTGGTAAGATGGAACGATGAATGTTAGGCCGCTTTCGAAATAATTAAAGAGTATCTCCAGGAGCCTCCTGTTTTGATGCCTCCAGTTGAAGGGATACCTCTGATCTTATACTTGACAGTACTCGATAATTCAATGGGGTGTGTGCTGGGGAAGCATGACGAGTCTGGTCGAAAATAGCATGCTATTTACTACCTTAGCAAAAAGATTACCGACTGCGAGACCCGATACTCATTGCTTGAGAAAACTTGTTGCGCTTTGGCATGGGCTGCTCGTCGGCTGAGACAGTATAGGCTGACTCACACTACTCTATTGATATCAAAGATGGACCCAATCAAGTATATCTTTGAGAAGCCTTCCTTATTCGGAAGAATAGCAAGATGGAAGATGATCTTGACTGAGTATTACATCCAATACACGACTCAAAATGCAATCAAGGGAAGTGTGTTGGCAGATCATTTGGCACATCAGGCAGTGGACGATTACCAGTCTATGAACTTTGAATTTTCGGATGAGAATATCATATTGGTGACTGACTGTGAAACACCTGGACCGGATGAAGGACCTGAGGAGGGATCCCGATGGTCTATGTACTTTGATGGAGCCTCAAACGCTTTGGGTAATGGAATTGGCGCCGTGATCATATCTCCTGAAGGCTCTCATACTCCGTTCACCGCCCGACTATGTTTCAACTGCACCAACAACATAGCGGAGTATGAACCGTGCATTATGGGTCTTCGAGCAGTTATTGACCTAAGGATTAAGTTCTTAAGTGTATTCGGAGATTCTGCTCTCGTGATCAGTCAGATCAAAGGTGAGTAGGATATGAAACACCCTAATCTTATTCCTTACAAAGAGTATGTATTGACTTTGCTTCCGCACTTCGAGGAGATAACCTTTTAACACTTCCCTAGAGAGGAGAATCAGTTGGAGGACGCGCTAGCTACGATGTCTTATATGTTCAAGGTCTGATGGGACAATGAAGCTCCCTAGATTACCATTGAGAGGTTGGACGAACCTGCACATTGCTATGATATCGAGACTGAAGAGGTAGCAGATAAACCCTGGTTTCATGAGGTAAAGAGGTATCTTGAAGCTTAGGAGTACCCTGAGGGTGAATCTGTTAATGATAAGATGTTTATGAGGAGATTCGCGGCGAAGTTCTTCATCAGCAATGGCATTCTTTACAAGCGTAACCGTGACTCAACCTTGATGCGTTGTGTACATAAGAACGAAGCAGAAAGGATAATGGTAGAGTTATATGAAGGTACTTTCGGGACTCATTCCAGTGGACATACCATGGCAAAGAAAATCCTACGGGCAGGATATTATTGGTCTACAATGGAATCAGACTATTATCAGCATTCTCGGACTTGTCATAAGTGCCAAGTCTATGCTGATAAGGTGCACCTACCTCCAGTACCTCTGAACGTCTTGATAGCTCCTTGGCCTTTCGCAATGTGGGGCATCGACATGATCAATGAAATCAGACCTACTGCGTCCAACGGGCATCGCTTTATCCTAGTAGCTATTGATTACTTTACGAAGTGGGTTGAAGTAGCTTCCTTTGCTACCGTAACCAAGAACGTCGTGGCACGGTTTATTCGGCACAATCTGATTTGTCGATACGGTGTACCAGAGAGGATCATTATGGATAATGGTACAAATCTCAATAATAAGATGATCACCGAGCTCTGCAAGCAGTTCAAGATACAGCATCACAACTCTTCTCCTTACCGGCCGAAGATGAATGGGGTTGTAGAAGTGGCTAATAAGAACATTAAGAAGATTGTGCAGAAGATGACGGTGACATACGAAGATTGGCACGAGATGTTACCATTTTCTCTTCACGGGTACCGTACCTCAGCATGGACGTCAACAGGGGAAACGCCCTATTCCTTGGTATATGTCATGGAGGCAGTCTTGCCCATTGAAGTTCAGATACCCTCTCTTCGGATTATGAAGGACGCAGGTTTGAGCGAAGATGACTGGATTCAGACCCGCTTGATCAGTTGAACTTAATCAACGAAAAGAGACTTACTGCTATTTGTCATGGTCAAACGTACCAAAAACGGATGATCAAGGCATTTAACAAGAAAGTCAGATGACAAAAGTATCAAGTTGGGGATCTAGTGATCAAGCGCATCATCCTGCCACAAGGTGATCCCAAGGGCAAATGGACCCCTACTTACGAAGGGCCATTTGTGGTTAAGAACATTTTCTCAGGAGGAGCTATGATTTTAACCACCATGGATGGTGACGACCTTCCTCACCCCGTCAATGCAGACATAGTGAAAAAATACTACGCATAATCAAAGATCCGCTAGGTTGACTGGCCTAGGCAAAAATAAGGGCTTCCCGGTGAACCAAAAGGGTTCGGGCAAAAATAAGGGATGAAAATAAATAAAAAACTGTACACCCGGCAAGTCGAAAACCTTAAAAGGCGGCTTGGGCAAAAAAGGGTATCCCGGTGGATTGAAAACCCGAAAGAACGGTCCAGGCAAAAATTAGGGATCAAAGCGTAACACTATGTCTCATTGGATCACCTTGCAACCAGACTTCGGTATCGGCTATCAAGCTTAGATGGCGCTAATCAATCTGATCTACCTTCGACCAAGTAGCAAAGGGATGAGATGCTCAAGGACATAAAGGCAATAGAAGAGTTGGAACCTAGTGGGATAGTTCACATAGCTGTTTTTCTTTGTTTTCAGAAATTGTATAAATTCTATTTGTTCGGCGGCGTTCTCTTACTAGGACGGCAGCCTCTTGTACAAAAACGCCTATTTACAGGCTAACTTCAAAAATCAATACAAGTCATGTTCACAAATAAATTTCAAATTGTTTTCCTTTTTTTGTTTTGTTTTGCGATAACGTCCAATGTTCATTTTTGATATATGCATTTGACATTAATTGTTGCTCATGAATATTTACATGCGAAACAAAAGACGATTATTTGTAATATCAGAAACAGGGGCAGACGAAAAATGTCCAAACCGTACAGTTGCTCTGTCCACCAGGTATAGGGATAGACCTAGCTGGAGGAAACGATTGAAAGTACATTCATTCCCCGTAGAGTAAGAAGAAAGATAGTGGTGTTAGCTCTCCCCAACTGAGACTCACAATTGTGAATGAATCGGTAATATTCTCCCAAGTAGAGTTTACCTACCATCAGCACTAAAAGTCTTATCATCCCCAGCAGAGTATAAAAAATATCCCCAATGGAGTTTGAAGGAATCATCCTCAGTAGACTCTGGAAGATTATCCCCAGTAGAATCTAAAAGATTATTCCCCGTGAAGTCGCAATTGGAAAATCATCCCAGTGGAGTTCTTTCCTTTCACAAATGGAAATTCAATCCCCAA
Source organism: Vicia faba (assembly GCA_948472305.1). NCBI lineage: Eukaryota > Viridiplantae > Streptophyta > Magnoliopsida > Fabales > Fabaceae > Vicia > Vicia faba. The sequence continues at coordinate 1,524,958,671 of OX451739.1, read as the reverse complement.
CAGATTTCATCATCACCAGCAACGGTAGTTCATCCCCAGCTGAATTTATCAACGGAATCCTCAGTAGAGCATCTCCTCCCCACAGTGTCATTCTCTCATCAGTTTATTCCCCAGTGGAGTTATCCTCTCCTGCAGGTTTATTCTCACAAACGTCTTCATCCATTATCCCCAACGGAAACGAAGAATTCAACTCTTTTCCCCAGCAGCAATCCGGGACTTATTTTCCCCAGCTCAAAACATCACATTTCCATACATCATGACACATGCATATACGCATCATACAGCACAATCTCATTTATTTTGAGAACATCATTGCTTGATACATATCATGCATTACATATAACTAACCTTTACCTTTCAGGAAAGATTCTCACAAAATTCAAGCTCATAAACTTTTACCTCAGTTGAACTACGGACGAGCTCCTAAATCTCAGCAAAGATGTTTCCTCAGTTGAATTACGGACGAGTTCCTAAATCTCAGCAGAGATGGTTTCTTAGTTGAATTACGGACGAGCTCCTAAATCTCAGCAAAGTTGTTTCCTCAGTTGAACTACGGACGAGTTCCTAAATATCAGCAGAGATGTTTCCTCAGTTGATTTACGGGCAAGTTCCTAAATCTCAGTGAAGATGTTTCCTCAGTTGAATTACGGACGAGTTCCTAAATCTCAGCAGAGATGTTTCCTCAGTTGAATTACGTACGAGTTCCTAAATTTCAGCAGAGATGTTTCCTCAGTTGAATTACGGACGAGTTCCTAAATCTCAGCAGAGATGTTTCCTCAATTGAATTACGGGCAAGTTCCTAAATTTCAACAGAGATGTTTCCTCAGTTGAATTACGGACAAGCTCCTAAATCTCAGCAGAGATGTTTCCTCAGTTGAATTACAGACGAGCTCCTAAATCTCAGCAGAGATGTTTCCTCGGTTGAATTACGGACGAGCTCCTAAATCTCAGCAGAGATGTTTCCTTAATTGAATTACGGACGAGTTCCTAAATCTCAGCGGAGATGGTTTCTTAGTTGAATTACGGACGAGCTCCTAAATCTCAGCAGATATTACCTCAGTTAAATTACGGACGAGCTCCTAAATCTCAGCAAAAGTTGTTTCCTCGGTTGAATTACGGACAAGCTCCTAAATCTCAGCAGAGATGTTTCCTCAGTTGAATTACGGACGAGCTCCTAAATCTCAGCAGAGATGTTTCCTCGGTTTAATTATGGACGAGCTCCTAAATCTCAGCAGAGATGTTTCCTCAGTTGAATTACGAACGAGTTCCTAAATCTCAGCAGAGATGGTTTCTTAGTTGAATTACGGACGAGCTCCTAAATCTCAGAAAAGTTGTTTCCTCAGTTGAGTACGGACGACCAAAGTTCCTAAATATCAACAAAGACGACTCACCAGCAGAATAGCGGACGACGAAGCTCCTAACATTCTACTTCTCTCAACAAAGATCAGACTTCCCCAACGGAATCTTCCTCAACAACAGGTATACAAGTTCTCGCTAAGGAATCTCTTATGTGATCGACACTCCTTCAGATGGCCCCTTGAAGCTCATCCCCTCGTCAGCAATTTCCAAATGGCATCTGTTAGCCCATTCCTGACATCACAAGACAATTATCACTTCATGCGAGTGCAAATTTCTAGGCACTCTAGTGTTCAATCCTCTTCCAGCTTTGGATCACGAAAGGCACGAAAGCCAATCTACATCCTCAGGTTTAAGAAGATTGAACAGGGGATGTTGTTTTACCCCAAAATTTTCCCTCCCATATTTCTCATAACATTTCAAGAAAGATCTTCAAGTTGCTCAAAGTAGTCCAAGGGTTGGCCAGACAAGCTCTCTCCTAAGGCAGTCTACCTCAAATTAGGGTTCCATGTTGCATCAAGATACTTGAGTCCAAGTGATCCCAAATGCTCAACATTGTCCTAATATGTTCTCAAGACCATCCATGTCAAGTTTCAAGCCTTGCAGAGGAAGTTTGCTTAGTCAATTGCTCAAAAGGTCCAAAAATCGATTGTGCTAGGGCAAAATTCAACTGTGACCTACATACAGTCAAACTTCAAGATTTTTGGTCAACATTCTCATTTGGAAGTATATTTCATCATTTTATCAAGGTTTGATCATGATTCATCAAGGATTGCTCACAATTCATTAAGATTCAAAAGTTGCTAAATTAGGGTTTTTTAGGAAAAGTCAACCCAACTTTGACCAAGCATAACTTTCTCAAACTTTATGTGCAATTACCCATCCAAAGCTCATTTTGAAGAGGATGCAATTCCATACAATCCATCTTCATCTCCCAAGTTAAAAATATGCACTCACAAGAAGTTATGAATTTGGACATTATAGGTCATTTTGAAAAGTCAACAAAAATACCTTTTTGTCAAAGCTTCATACATGAGCAAGGAATATCAAAATGAGATGATACCAAAAGGGTTGCTTAGAGAACATCTCAAGCTTTATAAAAAGTCCAAGAACACCTCCAAAGAGTCAAAATTGAAGAAGTTATGTGTTGTACCCCAAAATTTGCCCTCCCACATTCTTCAAAATTTGCCAAGTCAAAGCTTCAAAATCTCCCCAAGGGTTGCACAGTTCAAGGGCCTCCTAACAGTCAAAAATTAGGGTTTTGGTTCTGGCAAAGAAAATGAAGTTTCCAAGGGTCCAATCAAGTCCCACATGCCTACAAATATGGTCAAGCATCCTCACACCAAGTTTCAAGACTTACAGCACAAAATTGCACAGTCAAAAACCCTAATTGCGCTACAGTCAACTGTAGGGGTAAAATGGTCATTTGACAGTCAAAAGTCCAAATTTTTGGTCAACATCTCATTTTGAAGCCACAAACATCATTTGATCAATTCTTGATCATGATTCTCAAAGCTTGGCTCAAAAAGTCTCAAGATGCAAAAGTTTCCATATTTGGAAAATTTAAAAAGTCAACTGTAAATTGACCAAGGCATAACTTCCACATGGTTTATCAGAAAAATTCCATCCAAAGCTCATTTTTAAGAGAAAGACATTTCCTACAACTCATCTTCACACTTCAAGTCCAAGAAATGCTCTCACAAAAAGTTATCAATTTCAACATTATAGGTCATTTTCAAAAGTCAACAAAAAGGGACTTTAAGTCAAAAGCTATAACTTGATATTGGTAAATCAAAATGACATGGGACCAAAGGAATGGGTTAGAGGACTTCAAGACCTTTCCAAAATGTCCAAGAACATGAGCAAAGCTTAAATATTGAGCAAGATATGCCTTGTGGAAGTTGGGAAATTTTTGGATATTTTGAAAAGTCAACTTTGCTTCAAATGTCTTAAAATTGCTAATGGGCCTCTTTTTCTTCCAAGAATCATCATCCAAAGCATGTGCACGACCATTTGGCCCAAAGGGAAGTTTTTCATCATTTTTATTTATTTATTTGAATTTTTAATTGCTAATAATTCATTTAATTAAAATAAATATGTGGAAAATACCAAACCAAAGTTTTCAAATCTTTTTATGCATGGAATAACTTCAGATTTTCGTGCATTATTAGATATAGAAAGAATCAAGGCAATTGGATATGATTGGCATCAAAAACATGTGAAAAAGATTGAAAAATATTTGCCATGAAAATCAAATATCTCTTCATCAATGCAAAGGGTTTTTTGATCCAATTTCTAACCCTAATCATTCCAGTACTTATATACATGATAACCCTAATGCCAAGAACCTCTAAGCTGCGCCATACATCAATAACCAAATTTGAGTTTTTGACAAAAAATTCCAAAACTGAAAACTATCTTCCAGTGCGATTCAAGCCAAAATAATTGTCCCATTGCCTTCCTGAGACATCAAGAAATGTGTCTGAATAGTTTTCCACATCCCTAACGCCCAGAATTGGTGAATGGAACTCAAACTTTTTCACATTATATGCATATTCGTATTTCAATATTCAAGCATTCTCATTGCATTTTTCTTATAGATTCATACTAATTAATTGATTCTGAAGCTAACCCTATAGTTTGATTGAGTTTTTGTGCATTATACGTGATTTCACCATTGAAACAGGCTAGGGTTCTTCAAGCTTCGAATTGGGTATTTTTGAATACTGTAAAATTAGAACACCTTAATACTATGATCAAAATCAGGAAGCTTGGACGATTCTAATGCAATAGTCGCGCCCAATTTATATAGCATCACAGCCTAATCGCTATTTTGAAAAAGAGCATATTTTGGGGGGGGGGGTTTAAAACCCCCGCTAACCTTTTTTATTTTAGGGATCAACGAAGAAGAAGGGTATGTGGCAAGCTATGACTGGACACTTTGAATTCTGGCGCGCGCTTTTCTGATTTATACCACTAGCGTTTGTTTTTTTTATAATAATTGTTGTTCATATAATATACAAAGTGCATCAGCAGCGAAGCTGGAAAGGAACGTGTTGGTAACCCCTGGGACCTGGGTTCGAATCCCAGGTCCCCCTTTCTATTCCATATTATTTTGCTAATAATTCTTCTGTGTAATTTCAATACAAGCGTCCATCATACAACCCATGGTCCCAACATGCCACGCACTTATCAAGATCGATCAAAGGGCTATGCTTTGGAGATCATCATGGGCATAAGTCAAAGAAAACACACGCTGGCATAAAAGTCAAACGAGGCCATAGACAAGTGGGCCAGAATTGCTACAATAATACCTCCCAATTGGGGACAGAACCCCCCAAGGTTTTGTAATTCTCTTCTTTTTTTATTTTTTTTATTGGTTCCAATTATTCTTATTTTTAATTCTTTAAACTAATTTATTTTCATAAAATATAAAAATAGTAAAAAATCAGAAAAGACAAAATTAAAATATATTTTATTTAAATATTATCTTTTTTTGTAAATAAATAATATCATTTAATTTAGTTTTAAATTTAGGTTTAATTCAAATATTTTTTCTTAATAAATTTAAAAAAAGTGTAGAATTAGGGTTTTAAGTATTCTTCATTCTTTTTTTATTTTCTCATCACTAATAATTAATTATTTATTTTTATAAATCAAATTGCATTAATTAATTAGGTTTAATTTTAGATAATTTTCATATTTTCTTAATAAATTAAAAAATAGCTAGAATTAGGTTTTAATTTCATTTAATTCTCATAAAAAACCATAAATACAAAAAAACCACAAAAATATTTTCTTTTTTTCTTTAATTTAATTAATTTGTTAATCTTATTTTAATTTCATTAAAAAGGGTCCAACGCCCTCGCTTCCAATTTTAATTCAATTTGCGCATTTTTATTCCTTCTTTTAAATATTGATGTAATTCTCCCAAAGCTGTGTAACTCGGACATTTATATTTCTCGCATCTTTATTTTATGTCAAATCGGGTCCTGGATTTAATTTGGCGATATGGACCCGCGCCTTTGTAATAGTTTAGGAATTTTACATTTCCCGCATCTTTTAAACTGTCAATAATTGCATGCAAGAATGAATGACAAAATAAAAACAAAAGCGTAGATCACCCCTGACATGAACAAGATAAATGTAAATGAACATGACACACAAATCACACACCACCCCTAGGGTACGCCTCACTGTTGCCTAGCCTCTCGAAAGGTGATCGTCGAGTAGAGGATGTCTTAGTAAGTCCTCATGATCCGGGAACCTGGCATGAGGGTAGCTTCTAAGGTATCTTCCTATTACTCCGGTGATCACCATGTCCCGAACCTCGAATTGACCCGAACACCTCCAATGATGGTGCTACCTACCTCTCAATGGTGGGGTGGCACTACTTTAAAGGACATTTACACAGACGAATTCCTTAGGGTAGGTAGACAACTCTAAGATACTTGCTCTAATTTCAAAAACAAATCAAAAATACTTTTCACACCGACACCTTTTCAAAAAGCTTTCGAAAGCAATTTTTCAAACACTCTTGAGGACCGATACAAGAGTCGAACTGAAATTTTCAAAGAAACTTTTTAACCCCACAGTTGAAAAGCAAACAACCATTTTTGAAAACACATTGAGCAAGTATCTAAGAGCCCATGGATAACCATGGATAGAAAGGGTGCTAACACCTTCCCTTTCTATAACCTACCTCCCGAACCGAGAGCAATCTCTTTAAGGAATTTTTCTGTGCTTTTGTCCTTTCCATTTGGAGAAAATAAAAGACGGTGGCGACTCTTGCTTCCGCGACATTTCGCGAACCAGCGTTAAACAGTCAGTTCCAGATCCACCGATCACAGAACTGGCGACTCTGCTGGGGACACAAACTTAAAGTGAGGTGTACCTTAGGGATAGTTCATAACTGTGTTTTCAAGTGCTTTCTTTGCTTGCTTTAAATTGTGGGACAGTCTTGGGAGTTCTATAGATCCTAACCCGGATCTGGGGGATACCCTCTTAGAAAGTAGCAACAAGGCTGTGAGGGAACTGTGTGGGGTATACTGACATGGTTGAAACAGTCTGCTACGTTGATGTGGCACTTTGGTGTGTACCGGTAACCCTTGAGTTCAGTCAAGGAGAGTACGGGGCCTCCACGTGGTGTCGTGAAGCATCAACAGACCTTAGGAACCTTAATTGAACTATCTTGGCCTCTTTAGGGTAGTGAGATAACTGACTTTGGTGCAGTCCGAGGTTGGTTGATACTCGATACTACACTCAATTGAGGGTTGCTTTCCTGGAATATTTCGGTCGCCAGTTCAGTGGCTAAATCGAAACGATGAACAATGAAAGCAATCCGGTGATATTGGGACCCTTAGAACCCGGTTACTTCTAATAGGACAGGTTTTGAGCCCACCAACTTCAAGAGGGTAATACCCAGACCCCATGCTGGCCTAAACTCTAAGGGATATGGTGTGACTTGCGTGCCTTCGTACTTGACTAGTTGCATGCTTGTTATCTGACACATGAACTACTTGCAGGTTTTGTTTATAGTCCTCAATTGGGACTCATGACAGGTTTTACTTGAGTTTCTTGCAGGTTTTGGTTTGCAGTCCTTAATTGGGACTCATAACAGGGTTACCTACATTACCCCATGCATAGCATAACATCATACCATTGCATACATCCTAACCCATTTCAAGGATCTCAAGGGCTTGTGATGTAGGTCATGGTGAATCAATTATCCCAGCAAGGGGCAAAGAGGATTTATTTTCCCCTAGCCAAGGTTGTCAGGGGCTATGACCCACTTGATATGGTGAGCTTTGACACTTGAAGAAGTTTCCCAAGCCAAGGTTGTCAGGGGCTATGACCCACTGGATATGGTGAGCCTTTGACCCTTTGAAGAAGGACTCTCAGCAAACATGAAGTTCCCTCAATCAAGCTACCTAGTTCTAACAATTTTTATTTACCCCGCGAGATCCTTGAAAACATTACATATATATCATACATATCATTGCATTACAGGTACCCTTGTTGCAGGTCACTTACCCTTGTTCGCTGTTGATTTCAGCAATGGCTCCCCAACAAGATAACCAGGACCTTCACACTCAAGAGACTCAGTTCAAAGAGATCTTCTTGAGCCTATCCAAGGGGCAGGAAGAGTTGAGGACACTCCTCATGGGGAATCTGATCAGAAAGAGTCCTGAAGATGACAAGGACGAACAGCTGAAACGTCTACAAGCTGAGGTAGACACATTGAAAACCCAGATGTTGGGGCAAAGGGCCCTCATTCAAGGTTTAGCTCAGGAGCAAAGAGAGTTGAGGGCCATGATCAGTCAGCTTCCTCAAGGCATGAAGCAACCAGCCCAAATCAGGGACCAGGTCATGGAACAGCTTCCAAAAGGGCAAAGGTCGGGTCCAATGAATAGACTTCTCCGAGTTGCTACTACTTCACAGGTCCAACAACGACCTCGCCAAGAACAGCGGGTTGATCAGAACAGGTCGGACGAGCCTAAGAGACAATTCACCAACATCAACATGCCATGGTCACGAGCTTTGCAGCACATGTTAAGGATGAACCTAATTGCGGTGATCAACCCTCCTGCAAATCCAAAGACCTCCTCTCCAAATTACAACCCAGAAGCAAGGTGCGCTTACCATTCGGGTAGCCCGGGGCACGATACTGAGGATTGTTGGGCACTGAAGTACAAGATTCAGAACATGATCGATGCTAAAGAGATCAAGTTCGAGCCCGCCGAGACTCCCAACGTGATCACTGCTCCCTTTCCAAAACATGGCTAGGATTGAGAAATTTTTGTTCATTCGAATATTCAAGTTGCAATTTTCTTTTGTTCAAACATTTACTCATGTTAAACATTGTTATTTCATTAATGCATCGCATATGTCTGTTTTGAAGCAATATATTCGTATTCACTATATGCAAATTATTTTCATATTTTTTCTGATGATCAACTCTTGACTAATAATTCTAAGCCTCTTGAGGAAGGATGACGAAAACGATACCATAATCTACAGTATGCTTTTGAACAGACCCCGCTGATGAGGTACAGGCATTGTTTCAATCCCTAAACACTGGAGTTATAAGGAAGATAATCCCTCATCAACCCCTCTGAGCCAAAGAAGTAGGAGTTTTTCTTTTCGAAAATTAAAACCCTTTATCATAACCTGGGGCAGGGTAGTTCTCTCAGTTGATCCGAGTGCATAACAAATGGCACCAAAGAGGTCCTTACAAAAAAAAGAAGACAGTGATGATTCCGAATAATCATAAGGATAGGCAGTCATTATATCTCAAAAATAAAAACCCAATAAGTCAAAACCTATGAAGGAGACTTACAAAACTGGGGCATCCCGCTGACTGTAATCACAAAAGAACAGTTCAGGCAAAAAAAAATATAGGGATAATAAAAAAGAAAGAGGTCCTACAAACCCTCAACAAAAAGGAAATGACTGCCTACTCCAAACAAACTGTCAATATCCGAATCATCACTGGAAAATCGGAGCAAAGACTCAAACAAAGTCTAACGTATGATCAACTGAGTTTAGGTTTGGAGAACATCACGAAGAGCGGGTGGGTACAAATAATTTAAGCCTTTATCCTTTGTTTCTTAAACCATGAACCAGGCCACGTTATAACCCTTAAAAAGTCCTAGTCGAAGCATGGGTTAGTTCGAAAGCATACTGTACGAAAGGTATCCTGACTCCTTAAGGCTTACGGTAAAATACGGAGTTGACATCACGTTTTACAAACATTCATTTGTTTTATGAAAAAGGATGCATTTTCAAAATCTTCAAGACAGACATAGGCTTTGCATTTTTAATATAACTCTGTTTGCATATGACTTTTTGTTTGAACAGCAGGAAAATTCGCACGATGAATACCTAGTGAACAAAAGCCCTTCCAATCAAGGGGGGCGACATGATCATGGTCCGTCATCTGGGGCAATCCAATCAAGATTCGGAGAATCTCTCAAAGGCCAAATAGCCTGGGGCAAATCTCCGCCTGAGTCACTTGGGGCATCCCAACAACGAATCTTGCCTGACCAAACATTTTCTGGTGGCATGACAACACACTTCTAACAGGGGCAACTCCCTACCTTCTGAAAGCACGGGCATAGTCGAAAAAATACTACGCGTAATCAAAAACCCGCTAGGTTGACATACCTAGGAAAAAATTAGGGCTTCCCGGCGAACCAAAAGGGTTCGGGCAAAATGAAGGGATGAAATGGAAAAATCTGTACACCCAGCAAGTCGAAAACCTGAAAAGGCGGCTTGGGCAAAAATGGGTATCCCGGTGGACTGAAAACCCGAAAGGGCGGTCCAGGCAAAAGTTAGGGATCAAAGCGTACAACTATGTCCTGTCATCTTGTCACCTGCCGACCAGAAGAAAGTTGGTCCATCAACAACTACCATCACCTCACAGGCCTTCCTCTCCCACCTCAGAAACAGGGGCAATAAAGAGTTGTCTAAGCAATCTAATTGTTCTGTCCTCCAAAGTATCAAGGTGAGTTCAGCTGAAGAACATAACCCGTACATCCCAATTCCCCAGAGAGTGAGCCAGCAAGTCAGTACACTCTCCCCAAGCAAAGCTATTATCAACCTTAAGGAAGTTGGTATTCTCCCACAGATCTCAACATTTCCCAGCAGTATATATGCATCCTTAACAAGCATCCCCGGCAGTCTTGATCTAAAGATTGTTCCCCGGCGGTATATCAAACATTTAAGGAAGTCACTTCCCCGTACAGTTCAGAACTTCCCCAGGAGAGTCCAATCCAGTTTCCCCAGGAAAGTTGGAATCCATCTCCCCCAGCAGTAAGCTTATCCCCAGTAGATTCTGGAAGCTTATCCTCACAGAACACGAACGCGTCTCCCGGCTTCATTCAAGATTTATTTCCCTACCAGGATATAACTGCGTTATCCTCAGCCAAAAGCCACGGAAAGAGCGTCCTCGACGAAGTCTTCTTATCCCCAGCGAAGTCCATTAACACTTCCAACACAATAAGGGTATCCCCAGCAAGTTATTATCAACAACTCAACAACGTACCTCTCTCCCCACAGAGTGTTGCTTCCCAGCAAGATCGTTAGAGTACTTTTCTCCCCGCAGAGTAATCCATTCGCCAAGTTTATTCCCTAACGGAGTTATCTTCTCCTACCGGTATTCTTGCAACTATCATCCCCAGTGGAAGCAAAGCACTATTCTTCAACGTCATCCCAGGATTGACTTCCCGGCACCCGTCAAGGATTTATTTTCCTAAGACAAAAACATACATTCATAAACATCACATTTCCATACATTATAGCATGCATATACGCATCATATCTTACAATCTCATTTATGTTGAGAACATCATTGCTTGATCCATATCATGCATTGCATATGACTGACCTTTACCTTTCAGGAAAGATCCAGTTAAGTTCTCAGCTATGTTCAAGACCTAGACTGGTTCAGTTAAATCGACCCTAAGATTTTTCTGTTTCTTATCCAGTCCAAGGCCTTCTCTGGTTCAGTCAGATCGACCCTAAGATCTCCCTGTTTCTTATCCAGTTGAAGATTTCAAGACCTAGACCGGTTCAGTTAAATCGACCCTAAGATTTTTCTGTTTCTTATCCAGTCCAAGGCCTTCTCTGGTTCAGTCAGATCGACCCTAAGATCTCCCTGTTTCTTATCCAGTTGAAGATTTCAAGACCTAGACCGGTTCAGTTAAATCGACCCTAAGATTTTTCTGTTTTATATCCAGTCAAAGGCCTTCTCTGGTTCAGTCAGATCGACCCTAAGATCTCCCTGTTTCTTATCCAGTTGAAGATTTCAAGACCTAGACCGGTTCAGTTAAATCGACCCTAAGATTTCTCTGTTTCTTATCCAGTCCAAGGCCTTCTCTAGTCCAGTTAAATCGACCCCTAACAGATTTCCCTGATAAAGACTCAGTAGAAGCTATCCAAGATTCTCTCAATGATTACTGTTGAGGTTGAAGTTGCCCAAGATTCTCTCAATGATTACTGTTGAGGTTGAAGTCGCCCAAGATTCTCTCAATGATTACTGTTGAGGTTGAAGTCGCCCAAGATTCTCTCAATGATTACTGTTGAGGTTGAAGTCGCCCAAGGTTCTCTCAGCGTTCCTGTTGAGGTAGTAGTCATCCAAGGTTCTCTCACTGTCCCTGTTGAGGTAGTAACCATCCCTGGTTCATTCATCACCTTGTGAAGCTCCAGATCCAGCTCCTGTAACCAGTCAGGACACATCTATACAAAGAATCTGAAAACCAGCTCCTGTAACAGGTCAGGTAATCATCTTCTTTTTTCAGGTACGTAAGTTCTCGCTAAGGAATCTCTTACGCGATCAACATCCAGATGCAATCTATAAGCCCATCCACGCATCCATTCATCCATCATCTCTTAGAATGGCATTTATAAGCTCATCATCCTATCCATCAATCTCCAAATGGCATCTATAAGTCCATTCCCCACCATCACACTACTATGTGAGCGCAAATTTTTGGGCACTCTAGTGTTCAATCATCTTCCACCTTCGGATTACGAAAGGCACGTCAGCCAATCTGCATCCTCAGGTCTAAGAATATTGAACAGGGGCAACTGTTGTACCCCAAAATTTGCCCTCCCATATTCTTCAAAATTTGCCAAGTCAAAGCTTCAAAATCTCCCCAAGGGTTGCACAGTTCAAGGGCCTCCTAACAGTCAAAAATTAGGGTTTTGGTTCTGGCAAAGAAAATGAAGTTTCCAAGGGTCCAATCAAGTCCCACATGCCTACAAATATGGTCAAGCATCCTCACACCAAGTTTCAAGACTTACAGCACAAAATTGCACAGTCAAAAACCCTAATTGCGCTACAGTCAACTGTAGGGGTAAAATGGTCATTTGACAGTCAAAAGTCCAAATTTTTGGTCAACATCTCATTTTGAAGCCACAAACATCATTTGATCAATTCTTGATCATGATTCTCAAAGCTTGGCTCAAAAAGTCTCAAGATGCAAAAGTTTCCATATTTGGACAATTGAAAAAGTCAACTGTAAATTGACCAAGGCATAACTTCCACATGGTTTATCAGAAAAATTCCATCCAAAGCTCATTTTTAAGAGAAAGACATTTCCTACAACTCATCTTCACACTTCAAGTCCAAGAAATGCTCTCACAAAAAGTTATCAATTTCAACATTATAGGTCATTTTCAAAAGTCAACAAAAAGGGACTTTAAGTCAAAAGCTATAACTTGAGATTGGTAAATCAAAATGACATGGGACCAAAGGCATTGGTTAGAGGACTTCAAGACCTTTCCAAAATGTCCAAGAACATGAGCAAAGCTTAAATATTGAGCAAGATATGCCTTGTGGAAGTTGGGAAATTTTTGGATATTTTGAAAAGTCAACTTTGCTTCAAATGTCTTAAAATTGCTAATGGGCCTCTTTTTCTTCCAAGAATCATCATCCAAAGCATGTGCACGACCATTTGGCCCAAAGGGAAGTTTTTCATCATTTTTATTTATTTATTTGAATTTTTAATTGCTAATAATTCATTTAATTAAAATAAATATGTGGAAAATACCAAACCAAAGTTTTCAAATCTTTTTATGCATGGAATAACTTCAGATTTTCGTGCATTATTAGATATAGAAAGAATCAAGGCAATTGGATATGATTGGCATCAAAAACATGTGAAAAAGATTGAAAAATATTTGCCATGAAAATCAAATATCTCTTCATCAATGCAAAGGGTTTTTTGATCCAATTTCTAACCCTAATCATTCCAGTACTTATATACATGATAACCCTAATGCCAAGAACCTCTAAGCTGCGCCATACAACAATAACCAAATTTGAGTTTTTGACAAAAAATTCCAAAACTGAAAACTATCTTCCAGTGCGATTCAAGCCAAAATAATTGTCCCATTGCCTTCCTGAGACATCAAGAAATGTGTCTGAATAGTTTTCCACATCCCTAACGCCCAGAATTGGTGAATGGAACTCAAACTTTTTCACATTATATGCATATTCGTATTTCAATATTCAAGCATTCTCATTGCATTTTTCTTATAGATTCATACTAATTAATTGATTCTGAAGCTAACCCTATAGTTTGATTGAGTTTTTGTGCATTATACGTGATTTCACCATTGAAACAGGCTAGGGTTCTTCAAGCTTCGAATTGGGTATTTTTGAATACTGTAAAATTAGAACACCTTAATACCATGATCAAAATCAGGAAGCTTGGACGATTCTAATGCAATAGTCGCGCCCAATTTATATAGCATCACAGCCTAATCGCTATTTTGAAAAAGAGCATATTTTGGGGGGGGTTTAAAACCCCCGCTAACCTTTTTTATTTCAGGGATCAACGAAGAAGAAGGGTATGTGGCAAGCTATGACTGGACACTTTGAATTCTGGCGCGCGCTTTTCTGATTTATACCACTAGCGTTTGTTTTTTTATAATAATTGTTGTTCATATAATATACAAAGTGCATCAGCAGCGCAGCTGGCAAGGAACGTGTTGGTAACCCCTGGGACCTGGGTTCGAATCCCAGGTCCCCCTTTCTATTCCATATTATTTTGCTAATAATGCTTCTGTGTAATTTCAATACAAGCGTCCATCATACAACCCATGGTCCCAACATGCCACGCACTTATCAAGATCGATCAAAGGGCTATGCTTTGGAGATCATCATGGGCATAAGTCAAAGAAAACACACGCTGGCATAAAAGTCAAACGAGGCCATAGACAAGTGGGCCAGAATTGCTACAATAATACCTCCCAATTGGGGACAGAACCCCCCAAGGTTTTGTAATTCTCATCTTTTTTTATTTATTTTATTGGTTCCAATTATTCTTACTTTTAATTCTTTAAACTAATTTATTTTCATAAAATATAAAAATAGTAAAAAATCAGAAAAGACAAAATTAAAATATATTTTATTTAAATATTATCTTTTTTTGTAAATAAATAATATCATTTAATTTAGTTTTAAATTTAGGTTTAATTAAAATATTTTTTCTTAATAAATTTAAAAAAAGTGTAGAATTAGGGTTTTAAGTATTCTTCATTCTTTTTTTATTTTCTCATCACTAATAATTAATTATTTATTTTTATAAATCAAATTGCATTAATTAATTAGGTTTAATTTTAGATAATTTTCATATTTTCTTAATAAATTAAAAAATAGCTAGAATTAGGTTTTAATTTCATTTAATTCTCATAAAAAACCATAAATACAAAAAAACCTCAAAAATCTTTTCTTTTTTTCTTTAATTTAATTAATTTGTTAATCTTATTTTAATTTCATTAAAAAGGGTCCAACGCCCTCGCTTCCAATTTTAATTCAATTCGCGCATTTTTATTCCTTCTTTTAAATATTGATGTAATTCTCCCAAAGCTGTGTAACTCGGACATTTATGTTTCTCGCATCTTTATTTTATGTCAAATCGGGTCCTGGATTTAATTTGGCGATGTGGACCCGCGCCTTTGTAATAGTTTAGGAATTTTACATTTCCCGCATCTTTTAAACTGTCAATAATTGCATGCAAGAATGAATGACAAAATAAAAACAAAAGCGTAGATCACCCCTGACATGAACAAGATAAATGTAAATGAACATGACACATAAATCACACACCACCCCTAGGGTACGCCTCACTGTTGCCTTGCCTCTCGAAAGGTGATCGTCGAGTAGAGGATGTCTTAGTAAGTCCTCATGATCCGGGAACCTGGCATGAGGGTAGCTTCTAAGGTATCTTCCTATTACTCCGGTGATCACCATGTCCCGAACCTCGAATTGACCCGAACACCTCCAATGATGGTGCTACCTACCTCTCAATGGTGGGATGGCACTACTTTAAAGGACATTTACACAGACGAATTCCTTAGGGTAGGTAGACAACTCTAAGATACTTGCTCTAATTTCAAAAACAAATCAAAAATACTTTTCACACCGACACCTTTTCAAAAAGCTTTCGAAAGCAATTTTTCAAACACTCTTGAGGACCGATACAAGAGTCGAACTGAAATTTTCAAAGAAACTTTTTAACCCCACAGTTGAAAAGAAAACAACCATTTTTGAAAACACATTGAGCAAGTATCTAAGAGCCCATGGATAACCATGGATAGAAAGGGTGCTAACACCTTCCCTTTCTATAACCTACCTCCCGAACCGAGAGCAATCTCTTTAAGGAATTTTTCTGTGCTTTTGTCCTTTCCATTTGGAGAAAATAAAAGACGGTGGCGACTCTTGCTTCCGCGACATTTCGCGAACCAGCGTTAAACAGTCAGTTCCAGATCCACCGATCACATTATGTATTGGTGAAGTTGACCTTTTTTGCAAAATTGCCAAAAGTCAACTATGCCCAAAACTCCCAATTTTTCCAAATGGGCCCATTCTTTTTCACTTGTTTTGAGTTGGAAATATATCCCACGTGCTCTAACCTTTTCCACTTGTCCATGTCTTATTTTTATTAATTATTTTGATTTTTATTTGAATTAATATGATTTAAATCAAAATAAATCAAATAAAAATCCAAAACATTGATAACCAAGGATTTTGTGATTATTTCAGGCTTCATTGTACAGGCATCATTCAAATTCGTGCCAAGCCTTAGAGTGAACAAAAAGATTGAGAAAAGGCCATGTTTGGAAAGATTTTAAAAGTAAATCAAATCAAATCCAAGATCATTGATGGAGAAGGATTTGGACACAATAATCAACCCTAATGCATTGTGTGATACATAAGGATTGCGTGCAGACCTAGAAATGGGTTGGGAAGAGGCGCTAGAGAGAAACAAAAATCTGAAAAATACCAAGAAAAGTGTGAGTTCGAAATCACCATTAGAGGCAGTTTCAAGACTCTTTGACGATCTCAATCGCTTCTAGGGAGTCTCCACAACCTAAAGCTATCAAGAACAAGCCTGTTTCGGTCCCTAAACATGTTGTAAGTCGTTCATAACCCTGCTCTGTTCTTGAATTCGCATCTTGAAATTTAAGCATTGTTGATCTGAATTAATGGCATATTTTTAACCTATGAAGCATTTGCAAACTTTTGGCATTACTCAATTTCATTTATATGGCATGTGTTGTAACTCACCATTGTTTAGTTTTCAAGCTTGGTTTTAGGGCTTTCAGTTTCAGTGACAATTAGCCTTCATAATGGGTATGGTTGTGATCAGGAGAGTGAGACGAACTCAACCATGGTGTTGGTT
Organism: Vicia faba; assembly: GCA_948472305.1. Taxonomy (NCBI): domain Eukaryota; kingdom Viridiplantae; phylum Streptophyta; class Magnoliopsida; order Fabales; family Fabaceae; genus Vicia; species Vicia faba. The sequence continues at coordinate 1,524,942,121 of OX451739.1, read as the reverse complement.
TCCATTTATGTGGCTTGTAGAGGATTTTGGATGGACCCCTGCTTGTAGCGACGAATAAAACGTATGTAGGTAAAAGTATTTTACTTTTACCCACGGAGAGAGGAATGGGACGATGAGTTGTCACCCCCCCATAGGCCAATTCAAATTCCAGCGTGTTTTTATTTTATTTTCCACTATATTTTGTTTTTCTTATATTATTATTATCTTGTGTTATGATTACAATAAAAAGCAAATGGCGTAGTGGTTACCAGGTGTATGCTTAAGGCGCTAGGAGGCTGGAGGTCAGGGGTTCGATCCCTGCCTCCAGCATTTGCCATTTTTCTCATTTGTTTTCAGGTAGTTCTATGCGCGTACCATCCAGGAGACCCACCATGGACCTTCATCATCCAAGCGCCAGATAGCCCGATGGCCAGATCTGGTGGCTACTACTGAGAGCACACCATAGACCAAGTCAATGCACATGCGTAGGATCCAGAAAGTCAGCATGGACCTCCATTTGGACCCAGAATTCTTGCTATTGACACCCTAATTTCAGGCCCAACATCTCTATCCTTCTTTATATTTTATTTTGTTTCATTTATTTATTTTGTTTATTTATTTACCAACCAATAATTTAATTATTTTCTTTATCAAAAAATCACTAAAAAATATTTTTATTTCCAATTAAATTTTAGATATTTATTTTTAGTAAAAAAATTAATCAATTTTAATTAGGTTATTTATGTTAGATAAGTTTAATTTATTTTGTAAATATTTAAAATCAATTAGAATCAATAGGTTTTAACACTAATTTAATTATTTTATTTCTTTCCTAAAATAACCAAAAATCCAAAAATATGACATTTAATTATTTTTTTTCATTAATTAATTTAATAACTAATTAATTTAGCGTTCAATTTTAGGACTTAATTGCTTTTCTTAAAAAATATTAAAAAACAACAAAAACATTTTCTTTTACTTAGGAGGGTAAAAACCCTAGTTTCGCATTCGATTCAACTTTCTCGCGCGTGTTTACCGTTGTTTTTGGTAAACAACCGTTGATCTCCAAAAAGGTAAGTTCTTTTTGGTTTACTTACGGGATCGATCAGATTAATCCTAGAACATATGCTAATTTTTATGTAAGATGGATAAGTAGGAAGAACGCACGTTCGACCCAGAGGAAAGATGTTTGAGATTTTGGAAAGGTAAGCAGAAATGTAGAAATGCAAGTAAAAGAAGTAAAAAAGATAACTTTGCAAGATAATAGTAAAGTAATGTAAAAGACTTTCATTAATGAAAAGAGGTGTTTCCAACGTACATTTCTCAGTTTTATCCTTTCTCACGCAGCGGTTACTTGGATAATGTTTGAGTGACTTAGTACAATAGGTTGAACACACTTGAAAACTACACAAGTTTCTTAATTTATACTAAAAATAAGTAACCGTCGAGGGATCATTTTGCGCTAAGATGAAGACAAGTGTCTTTTGCATGTCCCTCGACCTATGGCTTTCAGCCACGTTGCTTCTTCTTAAACGCTAGCGAAACTGCCTTTCCCTCCAATAATTCAAAATTCAAATAATCCTCGTACCATGTGCGCCAAAGTGAGGATACTTTCTCTCAGTCGAGGGACATAAGTCCTCTTCAGTAGAACGAACCTGACAGTGAGTCGCGGTCGAAGGCTCAAATATAACTTAGATCTTTTTTCCTAAGTTATTTCATATTTCGAACATTCTTCTTGACTTGGTTCATTCCAGTTTTTTGGTCTAAATGACCAAATATAGTAAGTGTCGAATTTGAGAGCCAACAAATTGCCCCCCAAGAATTTTTATTTCGACGCTCAAAGAAATAGCCATTCTTTGAACTTCTCATTCGACACCTGTCTTCCGAGTTGCCCACAAGGTCTTGACGTGTGCTTTTCGTCTTCTAACAGCTGCTGCTCTTGAGAAAACCATCATTACTCTTTCCCCCAAGACGTCTCTTCTAACTGCCGTTACCACGCTTTCCATGATGATCATGTTCCTATAACCTAGGCAAGCATGTCAAAATGTTTCCCAACGCCTGCACGGTAATCGTTTCACACTTCGCCACATGTCCCACTACCTGCGAAACATTAAATGGCCTTGACGAGACATATCCCTCTTCTGAAGGCTATAAATACTTTTGAACCCTTCTATTTGGAACTTTTACCATTTCCAGCATTTCCAAATCTCTTGCTTCCAAACACTTTGTACTATCAACTTCGTTTTCTTCCAAACCTTCAACAATGGCCTTCCTCTCCAATGCACCAAACAATCCTCAACCCAAAAACGTTGATGATGTTCAAATCCCACCAGAGGTCTTTTCCACTAACCCTTCTCCTTCCTTGATTGATCGGTACATTGCTGAACCCATGACGAGGGAGTGGCGAGAAGCATATGATTCTCAGATCCTCATTCCTATTAGGTATGGTGGAAACATGTATGCTATGTCTGGTCCGTTATCTTCATGTATCGAAGATCCCTTAAAGAATCGCGCCTTCTTCCCTACTCACCCAAGGCTCAGACCCATAGGATGCGCAAAAAAGCCTAGAAATGATCCTGAAGACGCTACTCCAGCCAACCAGCAGCATGCTCAGACTTCAGAGGATATCAACCTCCAATTCATGAACAAAGGGAACCGAATCTTTCGATCAAGCCCTAACCTCTCCTCTGAGTATGATAATGAGAAATCGTATTATATAATTACTATGCTTTTTACCGATTTTATAATACTTTAAGTCGTCTAACTCCCGATTATTCCGAGTTTTTATGTCTTTTCACAGGTACAACATTTGTCAACTCAAGACAATGAAAAGGGACCACATGAAGAAAGCTAAACAAGAAACAGAAGAGAAAAGAACAAAATCTCAGATTTTGCACCTGTGACGATCGTCACACCCTGTGACGACCGTAACGCATCCCCAACTAGAAAGAACACTCGTCACACATCATTGACGAGCGTAATGCGCTATTCAAGCGCATTACGACCATCACCCACCTGTGACGACCGTCACGTGCGTAAAGATGAACGTTATGAATTAGTGGAGACGTGGGCAACGTGAGGGCAGAATTCTTCTCCAATATTTCCTCCACTCAGTAACCATGCATCCTATATTTCCTCCACTCAAGCCTTTTCCCAAGATTCTTTCAACTGCTATATTTTCTCCTATATATATGTGGTAGTGCAAAGGGATGAAGGTCGAAGAAATTCTCCCAGAACAAAATTTCTACTTTTTGCAATTATTTCTATTTCCTTGTTTTAGAGTCTTTTCTACATTACTGTAATTTCTATTTCCAACATTAGTTTTAGGGTGTTAATTCTTCATTTAAGAATTAACACAATTTATTGATTTCAATTGAGCTGCAAGGAATATTGTAACACCCAAGATTACCATAGCAACGTTATTTCCAGGTTTTTATTGCAATTAATATTTATTCATTCTTGTATTATGCCAATTATTTTTATGGATTATATTTTGAATTGCATAGTTATTAAATATATTATGTCCGGCTAAATTATTTGTACCGGTATGTGACTCCTAAGTACCGAAGGAATTCAGTGATACCTTGGCTAAAAACATTTATAAAACAATTTCTGGTTTCCAATTTCCATGTTTAATTTAACTACCCTTGTCACGAGAGTGAGAGGATAATTAACACGATTTTTCCACGAGAGTGGAAAATTAATTAAGGCAAGAACCTGCATGCGAGAGCTGGGGGTTCAACCCAGATAGTGGTAACGAAACATTAATTTTTAAATACACGAGAGTGTTTTAATAAATTAATTAAACTCAAATTGTTTTCAAAAAGTGTTATTAAATTTAAAGTGCATCCACTAGGTTTAGTAGTATGACTTATTTCATGAACACGAGAGTGTATGTCTCAGGTTTTTAAACAATTCGTTTTTACCGAAATACTCTATATGCCAAGTGATTCACCGAATTCCCGAAGTCCGACTATCACATACCGGTATAACTATTACTATTATTTTTAATTAAACTATTTCCCCCCTAAAATCAAATATTCATCGCTTAGTTAAACAACTGTAGCATTAGATCGTATGTGATTGATCCTCAGTCTCTGTGGGTTCGATAATCATTTAAAACTAGAACGACTAAACTGTATACTTGCAGTTAGTATCCCAATAGACTCATAAAGTCTTGATCAAGTTTTTGGCGCCGTTGCCGGGGACTGATTAGTCAATTGATTACGATTCTTCTGTTACGCGTTTAGACTAGGCAACAGAAACCCTTTTTCGATTTGTATGCCAAGGACTCGCTCACAAGGCGAACCACTTGACAAATCGATGGACGAACCTGAAAGCATCCTTTCCGTAAGACGTGCAGTCAAGTATTACTGTTTAAATCACGCTATTCCTTTACCCAAACCTGAAATCAAGATTGATTCTGAAACAGATTCTAATTCTTCCTCTGAAACTGAAACTAATCCAGAACTAGACATGGCTGAAGAACAAAGGACCCGTCCATTGAAGGAGTACACAGCTCCATCACAACAAGAACCCCACAACAGCATTGCTGCTCCAGCAATAAATCGAAATGATTTTGAGTTGAAACCGTCATTGATATCAGCTATCCAACAACGCCAATTCTCTGGAGATCCTTCCGAGGATCCAAATGAACATCTTACAAAATTCGTTCAATTTTCCGACACAGTTATAGCAAATGGTGTTAGTAAAGATGCAATAAGATTGCGTCTTTTCCCCTTCTCGCTAAGAGGTGGAGCTTGGGCTTGGTTGCAATCCTTGCCGTCAAATTCCGTCACTACGTGGGAAGGACTTAAGATTGTATTTTTAGCACGATACTTTCCCCCAAGCAAGACTGCTGCACTAAAAGCCCAAATCAACGGATTTAGGCAGAAGGATATTGAATCACTATTCGATGCATGGGAACGCTACAAAGATATGATGTGAATGTGCCCACATCACGGACTAGAAAAATGGCTGATCATCCACACGTTTTATAATGGACTCTTGTACAATACAAGACTCTCTATAGATGCCGCCGCAAGTGGTACGCTGATGGGCAAGCCTTATGACGAAGCTAACCAACTCATTGAAAATATGGCTCAAAACCACTATCAGTGGGGAGGAGAAAGAACATCTGTGGAGAAAACTCAAACCAAAGGTGGGATGTACGAGATTAGTAGCCTAGATAAAGTTAATGCTAAGGTAGATGCTCTTACCCAAAAGATAGAAAGCTTGACCTTACCTCCTGCAGCCATCGTGGCTGCACTTACCCCAAACTGCGAAGTTTGTAGAGTCCTTGGTCATGTTGGAACCGAATGTCAAATCTTAGCAGGAATATCAGTTGATCAAGTAAATTACGCTCAAGGTAATCCTTATACAAATACCTATAATCCTGGTTGGAAGAACCATCCTAACTTCTCGTATAAGAGCAATAACGCTTTATATGCACCTGGCCAAGCACCTGCTGTACCTCCAGGTTATCAAAAACCCACTGTTAATGTTCCTAACATTCCTAAGAAATCTAACCTTGAAATCAGAATGGAAAATTTTATCGCTAATCAAGCTCAACAAAACAAAGAATTCCTCAATCAAAACATTCACACCGGTGAACAATTGAAGTTATTAGCAAATAAGGTAGATGCCCTAGCAACTCACAATAAAATGTTAGAAACCCAAATCTCCCAAGTAAAACAACACCAAGCTAGTTCTGCCGCACCTGCTGGTGCATTTCCTGGACAGCCACAACCCAATCCTAAAGGACACGCTAATGCTATCACATTACGAAGTGGGACAGCACTCGATGGACCGGTAGATCCTAGACTCCAAAACCCGACCATGTATCAGAAACCTGAAAAGGAAGTAGAGAAGTCGAAAGATCAATCTGAGAATGTAGAGGAAGACGCGAATGAGAACAGAGAGGCTTCAGAAAAACCTTACGTGCCTCCACCACCATATAAACCACCAATTCCATACCCTCAAAGACTTGCAAAATCCAAGAACAAGGGGCAATTCAAGAAATTTGTAGAACTTCTGAAACAATAAATGTTACTATTCCGTTTATAGAAGCTATAACCCAAATGTCGTCATATGCTAAATTCCTAAAAGAAATATTGTCTAATAAGAAAAAAATCGTTGAAAACGAAACTGTTATGCTAACTGCCGAATGTAGCGCCATAATTCAAAATAACATGCCTCCAAAGCTAAAAGATCCTGGTAGTTTCTCCATACTGTGTGTAATTGGAAAATCTGTCATAGACAAAGCTCTATGTAATTTAGGAGCAAGTGTTAGTCTAATGCCCTTATCTATTTGCGAGAAGCTCAAATTAGGTGACATGAGACCTGCTATGATGTCCCTACAACTAGCCGACAGATCAGTCAAATTCCCTGTTGGTATGCTAGAAAACATTCTTGTCCGAATAGGATAATTTTACATACCGACTAACTTTATAATAATGGACATCAAGGAAGATTCAAACATTCCCATCATACTAGGAAGACCATTTTTAGCTACTGCAGGAGCCATTATTGACGTTAAGAAAGGAAAGCTTACCTTCGAGGTAGGAGAAGAAAAAGTAGAATTCATTCTTTACCAATTCTTCAAAGCCCCTCCTATAGATGACTCATGCTGTCTCCTGGATATTATTGATGAATGTGTCAAAGAACTAGAAAGCCAAGAAGACACCTATTCTGGGATGCTGAAAATTCCGACACCAACTATCCTCAAGGACGATGACTGGAAACAAGAACATCTAGATGCCAACCTAAGCGAATGTTTCACCTTAACACCCGATCCTGCCCCAACTGATAAGAAAACTGGTATAGAACTTAAAACGTTACCTGAAGATCTTAGGTATGAATTTTTAGATAAAGAACTCGAACGGCCAGTTATAGTCAATGCCAATTTAGGGAAGATCGAAACCGAAAAACTTCTTAGTGTGTTAAGGAAGTATCCAACCGCGTTAGGCTATAACATATCAGTTCTAAAGGGAATAAGCCCTTCTCTCTGTATGCACCATATTATGTTGGAGGAGGACTGCAAGACTTCTATAGAACATCAAAGATGAATAAATCCTATCCTAAGTGAAGTCGTTAAGAAAGAAGTGCAAAAACTGCTAGAGGCAGGCATCATATACCCAATATCAGATAGTAACTGGGTCAGTCCAGTTCACGTAGTACCTAAGAAAGGAGGTGTTACGGTTATAACAAACACAAAAGGCGAATTGGTGGCACAACGTACTCAAACAGGATGGAGAATGTGTATCGATTATAGAAAACTAAACAAAGCTACGCGAAAGGACCATTTCCCATTACCATTCATTGATCAAATGCTCGAGCGCTTAACCAAACATTCCCATTTCTGCTATCTTGACGGATACTCAGGATTCTTCCAAATTCCCATTCATCCTGATGATCAAGAGAAAACCACGTTCACATGCCCCTATGGTACCTTTGCATACCGAAGAATTCCATTTGGACTATGTAACGCACCTGCAACTTTCCAAAGATGCATGATGGCGATTTTCGCAGACTTTTTAGACGGAATTATGGAAGTATTCATGGACGATTTCTCTGTCTGTGGAGAAAGTTTTGACAGATGTTTATCAAATCTTGAATTAGTACTGAAACGTTGTGTCAATGTCAACCTAGTGCTCAATTGGGAAAAATGTCACTTCATGGTGAGACAAGGAATTGTGTTGGATCACATTGTATCAAACAGAGGGATTGAAGTCGATAAAGCAAAAATCGAGATTATCAAAAACCTTCAACCACCCAAAACAGTTAGAGAAATAAGAAGTTTTCTAGGACACGCTGGTTTTTACCGACGTTTTATAAAAGATTTCTCTAAAATCACTAAGCCACTAACTGAATTATTAATGAAAGAAGTCGAGTTTATTTTCGACGTTAATGATTAAACGCATTTGAGACGCTTAAAGAAGCCTTAATTTCAACACCTATTTTGCAACCTCCTGATTGGAACCTACCATTTGAAATAATGTGCGACGCGAGCGATTTTGCTGTAGGCGCAGTCCTAGGACAACGCAAGGATAAAAAGCTTCACGCTATCTACTACGCAAGCAGAACACTCGATCCCGCACAAATGAATTACGCCACTACGGAGAAGGAACTCTTAGCTGTTGTATTCGCATTGGATAAATTTCGTTCCTACTTAGTAGACGCCAAAATCATTATTTACACGGATCATGCTGCGATCTGATACTTGCTAAGTAAGAAAGACTCCAAACCGCAACTACTCAGATGGATCTTACTCCTACAAGAGTTTGACTTGGAAATAAAAGACAAAAGAGGGACTGAAAACGTGGTAGCAGACCATTTATCAAGATTAGATGGAATCCAAACCGAGAGTGTTCCCATAAACGAAGATTTCCCTTATGAACGCCTTATCGCTAAACTAGAGATAGCTCCTACCGACAATTTAGATCAACACAATGAACCTTTAACAACTGCGGTAGTAAAAGCCATTTATACCAACACCACATTACCGTGGTACACTGATTTCGTCAACTATTTAGTTGTCGGTGTTTTACCACCTGATTGAACGTACCAACAGCGGAAGAAATTCTTCCATGATCTTAAACACTACTTTTGGGATGAACCATTACTCTTCAAAAGAGGCACTGATGGTATCTACCGTCGCTGCATTCCTAACGATAAAATAGACGTCGTCATTTCCCATTGCCATTCCGCCCCTTATGGTGGACACGCTAGTACATCGAAAACTTGTGCAAAAATACTTCAAGCTGGCTTCTTTTGGCCTACCTTATGGAAAGACGTCCACGTAGCAATTATGAATTGAGATAGATGTCAACGCAAAGGGAATATATCTAGGCGCGACGAAATGCCACAAAAAGGAATCCTCGAAGTAGAAATTTTCGATGTGTGGGGAATTGATTTCATGGGACCGTTCCCCACATCTTTTAGAAATAAGTATATATTGGTAGTTGTTGACTACGTATCAAAATGGATTGAAGCCATCATTGCACCCACAAACGATACACGAGTGGTAATTAAACTATTCAAGCATGTTATCTTCCCACGATTCGGTGTACCAAGACTAGTAATCAGTGATGGCGGTTCCCATTTTATCTCTAGAATTTTCGAAAAACTACTTTCAAAATATGGCGTTAAACATCGCATATCCAAACCATACCATCCTCAAACGAGCAGACAAGTGGAAGTGTCAAATAGGGAGATAAAACAAATCCTTGAGAAAACCGTAGCCACATCCAGAAAAGATTGGTCCTCCAAGTTAAATGATGCTCTTTGGGCATATAAGACAGCTTTTAAAACCCCTATCAGAACAACGCTGTTTAAATTAGTTTATGGAAAATCTTGTCATTTTCCAGTAGAATTAGAACATAAAGCTTATTGGGCCATTAAAACCCTTAACTTAAATTACAAGATTGCTGGTGAAAAACGAATATTAGATATCCATGAATTAGAAGAATTGCGTTTAGACGCTTATGAAAATGCTAGAATCTATAAGGAAAGAACAAAAAAATGGCACGATAAGCGTATCTCGCGGAAAGAATTTAAGGAAGGAGACATCGTACTCCTATTCAACTCTAGATTGAAACTTTTCCCGGGAAAATTACGTTCCAGATGGTTAGGACCATTCGAAAATAATAAAGTTTTCCCAAGTGGTGCGATAGAAATTAAAGGAAATTCTATCGAACCATTCATAGTCAATGGCCAGCGCTTAAAGCACTACTTTAACGTCGAAAATATCAACTATTCGGCTTATCTTCAGTTAAGTGAGCCACCTACCCCGATACCTAACTGAATAGGTATTATCTGTCGAGCCATCGACAGAAAACAAAGGCGCTTCGTGGGAGGCAACCCATGTTTTCTTTTAATTATTTTTATTGTTTTAACATGTTTTTATTTTTCTTTTCTTTTTCTTAATCTTTAAAACTTTCATGTTGTATCTCTTACTCCTTTTTATTTTCTTTTTCTTCTATTTTTATTTTTCCTTTAAACTTTCTTTTTCTTTTTGATTTAACTTCGGCATTCTTAACCTGAAACTACTAACTTAGTTTTTCAAACATTTTTTTTAAAATATTTTCAGGGGGTAATTCTTTTGCTTTCATATTTTAGCTCCATGGCACGTGTAAACTTCATGAATATCACCTTGAGAAGCAGACACCAAAGAAGACGCTTTAAGGATCTGGCTGAGCGGGAAATGTGCCCTACAATCTATGCTGATGACCATGCTATGACTTCTCTTGGCATCCGTGAGAGTGTCATGTATCTGCTACACCAGATTGGCTGGGACACTGCTCCTATTCGGAGACGGTATTGTACCTACAGGAAGCTGACCCTTGAGTTCCTGAGCACACTGAGCTACATTCCAAATCATGGGTTAGGGTTCAACCGTGGGTTGATCACTTTCAGGTTATTTGACATGGATTACCGCTATACACTTAGGGAGTTTACCAATCTGCTAGGATTCTCTTTTGGCCCTGATGTTATTACTATGACCCAGGAGGACCTCTTGCTTAATCCTGACCTTGATTTTTTCTGGGGTAGCATTGCTGGCAATAACCATCCAGAGCCGTCTGACCTTTATTCTTTGTGCATCCACAACCCGGCTATCAGGTACTTTCATAAGATCATCGCCCATACCCTTTTTGGTAAACAGCAGAATGTTACATCCGTGTCCCGTGATGAGCTCTTCATTGTGTACTGTGCCTCCCAGAGCCGTCCGGTAAATGGTGTCGCTTATATGCTAGCTAACATGGAGCGTATTATCCAGACTCCGAATGCACCAATCCTGTTGGGTGGTTTAGTCACTATGATATCAAATGCAATTGGACTCCGAAGGCCTATGCTAGGATCAGCCCCGCATTATGGAATAAAGCCGATGAACATTGAATTTTGCTTCAACGCTAGCTTTATAGGGAATATTGGGCCAGATGAATTTAAGCTGTTAATTAATCATGAGACTGTCCACCAGTTTATGCTCCCGAACCATATCACTAGTGTGCACAATAGAGCAAACTGGCTTTTTGATCTCCACCATCCTGCTAAACCGCCTTCGTCTCCCTCCACTGTTGACATTTACGAAGTACCCAACACCTCTCACGATGCTGAAGACCCTGCCACACCACCGGGATACCATCAGTTTCCCTATCCATGGGAGCAGCAGGTAGTTTCTACTGAGACCGCCACCCAGGCTCCAGAGATCCCACCACCGCCTCCACCTACTGTTACCCTGCACTCTTTGCATGAAGAAATTACTGAAATGCGGGGCAGGCTCACATCTCTCCGAGTGGACTTCATCGCTTTCATGGATTTGGTAACCGACCAGCTGGATTTCATGCACCAGCATATGTTCCCTACTCCCCGTGGCTATAGTTGCCGTTGTTATCTTGATTTATTCTTCTCTCGCATTTGTACATATAGTGAGGACACTGTTTAGTTTTAGTGTGGGGAGGATTCTAGTTGTTCTAGCATTTTATCATTTTTTATTATTATTTAAGTTATTTCGAAACAATTTTTATGGAATAATTCAATTATTTATCAAGTACCAAGTTTCTATTATTTTATTTTCATTCATTTTCATTTTCAGTATATTTTTTATTATTTCTTTTAATTTACTGTTTATATTTCACGCAAATATTATTTCATTATGTGTTAGTAAATAATATTTCAAAACTATAATTATTAGAATATTTCAAACTTAGAATATTAAGAAAATAATAAAAAAAATATATAAACATTTGTAACGGTCTTGTAACGGTCTTCTCATTAATGACATTGAATGTGTTATGACCGTCACACCCTCGTGACGAGCGTAATACGCATTTTTGTCGTGTTACGACCGTCACACCTCGTGACGACCGTCACGCGCACAATATATCAGAACGGTTATTACAGAACCGTTCCAACCATTGTCTTCTTAACCACATTTCCTCCATTGCTGCAAAATCACGTTACATACCCACTCCACTCCATTTTTTCTCAAACCTCCAAATTTCTAACACTAAAAATACTATCCACACACTACCCCATTTTCATTCCAAACCTTTTTCAATCCGTTATACAAACACCATGGCCAACAACCAACAAGCTCCCGCTCTCACTTTCAGATCCGGAGAATAAGGCGAAACCCAACGGGTCAAATTTCAGAAGTTCCAACGCCGAGGTCTCCAACCTACACGGTATGTTGATCTTGACTGTTTGAGGAGTTTGGGACTACTTGACAGTGTCTGCCAATTGTTGCAGAGTGTGGACTTATGGAACCTGTGCCGCGAACCAAGATCGATTTATGAAACTCTAACTCTTGAGTTTTTGAGTTCCTTTGTTTACATCACTCTGTCAGGTGCCACAAACCAACTATCAGGCCTGGCCAGATTTCGCATGTTTGGCATTGAGCACGAGTTGCCCCAATCCGACATCGCGCGACTTTTAGGCTTCTGTTTTGATGAAGGTGTCCATCTCCGGGTGCTGGATAATTTTGGTGAGGAAGCCTTCAACTTATGGCACAGTATGACGAATATCCGTTCCGGATCCTACGACCACCTAAATGCCACCCACATTCATAATCCGGCCATCCACTATTTCCACCGCATCCTCAGCAACACAATCTTCGCCCGTGACAGCAACCACAAGCTCAACTCCAAGGAGCTCTTCTTTATGCATTGCGCGTTCACTGGGCAAAAGATCAACGCCGCCCCACTCTTACTGGCTCATATCCACTTTATCTGTGCTAGAGGCAGAAAACCCTTTTATTTCTGAGGGGCTGGTCACTTCACTTGCCATAGGTCTGAACTATGGTGCTGCTCTCGCGACTATGCCTTCTATGGCACCGGCTTTGCTGACTTTGGATCACTGCAAGGCCGCATATCTCATTTACGAGCGGGAGGATGGCAGATTCCACCCTGTGATCAGGAACACTGTTTATCAGAACATCATTTTGCCTTGCAGGGACCGAATCGATCCATGAAACCGAGCTAACTGGTTGTTCAATCCTGCAGCTCCCGCGGGGCGTGCTCCCACTCATGAAGACCAGCCTAATGCCCCCGTGAATGAAATGCAAGAAGAGCTGGATAGTGCTCCCCCCGTCCATGATATTCCTGGATCTTCATCTGCACCACCTCCTATTACTCTTGAAGAGGTCCTCCGCGCCATTCATATGCAAAATCAAATGAGCGCAACGCTTGAAAGAAGGCAACATGAGCAATATGAGTATCTATGCGCTCAAAACGCTCAGATCTTGACTGGACAGCGGAACATGAATGAGAGGTTGGATGAGGCCCTGTCAGAGCTCAACGCCTTAAGGTTGGATGTCAGCACCCTTGGTTTCCAGGATACTGACATAGAAGCCACTCCTACCAGACGCTCTCGCACCAGGAGTAGAGGACGTGGTCACCAGTATTTTTTATTTATTTTTTATGTAGTTTATTATTTTTTCTGTTTCATTTCCTTTTCGTTTGTTTTTGTAATTGTACTTCACCGCCTATATACCGCAACATTGAGGACAATGTCGAATTTAGTATGGGAGAGGTACCTTTCCTTCCTTTATAAACTAGTAATTTTTATGATATGTCTCGATTTAAATTCTTCACTTTATTTAGCCATACCAAAAAAAATGTATCTTCGCATTAGCCCGACATACCTATTTTAACCAAATCCCAGTTGAGGAAGCCGAAAACGACATAACATGATCAATACGGTTATGACACTGTAGACTTCCTACTTACGCGATCTGTTTCAATGACCATTATACCGATATCTGGAGTTTTTAGTTCTACAGTAACCCCTAGTAGTTTATACTAGCAGTCAACACCGTCTTGACACAAACCACATGGAGAATCGATGAATATAAGTGTTTGATGCCTGATCATTAAAATATCCTTCCTATCTCGCTGCTAAAAGAAAAGAAATTTTGTGCACCAAGATATACGGTCACATATAAGAGTTGAGAAAATAACGAAGGAATCCAGTGTTGGTTGGTTCAGAGGTATCTGGTTCTGAACTCGGTAGGGCATGCTACGGCCTGATCCCCCACAACCTCCAACTTGGATAACATATGTAGGGTTGCCACATGCGTGTACCAGACCCCGTGCTAAAGGATCAAAGTCACTAACCGGTTACTCCACTACGTGCGTGCTAAGACAAAGGGCTTAATGTGATTACGCCAGAACGAAACCGGGTGAAATAGATACGAGGAACTCTGGGCATAGTTATAACGGAACTGTTGGATAGCTCGTTTGAAATGGAAGCCTACGACTAAGCTTATTGCTTGTGTCATTAGCATATCTTTAATGTTTCACTCAAGTATTGGCCGAACCGGCGAGGATTTCCCGAAATTGCTTTAAAAATCCAAGGTATGTCATGCATATGCGCTTGACAAAACTTGTCCGACCTTTCGAATGACTATTTGCTTGAGGACAAGCAAAGGTTTAAGTATGGGGGAATTTGATAACGGGAAATCGTATTATATAATTACTACGCTTTTTACCGATTTTATAATACTTTGAGTCGTCTAACTCCCGATTATTCTGACTTTTTTTGTCTTTTCACAGGTACAACATTTGTCAACTCAAGACAATGAAAAGGGACCACATGAAGAAAGCTAAACAAGAAACAGAAGAGAAAAGAACAAAATCTCAGATTTTGCACCTGTGACGACCGTCACACCCTGTGACGACCGTCACACCCTGTGACGACCGTCATACCCTGTGACGACTGTCACACCCTGTGACGATCATAATGCATCCCCAACTAGAAAGAACACTCGTCACACATCATTGACGAGCGTAATGCGCTATTCAAGCGCATTACGACCGTCACCCACCTCTGACAACCGTCACGCGCGTAAAGATGAACGTTATGAATTAGTGGAGACGTGGGCAACGTGAGGGCAGAATTCTTCTCCAATATTTCCTCCACTCAGTAACCATGCATCCTATATTTCCTCCACTCAAGCCTTTTCCCAATATTCTTTCAACTACTATATTTTCTCCTATATATATGTGGTAGTGCAAAGGGATAAAGGTCGAAGAAATTCTCCCAGAACAAAATTTCTACTTTTTGCAATTATTTCTATTCCTTGTTTTAGAGTCTTTTCTACATTACTGTAATTTCTATTTCCAACATTAGTTTTAGGGTGTTATTTCTTCATTTAAGAATTAACACAATTTATTGATTTCGATTGAGCTGCAAGGAATATTGTAACACCCAAGATTACCTTAGCAACGTTATTTCCAGGTTTTTATTGCAATTAATATTTATTCATTCTTGTATTATGCCAATTATTTTTATGGATTATATTTTGAATTGCATAGTTATTAAATATATTATGTCCGGCTAAATTATTTGTACCGGTATGTGACTCTTAAGTACCGAAGGAATTCAGTGATACCTTGGCTAAAAACATTTATAAAACAATTTCTGGTTTCCAATTTCCATGTTTAATTTAACTACCCTTGTCACGAGAGTGAGAGGATAATTAACACGATTTTGCCACGAGAGTGGGAAATTAATTAAGGCAAGAACCTGCATGCGAGAGCTGGGGTTCAACCCAGATAGTGGTAACGAAACATTAATTTTTAAATACACGAGAGTGTTTTAATAAATTAATTAAACTAAAATTGTTTTCAAAAAGTGTTATTAAATTTAAAGTGCATCCACTAGGTTTAGTAGCATGACTTATTTCATGAACACGAGAGTGTATGTCTCGGGTTTTTAAACAATTCGTTTTTACCGAAATACTCTATATGCCAAGCAATTCACCGAATTCCCGAAGTCCGACTATCACATACCGGTATAACTATTACTATTATTTTTAATTAAACTATTTCCCCCCTAAAATCAAATATTCATCGCTTAGTTAAACAACTGTAGCATTAGATCGTATGTGATTGATCCTCAGTCTCTGTGGGTTCGATAATCATTTAAAACTAGAACGACTAAACTGTATACTTGCAGTTAGTATCCCAATAGACTCATAAAGTCTCAATCAGAGTATTCATACTGGTTTTAAAAAATGGAGAAGGCGCAAGCTTCTGTCTGGAAGGAAATAGGAATTTTATGACTTGGTGATGTTGTCGAAGACAGGATTGCCTTATTGTCCCCTCATGCTGGTATCTTCATTGTATTTTTGGGATAGCACACATTTCACCTTTCATCTTCCATGTGGGATGATGACCCCCACTCTATTCGGCATAGCTGCAATCACTGGTCTTCGACCAACTGGTGACTATTTCGACCCTGAAGACTTGTCTGAGGATGCTATTGGGTTTGCTGCTACAAAACCCACTTACACCACCTTTATCAATCATTTCCATGATAAGGCCTCTAGCACCGTGTCGGAAGTGGAGCATATAGCCTTTTTGGCTATGTGGTTGTCTCGTTTCGTTTTTTGCACAAAGTCACTTCAGGTGACGAAAAAGATGCTTACGCTCACGATGCAACTTCACCACAAATATCCCCTTTGCCTGGCCGAATTGATTTTGGCCAACCTATATGAGTCCATCAGTAATGGTGTGACTCAACTCAAGGTTATAGGGGACAGGGGGAGTCTGCTGCTATCTGGTCCTTTTTGGCTTCTCCAACTTTGGCTCAATGCCACCTTCGAATCTTTCCTTCCTCAGAGGAATAAGGTTAACGAAAAGGCCCCTAAAATCCTGAACAAGAGGGTCGAAGGCACCAGGCTTGCACTGCTGACTCCTACTGATGAAGGCCAACAGTTTCAGCAGGCTTTCACAAGCTTCGTAATGATGTTTGTGGAGCGAAAGCGCTTTGTTTCGACCATGGCTCCCTTCTCCAATAGAAAAGTTGGTCCAGAATGGTTCACCAGACCATATTCTTCAGATGAATAGGAAGATGTGACTGATGAGTACGTGAGCATGTGGGAATCGTTTCTTCGCCCCAGGATCATGCCGTTGAGATTCAAGAGCTCAAAAAATCATTTGAGCTTGATCGCTTATCAACCAAATCTTGTCTCTCGACAATTTGGTATTGCTCGTTGTTTTACCCCAAAATTTGCCTCCCATATTTCTCAAGACATGTCAAGAATCATCTCCAAGTTGTTCAAGATGGCTCAAGAGTTGGACTGTCAAATCACCTCCTAAGGAAATCAATTCAAAATTAGGGTTTTGTGTTGCACCAAGGTCCTAACATCCAAATGACCTCAAGTCCTTCCCGATGTCCTAAAATGTTCTCAAGTTCATCCATGTCAAATTTCAAGCCTTGCAGAGAAAGTTTGGTTTGTCAATTGCTCAAGAAGTCCAAAAATCGACTCTGCTAGGGCAAAAGTCAATTGTGACCTACAAATAGTCAAACCTCAAGATTTTTTGTAAACATTCTCATTTTGAAGGATAATTCATCATTTTATCAATGGTTGATCATGATTCATCAAGGATTGCCCAAGATTCATCAAGATTCAAAAGTTGCTAAATTAGGGTTTTGCAAGAAAAGTCAACTCCACTTTGACCAAGCATAACTTTCTCATATTTTATGAGAAATGACCCATCCAAAGCTCATTTTTAAGAGGATGCAATTTCCTACAATCCATATTCACACCCCAAGATAAAGAAATTCTCTCACAAAAATTTACAAATTTGGACATTATAGGTCATTTTTGAAAGTCAACAAAAATACCTTTTTTTACAAAGCTTATAACTTGAGCGTGAATTATCAAAATGAGATGAGACCAAAAGGGTTTATTAGAGTACATCTCAAGGTTTCTAAAAAGTCCAAGAACACTTCCAAAAGTTCAAAATTGAAGGAGTTATGCCTTGTTGAAGTTGGGCATTTTTCCAAAATTGCCAAAAGTCAACTATCCTCCAAACTCCAATTTTTGACAAAAGGGTCCACTTTTTTCCACTTGATTTGGTCTTGTCACACCATACACGTGTCCCATCTTCAATTTCATGACCAATCATTTATTTTTCTATTTTATTTAATTTTTATTGATTTAATTCATTTTAAATCAATATTAATTCAAATAAAATCCAAA
The DNA here is from genome assembly GCA_948472305.1 of Vicia faba. Lineage (NCBI taxonomy): Eukaryota > Viridiplantae > Streptophyta > Magnoliopsida > Fabales > Fabaceae > Vicia > Vicia faba. The sequence goes on along the minus strand of OX451739.1, from coordinate 1,524,924,153 downwards.
ATTTAATGGAATGAGATTCTTTTGATCATTATAGGTCTTCATTGTCAAGATACACCAAACCAAATCCGAATCATGCCTTATGGTGCACAAAATATTTGATTTGAGCCATTTTTGGAAGTTTGTTAATGGAAGATCATATCAAATCATGAACCTTCAATGCACATGGATTCAAGCCCAAAAGTTAAACCTAATTCATTCTATAACACTTGTACAAGCCAGGCATAACAAGGACACGCCCTAAGAACTGCAGAAACGGCCAAACCAAATTGAAAAAAAGCTCGAAAACTTGGAATCTGAAATACACCTTAGAGCATGATTCAAAGCCAAATCTCCACATAGCTCTCTTGCTTGCAACCTCCTGAAGTTATAGCAACCAGAATCAAGTCCTGAGACCACCAGAATCGCCTTGTAAGTCATCACGAATATGGCTCTGAACATGAGATCCAACCCTCTGATTCTTGCATCTTTTCATTAAACTCTTTGCATATTTGTGTTTATCGCTTCACTTAGAACATGTTTGCAATATTCAATTTCATTTTCCTGGCCTGTATTGTAATACCCGAATCTAGGGTTTTCTTGTTTTGTTTTTAGGCATTCTTGGTACAGGTACAATCAAGGCAATTCATGGCCATAGTCGTGTTCAGGGAAGCAAAACGAACACGATGATGGTCTTAGCTTGCGTTTACATGGCCTAGGATGGATTTTTGAAACACTCCACGAATCTTCCTGCGGATAAAAATCCGTAGGTAAATAACCAGGGATTTGTTGGAGAAGATGATAACGTGGCTTGTTTCCATTGGCTTGTTCAAATTGTTTAGCGCGTTTTTTTTTTATTTTTCCAGGCATAATTGATTATTTGATATATAATAATTGATGTTTATTTCATTAACAATTGAACAAGCCAGTTGAGTTGGCAAGGGAGGCGTGTCAAAGTCCCTTGGGACCTGGGTTCGAATCCCAGGTCCCCCAATATTTGTTACAATTTTTCTCCAAGTAATTGTACCCAGCGCTCAAGGCAGGGCTCACCATATGCCCTTGTCCAAATGCTAGTCAGGTGGTTTCATATCTAATCCAGTGGCCATGATTGAAGGTTCACCATGAACTCAAGTCAACACGCATGCATTGGATTCTGAAAGTCAAACGAGGCTGGAACATTTTGGGCCTGGAAATTGCAAATCACACCTCCAAAAATTGGGCCCAAACCCCCTGAGTTTGCTTCTTTTTTATTTTCTTTCATTATTTTCTTATTTTATTTATTGTTTTATTATTATTATTTTTAATTAGTTGTTAACCAAAATAATTAATTATTTTCCTAATAAAATCAGAAAACCAAAAAAAATATTGTTTTTATTTATTAAAACTAATTTCACTTTATTTTTGTAAATAATTAATTTAATCAATTTAGTTTTTTTAATTAGGTATAATTTTAACATTTTTTGCAATAAATTAAAATCAATTTAGAATACTAGGTTTTTTAACAATTTTAATCATTTTATTTTTATTTCCTTAAATATAAAAAACCAAAAATATATTTTCTATTTAATTAATTAATTAACTTAGGTTTAATTTCCATTTAATTCAAAATAACAAAAAAATATGCTTTCTGTAATAAAAAAGGGTCAAAACCCTAAAAATGCGCCGATTTAATTTTCTCGCACGCGTTTCATTTTTTATCCAATAATGTAATTGCTTCGGGAATGTAATAATTAATTAGGACTTTATTTATTTATCACTTTTATTTACTTTACACAATTTAAATTAAAGGGTTTGTCTTTGGCGATGTAAATACCCGACGCCTTGTAATAGCTTAGATTTAATTTCCCGCAATTTAATTTCCGCACAACATTAACTGTTAGATGTTTGATAAATAGGAAATGCATGACAAGATCAATCTTTAATCTAAAATCAATATAGATCACCCATGACATGTACAGATAAAATTAACCGAACTAACACACTCGCACATGCGCACTCTTAGGGTACACCTCACTTGGTTGCCTCGAACGTGGTCATTGAGTATAGGAAGTTTTAGAGGTCGCCCTCTTGTCCAAAGATCATAGTTGCCTCGAAACGGTTGCCTCGGAAAAATGATCTAGGATATTAGGGTTACCGCTAAGGCGTCCTAACATTGCTTTAGTGACCACACGTCCCTTAATCGAATTGACCCGAAAACTCCAATGACGATGCTACCTACTTCTCAATAGTGGGATAGCATTGTCTAAAGGACATTAGTACAGTTTAATTCCTTTTTGAGTAGGTAGATGGTTCTTAAGTACTTGCTCCTTTTAAAATAAAGCAAAACTTTTCGCACTTACACCCTCTTCAAAACAAAAACTCTTTTCAAACCCACAAACACAAAGAAAAGCAAACTTTTGAAAACACAATGAGCAAGTACCTAAGAGCCCGTGGATAACCACGGATAGAAAGGGTGCTAACACCTTCCCTTTCTATAATCTACCTCCCGAACCCGAGAAACATCTCAAAAAGGAATTTTTCTGTGCTTTTGTCCTTTCCTTGTTGGATAAAATAAAAGACGGTGGCGACTCTTGCTTACCGCAACATTTTGCGAAAACAAATGCAAAACGCGAACCAGCATATCCAAAACAGTCAGATTTCATTCCCACCGATCACAGAACTGGCGACTCTGCTGGGGAGTTAATAAGTGAGGTATACCTTAAGATTAGATCATTGTGTTTTCAATTGTATGCTTTGTATGATTTATATTTGTGGGATTGTATCGGAGTTCTATAGATCCTAACCCGGATCTGGGGATACCCTTTAGGTAAGTAGCAATAAACTGTGAGGGAATTGTCTGGCATAGACCGATACGGTTGAAGCAGTAGCTACGTTGGTGTGGCACTTTAGTCTGTACCGATATCTCTTGTGTTGGAACGAGGAGAATATGGGTCTTCTAATGGGTCATTAAGCACCGACTGACCTTAGAACCTTAAATTGACCAACTTGGCCATAGAACAGTAGCAGTATGCTACACTCATTGAGACTAAACTCTCGCGATGATTCCGGCTGCAAGAAAAGGTTGTTAAACTGTAATTATGACCGATTGGAGGTAGTCAGTGATATTGAGATCCTCTAGAACCCGGTTACTATTTTTAGGACAGGTTTAAACCAACTAAACTGAAAGAGGGTAATACCTAAGCTCCATGCCAGCCTGAAATCTAAGGGCTCTTTTGTGTGACTTGTGTGCCTTCAAACTTGAACTACTTGCACATTCTTGTTATCTGACAACATGAGTTCCTTGCAGGATTTGTTTACAGTCCTTATCCAATAATTTGGATTTATTGCAGGTTTTACTTACATCGCTTCACACTTTTGCTTAAACGCATAGCATACACATCATAACATCATACCTTAACATTTCCTTAACCATTTCAAGGATCTCAAGAGTCTGTGATGCAGGTTATGGTAAATCAAATGCCTAGCAAGGGGCAAAGGGGATTTATTTTCCTCTAGCCAAGGTTGTCTAGACATCAAAACACGGTAATTTGAGTCAGGGGCTATGACCCACTCGATATGGTGAGCTTGACTTTTGAAGAAGGACTCTTAACAACATGAAGTTTCTTCAATCAAAGCTGCGAAATTCAAATTCTAACAAGTTTCTTGTTTACCCCGCGGGATCCTTGAAAATATTGCATACATACATATCATTGCATAACAGGTCTCCCAGTACAGGTCACTCATGTTCTCGCTGTTTATTTCAGCAATGACTCTCCTACAAGACAACCAAGATCTCCAGGCTCAAAACGCTCAACTTCAAGAAATGTTCTTGAACCTATCCCAAGGGCAGGAAGAAATAAAAGCTCTCCTCACAAGGGGCTTAGTCCTAGGGAATCCAGGCGGCATCAGGAATGATCAGTCGGAAGGGCTACAAATTGAGTTGGCAACAATGAAGATCCAGATGATGGGACAGCTGGTGGGCCAGATGGCTCTCATTCAAGACCTGGCTCAAAGACAAGAAGAGCTCAGGGCCCTCGTTAACAAACTGCTTCCAAATAACCAAGTGGGGCAAACAACTAGAGTTGAAGATCAAGTCATCATTCAACCTCCTTTGAGACAAGAAGACAAGGGAAAATCTCTCCAGCTTGCTTCAGGGTCACAAGCCCAGCAACAACCTCGCCAGCGTCAATGGGGTAATCGGCGTAAGCAAAATACGTCTGGAAGACATTTCTCTGAGACTGATATACCATCATCTCTAATATTGAAACGCTTGTTAGAGGTCAATCTGATTCCTTTAAAGGATCCTCCCCGGAATCCCAATACCTCTGCTCCTAGCTATCATCCCGACGCAGTTTGTGCATACCACTCCTATAGTCCTGGACATGACACCGACGACTGTTGGACTTTGAAAAACAAGATCCAAGACTTGATTGACAGAAGAGTGTTGGAATTCATGCCAGATGGCGAAATGAAAATCTTCTGCTGAGGGTTCTCCACCTGGAATGACTAGTTCAAACTAAGAGACTTTTGTTCATTTGAATTCTGAAGTTGTATTTTTCTTTGCTTATTCAAACAATTATTATCATTAATGCATTACACGTGTCTATTTTGAATTAATTGTTTTCACTATGCTTAAATTGCTTCATATTTTCTTTTTGTGATGTTCAACTCTCAATTAAAAAAACTCTAAGCCTTTAGAGGGAGGATGACGAAAATGATATCAAAATCTCTACAATATGCTTTTGAACAGACCCCGCTGACGATGTATAGGCATTGTTTCAAATCCTAAACAGTGGAGTTATAAGGAAGATAATCCCTCGTCAACCCCTTTAAGCCAAAGAAGTTGGAACTTTTTCACAAATTAAAACCCGTAATCACAACCTGGGGCAGGGTAGTTTGCTTAGTTGATCCAGGTGCACAATGAATGGCATCAAAGAAGTCCTTCCGAAAATAAAAAAACGGTGATGGTTCCGTATAATCGTAAGGACAGGCAGTCATTATCTCTCAGAAATAAAAGCCCATTAAGTCAAAACATATGAAGGAGACTTACAAAACTGGGGCATCCCGCTGACTGTAATCACAAAAGAAACAGTTCAGGAAAAAGACAGGGATAATAAAATCAAAAAGAAAGAGATCCTGCAAACTCTCAACAAAATGACTGCCTGTTCAAAATAAATTGTCAGTATCTGAACCATCACTGGTATGTCAGAGCAAAGACTCAAACAAGACCTAAATACACGGTTAGCTGAGTTTAGGATCGAAGAACATCACGGAGAGAGGGTGGGTACAAATAAATTTTGAGCCTTTATCCTTTGTTTCTTAAACCGTGAACCAGGCCACGTCATAACCATTAAAAGTCTTAGCTGAAGCATGGGTTAGTTCGAAAGCATACTATTACAAAAGGTATCCTGACTCCTGTAGGGCTCGCTGTAAAATCTTGAGTTGACATCACATTTTACAAAAATTTGCTTGTTTTATTGAAAACTGCATTTTCAAAAAACTTCAAGACAGACATAAGCTTTGCATTCTTAAAATAACATTGTTTGCATATGACTATTTTTTCAAACAACAGAGAAATTTACACGACGAATATCCAGTGAACAAAAACCTTCTCAATAAAAAGGATCACCTCAAGTGGAAAAACACTTCCAATCAAGGGGCACGGCATGAGCATTGTCCATCATCTGGGGCAGTTAAGTCAAGATTCAAGGAATCTCTCAAAATGCCTAATAGCCAGGGGCAAATCTCCATCTGAATCAATTGGGGCATTGGACATGAATTCCAGCAACAAATCTTGCATGATCAAACGAAGATCTTCTGGTAGTATGGCAACACAACACTACCGACAGTGACACCTCTCTGCATCCTAAGGGCGTGGACATAGTCAGAAAATACCACGCGTGAATCAAAGACTCGCTAGGTTGACTGGCCTAGGAAAAAATAAGGGCTTCCCGACGAACCAAAAGGGTTCGGGCAAAAATAAGGGATGAAAATGAAAATTTTGTACACCCGGCAAGTCGAAAACCTGAAAAGGCAGCTTGGGAAAAAAAGGGTATCCCGGTGGACTGAAAACCCGAAAGGACGGTCCAGGCAAAAATTAGGGATCAAAGTGTACGACTATGTCTCGTCATCTCATCACTGGCCTACCAGAAGAAGACTTGTCATTTTGGCCGAAAGATACCAAGCACCTCATAGGTGGGGATAATACTCGATCCACAGGGTCTCTGAGGGCACCTTCTCCCGCAAAAAACACGGGCAAATAAGAATTGTCCGAACGGTGCAAGTTGCTTTGTCCACCAGGTACCAAGGTATAGATTCAGCTGAAGAATGTGGCTAAGATACTTTCGCTCCCCGCAGAGTAAGACAGTAATGGTAGCTCTCCCAGCTGAGACTTGCAGATATGAACAAATCAACAATACTCTCCCCGAGCAGAGTTCATCCACCATCAACCCTAAAAAGGTTTTGTATCCCCAGAAGGTCTTAATATTCCTCAACGAAGTATAAAGACATTCCCTAGCACAGTCTAAAAAAAAAGCTATCCCGACAGAGTTGAATCATCTTCCCCCAGTAAACTCTGGAAGTTTATCCCCAGCGGAGTACAAGAATAAACCTCCCCAGCAAGTTGCAACTGAAAGATCATCCCCGGCGAAGTTCTTCCTTTCCCCCAAGCAGGAGTTCAATCCTCAACATATTCGATATCACCAGTAACGATAATCCATCCCCAGAGGAGTTCATCATTAAAATCCCCAACAGAGCTTATCAACAGAATACCCAGCAGAGTTTATCGCTAAAATCTTCAGCAGAAAATCTCTTCCCCACAGAGTAACTATCCTCAGAGTAATCTCTTCATCAGTTTATTCCCCAATGGAGTTCTTTTCTCCTGCAGGTTTATCCTCACAATCATCTTCGTTCACCATCCCTGGCGGAAGTGAAGCATTCAACTTTATTCTCCAGCAGCTCCGGGATTTATTTTCCCCAGCTAAAACATTGCATGTCCATACATCATGCCACATGCATATACGCATCATACCATACAATCTCATTTATTTTGAGAACATCATTGCCTGATACATATCATGCATTACATACAGCTAACCTTTACCTTTCAGGAAAGATACAATCAAAATTCAAGTTATGAAGCCCGGGTACGACCGGATAGTATCTTGATTTCTACAGCATATTGTGAAGCCCGGATTACGACCGAATGACAATATCAGACTACCGCGAAGCCTGGATTACGACCAGATAGTGATATCTCTCAAAAGTAAGCTATGAAGCCCAGAGAACAACCGGATAATAGTTTATTCCCCAGCAAGCCGTGAAACCCAGATCACGACCAGACAATAGCTCAGCAAGTTATTGTGAAGCCTAGATTACGACCAGAAAGCAATACAAGACCATGAAGCCTGGATTACGACCAGATAATGGTAGAAGATGTTGTGAAGACTGGATTACGACCAGATAGCAACCGAGAGTACTACGAAGCCTGGATTTCGACCAGATAGTAGTATGATACATCGTGAAGCCCGGATTACGACCGAATAGCAGCTTAGCAAGCACCATGAAACCTGGATTCGACCAGATAGTGGTATATCATAAACACAAGCTGCAAAACCCGGATCACGACCGGACAACAGCTCAGCAAGTTATTGTGAAACCTGGATTACGACCAGAAAGCAATACAAGACCATAAAGCCTGGATTACGACCAGATAATGGTAGAAGATGTTGTGAAGACTGGATTACGACCAGATAGCAACCAAGAGTACTACGAACCCTGGATTTCGACCAGATAGTGGTATGATACATCGCGAAGGCTGGATTATGACCAAATAGCGTTAAGGGATACTGTGAAGCTTGGATTACGACCAAATAACAGTTTACCCAGCCAGTTACTATGAAGCCCGGATTCGGTCGGATACTAGTAAACCCAACAGTCAAAGGGAAGCTCGGATGCGACCGGATAACCACTTGATTTATTCTGAAGCCTGGGTTCCGACCAGATAAGAAGTAAGGTATCATGAAGCCTGGATTCGACCAGATAATGGTATAACACATCGTGAAGCCTGGATTACGACCAGATAGCGATACAAGACACTGTGAAGCTTGGATTCTGACCAAATAGCAGTTTACATGGACAGTTACTAAGAAGCCCGGAGTCGGCCGGATATTAGTGTGCCCTAAATTTAAGTTGAAGCCCGGAGGCGATCGGATAACCACTTGATTTGTCCTGAAGCCTGGATTTCGACCAGATAAGAAGTGAGGTATTGCAAAACCTGGATTATGACCAGATAGCAAGTTTAATCTCATCTCCTCAGTAAGTCACTAAAAAGCCTGGATTACGACCAGATAGCAGTCGGTCTTATCACTATGAAGCCTGGGTTACGACCAGATAGTAGTTCACTCTCACCGCTTCAACAGAGATGATTACCCAGTAGAATAACGGACGACCGAAACTCCTAAAGTTCTATTTTCTCCTAAGACAAAGAGCAGCATCCTTTAGCGGAATCTCCCTCAACAACAGGTATAAAAGCTCTCGCTAAGGAATCTCTTACGCGATCGACACCCCTTTGGATGGCATCGTTAAGCCCATCTCCCATCGTCAATCTCCAAATGTCATCTGTAAGCCCATTCCCGACATCACAAGACAAATACTACTTCATGCGAGTGCAAATTTCTGGGCACTCTAGTGTTCAATTATCTTCCACCTTCGGATCACGAAAGGCCCGAACGCCAATCTATATCCTCAGGTTTAAGAAGATTGAACAGGGTCAACTGTTGTACCCCAAAATTTTCCCTCCCATATTTCTCAAGACATGTCAATAATCATCTCCAAGTTGTTCAAGATGGCTCAAGAGTTGGACAGTCAAATCACCTCCTAAGGCAATCAATTCAAAATTAGGGTTTTGTGTTGCACCAAGGTCCTTACATCCAAATGACCTCAAGTTCTTCCCGATGTCCTAAAATGTTCTCAAGTTCATCCATGTCAAATTTCAAGCCTTGCAGAGAAAGTTTGGTCAGTCAATTGCTCAAGAAGTCCAAAAATCGACTGTGATAGGGCAAAAGTCAACTGTGACCTACAAATAGTCAAACCTCAAGATTTTTTGTCAACATTCTCATTTTGAAGTATAATTCATAATTTTATCAATGTTTGATCATGATTCATCAAGGATTGCCCAAGATTCATCAAGATTCAAAAGTTGCTAAATTAGGGTTTTGCAAGAAAAGTCAACTCAACTTTGAACGAGCATAACATTCTCATACTTTATGAGAAATGACCCATCCAAAGCTCATTTTGAAGAGGATGCAATTTCCTAAAATCCATCTTCACACCCCAAGATTAATAAATGCTCTCACAAAAAGTTACAAATTTGGACATTATAGGTCATTTTTGAAAGTCAACAAAAATACCTTTTTTTACAAAGCTTATAACTTGAGCATGAAATATCAAAATGAGATGATACCAAAAGGGTTGATTAGATTACATCTCAAGGTTTTTAAAAACTCCAAGAACACTTCCAAAAGTTCAAAATTGAAGGAGTTATGCCTTGTTGAAGTTGGGCATTTTTCCAAAATTGCCAAAAGTCAACTATCCTCCAAACTCCAATTTTTGACAAAAGGGCCCACTTTTTTCCACTTGATTTGGTCTTGTCACACCACACACGTGTCCCATCTTCAATTTCATGACCAATCATTTATTTTTCTATTTTATTTAATTTTTATTGATATAATTCATTTTAAATCAATATTAATTCAAATAAAATCCAAAAATTAATGGAATGAGATTCTTTTGATCATTATAGGTCTTCATTGTCAAGATACACCAAACCAAATCCGAATCATGCCTTATGGTGCACAAAATAATTGATTTGAGCCATTTTTGGAAGTTTGTTAATGGAAGATCATATCAAATCATGAACCTTCAATGCACATGGATTCAAGCCCAAAGGTTAAACCTAATTCATTCTATAACACTTGTACAAGCCAGGCATAACAAGGACACGCCCTAAGAACTGCAGAAACGGACAAACCAAATTGAAAAAAAGCTTGAAAACTTGGAATCTGAAATCCACCTTAGAGCACGATTCAAAGCCAAATCTCCACATAGCTCTCTTGCTTTCAACCTCCTGAAGCTATAGCAGCCAGAATCAAGTCCTGAGACCACCAGAATCGCCCTGTAAGTCGTCACGAATATGGCTCTGAACATGAGATCCAACCCTCTAATTCTTACATCTTTTCATTAAACTCTTTGCATATTTGTGTTTATCGCTTCACTTAGAACATGTTTGCAATATTCAATTTCATTTTCCTGGCTTGTATTGTAATACCCGAATCTAGGGTTTTCTTGTTTTGTTTTTAGGCATTCTTGGTACAGGTACAATCAAGGCAATTCATGGCCATAGTCGTGTTCAGGGAAGCAAGACGAACACGATGATGGTCTTAGCTTATGTTTACATGGCCTAGGATGGATTTTTGAAACACCCCACGAATCTTCCTGCGGATAAAAATCCGCAGGTAAATAACCAGGGATTTGTTGGAGAAGATGATAACGTGGCTTGTTTCCATTGGCTTGTTCAAATTGTTTAGCGCGTTTTTTTTTTCCTGGCATAATTGATTATTTGATATATAATAATTGATGTTTATTTCATTAACAATTGAACAAGCCAGTTGAGTTGGCAAGGGAGGCGTGTCAAAGTCCCTTGGGACCTGGGTTTGAATCCCAGGTCCCCCAATATTTGTTACAATTTTTCTCCAGGTAATTGTACCCAGCACTCAAGGCAGGGCTCACCATATGCCCTTGTCCAGATGCTAGCCAGATGGTTTCAGATCTAATCCAGTGGCCAGGATTGAAGGTTCACCATGAACTCAAGTCAACACGCATGCATTGGATTCTGAAAGTCAAACGAGGCTGGAACATTTTGGGCCTGGAAATTGCAAATCACACCTCCAAAAATTGGGCCCAAACCCCCTGAGTTTGCTTCTTTTTTATTTTCTTTCATTACTTTCTTATTTTATTTATTGTTTTATTTTTTTTTTTTTTAATTAGTTGCTAACCAAAATAATTAATAATTTTCCTAATAAAATCGGAAATGCAAAAAAAATATTGTTTTTATTTATTAAAACTAATTTCACTTTATTTTTGTAAATAATTAATTTAATCAATTTAGTTTTATTAATTAGGTATAATTTTAACATTTTTTGCAATAAATTAAAATCAATTTAGAATATTAAGTTTTTTCAATTTTAATCATTTTATTTTTATTTCCTTAAATATAAAAAACCAAAAATATTTTTTCTATTTAATTAATTAATTAACTTAGGTTTAATTTCCATTTAATTCAAAATAACAAAAAAATATGCTTTCTTTAATAAAAAAGGGTCAAAACCCTAAAAATGCGCCGATTTAATTTTCTCGCACGCGTTTCATTTTTTATCCAATAATGTAATTACTTTGGGAATGTAATAATTAATTAGGACTTTATTTATTTATCGCTTTTATTTACTTTCCGCAATTTAAATTAAAGGGTTTGTCTTTGGCGATGTAAATACCTGATGCCTTGTAATAGCTTAGATTTAATTTCCCGTAATTTAATTTCCGCACAACATTAATTGTTAGATATTTGATAAATAGGAAATGCATGACAAGATCAATCTTTAATCTAAAATCAATATAGATCACCCATGACATGTACAGATAAAATTAACCGAACTAACACACTCGCACATACGCACTCTTAGGGTACACCTCACTTGGTTGCCTCGAACGTGGTCATTGAATATAGGAAGTTTTAGAGGTCTCCCTCTTGTCCAAAGATCATAGTTGCCTCGAAACAGTTGCCTCGGAAAAATGATCTAGGATATTAGGGTTACCGCTAAGGCGTCCTAACATTGCTTTAGTGACCACACGTCCCTTAATCGAATTGACCCGAAAACTCCAACGACGATGCTACCTACTTCTCAATAGTGGGATAGCATTGTCTAAAGGACATTAGTATAGTTTAATTCCTTTTTGAGTAGGTAGATGGTTCTTAAGTACTTGCTCCTTTTAAAACGAAACAAAACTTTTCGCACTTACACCCTCTTCAAAATAAAAACTCTTTTCAAACCCACAAACACAAAGAAAAGCAAACTTTTGAAAACACAATGAGCAAGTACCTAAGAGCCCGTGGATAACCACGGATAGAAAAGGTGCTGACACCTTCCCTTTCTAAATCTACCTCCTGAACCCGAGAAATATCTCAAAAAGGAATTTTTCTGTGCTTTTGTCCTTTCCTTGTTGGATAAAATAAAAGACGGTGGCGACTCTTGCTTACCGCGAAATTTTGCGAAAACAAATGCAAAACGCGAACCAGCATATCCAAAACAGTCAGTTCTCATTCCCACCGATCACACTCAGTCACTTCCCTCACCCATTTATCCTCGAGAGAAGCTGCTACTATTTTATAATGCAGACTACTCAGAAGATGCTACGACCAAGCATATTGGTAGGTACTCCGGTCGAACTATACTGACCCTCTTCGATTTTAACCTCAATTTTTTGAGTTCTGTTAATTTTGAGGAGTGGTGGAAACAGTATTATGATGAAGAGTTCTTCGATGAGAAGGACTTCGCCCACCACCTGCGTGAGGCGTTTAAACTGGTTCTCGACAGGGTCAAGAAAGGTATTACTTTTTCTTTCTCTTCACTTCAGATATGTCATTCGACGCTTAATTTTAATTTTCTTGTCTTCTATCTAGCTATCAAGAGAACCACTTCAAATAAGGTTGATGAGAGCACCAAAGGGGGAGATTCTGTTGTCCACCCCTCTCCCAAGGTATTCACTTTCTTCCACACCTTTATTTTCTATGATTGTCTAACATGGGTACTGATTCCTTCGACTTTTCCTTCTGGGTATTCAGAAAACTCCCCCCAGAAAACGGAAGGTTCAGGAGATCCAAATCTCTAGTGACGAAGAGGAGGAGTCTCCTCCTGTTCCTTTGTAGAGACGAAGATTAAAGAAACTCGTTCCTGCCGTTGAAACTCATCCCAAAATCAGGATTAAGACTACAGCTGGGAGGCCTCCGTCTGTAGTCATCAATGAGCCTACTGAACAGGAAGTGATTTCCAGGCTAAACAATCCTAGCGAGAGTGATAACTCCAGTCCCGGTGCTGAAATCCTAGTCCAGGTATTTGCTTCGACAGACCATCATTTATTTCTCGACTCCCTTTTTTGCTTCATGAGGATTCTGAAAGAAACGAATTTCTTTTATTTTCCAGGACACTGCTGGCACTTCCAAACGAATTCCTACTCCTGTCGAGGACTCTGACACCCTCTTGAATAGTGAAGGTGATCCTACCTATAGGCCCACTTCAGCGAAAGGCTCTTTCATGAGTACAGCTGACAAAGTGAATCAAACTTTCGAACCTCAGCACGAAACCATAGAAGAAGCCGATGAAGAAGAAGCTATGGGAAACCAAGAGGAGACTAGGGTTCTGTTGGTTGATGTGCAAGAGGATGGAGAGGAAAGTATCCTTGTTGCTGAAACTGAAATAGAGAGGGAGAATGTAGAGATCCCATAGGTTGATGGTGAAGAAGGTTCTGCTGAAGGGAACCAAAATCCTTCAGGCACTGAAGCAATTCCAGATCAAGGGGCCAACGTGGTTGTTACTGCCAACGAAAGTGTTCCCTAGACGGGATCCAGAACTAAGGAGGATTTGGCCTTGCTAAAACAGCAAAACCCTTTAGGCTATCTGACTGCAATTCTAGAAGGTCGAGAAAGTTCCTCTGATCATAGCGCTTCAACTGCATCTGGGAGATCTACTTCGACCTCTCCTCTCGACGAAGCTCTTCAGAAAGTTAAAGCACAAGTCTTCAAAATAGATTTGATGTTAACCTTGGAGGGGGAACCAGCGGCTCCTTCTTTTCTGAAGACTACCCTAAAGGCTGTCGATCTCCTTGTTGCTTCTCCAGACGTGGCCAGTGTAATCTTGGATTTAATCTCCATTGTTGACCAAGTATCCGCTGATTATAACCGTCAAAGGACTCTTAATCGTGAGATTGAAGAAGCCAATGGGCAAGTGGCTGCTGCCTGGCATGCTGCTACTGAATCAGCCTCTAAGGTAAAGAATTTGTCGAAGGCCCAGAAGGCTATACAAAAGGAGGTCGAAGCGATAGATCAAGACACTGCTCAACTGAGGGTGCAGATTGCAGAGTTGGAAGCTAAAATTGCTGCCAACGACAAAAAGAAGGAGGAACTTCTCGCTGTAAACACTGAATCAGAGAGCCAAGAAGAACTGGCTGAAGGGTTAAGGCACGCTGATCGAGCCCAATCTCTTGACGCTAAGCTCGAGACCCTCCATCAATCTAAGGCTCTATGTGATCGACGCCTAGAATTGCAAAAAATCAAGTATCTTCAGATTAAGGCCAATCTCCCCTTTTAGATCCTATTTCTTTCATATAAGTAATCACTTGTTTGTAACAATTTAAGAGCCATTTTGGCACTTTTAATGAAAATTTAAGTTTCCATTTTGGCATTCTCTATTCAATAGTGACTATATATTACTTATTTTTACCTCTTGAAGCATGGGTCTATACGTTTTCAGGTATTTACCATTCACCTTCAAAAGTATTTGATCTTCGCTTAACTCTTCGATTTCATAGGCTCCACCAGAGAAGGCCTGGATAATCTTGAAAGGTCCTTCCCACTTAGGAGACCATTTCCCCAAATTTTTGTCTTTTAGATCCATTGGAAGAATTACTTTCCAAACTAGATCTTCAGGTTGAAATGTCTTAGATTTCACTCTGCGATTATAGGATTTCTCCACTCGCTTCTTCTGCAGTCTCAAAAGATCCAGAGCTTTCAAACTTTCTTCGTCTAAGTCAACTAGTTCGTCTAACATCATATTCCAATAGACTTCAGAAGGAATATCATGATGTGTCTGAATCCTTGTCGCCTGTAGGTGGATTTCCACTGGCAACACTGCATCATGACCATATGTTAGGCGAAATGGTGTTGTTCCCGTAGCTTCTTTCGGACAAGTACGACAAGCCCATAGAACTTGGTCTAGCGTCTTGTGCCAGTTTCTGGGTTTCTTTCAGACAACTACTTTATTTGCTGCTTCGACCTAGCCATTAGCTTGCGTGTAATAAGGTGTAGATGTTAACAATTTAAACCCCATTTCTGCAGCAAAGTCTTGCATCTTTTGACCAGTAAAGACCGACCCTTGGTCTGTAGTTATTGTTTCAGGAATTCCAAATCTATATATGATGTACTTTTGAATGAATTAAATGACATTCTCTTGGTCTACATTGACTAAAGGGATTGCTCCAATCCATTTAGTAAAATAATCAATGCCCACCAATATGTACTTCTGGTTTTTAGAAGATGTCGGTCGAATTTCTCTAATAAGATCCAAAGCCCATCCTCTAAAAGCCCAAGGTTTCACAATCGAGTGATGTTCGCTTGCTGGCACATGTTGAATACCTGTGTGTCTTTGACATTCTTGGCATCCTTTTGCAAACTCAACATAATGTTTTAACATAGTGGGCCAATATAATCCTTGTCAAAACAATAACCATTTCATCTTTTGGCCTACTTGGTGTGCTCCACATGCCCCAGCGTGTGTAGTGGAAAGAGCTATGTATACTTCTGTTTCACTTAGGCATTTCAGAAGTACACCTTCAGGTGTTTTCTTAAATAATTCAATTCCCATCAACACATAACTCAGCGCTTTGTACTTTATCTTTCATTCTGTCGAAGCCGTCTAATTTTGTAAATAATCCACTACAGGCTTTCTCCAATCTTGTTGTGTTAGATTATCTATGAACGAAATTTCGAAATTTTCATGATCAGTTCATCCCAACATTGTGGTCTTTAAGTCCAATGGAGATAACTTAGTGGCAGTTACTCTCCCTCTAACTTTGATTGCTTGTTGTAGCTTATCTTTCGAAACTTTATACCCAGAAGCAATATGTGCCAAGTCGTTGGCTACTTAATTTTCCAATCTGGGTATATGTCGAATGTTAACTACCTCGAAGTTCTTCAACAACCATCTAGCTATTACGAAATACATGATAAGGTTTTCTTTTATGCATTTGTATTCTTTCGTGATTTGTTTTAGGACTAACTCTAAGTCTCCCATTATTTCGACCTGAGTTTCCCCCAATTCCAACAAGATTTCAAGGCTTGTGATTAACGCTTCGTATTCAGCCTCATTATTAGAGTAATCACCATCTATTTTATACTTAAATGTTGTTGGAATTTTGTTCGGAGAAATAATAAGGACTCTGACTCCTGTTCCATCCTTGTACCTAGAACCATCAAAGTACAGTTTCCAAGGTTCGATCTCCAAATAATTCAGTGATCCTTCTTGTATAGAATGGTCGACTATAAAGTCTGCAACCACTTGACCTTTTATAGCCTAGAGAGGCATAAAGGTTAATGAGTACTCACTTAATGCAAGTGCCCATTTGCCAATTCTACTGTGCAAAATGGGTTTCGATAACATATATTTGAAAACATCAAAATGAGACGAAACATAAACATTAACTGGCTTTATATATTGCTTAAGTTTTGTACATGAAAAATACAGACATAAACATAGTTTTTCAACCTCGTTATATCTAGTTTCTGCATCGTTTAAAACTCTATTGAGGTAGTATATGGGCCTTTCGACACCATGTTCATCCTCTTGAGCCAGCATGCTCCCTAAAGTTTTATCAGACGCATCTATGTACAATCTCATACTTCTACTTCGACAAGGAGGCACCAAAATAGGTGGTTTGATGAGGTACTCTTTGATTTTGTCGAAGGCTTCTTGATGTTCTTCCCTCCATTCAAATCCTACTTTGTTGATTCGAAGTAATAGCGAAAAGGCTTGCATTTTCCCATTGAGGTTGGATATAAATCTCCTTAGGAAATTTATCTTCCCAGGTAAGGATTGCAATTCCTTTTTGTTAGTTGGTGCTTTGTCCTGCAAGATATCTTTGGTCTTGTTCTGATTTATCTCAATGCCCTTTTTATGGACCACAAAACCTAAGAAATCTCCCGCTTTTACACCAAAAGCACATTTTAGAGGATTCATCTTCAGACCGTAGTGTCTCATCCTCTCAAAGGATTGTCGAAGATGGTCCATGTGAGTCTTCCCTGAAACAGATTTGACAATAATATCGTCAATATAAATCTGCATGAAAGTGTCAATAAAATCATGGAAGATCGAATTCATGGCTCTCTGGTACGTTGCCCCTGAACTTTAGGCCAAAGGGAATTACTACCCATTCATAAGTGCCTAAAGCCCCAGGGCAACGAAATGTCGTTTTCGACACATCTTCTTCAGCAATGAAGATTTGATTATATCCAGAGTAGCCATCAAGCATACTCATGTACTCGAAACCAGCGGCAGAATCTACAAGCATTTCTGCCACTGGCATTGGATATTCATCTTTGGGTGTTGCAGTATTCAGATCTCTGAAGTCGATGCACACCCTCAAGGTACTGTTTTTCTTTATAACAGGCACAATATTCGCAATCCATTCGACGTACCTGGTCGTTCGTATGAACTTGCATCTCAGCAGCCTTTCGAATTTCATTTTGATTTTTGATAAAATCTCTGGTGCAAACCATCTTGGAGTCTGCTTAATGGGCTTCTATCCAGGCTTTATTGGCAACTGCAGTTCTACCAAACTTCTGTCGATACCAGGCATCTCGTCATAATCCCACGCAAAACAATCCTTGAACTCTTTTAGTAATTTGATCATTTCGACCCTGAGTCCTGGATCCATTTTTGTGCTTATGTACGTGGGCTTGTTCACAGGACCTTCACCTAGATTTACCTCTTCTAGAGGATCTTGCGCCAACATTTTGACATTGTTTGCCAGCGGGTCCTTTTTGAAACCTAGAGGTTCATCGTCATAAATGGCGTCTAACCTCTGATCTCGAAGGTCTTGCGTTCCTAAGTCGGGAGGCTCTGGGTCGAAATCTTTCCCAGGTCCTGTCTTCGAAAGGACTTGCTCATTGGCTTTGAAAGCCATATATTTAACTTCAGCCTCTAAGGCCGCTATCATTCTGTTTTCGGCCACATACGCCGAAATCTTTTGGAGAGTTTGTGACTCAGTCATCATCACCAAACTCACTTCCCCAGCCTGTTGGCCGTATATCATTAACCCCTCCAAAGTCGATGTTGGATAAGTCTTATCTATCCCACTGGAAACCATAGTCAGAGTGTAGGTATAGGGAGCAGAATGCATTAGGAGTTGGGGTTAAATCAAACTCAGGTGGGTTACATGGCCCTATGTGAACCAAATTTCTGTCGAAACTATTCTTTCTGACACTGTTGATTTCACCTAAGTAATAACTCTGATCTGCTTCAATGTTCTCCATAATCTGTCGGGGCGCCATATTGTGACCCTTTGGTGCATCGAAGATGGCACTGCTCCAATTCCATGTATCCACTCCCGACCCAGGAGTAGATTGTAGTTGGGTTTTGCTGAAATCACCATGAACATAGTGGGTCGAAGGATCGAGCCTACTTTGAGGTCTAGTTGTATGACACCCATTGTGGTGCCAATGCCCCCCTCATAGTTGGATAAGACCATGTTATGTGGCTTTATGTCAGCATCTCCCTTGCCTAACTTTTCCAGCATGAATTGTGGTATGATATTAATTGTCGCCCCACAATCAACCAGAATTTTATTTATAGTTACCTCCCCTATCTTTTCTCTAATGAACAGGGGTTTCAGATGGCTCTTCATTGCCTCTGTTGGTGGCTCAAAAAATGCGTTTTGTTCTTTTACGCAGCCATTGTTCATTACATAGTAACATATCGGCTTGTGTCTAGCCAGTTCTTGTTCAACCATTAGGTCAGTCTCTTCGACTTCGACCTTACGGTTGTATTCTTTAGGCAACACGGATATGGCATTTACCATGATGTCTAAACTTTCACTAGAATCGGAGTCGTCTTCATCATTCGACCCGCATTCCTCTGTCCAAGGCATATGATTTCTCTCTAGAGGCTTTCTTTGTTTCTTCTGCACATTAGTGCTAACCTCTGGATGAGGTCCAGCTTCCTCTTTTTCGGCCTTTCGCCGTCTTTGGAACCTTCTCCACTGCGAATGAGACATAGGATTTTTCCTTTATAATTGCTCGACACATGGGTCATTTTATTCGACGCAGAAGCATGGTACTCCTTTCTGTAATCTAGATAAGAACCTCTTGGTACGTCGAATTCCTTCCATCTCTCTTCATTTGGCCTCTTTCTTCCCATGGTGTTTAGCCAGGTATCTGTAGGCACATTAGTTGGAGGCCTAAAAGTTGGTGGCCTCCTTACCTAATTCAAGGGTGGTCTTTGTTGATGCCCCCTTCTGGGGTCAAATCTGATTTCTGAACCCATTCTTTGTTGGGCATTGGTGCCCTGTTTTGCTTTCACAATCCGCATAGCTTGTATGTGTTCAGCGACTTTCTTATTGAAAATAGAGCTACATCTAGGGCATAGCATTACTTCTAATTTCTTCTTCTGGCACCTATGCATAAAATCTGCCAGATCTTCATTCTCCTTTAGGAATGCAGTTTTATTTACTTCTTCTTGTCGAATGGCTTCCTCTGAGGCTTTGGCGCCAGAGACTTCCACCATGTTAACCCGCATGTTGCTTTTGGCAATAAGGTCCATCTTCTGCATTTTAGCCTCTAGGTCCTCTGTCGAACCCTTTACAGCAGCCAAATAAGAACCTGTGGTGGTCCTTTTGCCAAAGCTTTCAGCAACTCCTTCGCTTTAGTTTGGGTCTTCAGTAACTCGTTTAATCAGTTTCAGGCTTCCAGCAGCCTTCTTGTTCAACCCTTGGGCAACTTCCTTTTTCAAATCCAGGCCTTCAGTGGCCTTTCTCACCCCTTCAATAGTTTTTCTGGAGATGTTTCCAGTGAAACTTCCAAAGATGGGTTTTGTGATGAAATCTTCATAAACTTCCACCATGTGAATGCCAACTGGTTTGGCATAATGTGCCTCTGCCTGCAGTGGGTTTGTGTCGATTTTCATTGCTGGCTTATCAGCAAATTTCAGCCTTCCTTCCTTTAGCGCTTGTTGAACGAGATCCCTGAAAAGGAAACATTGTGAGGTTTTATGTCCCAAAAAATTATGGTATTTACAAAAAACCCCTTTTTTCTCTGTTCTAAAGGAGGAAATTTTGCCCCTGGGGGCACTATCATCTGGTCATCTTTAACTAATAGATCAAATATTTCGTCACATTTTGATATGTCGAAGCTATAAGTTTTTTTAGGAAATTTGTCACTGTTTTTCTCAGGCTCTACAGGATTTTTCCCATTTGATGGCACTAGAAATTTACAAGAATATGGTGGTCCTTGTTTTAATTCTGCTAAATCAATTTCACCTTCTTCGACATCTATAGGATCACTAGATGTCTCTGGATCGTTATCATCCATTTCTACATAAGCTACCCTTTCTCATCGATGAGTTTTGGCAACTTTAGCTTTTTCAGCTTTAAGGCGTTCTACTTGTCGAACTCTATCATCCAGTTGGGCCATATCTCTTAGGTATTGTGTATCTAACAATTTCCTAATCGAATAATCCAGGCCCCCCGCTGCTATTTCGACTAATTCATGCTCAGGCACTTGGGTAAAGCATCTGGCTTTGAGTAATCGAAATCTATTTAAATATTCATCAATTGGCTCTGTAAACCTTCTCTTCACACTAGCCAATTCTTTTAGACTTATCTTGGTTTGACCCATGTAGAATTGTTCATGGAACAATCTTTCCAATTGGTTCCAGTTGTGGATCGAATTGGCTGGGAGGGTGGTGAACCAAGTGAAAGCATTCTTTGTCAGGGAACTTGGGAAATATTTGATTCTAAGGTTTTCGTTGTTTGCTATTTCTCCAGCCTTTATCAAATATCTAGTCACATGTTCGACAGTCGATTCTGTCGTATCTCCTAAAATTTTAGTAAACTTTGGGACTTTTCCCCTAGGTGGTAAGTCTGTTTGCAGAATATATTATGACAATGGGGATGTAAAGTTTGGTCTGTGAAAACCAACATTCATCCCGTTTTGAAGCATAATCCTTTCGATCATGGCAGTTAAATTATTATCCGTCCCATAGTTTTGGTGTCGAACTTGCTGTATTAATTCGTCAGCGTTTTTGGTTTCTATTAGCCATAATAACGCCTTGATCAATTTCTCTAGGGTTTCATGGTATCTCAACCCTTGGTTGTTCTATTTCTACTCTCAGAATCTGGGGGTTTGGATTAACGGTCAAATCCTCTTCCATAATTACCCCTTGATTTACTCTTATTGGTACCCTCTTGGGTTGTCGAACAACTTGGGGTACCCCAAAGAATTCAGCCATGCGCGTCATTTGCGTTGTCATCTGTTGATTCGACTGTGTAGCAGTCTGAATAAGGGGACTTAGCACTGTACTTAGAGTTTGTGCTAACATTTGTACCATTTCATGATTACTTTCGTCCATCTGTTGCCTCAAAATTACTGTTGAAACATTTGTGAGGCTTGGTATTATATGAGATGGCCCTCCCAAAAATTGGTTTCTACTGGCTCCAGACCCTTGTAATGGTGATGTTACATTCACCAAAGGTTCTGAAAAAGTGGAAGCAGTATTCATAAGGCTAGCCATTTCAGTAGTTGGCATGCCATATGGCTGTTCTCGACCCATCCAGGTTGTCGAAAAGCCTGGGGGCACAACTGATCGAGATCCTAGATTTACCCTTGGTGGAGGCTTTCCTAAGGGACCTCTTGGACCCACATACGAAAGTAAGGGTCCAGTTTAATTTGTGGTTAACGTTGGCATTGATCCAACAGAAGTTGGGATATTCCCTTCTACAGCAATCGTAACCACTATTCCTGTTATTGGTGGAGGTATTTCTCCATGGTTTGGCTCGTTAGCCATACTACTCTCACTATTTTCCTTCCTAACAGTATCTTTGTTGGTGACTCTACCACTTCTTAATAACATGCAATGTTATAACTGTACAGGAAAAAACACAATAACATAAAATTTAGCAACGTCCCACCGGGTGTGCCAATTTGTTTACCGTTGTTTTTGGTAAACCACCGCTGATCTCCAAAAAGGTAAGTTCTTTTTGGTTTACTTACAGGATCGATCAGATTAATCCCAGAACATATGCTAATTTTTATGTAAGATGGATAAGTAGGAAGAACGCACGTTCGACCCAGAGAAAAGATGTTTGATATTTTGGAAAGGTAAGCAGAAATGTAGAAATGCAAGTAAAAGAAGTAAAAAAGATAACTTTGCAAGATAATAGTAAAGTAATGTAAAAGACTTTCATGAATGAAAGAGGTGTTTCCAACGTACATTTCTCAGTTTTATCCTTTCTCACGCAGCGGTTACTTGGATAATGTTTGAGTGACTTAGTACAATAGGTTGAACACACTTGAAAACTACACAAGTTTCTTAATTTATACTAAAAATAAGTAACCGTCGAGGGATCATTCTGCGCTAAGATGAAGACAAGTGTCTTCTGCATGTCCCTCGACCTATGGCTTTCAGCCACGTTGCTTCTTCTTAAACGCAAGCGAAACTGCCTTTCCCTCTAATAATTCAAAATTCAAATAATCCCCGTACCATGTGCACCAAAGCGAGGATACTTTCTCTCAGTCGAGGGACATAAGTCCTCTTCAGTCGAACGAACCTGACACTGAGCCGCGGTCGAAGGCTCAAATATAACTTAGATCTTTTTTCCTAAGTTATTTCATACGTCGAACATTCTTCTTGACTTGGTTCATTCCAGTTTTTTGGTCTAAAAGACCAAATATAGTAAGTGTCGAATTTGAGAGCCAACAGCATGCTTTATTTTTTACTCAATTATTGTATCTGCTCCCGGTTTGTAACAATTAAATTAGGACATTTATTTATTTTTACCGCTTTTAAATTTCAAAGGGATACCCGACGCCTTGTAATAGCTTAGTTTAAATTCCGCATTTTAATTTCTGCAAATATTCAACTGCTAGATGTTTGATAATAGGGCTTGCATGACAAGAATGAATGACTAAATTTAAAACAGTTAGATCACCCTTAATTGTGCAAAGATAAAAATAACTGAAATCAACACATTCGCACATGCGCACTCCTAGGGTACACTCCCGCTTGGTTGCCTTTGTAAACGGTCATTGAGTATAGGTTGTTTTAGAGGTCGACCTCTTGTCTAAAAGATCATAAGTTGCCTCGGATATTGTTGCCTCGAATAAATGATCTAAGACATTAGGGTTACCACTAAGACATCCTAACATTGCTTTAGTGATTGTATGTCCCTCTTTCGAATTGACCCTCAAACTCCAACGACGGTGTTACCTACTCACTAATAGTGGGATAGCATTGTCTAAAGGAAACAAACATAGAACGATTCCTTTTTCGAGTAGGTAGATTAGTTCTTAGATACTTGCTCATCCAAAACAAAACTTTTTCACACTTACACTTTTTTACAAACAATTTATCAAAAACACTTCATTACACTCTTAAAGACAGAAGCAAGAGTTAAATCGAAGTTAAAACAAAAACTTTTCAAAGCCCACAAACACAAAGAAAACAATTTTGAAAATGATGAGCAAGTACCTAAGAGCCCGTAGATAACTACGGATAGAAAGGGTGCTAATACCTTCCCTTTCTATAAATCTACCCCCCCCCCCCCCCCCCCGTACTCAGAAATATCTCGAAAAATGAATTTTTCTGTGCTTTTTTCCTCTCGTTGTTGGATAAAATAAAAGTCAGTGGCGACTCTTGCTTACCGCAACATTTTGCAAAAACAAACGCAAAACGCGAACCAGTATTCCAAAACAGTCAGTTCTCCTACCGTATCACACAACCAAACCATAACATGTTATCTCAAGATTATGTTTACTTCAAGCCCTCAAACATTTTCTCTATAAATAGAGAGTTTATTTGCAAGCTAACACACAGAGTCATAGCCCTCAAAACACCCACATACTCCCTCAAACCAGAATTTGCATCAAAACTCCATTTTGTGGCAACTTCTGACCTTGAACACCAAACTCATAATCTACTCGTGCGTTTTCCATTTCAATCATTCAAACATCATCTATACACCATATAGAAGTGATCCAAACACTTGAAACACTTCTGTAATCCCTCCATCACCATCCATTATTTTCAAAACTCAACTTTGCAACTTGACTTCTCTAGAAGAATCTAACCACTCTCAATCCAAAGTAAGCATTGCAATAGCTTCCTGGGAGTTCAGTGAAGAAATCCAGATCATCATAACATCTCCAAGAGTGCTCCAACTTCAAACACGATTCTCACTTTTGAGGTAAGTTTTCTCAACTTTGAACTTTCTGTACAAGCATCATTAATGTTTACTTTCTAAATAAAAAATGTAGACATCATTTCCCTGAAGCTAACCATGTGCTTACATTTCATTTATCTTGCCTGAGTGATGAGAATTTTGCATTTGAAGTTTCAGAAAAATTAGGGTTCGGTTTGGTACCAACAGAAATTCATGTTCATCTTTGAGTGTTAACTTAAGTTATTTACATGGCTGAATTCGTGTTGAGATTTAGAACAAGTTTCATGTTTACACTTTTCAATTTGGTTGAGAAATGAGCAAGTTCGCAATTTCAATAATAGTGTTCATAGTTTATGGCGCGAGGAAGAAGTTGAAGTACATTCAGAAATGAGTTTACTTTATATTTATTGCAACATGTTTTATCACCAGATGTAATAGCCACCCCAGTGGCAGCGCGCTTGCTCTTAAGTCATACCTATTCCTGGTCATGGGTTCGAGCTAGGCGTGGGACATTTTTCTTTTATTCATGTTTATTTCTCACAAATCCAGTGCAAGCAAGGCAATAGAGCGCCTGGTATGCCTCATAACTGGACCATCAAATCATCATAAAATCAGATCAAGCGCCTTAAGATGAATGACCATGATGCACCCCCTTTGAGTTGCCCACATGAAATCTCAAACAGGCGATGGGCTTGAGGTGTTTGGGCCTAACATTTTTGCTATTCTCTCACACCTCTGATTACTTTTCAACGCAGGCCCATTTTTATTCTTTATATTTCAAACTAAAAAACTGTCTTTTGGGCCTAACGTTTTTTCACCCCCATTCTCCTTTTACAGCACCCTGACCCAATTAATTTTGTTTTTCTTATTTTAATTATTTTCTTTTTAATCATTTTCTTTTTTTAAATCAAAACAACAAAAATCATAAAAAAAATTAGATTTAGTTTACTAGTTAATTAGTTTAATTTTTAACAATTAAAAATTGTTTTAATTCAATCACCTTGATTTAATTAATTAGAATTAAGTTTTATACTTCAAACATTTTTCTAAATAAAACCTCAAAAATATTTTCTAACAATTAATTTCTCTTTTAAATTAATTTAGATTTAGGTTTTTCTATATTTAAATAATTCTTCCTTTTGATTAATGAAATTAATTTTTATCTTAATTTAATTAGGTTTACTAATTTCTTTTGAATACAAAGTCAACCAATTAGGCCAAAACATTAAACCTTTTTCTCTACCAAAAACACTTCTTATTTCTTTCCTCTACTTTATATTTTTGCGCATTTTATTATTTCGCATTATTATCTATGTAAATGGTCTATAATAGATAATTAGGGTTTATTGCTTTCCTCATTTCACAAACTTGTACCCCCCCCCCCCCCTCATTCCCAAAGCGTTGTAATAGCGTAGGATATTTAAATTCCGCAATTTATCGCTTTCCTTATTATTGTTAGTAATTACGGTTTGTATGGCAAAATTCAAATCAAACATTAGACAACCCTAATTCAAGATAAAATAATTGAATCAAACACACTTCACACACATGCACCTCTAGGGTTAACCTCACTTGTTTCTTCGGATAAAAACAGTCATGTGCCTCTAATGTGGGATGCTTTAGCAAAGACCCTTGATTAAAAGATCGTAGTCCCTCGATGACCCTTCAATGTTGCCTTCAGTAAACGATTTTAGTCCCTTGCGACAATTGCTAAAGTATCTTACAAGTTTCCTTCTATGACTGTACAATGACCCACGTATGTCCCTCACATCCAATTATATGGCTTCCTACTAACTAATGGTAGACAAGCACTATCTAAAGGGGATGAAAACAACAAATAATTTTTGAGTAGGTAGATCACTCATAATCGCTTGCTCACAAACTAAGGCAATTTCCACACTTCACATTTTCAAAACAACTATTTTCAAAACACTTTTCAAAAACAAACATTTTGTATATATTCTCAACGGTACGAGAATCATTACAAAATTGCCTTACATTGGCATTTACAAAACATCTTTCCAAACACTCTCTTTCAACAAATATTTTTAAACAAACATTTTGTATACATTCTCAACGATACGAGAATAATTACAAAATTGCCACACTTAGGTATTTTCAAAATATTTTCAAACATACATTAAATATAAAGCATTTTCATAACGAGCTGGCAATTAAGAGCCTGTACCATTTTTATAACCTATCCCCCGAAATCAAGAAAATTATCAAAAGGTCTTTTTTGTTCTTTTCACCCTTTCCTTTATTGGATAAAAGAAAAGTCGGTGGCGACTCTTGCTATCTACAACATTTGCGATAAAATGCAAAATACCGAGTTAGTTCTCCCACCGTATTACAATGTCATACAAAACTGTTGATACATTTCCAACAACATTTCACAGTCATACATCATAACATATGCATACGGAACGCATATAGCACAGTCTCATTTATTTTGAGAACATCATTGTGCAATTCATGTCATACATTATGACATTGCATATAGCTAACTCTTTACCTTTTCAAGAAAGATCAATCAACAGACAAACATCATCAACTACTTATATGACACGACAGTCTTCTCCAAGGATACATCTGACAAAGGGCTATTTCAGCAATTTCCTCAGAGGATCATTCTCAAAGAAGACATCTTCTGGCTCAGATTAAATCAACCATAGATTTATTCTGATACTTCCTCCAGTAGACATTTTTTGGCTCAGATTAAATCAACCATTGATTTATTCTGATACTTCTTCCAGTTAAAAACAAAAAGACCTCTTCTGGCTCAGATTAAATCGAGTGTAGATTTATTCTGATACCTCTTCCAGTTAAAGACACACGTAGACATCTTCTGGCTCAGATTAAATCAAGCGTAGATTTATTCTGATACTTTTTCCAGTAGACATTTTCTGGCTCAGATTAAATCAGCCATAGATTTATTCTGATACTTCTTTCAGTTATAGACAAGGGTAGACATCTTCTGGCTCAGATTAAATCAACCATATATTTATTCTAATACTTCTTCCAGTAGACATTTTTTGCTCAGATTAAATCGACCATAGATTTATTCTAATACTTCTTCCAGTAGACATTTTCTCGCTCAGATTAAATCAATCATAGATTTATTTTGATACTTCTCCCATTTAAAGACGGACGCAGACATCTTCTGGCTCAGATTAAATGAAGCGTTAGATTTATTCTGATACTTCTTGTTGTAGATATTTCCTGGCTCAGATTAAATCGAGTGTAGATTTATTCTGATACTTCTTCCAGTTCAAGCCGAGTGTAGACTTAGTCTAATCTCTATCAAAAGTTTACTTTGGATGGCATCTATAAGCTCATCTCCGATGACTCTCCATCACTTATCCAAATGGCATCTTTAAGCCCATTTCCAGTATAATTAACCAATGACGTTACTTCGTGCACCGGCGAGTGCAAATTTATGGGCACTTAAGTGTTTAATCATCTTCTACCTTCAAGTCACGAATGGCGGACATGTCAATCTAACTCTTCAGGTTTAAGAAGATTGAACATGGGCAGCTGTTGTATCCCAAAATTTTCCCTCCCATTTTCTTCAATACATTTCATGAGGTCCCCATTTGCTCAAAACTACTCAAGAATTGACTGGTCAAAACCACCTCCTAAGCAAAGGTCTACAACTAGGGTTTTGTGCTTCTCAAGGAATATTGGGTTGCAGAGGTCTCAAATGACTTTCATGGTTCATCATAGGTCCTCAATAATGCTTATGTCAAGTTTCAAGTCTTGCATCACTTGTTTGCTCAGTCAATGGCTTAGAAGATTGAAAGTCAGCTGTATTGGGTAAAAAGTCAACTATGGTCAACATACAGTCAAACTTCAAGATTTTTTGTCAACATCAACATTTTTATGTGATATTCATCATTTTATCAAGGGTTTATCATGATTTCTCAAGGAAAGCCCTCAAATCATCAAAGGTCAAAAAAATTGCCAAAGTTAGGGTTTTGATTGAAGATGACTGGTCATTGACTTTTGGCCTAGTGCATGACCTAATGGATTAAAGCATGATCTAAATGTCTCAAATACAACATCTTGACCTAATTACCTGGCTAAAGACATTTCCAAAGATACAAGTCATTGATAGTTGAAGAATTGAATCAATTGATAAAAAGTCAATAGTCACACAAAAGTCAAACTTTGACTTTTTGGTCAACATTGGAATTCAAAAATCAAGAATCATCAAAATATTCAAAACTATCAAACATGATCATCAAGAATAAATAAAAATCAACAAAAGTCAAAAGTTGGAAAATTTTCCAACACTTAGAAAAATTCTAAGTGTTTTGTTCTTAACAAAGTCATTACTTCATGGCCATTTTTCACTAAGATCCAAGTTTATTCAAAGAAAACTTTCAACATAAAAGTTGTAGAGATTGATGAATTCTACAACTTTTTTAATGTGTGATGATCCTCAAAAAGTTCTTGGATTAAGATATATGAACCCATGAAGTTGTGATATTTTTTATCTAACACTTAGAAAAATTTTCAACAAGTTTTGATCAATTTTTTATCTCAACTTCTTGGCCAGTTTTCACCAATTTCCTTTTTTTTAGCCAAAATGGTCAACATGAAAGTTGAAGATCTTGATTCAAGCTTTCCAAAATGTCCAAGAGCATGAAAATATCATACTTGAGCTAAGAGATTCTAGGAGTTGAAGTTAGCATTTCATTCTTGAATTATAGGTCATTTTTGTGATGAACTCATAATCAAATCTCATAGACATGCCTTGTAATATCACTTTGCAGGCTTCTAAACCTCCAAATCTATCCATAATCAGAAGATTACACTCACTTTTGAGCCATGATCTAAGTGATTAAAGCTTTATCCAATCCATTTTGCCATTTAAAGAAGAAAGGCTACACTTCCATTCTAATAAAGCATGTTTTTTATACTAATTTCACTCTCCTTGAGCCTTTAAATTGTTTCTTCTGCACAGACACAATGCCAAAACCAGAAGCAACATGTCTAAAGCCTCTAACCACTTTATATCCTTTTGTACTATGTATTAGAACAACAATTTTCAGCAAAATTTGGTTGTTCCATTTCAACCAAACCATAACTCTTCAATTTGACAACCTGATTTTCTCATTACCTCCAATATTTCCCTATAAATAAAGACCACCTCTCATTGTTAAAGGGACCCATTCACAAGCCCTTTAAACCTCTCATACACTCTCAGAGTCAGAATTTCCATAAAACTCCATTTTTGAGCTTTGAAGTCCATTTCTTTGAATCCGTCAAACCTTGTAATATATGTGCAAACCAATCATCCATACACGTTACATACAACATATATAACACATCCAAACACCTGTTACACTTTTGTAACACCGTCTTCATCATCCTCTAAACTCCATATTAGAAGCTTGCACATTGACTTGGTTGGATTGATTCAGCAACTTTCAAAGAAAAGTAGTTATCCCATTGTTCACAGTGATTTCTAGTGAACAACCGCTAGTCTTCCAAACTATCGAGTAAACTTAATTACTGTTACTCAATTTCTCTGGTAACTTGCAGGATCGACTAGATTGATCCTATGGAACATAGTTGTTTGGTTAAGTCTAATTGTAAAACTGGTATTCCTATTTAGGACTTCTAATTAAAGTGTTTCGAAGATATCCAATCCACTTCGATTTCTATACTGAATGATTCGAAGGATAATTTCTATATGATATCAGGAATGTTC
The DNA here is from genome assembly GCA_948472305.1 of Vicia faba. Classification (NCBI taxonomy): domain Eukaryota; kingdom Viridiplantae; phylum Streptophyta; class Magnoliopsida; order Fabales; family Fabaceae; genus Vicia; species Vicia faba. Next base: position 1,524,894,221 of record OX451739.1, on the reverse strand, counting down.
TTTAGAAAATTAAAAATACTTAAAATGGGGCAAATGGCAGGATTAAGTAAGAGAATGTAAAAGTTACTGAATGTTTAGAGGATTCGAACATAAGAAAAGTGTTTAAATGCAGAAAGAAATAAATGACTTCGAATGTAAAGGCTTTAATGTAAAGGCATAAACGTAAAATTGTTTGAAGCATAAATGAAATGGAAGTGAAAGACAAAACTGGAAAAAGTAAAGAGTTTTCATTGAATTGTAAATGTTGGTGTTATCATACGTACATCTTTCGAGCATTCGTTTCCCTATCCATACGGTATTTTGAATGTTTACTGAATTCGTACAACAGATATCACACACTGAAATCCTAACACTAAGACCTCTATTTATACTACTTCGACCATAACGGTCTTGTTATCAGAATCTGCCACGTTCGAAGCATGCAAAGCATTACTTCCCTCTAGCCTCCACGCATCCTCGAACGTTCCAATGCTTATGTATTTTGAATTTCCAATATCCCGCTCACGTTTGAATTTCAAGCACCTTGGTACCTTCATTTCGAATTCGTTTCGAAAACAACCCTCACAAATATAGTCTCATCATTATTTCGAATAAGGCTTTAGACTTACACTCCACAAGTATCATTCGAAACCTTGAACTTTAATATTTCCATTCAAAACAAACAGTCTCTTTCATTTCAAATCATCAAACTTGCTTTATTCAGACAAAACCCAATCGTCTTATTTCGAATCATAATATCAAAATCTTCAGCTAACACCCATTAGCTCAAGGACGGTCCCAGAAAGCTTAATCCATCATCACATTGCTTCTGGAAGTCGTGAAAAGGGCATTGGATTTTTCTTCAAGAGGTGAGTTTTCCACACTGTGATATCCATATACATGCATCATTTGTGTTTTGTTTCTTAATAAAATATGTAGATATCAATTCCCTGAAGCTAACCATGTAATTAGTTTTCATTTATATTGCTTGTGTAGTGAGAATTTTAGCACTGACCAGTTAGCTTTTCATTTTGGTACCAACATAAATTCTTTTTAATCTTTGAGTATTAATTAAAGTTAATGGCATGGTTGAATTCATGGTGAAATTTTGAAGAATTTTCATGTTTATAGTTTTTAAAATGGTTGAGAAATGGAAGAGTTTTATATTTGAAAATGGTGGTGTTGTTGGTCTAGCGAGTGGAAGAAGATGAAGTTCATAAGTTTGAACTTTTGAACGTGTTTTATAATATATTTAATGGGTGTTGTTTCATAACCGGATGAAACAGCCACCCCAGTGGCAAGTGTGTGTGTGTGTGAGTAAGGCGCTAGTGTGCCAGGGGAGGAGTTCGATCCCTACCTCTGGCATTTTATTTTCTAATATTTTCCTTGCATATCCCATGCCATGCAATCCAATGCGCGCACCATGCATCTCCAGCCTTGACCATCATATCTCATCAAGTCAGATCTGAATGCCTCAAATGTGCGTTTCCACCATGAACCTTCAGGGAGCCTGCCTCATCAGATCCAGTGCGACAGCCTGGACCTCCTTGGAATGGGCCTAGGAATTTCTGATTCACACACCCCATTTTTTTAATTCTTGCAGACCCATTGATTTCCTTTTTTGTTTTAATTTAATTCTTTTCTTTTTTAATCAATTTATTTTTTTTATTTAATCACAAAAAAATCATAAATCGTAAAAATTAGATTTAGTTTTTTCTTGATTAATTAATTTAATTTTTGATAATTAAAATTAATTTAACTTAATCATATTTTGCTTTTATTTATTAATCAACTAATTAATTAGGATTAGGGTTTATTTTAAATACTTAAATTATTTTTTTATAACAAAAACAATAAAGAATATTTTTCTTAAAACACTTAGAAAAATTTTTAGGGTTTTGATATCTTTTTTCCTTTTCAATCTCTGCGCGTTCGTTTACCTTTTCGTATTATTTTCCAATATTGTAATTGTCAATAGTTTGTAATAGATAATTAGGGTTTATTGCTTTTTCTCTCCAGTTTATGGTTTGTACTCTTTATCCCCAAAGCGATGTAATATCATAGATTTATTTCCAGCATTTTTTCTGCACTTGTATATATGTAACTGCTAGATTAACTAGGCGTGCATGGCAAGATGTAAAAAGAACAAAGATTATAAAACCTAATCTCAAGATAAATACCTGAAATTAAAACACTTCGCACACGCACACCTCTAAAGTTACCCTCACTTGTTGCCTCAGATTTAAACAGTCATGTCCCTCGAATGTGGGATGCTTTAGAAAAGACCCTCGGTTAAAAGATTGTAGTCCCTCGATGACCCTTCAATGCTGCCTTCGGTAAACGATCTTAGTCCCTTACGAGAATCGCTAAAGCGTCCTACAAGTTGCCGTGCATGTCCCTCACATCCAATGATAGAGATTCCTACTAACTAATGATAGGATAGTACTATCTAAAAGAAAAGAGGAAAAGAACAAAGACTTTTTGAGTAGGTAGATCGCTCGTAATCGCTTGCTCACAAACTAAAACAATTTTCACACCTCACACTTTCAAAAAACAACACTTCCTTTCAACAAATATTTTCAAAACAAACATTTCGTATACATTCTCAACGATACGAGAATCATTACAAAATTGTCGCAGTTAGGCAATTTCAAAATATTTTCAAACATACACAAACACAAAACATTTCAAAAAAGTGAGCTAGCGATTAAGAGCCCGTAGATGAATATGGATGAAAATGGTGCTAACGCCTTCCCTTTTCATAACCTACCCCCATTACTCAAAATTCTCAAAAGCTATTTCCTGTTCTTTTCACCCTTTCCTTTATTGGATAAAAGAAAAGTCAGTGACGACTCTTGCTATCTGCAACATTAGCGATAAAATGCAAAAATCACAAGTCAGTTCTCCCGCCGTATTATAGATAGGGAACTTAGAGAGCCTCTCGATCTCTTTGTTCCCCTCTTCGTCATAACAAACCTCTTCGACCTCATCAACGAGAGAAACAGGGTCGAACACCGCGTCCACTACCTCTTGGGACGAAGGCTGCACGATATACCATTTGTCTTTAAAGTCACAGACAGAGTCCATATACATCTAGAACAACCTCTTGGATTGCTTGAAAGAAACCCAACTATGTTTTCCTCCCCTAGATTTCCGTTGAAGATGAAAAACTCTGAACAAAAAAGGAATCGTCGCTCAAATCCTCAAGTATCGGCAAGTAATCTTAAAAGCCCGTATAAAAGCAATTGCGTTGGGATGCAGTTGGGAGGGCGCCAAGGATAAATGATTGAAGACGCCCATTTCAAAGTCACTGAAGGGGAGATGAAGCCCCAGATCCCTGAAGACAATCTCGTACATGGGGAAGCGATCTTCCGGGATAGACGAGCATATTCAGGTCATAGGTGTCGGGCGAAAGATCATGAAATTTTTCCTGAAACCCTCTTGGTCGCCGCCATATTTGACAATAGTATACGCCTTCCTCCTTGTATGGCTAAAGACCGAGGCTATTCCTCGAGGCTCTGGCTCGACCCAGGATAATTACGGATCGGTGACAGTTTCGATCAAGTGGACACCCTTGTCGGCTCCACTCGTTTCTTCTATCTCGACCTACTCGGGTGTCTCGACTAGTTCGACCATTTCACCTGTAAAGTAGAGGAAACCAGTAAATTCGACAGCTAAATCAAATTCACCCTTCCACCGCAACACAAGTGAAAGGGGGTTACCACGACTAAACCAGGTCGACGAATTCTCATTCAGTAAAATCAAATAAACCCGTGAATGCCACTAGGAGAATACAGATCTCTCGAGAAACCTCGTGAAGGTGACGAGGATAAGATGAATCTCTCGAGAAATCCCGTGAACATTGCGACGAGGGGATGAATTCTCCGAGCAATTTCATGAGTTCCGCGGGGAGCAGATGAATTTCATGAGTATCACGAACAGAGGTATGAATATCCCGAGTAAAAGTCCCCCGGGTAGTGAAATTCATCAGGAAATCCATGAAATTTGTCAAAAAAACCAACTATAAACGAGAATAATCACTGGGAAACACTTACTTGGTTAAGGTTGGTAGAGATTCTATAGCGAAAGTTACGGCAGCGCATACGATTGGAGAAGGAAATTGAGGGCGGTAGAAAATGGAGGACACTAGGGAGAAAAGAGAGAGTGAGACTTTGGAAACGTTACAAATGAGTCATTAGACGTTATTTATAAGGCTAGCGCGGAAGATGAAGCGTCACTTCGAACAACATATCAACTATTCGTCTTTCTACCGTCGACGCGCTCAGGGTCATAGTGACCCCTACTCCTTAGGCCATCATTCTATCCCAAAAGCTACACCACGTGGCTTACGAAGTAAATATCCTGTGAACTTTTGTCTCCCCGCGAGTCGAGAAGCAGATAAACTTTCTCTGTGAGCAAACTCCAATCTCCGTTCGAGTAGTCGCAACCAAAAACTACACCACGTAGCTTACGAAGTAAATATCCTGCGAACATCCTATCTCCCCGTTGTTGGCTGAAGATTTTGATAATGTTATTTAGAAGCCAAAAGAGTTAAACGTTCTGATCGAAATGGAATTAAACGCCATATTTCGAAGTTGCAGAAGCAGTGTTTCGAATAAGTGTGTCAAAGCTTGAAGCTTCGAGCGGCAATTATGGGAACTTATCTAAAGGAGTCTCGAAACAACAGCGAGGCTATGTTTGGGAAAAGCGTTCGAAATGGAGAAACACCAAAGTATTTTAAATTCAAATGGGAGCGGGACTTTCAAAGTTTGAAAGTTATGTGTTAGAGCATTTGGGGACACGTGGAAAGATGAAAGAAGCATTGTCCTGCATGTTCGAAACGTGGCATAATCCTATAGCGAGATCGTTAGGGTCGAATTAGTATAAATAGAAGTCTTAGTATTAGGATTTCAGTGTGTCATATCTGTTATACAAAATACTCAATAACATTCAAACTACCACATGGCAAGGGAAACGAATGCAAGAGAAATGTATGTATGATAGCACCATGTATTTCTGATTTAGTGAAAACCTTTTTTACCATTTCCAGTACTTCCTTTATTCTTTTTGTCAAACAACATTTACAAGTTTTCTTATTTATAATCTTTTCATTTCGAAGTCTCTGCCTCAAAGTTGTACATTTTATTATTTTCTTTATGTTTCGAACACTTTATATTCCAGAAAACTGTCACATTTTCCATACCTTTACATTCAAGTCTTGTCCTTCGAACGCATACTTTTACTTGAAATCATTTACAGATTTCTTGCATTAAACGCTTTCTTCACATTTTAAACTTCTACATTCCAGAAACCTTTTATGTTAAACGTTTTGTAAGTCGAAACCATTTACTTCATTTTCATGCAGTTTTATATGTCTTTACAATTAGCATTACAATTAGCATTTATTCGTATAACTTAGTTTTCATACACATTTTGATTACATCGTTAGACTCTTAGAGAGAGAGATCGAAATAAGCCAAACACTTATACAATATCAACCATGAATAATTGTCCGATTGTGAGAGTAACCTTAATATCTAAGGAGTCCTAGGATCAATCTAGTCGATCCTGTGAGTTACCAGAGGGATTGAATAACAGTAAGAAAGATTATTCGATAGTTTGGAAGACTAGCGGTTGTTTACCAGAAATCACTGGAAACAAATTGGCACACCTGGTGGGACCAATAATTGGATATCAGAATTAAGGATTGTCGAGACGTAACCATTACAAAAACGTTGGAACCTAAGAAGTTTGTTGTTTTATGAACCTGAGAAGTGGTAAGATAACCAACAGCAACCAACCTTTATCCAGAAGAAAACGTTTGGACAGAATGTCTAATTCAGACAATCAACAAGGGGACCAAAGTGGCCCACATGCAACAGGCACTAGCGCGTCCATTTCGAGCGGAACATCTAATGTAATCCCTTCGAATGCACAGTCTGTTGCATCTTCAACCAGTAACATAGCCACCAATGGAATAAGTGGCATATCAACTAATAGTTCGATCTTAGGAAATACTGGAACTATGGGCTACCCCGGGGGATTCGTTCCACCATCAGGGACACAATCCCACTTCGCCACCCCATTAACTAGACCACCCGGTTTCGATGGGAATAGAATCAGAAATTCCTCTTATGGAATGCCAACATCTTTTATGGCAGGTTTACACAATTCCACATTGAATTCATCTCCACAACTAGGGTCTGGGTCTGGGGCGAATCAGTTTATGACGAATAACCAAGGGTCAGTGGGTTATAGCACATTGCCTATCCTAACCACAGATAACCAGTTGGCTTTTAGGCAATTGATGGATGACAGTAACCATAATATGATAGGGGTGTTAGCACAAACCATGCAGGAAATATTTGCCCCAATAGTGCAGAATGTGACTGTGACGAACAGGGAAAACGCTGATAATATGAGTCGAATAGCAGATTTCTTTGCTCCCACAGAAAGGCGTAGGCAGAACCAGGCGGGATTTTGAACAAACATGCCTGTTATAGAACAAATTGCTAACAACCCAATTTATAGACCACCCAGACAAGAAGTTAACTTAGGGGCCAGGGCACCAAGATTAGAAGCCCCAATAATCCCGGCTCCACAAAGGGAAGTTATGGAACCAGGGGCAAGGATCGAAAGGCCAGAAGCCCCAGAATTTCGAGAAGAACAACCTAGGGGAGTTGTTTTGGTTGGTCGAAATCAAGATGCCGATGCCGTCGTTCATAGGATTCGAAACGATAACATCCTGGCAGAAAACAACCTAACCACCATGATAGAGAGGATCATGGCCCAGAATGGCCTCAACACAGGAATGAGGAGGCCAAATTACGCTTCTCCTATATTGGATTGTATAATGCATACTGATTTACCAAGGGGATATAAAGTCCCTAAATTTACAAAGTTCGCTGGGGATACCAATGAGTCAACGGTCAAACACATAGCGAGATATCTAACCGAAGCGGGAGATATAGCCAATAATGAAGATCTCAGGATCAAATACTTCCCAAGTTCCTTGACAAAAAACGCCTTCACATGGTTTACCACTTTGCCTCCTGGGTCTATTGACACTTGGACTCTCTTAGAGAGATTATTCCATGAACAATTTTACATGGGACAATCGAAAATAAGTTTGAAGGAATTGGCCAGTGTTAAGAGAAAGTTCACCGAACCCATAGATGATTATTTGAATAGATTTAGGCTATTGAAATCCAGATGTTACACAGTAGTGCCTGAACATGAGTTAGTCGAAATGGCCGCTGGTGGCTTGGATTATTCTATTCGAAAGAAACTAGACACTCAGTATTTGAGGGATATGGCTCAGTTAGCCGATAGGGTTCGACAGGTCGAAAGACTAAAGGCCGAAAAACCCAGAGTCTTTAAGAATAGCAAGAAAGAAAGGATTTCCTATGTTGGGACTGAGGAAGTAGAAGAATATCCTGAATTCGAATTCGAAGAGGTCGAAATCGACCTCGCTGAATTAAAACAGGCCCCGCCTTACTCCTGCAAAATGTTAGTTCCCACAAAAGGGAAAGATATTGTTGAAAATGAGAAAAGTGACAAATTTCCAAAGAAGGTTTATACCTTCGACGTCACTAAATGCGACGAAATTTTTGACTTGCTTGTCAAGGATGGCCAACTAATTGTGCCATCAAATGTCAAAATACCTCCTTTGGATCAGAGAAAGAAGAGGGGATTTTGCAAATATCATAGTTTCCTAGGCCACAAGACCTCACAATGTTTTCTTTTCAGGGACTTGATTCAAAACGCGATCAAAGATGGCAGACTAAAGTTTGCTGATAAGATGAAGATGAAAGTGGACGAAGATCCTTTGGACGTCGCAGACACCAACTACTCCGAGCCTGCATGCATTGGAGAGGTCAACATGGTGGAAACTGATCGAAGCGACGCCCTAACAGAAGAGAAGGATACTGGAGTCGAAAACTGGGTGATGGTCGAAGTCAGCGAGGAGGTCACTGAAGACATCCAGAATACGCCAGACACTTCGATTGCTGCACTTGTGGCTGTTGCAGGAGAAACCCAGGCTACTGAAGGCCAGGGGAATCAAAACTAAGGATTAACACAAGTCACTGAAGGCTTGAGGCTGGAATTGGAGAAAGTCCAAATCACGCAGCCAATTCCCCCTCAGAAGGAAATATGGGACACTCTAGGGGAACCCAGTGGAAAATTTGACTATCTGGTCAAATATTCTGCCCCAGAGAGTTCGAAGGTCCAGATTGAAGATATAAAGCCCACAGGATGGGGTGATGATGAAACTAAAGAGGGGGATGTGGAAATAAATATGGTGGATATGGAAAGACCTCGCTCTGAGATGGAGGAAGTGGAAAAATACTTAGAAAAAGAAAAGTACAGAATGGGGGATAATCACACTGGAGATGCTAGTCTCAAAGATTATCTCATGACATGCCACAAAGGAGATTCAGGCATGATATTGTGCCCTAGGTGCAGCATCCTCTGCAACCAAAGAATTGCTGCGAATTTCGAAAGGGTACAGAGGGCTCGAACTGGAAACAATTGGCGCCAGGATAACCAGCTTTTTAGGTGTTATCCCAAGGCTGGAGAGAGTTTGCTGGAGTTTGTTTTTCGCTGCTACAAAGGGGCAACCAAGTGCTTGATTTTCCCAAGGTGTTCTGCTGTGTATGACCAAAGCATGGCCAGGGCCTTCGAAACGATTCCCTTCGCCCCTTGCTGGAACCATCAAGAAACTGCCCAGATGGGTCCACGTTTCGACAGCAGACACAAACAGCGAAGGCCTGATAGCCCTCACCCCAAAGCTGCTCGAAGAGTGACTTTCAAACTCCCTGCGGAAGTGCCAACCGATAGATGGTTACAAGTCAGAAATGACAAAGGCAAAGATAGATGGAGGAATGCTGAACGAAATGCACGCCATGCTGTGACATACAGGAGGCAATTCAACACACAAAAAAGGGAGGAAGTGAGATTAGAGAATTACAAAGGAAGGAACCCCATGTCAAGATCCCAGTGGCGCAGACAGCAAAGGATTCGAAAGGCTGAGAGAGAAGCTGTGGCAAACAAAGGGGATACTTCAACGAAAATACAAGGTGAATCTAGCACCAACAAGCCAAAAAATCAAACTGAAGATAAACCTCCAGTCAATAGGAGGCTTTTCTTTGAAGAACAACGCGATGAACCAAAGGAATACACTCCAGGCCCGGAAGAGGACGAAGATATGATAACAGATAACTTCGAATCGGAGGGGGAGTCTTCATTCAACTTGAACTGTAACGTGGTGTCTGTGCTTCCCTGCGAATTCGGGCAGGAAACCGAAATCAATGAATATGAGGAGGAAGACACCACAGATTTAATGAAACATAGGCCCGTGTGCTACTACGTGATGGACAATGGGGCTGTTGAGGAACAAAATGCGTTCTTCGAACGTCCAGAACCTGCAATGAAGAATCATCTCAAGCCACTTTTCATTCGGGCGAAAGTGGGTGTCCATGGTGTGAACAAAGTTCTAGTGGATGGGGGTGCTGCAGTCAATTTGATACCCCATTTCATGCTAAAAAGATTAGAGATCCGCGAAGGAGATATCAAGCCCCATAATATGGTTCTGTCCAATTATGAGGGAAAAGTGGGCAAAACACTGGGGGTGGTCCAGTTGGAATTGACAATAGGCTCAAGTTGCAGGCCCACCATGTTTATGGTGATCGAAGCCAAGGCCAACTATAACCTGCTGCTGGGAAGAGAGTGGATCCATGGCGTGGGGGCAGTTCCTTCGTCTATGCATCAACGACTAGTTCTGTGGAGAGATGATGGAATCGTGGAAAACATCGAAGCAGACCAGAGTTACTTTATGTCAATTGTCAATTTAGTTGACAAAAGGGATTATGATAAAAATCTGGCAAAGATTGCTCCATGTGTTCCAAATGATGAGATTAATGAAACTAGAAACGCCCATTACTACATGACCCTTCGCCATGATGGCCTTTACTGGGATAGAACAATAATCAGTGAAGAAGAGGAAGTCGAAAGCACTATACAAAAACGGCCAGCAGGCTGGGACTTCGACAACCTTAGCCATGACTGAGTCTACCTTTTTCGAAAGGATTTCGGCCTATATGGCTGAGAACGAATCAAAAGCGGCCTTAGAGGCTGAGATAAATAAATCAACTATAAAGACGAACGAAGTTAGTGGGGAGGGTTCGAAATGCTCACCCATCAAAGAATTGGAGATGGATCAAAGGTTGGATGCCATCTATGATAAAGAACCCTTAGGCTTCGAAAGGGACCCCATAAACTCAGGTGTCAAAATGGTGGCACAGGATCCGCTCGAAGAAGTCAACTTAGGGGATGAAAAAACGAAAAGAGTAACTTACATAAGTGCTAAACTTAGCCCAAGCCTCAAGAAGAAAGTGATCGAAGTCCTTAAGGAAAACAAAGATTGCTTCGCATGGGATTATGATGAGATGTCTGGTTTAAAGAGGGAATTGGTCGAACACAGACTGCCAATCAAAGATGGCAAGAGGCCCATCAAACAAACTCCCAGAAGGTTTGCACCAGCGGTTCTCACAAAAATTAAAACTGAGATCGAAAGGTTGCTGCGCTGCAAATTCATCAGAACAACAAGGTACGTTGAATGGTTAGCAAACATAGTACCCGTTATTAAGAAAAATGGTTCTTTAAGAATTTGCATAGATTTTAGGGATTTAAACACTGCAACCCCTAAGGATGAATATTCCATGCCCGTGGCAGAAATGCTAGTAGATTCTGCTGCAGGGTTCGAATACTTGAGTATGTTAGATGGATACTCTGGGTATAACCAGATTTTCATTGCTGAAGAAGATGTTGCAAAAACAGCATTTCGTTGCCCAGGAGCCTTAGGCACCTACGAATGGGTGGTGATGCCTTTTGGTTTAAAGAATGCTGGGGGAACTTATCAAAGGGCAAGGAATTCAATTTTTCATGATTTCATTGAAACCTTCATGCAGGTGTATATTGACGATATAGTCATCAAATCTATATCTGCAGAAACACATTTGCATCATTTAAGCCAATCATTCGAGCGAATGAGAAAACATGGCTTAAAGATGAATCCCCTTAAATGTGCATTTTTTGTGCAGGCTGGAGATTTTCTTGGTTTTGTGGTCCACAAGAAAGGAATCGAAATCAACCAGAACAAAACCAAAGCCATAATGGAGACGAAAGCACTTGTGTCAAAAAGGGAGTTGCAATCTCTGCTAGGGAAAATTAACTTCCTCAGAAGATTCATCTCGAACCTGAGTGGAAGAACCCAAGCTTTCTCTCCGTTACTTCGTCTGAAGCAAGGTCAAGCCTTCGAATGGAACGAAGCTCACCAGGAGGCGTTTGACAAAATAAAAGAATATCTTTCTCAGCCTCCTATTTTGTCTCCACCATCATGGGGGAAGCCCATGAGATTGTACATATCTGCCTCTGAAGTTAGTATAGGCAGTATGCTAGCACAAGAGGATAACAATGGCGTCGAAAGAGCCATATACTATTTAAGTAGAGTGCTAAATGATGCAGAGACCAGATATAGCAATTTAGAAAAGCTATGTCTCTGTTTGTATTTCTCTTGTATGAAACTCAAGTATTATATAAAACCTGTTGATGTTTATGTTTCATCTCACTTCGATGTCATTAAACATATGCTTTCAAAACCAATAATGCATAGTAGAGTTGGCAAGTGGGCTTTAGCCTTAACAGAATATTCATTGACTTTCATGCCTTTAAAAGCTATGAAAGGTCAAGTGATTTCTGATTTCATTGTGGATCATTCGTTGGTTGAGCAGACAAGCATGAGTTACGTCGAAATGCAACCATGGAAATTGTACTTTGATGGTTCAACCCACAGGAATGGAAGTGGTGTTGGAGTCCTTCTAATTTCTCCTGAAGGAATTCCAACAAAATTCAAGTATAAATTAGATGGTCCTCGTTGTTCGAACAACGAAGCTGAGTATGAAGCGCTCATTGTTGGACTTGAAGCTTTGTTGGAATTGGGGGCAACCAGAGTCGAAATTAAAGGAGACTCTGAATTGGTGGTCAAACAAATCACAAAGGAATACAAGTGCATAAAGGAAAATTTAATGGTATACTTCGTCATAGTCAATAGGCTATTAAGGAAATTTGAATACATGGATATTCAACACATACCAAGAATAGAGAACCAAGAAGCAAATGACTTAGCGCAGTTGGCTTCAGGTTATAAAGTGTCTACCAAGAACTTTAAAGATTTGGTCGAAATAAGGGGAAGAGTTATGGCTACTAGATTCACACCATCGGATCTGGAAAGTATGAGATTGGGATATGCTGAGAAACAGGGATTCGAAATACTAGCCATAAATACTTTGTCAGATGCAGATTGGCGAAGTCCATTGAAGAGTTATTTAGCAGACCCAACTCTAAAGGTGGACAGAAAAACAAAATATAGAGCATTGTCATATCTCCTCATGGGGAACGAATTGTTCAAAAAGACCTAAGAGGGTGTATTATTGAAATGCCTAGGAGAGAGTGAGGCATATTTAGCATTGTCTGAAGTCCATAATGGGGCATGTGGGGCACACCAAGCAGGCCATAAAATGAAATGGTTGCTATTTCGATACGGTTTGTATTGGCCTAGCATGCTCAAAGATTGCATAGACTTTGCTAAAGGATGTGAGGAATGTCAGAAACATGCAGGAATTCAACATGCCCCTGCAAGTGAGCTGCATTCGATCATCAAGCCATGGCCATTTAGAGGATGGGCATTGGATTTGATAGGAGAAATAAATCCTGCTTCGTCCAAAGGACAGAAATACATCTTGGTGGGAGTAGATTATTTTACCAAATGGATCGAAGCTATACCTCTGGTAGTTGCTGATCAAGAGGCAATTATTGAATTTATACAAAAGCACATTATCTATAGGTTTGGATTGCCAGAAAGCATAACTACAGACCAAGGCTCTGTATTTACTGGTAGAAAGATGCAAGGATTTGCCCAAGAAATGGGGTTTAGATTGTTAACATCAACACCATATTATGCTCAAGCAAACGGACAAGTCGAAGCAGCAAATAAAGTAATAATAGGATTAATCAAGAAGCATATTGGCAAGAGGCCAAGAAATTGGCACAAAACTCTGGACCAAGTGTTATGGGCTTGTAGAACATCTCCTAAGGAAGCTACTAACACTACGCCTTTCCAACTTACATTTGGTCATGATGCAGTGTTACCAGTAGAAATTCATCTGCAATCAGTGCGAATTCAGAGACAAAACGAAATCCCAACTGCATTATATTGGGAAATGATGATGAATGAATTAGTTGAGTTGGACGAAATTAGATTACATGCGTTGGAAATTTTGATGAGGCAAAAAGAAAGAGTGGCCAGAACATACAATAAAAGGGTGAAGAAAAAAGTATTCATTATTAATGACTTGGTTTGGAGAGTCATATTGCCTATGGATAAGAAGAATAAAGCGTTAGGTAAATGGTCACCTCATTGGGAAGGACCTTTTCGAATATTAAAAGTGTTCTCAAACAATGCATACGAAGTCGAAGAACTCTTGGATGATAAACGTATCCTAAAGGTTAATGGGAAATATTTAAAGAAATATAAGCCAAGCCTGCGGGAAATTCGAATAGTAACAACGTAAACAAAATATTATAAAAAGCCAAGATGGCAAGATAGAATGCCAAAATGGCGTTGTTCGAATATTACATGTAAGAAACCAAAATTATAGTCAAATAAACATCAAAATCTAGAAATAAGCATTATTTTTCAATCGATTAAAGGTGCTTCGAAATGTTTCAAGTTTCTGCTGAGCGAACCGCCTGGCTCCTTCCAAGGTTGCCACTTCTCCTTTAAGTTGTTCTGCAGTCTCCATTTCTGCAAGCCCCTGGTTGAGAAGCTCTTCGAATTGGTTACCTGCAGGATTAGTTTCGAAGGCTAGTTGTTGTTCCTTAGCCTCCTTAACTTTCTGCTGAAGTTCCAGAATCTGCCTTTCCCAAATAAGAATGGACTCATCTCGAGCCTCATATTCAGTTTTCGCCTGCTTCAGATGCATAGCTTGATCCTCAGCTTCTTGAGAAAGTTTCGAAGCTTGTTCATAAGCGGCATCCATGGCAATGCGTTTCTCTTGAACCTTCTTGGCAGCAGATTCGTCTTGGAGAAGGTAGCCAGTTATGTTGTCCAGCAAATTCTGAAGGTCGAACAAGAGAGTACTAACTGGCAAGGAGCAGGTGGAAAGATTGACCTTTGTAAGCAGCTCCTTCATAGTATAGCAAGCAGTACTATCTTGCTTAAGCACTTCGAATATATCCACATTGAGAATAGTTCTCCTAATTTTGTTGAGAAGAACAACTCTTTCATCTGTGGGAAGAGGATAGCTGGTTGAACTTGTGCCAGCCCTAGCGAGTGGGACGTCCCTCTGAGCCAACTTTGCCTTCATGTACCCAATGGGGTCATTTCGCCTCAGAAGTGCCAGTTCCTCGTCAGTCATTCGAGACGGAGAGGATTGGGGGAATTCCACGCGTAGGGGAACCACGTTTGTTTCAACCTCTAGGGTTTCGTTGATTGCATCACCATCCCCTTCATTTGCTTCGTGCTCTTGGTCTTCTTCATCCTCGTCCAAATCTACCACTTCGATACCATCCCTTTCGCCGCTATTTGCGTTAGACTCCGTCCCAGCAGTCGAACCGTCATTGACATTTTCCTCGTCATCGGCATTTTCCTCCTCAGATTCTTCGTCTGCAGATTCTTCGGCTCCTTGCCCAGAATCAGCTTTCTCTTCTTCAGTCTGAGTGTCCTTTGGGTCCTCTTGAAGAGTTTCAAGAGGGGACTTTTGAAGGGCCCTTTGCGAATCCTCTGCAGACGTTTGAAGTATTGTTTCGTTCACCTCTTTCAGAGGAATGGAGGTACCTTGATCATCCTGTTGTTCAGAAGTTCCAGCCAGAACCGCCACATTGGAGGAACCTTTGTTTTGGACCAAGTTGCTGGAATCTCCTTGAGGAGAGGAGTTGAGCGGAGCAGCAGCTCTGGATGGTGAGGTCGAAATGGTGGAAGTGGGATTCAAAATGTTCTGCAAGGAACAGTAGAATGTTAAAGAAAAACATTCACCAAGGTAATAAGAAGTTAGTATTCCAAACAATTTTTTAGAAGTTCGATTTACCTGTGGACCCTCAGAGGAGAGGTTACTAGCTATACGTTCCAACGGTGGGTTGGAGGTCGAAGGTGGATTTTTGGATTTAGGTAAGGGAGCAGCATCCCTGGAATCGAGTCCAGAGACACTAGTCGGAACAGTGCTTTTAGGAGTATCTTTCTTTAGCTTCTTCTTCGAAGCAGTATTTGAGTTTCCTCCAGCCTTGGGGTCTTCCCCAGTAGTGCTTAATTTCCGCTTCTTGGGAGTAGTAGGAGGAAGCTTGTTGGTCTGAAAGAATTTTAACGAAAAGTTAGATATAAACCACAAAGCTTGAGTGAATTCGAAACGTCAAGGCTAAGTGATTACCGTTGGAATTGGAGCACTTGTTGTTGTTGGCGTTATTGTTGTTGTTGTAGTTGCAGCAGTAGTAGTTGTTTCGGGTGGATTAGCTTTTTTAGTAGTTTCGATGGAGGCTTGAGAGGCACTCCCTTCCTTCGATTTCGAGGCAGCTGTCTTTATCCTGATAGCTGAAAATCAAAACAATTAAAGCAAAGGTTAAAGATATGGAAAATAAAAGACATTTGGGATTTTTCCCAAGCATTCGCACCTGTGCCTTGATCAGATTTAATTGACATGGCAGAAAGGTCGTATCGAAGGTGTCCTGGGAAATCATGAAGCCAATATCGAGCCCATGTCACAGTCTCAGATGGCTTTGGTTTCCTTTGAAGATATTTGAACATCTCTTTGCAAGTAAACCACCATGGATATGGGGGAAACCAAGCCAGAGCCAGTTCTGAGGTAGGTAATCTGGGAAATTTAGGTGGATGCATTTCGAATGCCAACCTATACCTATCCTCAGGTGACAGCCCTGAAGGAAGTTTTAGCTTAGAAACTTTTTGTTTAAATTTTTCCTTCAAGGTCTCAGCTGCTTGATGCACAGTGGAGTCCAAGCGCGTGGGGTCGTAAGTGGTTTCAAAATAATTTTGAAAAGCTTTAATCTCTTTGGCATGAGTAAACATACCTTTCTTTGCCGGTACCTGCACATCGAAGGCATCAATTAGTTTCTGTCGAATTATAAGTGTATCGAACATATAAGTTTGATAAAACTTAATCCACCACTCCAGAAATCCTTTAGCCGCGAGATGGGTAGGTTCGAAGGCTATCAGCTCAAATTGGGCAAAGCCTTGATATTGTTCTTGCTGGATTTTGGCTTCCCTTGCCTTGAAAGTTCGTCCAGAAGTGATGGCGCTCTCAGTTTGGAACAAAGGTTCAGGAATCAGTTGGCATAAGCCAAACTGCCTCGAAACGAAGTTTGGTTGGTAGGCAAAGAGAAGAATTTGGTTCTTGGCTGGGGTTATCCTTGAAGAGATGAGTCTAGGCAGCAAGAAAGCTCTCCATATATCCTGAATCTCCTTACTCTTGATGGCTTCTGAGAGAGCCATGGTGAACCAAGAAGGTCCATGAGCCCTCGAAGCAAAAGGCGCCATGCTCTCTTCGAACTTGTGCCTTTTGGAGAATATCATGATGTACTTTGAGAATTGAACTTTGAAGTCATCTTTGTCATCATTAGGAGTTAGTCTTCGAAGCCTAGTGCCTTCGACTATCCTATCACTTATCTCAGAATCTTGCTCATCAATGGTATTGGCGGTTGATAAGGAGGGTTCGAACATGGCATTTAGCCATAGTTGGAGTAACCAAAATGGGCCATCCAATAAAATGTTTTTGGAGGTGTGGGATTTGAGGCTCGAAACAGCTGACCTCAGGCTTTCATAGAGGTCAACTAAGAGTAATTCACTTAGGCACACTTTTCGATTTTCATGTAAATCCCTAGCTAGAGGAATGAACCTACTAGCTACCTGCAGGGATCTACTGCAGAAAACGTATCTAGACAGCCACAGGGTTAAAAAAGCAATGTGCTCTACGTCAGACACATTGTCCCCTTCAGCATGATAATGACTGATAAATTTGGAAAAGCTGGCCAACTTGACTTCGAAGTCAATTATGCTTGAGTGCTCTTCATTGTCAGGAACATAAGTTTCTCCCACTGGCGACAGTCCAGTAATGGCCGCTATATCGAAGAAGGTTGGGGTGATCATTCCACCTGGGAGATGGAAAGTGTTGTAGGTACTGTCCCAGAAATAAAGGGACGCGAATAGCAGAGGATGGCTGTAGGTAAATCCAGGTTTCGATAGCTTAATCAGGTTATAAATGCCTAATTCTTCCCATTGCTGGGATTTCTTGGCTTCTACTTTTGTGAACCAATTTTGATAAGCAATATCAGAAGTAGGGCAGGATCGAAATGGTTTAAAATTGCTTTTTACATAATCCAAAACAAAGGGGTCTTTGGGAGGAACAGTTGGGGTTTCTACGGTATTTGAACTAGGGGATTCTACTGCCCTAGGGGCATCCATTTTGTTGAATAAAGGTTTGAAGCTATAACAGACAGGAAAAATTGTCCTAGTGTCCTTTAATATTTCAAAAACCGTAAGAGGGCCATTTAAGGCTAACCTCTTACCAGCAACGTGGGTAGGAATGAGTACCTGTGATGCGTACAGCATTTCTTTTTCTTTGGAAATCATTTGAGGAGCAAGAGCAGATTGGCCTTGAATGGTGATGATTTTACTCTCCATGGTTGCTCCTGTAGTTTTTCCTTTCTTCTTGGAGACTTTCTTGAGTTGGGATGAAGTAGAAGAAGACATTTTTGTTGTTTGAAAGCTTAGATTGTTTTATGAGAGAAGAAGGGTAAAAATTCAGAGTATGAAAGGTTTAGAGTGTGAAAAGAAAAAAGGAAGATTAAGTTGATGTTTTATAATGGGGAAGTTTAAGCATCCACCGAATATAGGTGTGATACGTGGAGATCATGGGTTGGTGTGATGAAGAGATGGCGTGAAAATTAACATAGGTAATAGGCGTGATTAAAAAAGATAATCATTACTTATAACTGCACCACGCTGTGAAGTGACTCCGGGCGGTTAAGGAATCCAAAAGGTGTTATGATTGATGTGACTGGAGTCAAATGCATTAAATGTTACGATGGTTCGAAAGTCTTATCAAAATCTTGTGTAGATGTTTAAAATAGGTATTTCTCAGAGGAATCGAAATACATATTTTAAAGGGGCAATTTGTTGGCTGAAGATTTTGATAATGTTATTTAGAAGCCAAAAGAGTTAAACGTTCTGATCGAAATGGAATTAAACGCCATATTTCGAAGTTGCAGAAGCAGTGTTTCGAATAAGTGTGTCAAAGCTTGAAGCTTCGAGCGGCAATTATGGGAACTTATCTAAAGGAGTCTCGAAACAACAGCGAGGCTATGTTTGGGAAAAGCGTTCGAAACGGAGAAACACCAAAGTATTTTAAATTCAAATGGGAGCGGGACTTTCAAAGTTTGAAAGTTATGTGTTGGAGCATTTGGGGACACGTGGAAAGATGAAAGAAGCATTGTCCTGCATGTTCGAAACGTGGCATAATCCTATAGCGAGACCGTTAGGGTCGAATTAGTATAAATAGAAGTCTTAGTATTAGGATTTCAGTGTGTCATATCTGTTATATAAAATACTCAATAACATTCAAACTACCACATGGCAATGGAAACGAATGCAAGAGAAATGTATGTATGATAGCACCATGTATTTCTGATTTAGTGAAAACCTTTTTTACCATTTCCAGTACTTCCTTTATTCTTTTTGTCAAACAACATTTACAAGTTTTCTTATTTATAATCTTTTCATTTCGAAGTCTCTGCCTCAAAGTTGTACATTTTATTATTTTCTTTATGTTTCGAACACTTTATATTCCAGAAAACTGTCACATTTTCCATACCTTTACATTCAAGTCTTGTCCTTCGAACGCATACTTTTACTTGAAATCATTTACAGATTTCTTGCATTAAACGCTTTCTTCACATTTTAAACTTCTACATTCCAGAAACCTTTTATGTTAAACGTTTTGTAAGTCGAAACCATTTACTTCATTTTCATGCAGTTTTATATGTCTTTACAATTAGCATTACAATTAGCATTTATTCGTATAACTTAGTTTTCATACACATTTTGATTACATCTTTAGACTCTTAGAGAGAGAGATCGAAATAAGCCAAACACTTATACAATATCAACCATGAATAATTGTCCGATTGTGAGAGTAACCTTAATATCCAAGGAGTCCTAGGATCAATCTAGTCGATCCTGTGAGTTACCAGAGGGATTGAATAACAGTAAGAAAGATTATTCGATAGTTTGGAAGACTAGCGGTTGTTTACCAGAAATCACTGAAAACACCCGCGAGTCAAGGAGCAGATAAATTTTCTCCGTGAACACACTTCAATCTTTGTTCGAGTAGTTACGTATAAAAATGGACATGTCCTTCGACGTGATAGGGGACCCCGACGAAACTATGCTCACCATACGGGGAAGTTGGTCTTAAGTCATAACTTCTTTCCTCAGGAGCAACGACTTGGGGGCTCTTGTTCTAGACTGAGCCTACACTTGGCCTAAACATCATACGAGGTCCAATACAACTATGCTGCATGAGAAAACCAACAGGAGAGAGTCTGACCTTGACAATATCGGGCAGTGATTTCACTCCTCTCGTCGATCAAGATATGTCCTTTGGGGACAACTCCATGACTGGAGAGGAGAACCAACGACACTCATGAGGTCCTCGCGAGCACCTTCCTCGTAGGACAGACACCTAACGCCCTCGAATATCACAGGGTTCTCTTGATCTCATGCATCCACATCCTCCTGATAATTTAGAGGAGTCCATTCGGGTTGGAGACCATGCGGCCTCCACTACACACGTAAGACCTAACAGTCTCTATTTTGGGCCTGTTTGGTTAGACAAACAATGGGGACCTTGATCCAGCGTTGGGGAATATAAATACCCCCTCACTTGAGAGGGTCAAGTATTCATTCATTCACTCATACTCTCACACTTACTTGCACTTACTCTGAACCTTATTTTGATATCAGGATATCTTGCAAGTACCACTCACTTCACATTCAACCACGGCTCGACTTGAAGTTCGTGGACCTTAATAATTCCTTCTGATTAGATACAATCAGCTAATAAGTCATTTGAAGTGTATTGTAAATTATATATTTTATTAATTGATAAATGTAAAATGATATAAAAAAATATTGTTAATTAATAATTTAGTGATTATGGTATCTTGAATATTTTTATTAAATCAATTTTTGTTTGATAAAATTTAAAGTAAATGTTCCTTCTGGCAAGGTAGTTTTTCTTTCGGTTGAATATGTTAGGTATTTTCAATCTTAGGTCTATAAGTTTTGGTTGTCTAGAGGATGATACATGTAAATTCTCTGACACTTAAGTAAGTGATTGTCATATATGAGAAGCATAAAGTTTAAGGAATTTTGTGAGTACTTTAATTTGACGTTTGAGGTCCTTAAAGGGTTGTTGTGGCAGGGATTTCAAATGTCATTTGCCTTTAAAGTGAGAGGTTACTGCAAATTTACTACAACTTCGAATTGAGAAATACCTCGGCACAAGGGTGGTGCTCTACAATTTTCTGAGTTGAGGCTTCATGGGAGATATTATGTGATATCTATTCTAATTTGTTCAAATCGCGCCGGCATCTGCGTTTTTGTATCTGTGTAATGAGACATCGGTCGCTTTTTTCTGTCATTAGGGGCCAAAGATTCCAATACGATAGCATGATGAAACCGGTTCCCGACGTGGCATCGGAGTCAAGTGACTTGCAATGTGGTACCAGGATGAAGCCAAACACCAACGTGGTATCGAGATGAAGCTATTGTATCCAAGATAGTACAAGCAGAAAACAATCTTTGATGCAGTGCCACAATGAATTCAATTTTCGCCGAATTTCAATATGATACGGTCTTGGGATCTTATCGGTACAAAGGTTGAGCTAAAATAGAATACGTATATACATGATGTGCTATATACAGTGCTAGAAGTTCAAACAAATTGCTAGTACATAAGATTCATAAAGCAGAATAAGCAAAATGTAAGTTGAAGCAGAATTTGAAAGAGTCCATATGCGGGCGGAGAGTTGAGGTCCAAGAGGTCATGATCCGTGTGACTAGTATATGTGATTATAACTCGGCGGTCCGAGTATACGCCTCCAACAAAAGATAAGTAGTCATCTTATATTCTACTAGTTAAAGTCTTACGGTTTGGGTTTAGTTCGATATACATATATATGTTAGTATGTATGTTAATTACGATCTGTCGATTGATGCTTTCAGATAGATTTTCTGCAATATTTAAAGTTTAGCTAATAAATTGGCATGCAAGGGAAATACTTTTCTATGTTTAAGGTGGAGTAATCTATTGCAATTAGTACAACATTCCATGTGTCTTGGACTGCAACACTCCCTGAGACTTATATAGAATCAACGTACTCAGTTTTCTTATGATGCTGAAGCAGATTCGTCTTATTTTCGAGAATACGTTATAGGCGACGAACAAGTCTATTAGTCTGCTAGAAGCTTCACCTTTGCTGGAATGGGACGGTTACGTCCGTTATGGCATGAATGGCTATTAAGTCCATTAATCGTGACTACTCAGAATCAAGGAAGGAAAAAAGGCTGGTAGTATAAATAAGGCCTTCAGCAACATGAAAAAGGGGGAGAAGACGCATGAATAACACAAAAAGGAATGAAAATAGAGAGATTAGAGAGAAGCCCAACAATGTCTTCCACTCCTTGTATCCCTTAAGAAACACCTAAAATATCCCCTAAACACAGTACAGTTGCGGTCTCACCTGGTTCGCACGGGGAGATTATTCAAATAATGTTCTTTGAAGGAATATATGCGTGTATGTGTGTACTTTTGGATAGCCTCTCTCAAGTTAATCAGACAAGACTGCGATGGTTCTGTATATTCAAGCCTATGGGCTTTCCTGTATTTTTTGTCTATTGTTGTTTAGTTGCCCCCTCCCTTCACGGGAGGTTCCTTTTTATACTTCACCCTTCCATCTTGCATTCATGGAGCAGTGACTTTCCAAGTACAATGTTTCATCAAGATGTCCTAGTGTTCATCGTCATAATCATGAGGGTGTAACGCTTCCCTCATTGATTCTCAATAACTCTCATGCGCCCCTTGGACTATCGTAATTTTCATGTCAGCTTGGCACTTCGAGCGTCTGACTAGACAACTCTCATGCGATCTTTGGACTATCATGACAGTCATGTCGGGTTAGAACTTGGACCATCCGCCTAGACTAATCCCTCGTCAGATCCGACTTCATACATTAGCTATGTTTCCCTCACATACACCGATCACCTACTCGTTTTACTAACTTGTTTAGCGTTTCTTCCCTATCCGGTCTACAACTCGTCCCAAACAATTCTAGGGTGTACAATATATATAGTTATGTTCTTAAATCAGTAACAAAATGAAGATTGGAAGTGACGATGGATCTGAGCTTCCACCGCGCTAGGGAGGGGCTAATATGCAAGGTTATAAATCCAACTCTCAAATTAGTATGTGAGAAATAAGAGTGAATTGAAATTGTATTTGAAATATGTTACCTGAATTTGGCAGCTTCTCTATATATGGAGGGAATAAATAACAAACTCACTATTTGTTATGATTGAATTGTGGAGAGTCGTTGGATGTGAATGCAGTTAAGATCCTTTGTGATTATCAGGAGAAGAGTCCTCGTGTACTGAGAAGATTCTAGAAGGATTGTAGTTCTTTCATGGTGATCGACCGAGGTCGATATGGTCGCAACAAAATAGTTTCTCCCAAGCCATTGCTTATGCGAAATAATGTGAGGGTTTGTCGTGTTAGCCTCTGATGCCTACCAATATCTTGTTTTCCTTTGGAAGAGCGAACGAGAAACATTTCATTTTCTTAGGGGATTCACACATTTAATGCTTCATACTTCTAATATCTTTTTGAAGGTGTCAACATTTCGACTCTTGGAAACAAAAACACTTAATTGTTGCTTGTGATTTGACATGTTTGATAGAGTCTACTTCCTTTTGCATGCTAGACTATAGTTCTTGAAGAGTTAGTGCTGCTTTCTTTGAGTCATTTTCTCAATTTAGCGGTCACCTTCCTCTTTGACATTTTTCTTCCTTGCATATCACAAGTTAGTTCATTATGAGTAAAAAATCACAAAAGAGTGCTCACAAATCTCACAAGAATTCTCAATCCTATTGGATGGATTTCGTCTACTCTTCCACTATTTCTATTTTTGCCATAAATGGAAGCCTTTATGGAGCTTTTCTTGAAGTTTTCCCATTATATTATTGGGGTGCATTGACTCTAGACGAATATGAAAGGATATGTAGCCAGTATGGCGATTGCGCCTTCCCCTTTTATAGGTGCACTTTCTCATATATTTGTTTTTTGCCTACTCTTCAGTGCCTTTGACATAGAATTCATGAAGCATGTGTTAATGGTTTCTTCAAAAATTCATTCATCCAGCTAAGCTTATGTGAATTTTTGTCAATATTGGTGCAAATATTTGAAAGGAAACTTATGTGACCCTTTTCTTTCATATCTTTCGATGTCGTCATGGCCCTACGACTCAAACACAAGGTAGCGGGTTAATTTCCCCATAGCCGATTGTTTATGGCTTTGGGCCTCTTCCTGAATTGCAGCCTTTTGAAAATTGAATTTTTTTTATCACTCATATCCACCTGGAAGCTCATGCTACCGTTTACATTGTTAGGGACGAATTAGAGGGAAGATGCCCCAAGTTATTTTCCAAGTACTGGACTGAAAGTCATTTACTTATGAGGAATGAGATATATGTATATAAATAGGGGGACCTCAGTGCAAAATATTTGTACCAGAAGAAATGGATGATTAGTTTCATCAATGACTTGGGTTACTTTGGGGGAGGTACCCCCCATAGATGATGGAGGCATGCTCCCGGGAAGAAAGGAAATTTATTTTTGGCAAGTTATGAAAACTCTTGGTGTTTTTGTCTTCATCTTTCCTATTCATGATGTATTTGTTCTGAAAATGACTGTGCACATATAGAATGAATGCTAAAGTGAGACTCTGACTTATAAAGCAGGAATATGATCGGTATGGAGTGGGGCTTCTTGAATACCCTTTTGACATTTCTAATTATGTTGGGTCTTCTTGCTCGTCCATTGTTAACGGGGTCAAGCTCATATTCCTCTAGAGACCGCTGGACCCCTCCTTCGGAAAAAGATTGCTCCTATTTGGCCTATATGTTCGGACATACCTTGGAGGAATAACTGGCACTCTGGCTCGGAATACCTAACGTACATCTATCGCTTTGGCCCTTGGTGGAGATTGTCACTGGGAAGCTTTTTGGTCTGACTAGCACATACTAAGAAGCAACGACTGGAAGAGAGTGTTCATGATCTGAAGCTTCAGTAGGATAAGTACTTGTACAAAATACAGGCAACTTCTAACTCTCTTACTGAGATATGGGATGCTTTGGTCCCCCTTAACCTCCCTAGATCTTTGGCTGGTTAGGTGACTCATCTGGTGTAGTTCGTGGTGAGGGAGAACTAAGCTTAAGTTTTGGCCTAGGGAAATTTATCGACTTCTCAAACATCTCTTTCAAAAACTTAAGGGATTGGAACCTTTGTAGTTTGAAAATGCTTCTCTAACTCAACGATTGACCGACTGTATGGGCGCCATCCTTGGTGCAATCTCAAAGTCATTTTAGAATAACTTGCAGCAATCAGAGCATTTTCATTGTCCTCTAGTTATCTCTAGGGAGCGGGTACTAGTGGATCATATGCTCAAAGATGGAAAGATCGTCTCTTTGTTGGAGTAGCCATGTCGGCCACTTTTTTTATTTTTGTGTGTTGTATGTGTAGTAGTGTTATAATGAAATTATATATATATATATATATATATATATATATATATATATATATATATATATATATATATATATATATATATATATATATATATATATATATATATATATATATATATATATATATATATATATATATATATATATATATATATATATATATATATATATATATATATATATATATATATATATATATATACTTTTTTGAAATGAGAAGCTTTTTTACATATTTAAGGTATGCCATTTTGATCTTGAGTGATGATCCTTGGATATTATACAAACTTATGATTTCTCCCCTCGAAGTTTCTTGGACGTCACTAGGACCATTCCCAGTCAAAGTATGATTCCCCTTCTCTCCAAGTGATGTCCCAGTCTGGGGTAGACGTATGGCCAACCCACTTTGGTCTTTAGAGTGGTTGGCTGCTAGAAGGGGTGGGTCGTTATTGCCTGTGGGGATTTGATTTTTGTATCCGGGTGTGCAAAGCGTCTCTGACATCACTCCTGATGGTGGGGATTTGATTGTTGTAGTCGAACATACAAAGTTTCTTTGAAAGCATCACTGATGGCGGGGAATTGATGGTTATAGTTGGATGTGTAAAGCATCGCTGATATCACCTCTAACAGTGAGGAATTAATTGTCGTAGTTGGATGTGCCTCTAAAAGCAACCATGAATTTTTAGTGTGAGCTTAGTGTTGTGGGGAATTTATTTTTATAGTAGTATGTGAAAATCTTCTTCGATAGCATCTCTTAATTTCTTTGTATCGGGCCTTGATCATATAGGTTGTACCTTGGACTCTACGCATAAACACAAAGAAACGAATATGTTAGAAAATTTTGCATTTCATTTGTAATTGCAAATTTACCCTATACATAATGAGAATGGTTATATAATCATAGCATTTAATACACATCAATAAAGAAAACATAAACATGTGGGCTAGTAAACCACTTATTTTCGTGTTTATCTTTGTTGATCTAGACACTTATTGGGGGACGGATGCTCGTTATGCTGAATTTGATGGTGAGGAAAGCTACATTAATTTCCATGGACACACCTTCTCCTTGGTCTTTCTGGATCTCTTGATATATTCTTTTTTCTCTCTCGAGGTTGACATTAATGGTGATTGGCTCTCCCTGATGGTTGTGTTACTTGAGTTTGAGGTGAACCAGAGACACTACAACGTCCAACATAGAGACAAAAGGCCTCCCTAGAATGAAATTGTAGACGCTTCTGCAAGAGACAAGGAGGAATTATGAATTGACTGCTCATATATCTTTCTAATCTCCTACTAATATCTTTATCTCGATGTATCCTCATGGGCGGGTGGTCGTTGAATTGAATTCCGGGAATTCAGAGCCTTCATATGGCAATAGGCTTCCTCTTTTGAGGTTCAATTTTTCAAACAACTCTAAATACATTATATCATAAGAGCTTCCACCGTCAATCAGGATTCGAGAGACGTCAAGTTTCCTAATGGTAGATGTGATCACTGGGGGAAAATTTCGTTGGGGACTCCTTTTATCTTCTTTGAGTCAAAGAACTCCAACATAGGTCGACTAGAGATCTTCGTCGAAGTACGTCCCTCTTTTTTGTGGAGGAAAAATATTTCAGTGATTTTCCTTTTCATTGTCCCCATGGAGGGGAGATTTTCCCGAGTTGCCCCTCGAGTGATTGCGGTAATATATGTGCGCTTGAAATTTTGTTCCTCAGGGGAAAATGTCGAACCTGGTGTCCTAGCAACTAGTTTGACAAGTTAAACCAGAATCACCATAATAAACACATTCTACTTTGTGCAAGATGATGGAACATAAAAGCAATAAATAACACAACCAATTGATAACCCAGTTCAATGCAACCTACACCTACGTCTTGAGGGTTGGCTTTCAACCCAAGAAAATAAATTCACTACTAGTAATTTAGTACATTTAGTCTTACAAGAAACAACAAACCATATGTTGTTAAATGTATCTTCCTAACACTATCTAATGTGTTTTTATTTAGGACTCCCCCTAAATATGAGACACCCTCTCACTTTATTTTTCTCTCAAACACTATCTAGTTAGTGTTTGGGTTACAATCACTAAACTATAGTGATCAATTTCAATAAACAAGATGAATGATATTGAATTTGAAACTCAACTAGACAAACTTACAACTATTTTAAGTTACTGAAACACAATGCAATGTATATACAACAATAACGAGGACTCTAAACAAACCCTAGCACTTTAAAAATATTTGATGTACTGCTTGCTTTCCAGTTATGGTTTTGAGCTCCTTATATAGCATAATAATAATGGTATTTTCTTCATAGATATTTGATTTGATTTCGTCTAAAAATAATGCAGAATTTTTTGGATATTATTTATTCCATAAATCTCTCTAACAAGATATGATTTTTTTTCAATTTAAATTCAAATTTAAATCTTCATTTAAATCTAAATTAATCTTCATCAAGTTGTCAAACAAATCATCTAATCATATTACTAAACCAATAACAATAAAATATGATCTAATCTTTGACAGAAAGTCTTTCAAAATGCAACAACAAAGACTTGTTGTACAAGGCCCAGATGTCGTACCAACATGTTGGGACATCGTGTCCAGCATGTGTCCTTTCTACACTTCATACTTCTTAAGAAAGCTAGAATAATCTTGAACACTTTGAACACTTCTCCATGTTGTTTTGCAAAATGCAGTCAATCCAAAAGAAACTACAATCTCCCCCCTTTGACAAATTGTTGCAAAGAAACTCCTTAATATATAACACTCATTTAGATCAGAACAAATGACAACCAGTAGAAGTAATGGACTATTAGAGCATACAATCAACAACACCTATCTTTCAATCATTAGATTTAAGCACTAGCAACAATAGTAGAAATCAGTATCATCAACATTCATATGCTTACACACAGTCCATTCAATTGCTCCAAACCATGATTTTTGCCATTCTTCATTGACGTTCATCAAGATGGATAAATTTTCTCATTCCCAGAGCGTCTCTTCAGCTACAGTGTAAGCAGCTAGTAAT
Source organism: Vicia faba (assembly GCA_948472305.1). Lineage (NCBI taxonomy): Eukaryota > Viridiplantae > Streptophyta > Magnoliopsida > Fabales > Fabaceae > Vicia > Vicia faba. Next base: position 1,524,866,279 of record OX451739.1, on the reverse strand, counting down.
TTTTCCTTCTTTTTCGTTAGAGTGTTTTTATTTTTTTGTTAATTGGATTACTTTGCTTCTTCTTAGTGAGGTATCATCTTCTTACCTCTTTTCCTTAGATATAATTTTTTCCGGTGGACAAATCTAAACATCATTCCTTTCTTAATTAGATCTTTGATAGTGTCCTTAAAAAGAATACATTCGTTTGTGTTATGGCTGTTACGTCGATGGAAGTGGTGGTATCAAGATTTTTCCACTTGAGACGTTCTCAGATAGGTTTTGGTGCTTCAATCTTATCTTCTCGAAACTAGGTGTTGATACATTCTTGTAGTATGCACTCTCTCGATGTGGTTAATGGAATGTAGCCCGTGTACCTGAACGGTGGCGCTCATTTTCCTTCTCGGTTGGTTCGAGATTCTTTTTTAACTTCACCTCTCTCCATGGCCTCATGTATGGTCTTTTCATTTCCTCATTTTCTTGTCTACATTTTCTTGGCCCCTCATCCATATATTACTTTTTTGTTTACTAATTTTTCCTTATATTGTATTTTTTTCCTTCTCCGGCAGTCTATAAAAGGATTTTTGGGATCTAATTCAGATGCTCTTAGAGAATTTTGATCCCTGGTTATAGCTCAAGACTCAACATGTATTTATTAATTTTACCATCGACACCCTTTATGAGTATCACAATGTTTCGTCTTTTCTGTATTTCATAAATCTCAATCTTTCTACTGATTTAGGGTGTATCTAAAATACCGTGAAATATGCAGAGATGCGTCTGTGAAGTTCGCCCCATAAACTAATCGACTAGTTCCTCATCCCTTTAAACCAGGCCATGACTCCTTCCTTCATAGTGAGGACGAATGGGTTGAATTTTTAGGGGGGCCTTGCTCCATAAAAATTCAGAAGAGTGTTGATCAATCCCACTTGCTCGCTTAGGTCAGTTGTATTGTTCTAAGTTCGTGTCCCTTGTTGCTTTTGGAGTTCCATGTGGGGTACTTGTTGATCCTTTTGTTGAAGATGTTTTAGAAAGGTATTTCTCCTTATCTCAGAATCATCAGAGGATATGGAAAAAGAAGTTCTTCGATAATCACCTCGTTCTACACCTTCGATGATCCATGCTCTCTGGTGTCTGAATGAATCATTATTATGGTTTGTGATTATGCTGTCCTATATAGCCTAGGAGGACTTCGACTTCTCGAAGTTGTTAGTTACAGAGTTACAAGGTTGCAAATTTTATCTTAACCCCACAAGTACGTTTCTCAACAAAATTGTTTGTTTCTTCATTTATTATCTGACCTTTTTGGGAAGGAGTTGTGAGATGCTTTGTTGTTTGTTTGCCAAGACAATTTAATGAGACTTTTATTTTCACATCGAAAATAACAAAACAAATAAGATCTTAGTAGGGTGGTATGGTTGTTGTAACTAAAAACGTCTTGGAGTGGACAAATATTGATATTGTCACTTCCATCTGTATTTTGGTTGTCGTATCGATGGAAGTGACAATATCAATATTTGTCCACTCCAAGACGTTTTGAGTTAGGTTTTTGTGCTTGGGTCTAATCTTCTCAAAACTCCGCGTTGATGCATTCTTGTAGGATGTGCTCTCTTGATGTGGTTAGTTAAGTGTAGTTTGTACCTGGACGGGGGTGCTCATTTGCCTTCTCTTTTAGTTCGAGATTCTTTTAAAGTTCACTTATCTTATCGGCCCTATGCCTGGTCACTTCATTTCCTCTTCTACTTAGCTATATTTTCTAGAACCCTTCTCCATAGATTACTTTGATGGCTGCTGATTTTTCCTCGTATTGTATATATTTTTCAGCCTTCTCCAATAGGATATTAAAGATTTTAGGGGCTCTGACTCCAATGCTCTTAGAGAATTTTGAGCCCCGGTTGGAGTCCAAGACTTAACATGCATTTCTTCATTTCGTCATCAGTAGTCTTCATGAGTATCAATGTCTTGTTTTTTCCTTGTTTCATAGATCTAACTTTCCACCGATTGTGGATGTCTCTGAGATGGTATAAAATGCACGGAGAAACATCTACAAAGTTTACCCCATAAGTTAATCGACATGCTCCAAATTCCTCTAAATTAGGTCATGGCTTCTACTACTAAAGATATAATGAATAACTTGGATTTTTAAAGGGAGGGGGGTGCTTGCTCCTTAAAAATTCAAAAGAATGCTGACCAAGTTTCCCTTGCTCGCGGGGGTCCGTTGTCTTGTTGTAAGTTCTCGTCCCTAGTTGTTTTTGGAGTTCTCGCTTGATGGAGTAGTCGTTAATCCTTTTGATTGAAGGCATTTGAGAAAGAGCTTTTTTCCTCTTCTTCATAATCATCAAAAGATGAGTAAAAAGAAATTCTTTGACAATCACCTCATTTTACACCTTCAGTGACCTATGCTCTTTAGTGTCTGAACGAATCATCATTGTGATTTGTGATTATGCCGCCCTATAGCCTAGGAGGTGAGAACGAGTGATATCTAGAACTTTGACTTCTCAAAGTTGTTTGTTAGAGAGATACAAGATTGTAAATTGTTTATTAACCCTATAAATAAATTTCTCAACAAAGTGTTTGTTTTTTCATTTATTATCTGACTCTTTTTGAAAAGAGTTGTGAAGTGCTTTGTGGGTTTTTTTTCTGAGACAATTCAATAAAATCTTCATTTTCAGATCGAAAATAACAAAATTAGCAAGATCCTATTAGGGTGGTATAAATTAGGGGTGGACAAATTTAAATTGTCCGATCTAAATCGACTAACTCATTGTATTTTTTTAACAAATGGATTGGGTCAGATTGGGTGTCGGATTCATCGTGTTAGTTAATTTGGGTATTATAGGGTTGATTCGGTCGGATTCGGATAATTATTTTGGATCCATTGAAAATTGGTCCCGACCGAATTTAACAAATATTTATTTTATATAATTTTTAGGGGTTAAATATGTTTTTGGTCCTTATAAATATTTCAAAATTAATTTTTAATCCCTATTAAAAAATAATATATTTTGATCCTTACAAAAATTTTATTCGTGCAGTTTTAGTTCCTGTTATTTTCTAAAGTTTTGAAAATTATTTAATTACTCTTAAAATTTTAAATTTTTGAATAATTTTTTTCATAAGTGTTTAGAATATTATAAAATATTTATTTATCAAATTTTAATATTTTTTAAAATGAGATAAATTAAATATAAATTTTTTAAATTTCAAAATATATTGACAAAAGCAATAAAAATATCGACTTAGAAATCAAAATTTGAGTTTCTTTTTTTTTGAAGAACTTTTTAGAATGTTTTAAACATGTATGTAAAATCATTAAAAAATATGTATCGATTTAACAATAACATGCATAATAATTTTGTAATTTATTGGGACCAAAAACATATTTAACACTATTTTTATTACTTTAGAATTGAAGCATAATAAAAATAAGATTCATAATATTATCAAATTATTATCATTTTTATAATTTAATGATGACATTGTATACTCATAAAAATATAAGATATGTAATATAAAATTTTAAATATTATTTAATTCGTTGTTTAAAGTATGATAATGGACGAATTAATATCAAATTATATTTAAAATTTTATAATATATTAATAATGTTTTTTTCAATAATAAAAAAATAGTTTTTTAAATTATTCTAAAATTTTGATAGTTTTTATAAAAAAACAAAAAATAGATATTTATAAATTTTATAAAAGATAAATAATTTTTATAAATTTATTTTAATAATATTAATCGAGCAAATTCATCTGATTTATCCATTAAATCAATTAAATCAAATCTATAAAAAATTAAAATTTTATCAGTTAAAATCAAACTTTAATAATAAATTTATAATTTATGAATTTAAATTTTTGACCCGATTAACATTCACCCTTGAAATATAAATCACTACCAAAAAAGCTATTGGAACCATTAAAACAAATTCACATAACTTGGACCCACTCTATATTGAATTCTACAGTTTTTTATACGTGTAAAACATTTATGAAAACGTGTCACAGTCAAACACTTTAATGATAATAAAAAAATAAAAAAATCAATATCATTTTATGCCAAATGCCAAATTAACACTATACTTATAATTAGAAATTGTTGTTAATAAAACAAAAAATATTTTAGTTTATTATTATGAGACCGATAAAGTGTGTCGGCAAGCTGTACTTTACAGCTGGATAAATCCATCCAATCCCACAAAATCCAATGGCTATTAGTACTATCTGTCCGCACCTCCACTACTCTCTGAAGTGGATCCCATCACTAACAACTCACCACCACTTGTCACTATCATCTTAGCTGGCTCCACCTTTCAATTCCTTCACTCAAATTTCACCATACTTTAATTCATCAACTAAATTAAATAATCAACCTTTAAATCATTGATAATCAATAAATACACACACCATCAGAAAATTACACTCTTAATGGTCTAATCATATATTCAAATACCAAAAATAAAAAATAAATATCATTAAAGGAGACAAAATAAACTTAACTTTCTTTACACATGAGAAAAAAATTAGTAAAATGATAAATAACACAAACAAAAAAAAGAAAAGAAATCATATGAAGTAAAGAATAAAGAATTGGATTCTTTCTTCTTTCTTTCTTTCTTCTCCTTTCCTTTCACTCCCTTTTCTTCTTGACCCGGGATTCTTTCCTTTCTTTTTCCCGTATAGTATTTTTACATTCATCCACCTTAATTAAAAATTCTAACAAACTAAAAAGATATTTAAAATTAATTTACAGGTTTTCCATAACCGTAATACGAAAGATACCATTTCACGAATTTCTTCAACCCGGTTTGCAAATCGGTTGTGGGTTTATACCCGAGTTCTCTCCGGGCCGAACTAATATTCGCATGCGTAAACGGAACGTCGCCGTTTCCAGGCATATCCAGTATATTCCTCTTCGCCTTCACCTTCAAATGCCGTTCCAGAATACTCACGAGCGTCGGAACCGTCACCGGAGAAGTATTTCCGAGGTTGAATATCCGGTAAGGTGCAGGTCCTCGTTTCTTCCCACCGGATCCGGTGCTCTTCCCGGAAGTATCCAACGATCCGATGCAACCTTTCACGATATCATCAATGTATGTGAAATCACGAGCCAGATCGACGTGATTCTGGCCGCGGTAAACGGTTATAGGTTTTCCCTGGAGAATGTTTCTGGTGAACGAGAAATAGGCCATGTCAGGTCTTCCCCAAGGACCGTAGACGGTGAAGAAACGTAATCCGGTGATGGAGAGACCGTAGATGTGATTGTAGGTGTGAGTAATTTCTTCACCGGCTTTTTTTGTTGCGGCGTAGAGGCTCGCCGGTTGATCGGTCCGATCTGATTCAGAGAACGGAGATTTCTCGTTCAAACCGTAGACAGAGCTTGACGAAGCCCAAACTACCGACGGCTGAGGGTTAGCCATTTTACAAGCCTCGAGAAGCGTGACGAGTCCGGCTATATTGCTGTGAACATAAGAGTGAGGATTCTCCATAGCGTAACGAACTCCGGCTTGAGCCGCCAGATGCATAACATGAGTGAAAGCCACCACATCGAAAAGCTTGGCTAATAGCTTCGCGTCGTTTATATCACCTTCCACGATGAAAACGCCATGGCTTGTTAAAAGAGCTTTACGAGCTTTTTTAAGCGACGGATCGTAGTAGTCGTTGAAGTTATCGAGTCCAATGACGCCGTCTCCTCTTCTTTTTAATGCCAGGGAGACGTGTGACCCGACGAAACCTGCTGCGCCGGTGACGAGCACCGACATGCCGCCTTGCCGGTGGATTTGAGCGGAGGTTCGAACTTGTTTCTCCCACTGGATTCCGCCCCATGAGGCGGAGATATAGCGGCTACCGGAATCGACGAAGCTTTGGAAACTTAAATAAGAAGCGGTTAGAGCGATGAGAAAAAGGGCCCACAGGAACATAGTGCTGGTGGAAGCGAAACAACGGTAGACCTGACGGTTCATTAGGCCGTGGTTTCTTTCGATCTTGAACTTTCCGGGGGTTGATGGGAAGAGTTCATCCTCCAAGGACGACGGCATTTTCTTCTTTCCCAGATTAATAATAATGGTTTTGATTGATTGACTTTCAGAGAGAAAATGGAATATGAAAATATGAAATTTGAAAAAACAGATGCAGGTAAAGGAAAATGAAAATGGAGATGTGAAAATTTCCTGCACCTGGTTTTGGAGAAAAGGGGAGAGTTGTTATATATAGAGGCGATTCCCTTGGAAGCAACAAGTAAACGCGTGAACGCGTTAAAGAAATGACAGAGTGGAAGAGAGAGAAAGTAACGCAAACAAGGATTTAGCGGAGTTTCTCTCTCTATCAACTTTCTTTAGATAGAGAATCTGTGTATGACTCATTAGTCTGAATCCAAATTTTTTAAAGGGTAGGTTTTTTTATAAATGTTTATATACTATATATTTATATATTTATTACCTAGTTACTGTGTAACAAATGTTGCGGTAGAATTGGGCTATGATTCATTCATTTCATGTGTCGTGAAGCAGTGTACAGTAATATAAAATATAGTTGGAGAAAAATAACAGTCAAAATTAAGCAGCTTTTGTTAGGCCACGTTTGTCACTTACTTATTTTACTATTTTGTTATTATTAGGATTTGGAAATGGAATGGATACGTTTCAACAAGCATTGAGAGGTGTGAGCGGTATTAGATTTAGACAGACTGTGGTAGAAACAGAAGTTACAGAAGAGGAAGATGAGGTAGCATTATAGATTTATAACTATTGGCTGTTTGTGGATAGAAAGAAGGCAAACCCGTGTGCTATCCTAACATCATCAATGGCTGACTCAAAAACAGTATACTTCCACTCTTTTAAAATATTTTTATTTTGTAGTATTCATATGTTTATTTTTTATTTGTTTTTAATAATCATATTTTTCAAAAAAAAATTCTTTCAAATAATTTTTTTTTAATTTTTTTTTCAAAATAAAGAAGAGACGACACATTATAGGACTTGTCTTCTTATGTAGTATTATGTAGTGTGGTGCATGTAGATAGTATTTAAGAAGAGGCGTCACCCTAGGTGATTTGAGAGTTGTTTTTGATTTTTTATAAATATAACCATTCATCTTTATCAATTTTCACACCTCTTCTCACATCACTCTTAAAAATGTCTTTCACTCTCTTGTCAAGATTTTTACCGATCAAAAGAGATGTTCATGTTATTTTTTCACCGACAAAATCTCTTATGTAGATCAAACTCTAGAACATGTAGACGTTCGAGTATTTTCAGATGTATTTTTTTTTTGCGGGTTGGAATGAGACATTCCTTATGGTGAACAAATCAGAAAAATTGAATGGCAAATTAGGGTGAGGAACGAAAATTGAGTAATTCGTCCATTGAAAATCGAGAGAAACGAAGTTGATGTCCTTATGATGATGCTTGAACGAGACGATATTGTGTTGATGGTTTTAATCTTAGTTATTATGATGTGTTTAGTTGTTTTGTCTGTTTATCGTGTTATTGTGTTTTGCGTATTTGTCTTGAGTTTGTAGTGTTCTAATTTTTTGAGTCATTGTCTAAAGGTTGTTGTAATCTAATGTTAACTTGAACACGAAATAAAAAGTAGAATTTAAATGGAAATTCCTTGAACACCGACAATATGCATCATCCACATCCTACCACACTTTCGAAGATACATATGATACCTCTTTTTTCTACCATAGCACTCAACCTTACCATAACACACAACCTACATATAGTCAAACACTACACTATTGTAGCACCCAACCATCATACGACTTTCAGACACCACAAAAAATCATTGCTTAACAAGATTAAACTTTAACAACATGATCACCGATATCTTTGGAAGCACAACACAATTGGAAGAAATGATCGATGAGATGTATGATGCAAATATATCTGAATCATCACATCAAGCATTTAATTATCAAACGAGTCAGAGCAGACCCTAAACAGCTTAGGAAAATCAACATAGACTGGTGAAACAAAGGCGAAGCATTTTTGTCATACAGGTGAACGTTTAGGTGGATCGTAATGGCCGTAAAAATATGTATCTATACATTGTGTAATTTTTTTCAACTTAAATATTAATATAAAACTTTTTTGTTTACATTTATTATTATTTTTTATTAAAGAAAACACAATTGTCAAATTATGGCACGTCCACTTTAAGGTTACATGCATATGTCACACTAACATCCTTAGAAACACAAGTCATGTAGTATAGTGTTTTCCTCTATTTTTGCATACGTTGTACAGAATAGTTCATTCTCTGAATGTTAATTTTTTTATTTGAAAAGTGGTTATTTTATTTTTTTTTAAATAATTATTTAACTTTTTTTCAAAAATTTAATTATTTAAAAAAAATTATTAATTTTTAGTATAATGAATTAAAAATAAATAATAATAAATGAAAAGTATTTCGAATACTCTTCATTGAATGATAAATTAGGGGAAAAAATTGAGTTGTATTAAAAATGGTAAGAAGTTAGTTATTTTATGACTTTTTTATTAAATTAAAATATATCCATTATTTCAAAACGAATGGTAGAATTTGTTGATTATTTTATAAATTTTTTATAAAATTAAAAATTTATCAGTTATTTTAAAACAGTAAAATATGTTAGTTATTTATAACTTTGTTTTATTAAATTAAAAATAAATCAGTTAACTTAAAACTATTTTATTAAATTAAAAATATATCAGTTATTTTAAAACTTATAGTAAAATCTTTCAGTTATTGTCTTTTTTGTTCTAAAACTATTTGTGTTAAATAGAATAAAAATATATTAAATGAGTATTTATTTATAAAAGACAAAGGATATAAAATATAAAAATAAAAATAAATAAAATACAAATCACTAATATTTTAAAAGAAAATATAGAAATGATAAATAGAATAAAAATATATTAATTGAGTAATTATTTATAAACGACAAAGGATATAAAATATAATAATAAAAATAAAGAAACTAAAAATAAAATTTATAATAATAAAAAGTTATATTTTTACTTTAATATATTACAAAAAATATTTATTAATAATAAATAAATATATAAAGAATGATTTGTAAATATTTGTAGCATTTAAGTTACATTTAATGAGCATAAACAAAATTTCATAAACTAATGAGACGGAATGTTAAGAATATTTTAACTAATAATAGGTGATTAGTTTTGTTGGAACAAATTAAATACTAAATAATTATAAATAGAGTATAATGGTATAATTGGAAGACACATTCAGGTGGGGTGCGAGAGGAACATGTTTACTGTATCTTTCTTATCAAGTCGTTTTTTTGCGTCTCTATTTTAGATATGTCACTTATCTTTAATGACTTCATTCATAATGCATGATCAAGCGTAAAGCGTACATGTATTGAGTCAATAAATATTATTTAGAAAGTCGTAGAATTTAACTATACTTCTAAGATTTCAAGGAGTCAAGCACCCATTTCTGAAGTGATTGCTGCATTTTAAGAAAATTCGCTTTCAAATCTCTAGAATCATAAATACTTCAGTATCGTGATGCTTAAGGAGGAACAACACAAAGACGGTAATTTCTCACCTCACGTGACCTAGTTCTCAACACCATAATAATCCAAAAATCTATGAAACCCCTTATTCCCTAGGGTCTCTCACATATTTTTACTTTTAATGAATATAATTGATGTCCACCTTAGAACCCCGTTAAAACTGACATGGATCACACATACATATCATTTACTCTCGGTTGCTCTTATCATCTTCTGGCGAGGATGTTCGAGTAAAATTTCAAGAAGACCACCAACATCATCGCTGGAGGTTTCACCAAGGGAAATCTAGGTAGTCTCGAAGAAGATACGCCTGACACGGTAACACCCAAATTTATTTTAATAATGTTAGTATATTTTACTATAATTTTTAAATAATTATTTGAAACTTTTTGTGTATTTATATGATTATGTGTTTACCAACCGAGAAGTCGAGAAAGTGAGAAAGTTAGCCAAATGAGAATTAATTTGAATGAGTAGAGTTATTGAGAGTGTGAGAATTAATTAATTATTAGCAATAATATTGTAACTGAAGAATTATTCATTTTGATCATATTTCTTGTAATTTTGAGCTTTGTGATTTTTGTGTCATGTTCATGCATACATGTTATTGGAGTTAGGTAGGACTTAGGTCCAATGAGGTCAGGTTCATAGAGGAACCATGACGGCCTCATGTTCAGAGAAGAACACGATTCAGAGAGGAACCAAAGACAATGGTAAATTAGTAACACATCTCTGATGCCTAAAAACCTGGTACCACATGTTAGTGCGTGAGGCACTTTAGTGAGGAGAGAAATATGTAATAATAAAAGATATAAAGATTTATATTATTGAATTGTACAAATAATGATACAGATATACAACTCTAATTGAGCTTGGATCTACACAACTTGGATTATATTTAAATATTAAATCTAATCAAATCTAATCTAATCTAATATTTTTAAAAATCTAATTTAATATTTCAACACACCCCATAATCCAAGTTGTCGAACATCCTTAAAAATAGTCAATCTGAACTATTCCTAATTTCTTTCTCAAATTCAGGAATTTGTCAATCTTCAATCCTTTGATGAAAATGTCGGTCAACTGTGCTTCACTCGAGCAATGTCTTACTTCAAGTTCACCTTAATTTACCTTTTCCCTCAAGAAATAAAATCTTGCTTCAATATGTTCACTTCTTCCATGCAGAACTGAATTCTTCGCCAGATTTATGGCTGACTTGTTGTCGATTTTTTCAATACAAGAGGTTTCTTCACTTCGACCTTCATTTCTTCAAGTCCAGATCTGATTCAAATTGCTTGACATGCGGCATATGATTCTGCTATATATTCAGCTTCACAAGATGATAATTCCACCACAGGTTGTTTCTTCGAACATCATGAGATTGGAGCACCAAATACTTGAAAGAAATATCCAATTGTGCTTCTTAAATCTTCCTTATCTCCACACCAATCAACATCTAAAAAACAATTAATTATTGCTTCTTTATCTTCAGAATCTCGTCAAAATAGTATTCCACAGTTTATCGAACCCTTCAAATATCTCAGGATTCTTTTTGCAGCCTTCATATGTGACGCTCTTGGTTCACTCATATATCTGCTTACTAATCCCACAATGAAACTTATAGCAGTTCAACTATTGAACATATACCTCAGAGATCCCACAATTTGCTTGAAAAAAGTTACATCGACTTTGTCTTCCTCTACATTCTTCTCCAATTTTACATTTAGTTCGACATGCGAGGATGTAGGATTTGAATCATCCATTCTGAATCTCTTGAGTATTTCTTTGACATACTTCCTTTGATGTAGCAACATACCTTGCTTCGACATTTGAAATTCCATACCTAAGAAATAAGATAATTTTCCCATATCAGACATTCTTCATCACCAGCTCTTTGAACTTCGACAAGTTCTCCAAGTTATTTCCAGTTACTAGCAAGTCAATGACATATAAGCAGATGATTGTTATATCTTGTGCTACAACCTAAACATAGACACCATACTCAGTTTTGCATTTGAAAAATCCCAAATCTACTAAGTATGATTCAATCTTCTTGTTTCATGCCCTAGGTGCCTGCTTAAGGCCATATAGCGCTTTGTGCAACTTATATATTTTACTCGCTTCCTTCCGAATCACAAACTCTAGAGGTTGTGTTACATAGACCTCTTCGTTTAAAGGACCATTTAGAAATGTTGATTTCACATCTAACTGAAATTTCGACTAGCCTTAGTTGCATGCCAATGCTATCACTAGTCGAACAGTCTCCAATCTTGCTACTTAGGCAAATAATTCAGAGTAGTCGAGTCCTTCTCTTTGAAGAAACCCACGAGCTATTAATCTTGCTTTATGTCTTGATATCGGCCATCAACATTATGTTTCAACTTGAATATCCACTTTACTTCGATAGCTTTTGTATGTGCTGGTAATTCGACTAACTCACATGTGTTATTTCTTTCGATTGTCTGTAACTCTTCGACCATAGCTAACTTCCACTATTTAGTGTTCAAAGCTTCACTATAGTTAATTGGTTCAGCACCTGCAAGTAAAGAAAAATGAACTAATTCTCCATCTGGTGTGACTTCATCATCACCCACCACTTCATAATCATGATGTCTTGTTGGAAGAACTCTATTTCTTTTAGGTCTTTGGCTTATTTGAGCCACATCCTCTCCGACTTCAATTGTGTCGGGAATGTCAACAACTGCTTCTTCTTCGACTTCGACTGGATTCTCAATAATTCCTTCAACCTCTACTTCACCAGTTTCTTCATCGACATAAAAACTCATCAATGGCTTGTTAATTGAATTGCTAGAATTCCAATTCCAGGCAGAATTTTCATTAACCATAATATCTCGACTCAACACAATCTTCTCATTGACTGGATTGAATAGTCTGTATACACCATTTTTATGATATCCTACCAGAATCATAGGTTCACTCTTGTCATCAAGATTCTTTCTTCTTGCATCAGGAACATGCTTATAACACATAGAGCCAAACACCTTTAAATGACTTACTGATGATCGTTCTCCACTCCATACTTCTTCAGGAACTTTATTCTTCAATATTTTGGTAAGGCACCTATTCAAAATATAACTGTAGTCAAAATAACTTCTCCCCATAAACACTTTGGCAAATTCTTTTGCTTCAGCATGTATCTCGCCATATCTAATATGGTTCTGTTTCTTCTTTCAACAATTCCATTATGTTGAGGTGTATACGGAGAATTTACCTCATGATCAACACCATGTTCCGCACATAAATCTTCAAACATCTTGGATGTGTAGTCTCCACCTCCATTCGTTCGCAGAACTTTGATCTTCTTCTCACTCTGGTTTTCGACAAGTATCTTGAATCTCTTAAAGATTTCGAATACTTCGTCCTTTCGTTTGATCACATAGATCCATAGCTTTTGACTAAACTCATCTACAAACGAAACAAAATATTTGTTTCCACCAATTATATGTTCTTTGAATGGATCATATACATCTGAATGCACCACTTCGAATATGCAAGATGATCTTATTGGCTTAGTCAAAACGAAATAATTTTTGGATTGCTTTCCTACTAAACAACCTTCATAAAATTTTCCAGGCATCTCAAGACTTAGAGTTCCAGTAATCATATCTTGATTAATCAGTTGATTGAGTGATCAAAAATTTAAATGTCCAAACCTCAAATTCCACAACCAACTATCCTTGTAATCAACAACAATTTTCAAACATTGAACTTCAGTAGAACTGATCATAGTCTTGAATGTCCTGTTCTTCGAAAATGGATATTTTAAGACCAAGTTGTTCTTGGTGTCGAACAATTTCAAAACTCCATCTTTCATGACAACTGAGAAACCTTTTTCGACTAGTTGTCCAACACTCAGCAAGTTTCATTTTATTCCAGATACATAAAGCACATATTTGATCATAGCTTTCCCTCCATTAATCATTTTAAATACTATATTTCCAGTACCTTCTGCTTGCAACGAACTATTATCAACAAGTTTTACCTTGCTCTTCTTCGACACGTCAAAATCCGTCAACCACTCTTTTCGACCAGTCATGTGGTTCGAGCAGCCTGAGTCGAGGAACCAGATTTTAGATTCGACATGGTTATCTGCAACTGCAGCCATAACCACCATACCACCTTTAGAATCATCTGAATCTTGGTGTGCAAGGTTTGCTCCTTCGTCCTTTCTTGTTGACCCCTTGTCTTTTCTGTACTAATAATTCTTGGCTACATGACCCCACTTTTCACAGTTATAGCATTGCACACCTTAACAACTAAACAACACAGAGCATTAAAAATCGATACCCACTGTGAATATTAGTTCTAAATCTATTTCTAGAGTTTAGAACCTAATAGATGTTCATCCTAAATCCAGATTTGAAGAGTATAAGTCTATAACAACTCAAATTCAAACATAAAGCAAGTAAACAAGGATAACATCGATATAGATTTGTAAAATAGATATTATACAACGTCATTATCAATACATAGTCATAAAATCAGAGTAAACTTACAAATAAACCCCCAACAATAAAGAATGCAAAGAGAAGAAGGAAGATGAACCGACAACTCTCGCGTTGTCAAGACAATTGATGTAAATCCAACTCCAAATCATCAAGATGTAGCCTCTAATGTTATTTCCTAAGCCTCTCTACTCAAAGCATGGTTGTTGTACCCCAAAATTTTCCCTCTCCATTCTTGTTGTACATGGCTTGTGTTTCCTCGTATGCGTTCACTTGATGACAGTCAGTCCGAGATAGATCTCGTATTCTACTGATTTGGGCTGCTAAAACCTCTAAGGCTTTGTGACATCTCAAGTTGAATCCTTGCGTCGTCAAGATAATTTAAGTCTGCATCGGTTTAGAAGGGTCAAGTGTTTGGATTTCAAGATTACTGAATATTTTCTGTTTCATGAAGCTACACGGTTTTCGTATTCAAACTTCTTTCAAAGAATTAGGGTTTTATTTGCAAGGCTAGGACATTACTATTTGAAAATGGAGTAAAGGAAAAGCATGATACAAGCGATGAAATTGTTGGATTAATATTGTGGTCAAGGTACATATGGTCACGATTCCTACAAAAATACAATTGGACTTCTCTCACCAATCAAAGTTTCTGAACGTTATCGTGCGAAATACTTTGCGCATTCATTTCTAGCATTTGTCGCGCGAGTTTCTTTGGATTTCATTTCAAAAAAAACCTAAAGTTCAAAATCTAGGTGTTCTTATGGAAGATTAGGGTTTCTTTATCTGAAGATCAAAAGAATTCAAGGAATTTTGAGAATTTGAGAAAGATGGAAATTGAATTTTGTTTCAAGCACCATTCTTAAGGCAATTCTAATACACCATTCAAGATTTGTTACAATTCTTGCAATTTCATTTTTGGGTTATTAAAGATTCAAGAAGTTTTAGGTTTGTGATTAAGATTGAAAATTAGAGTTTCATTTGATTTTGTGCCATATAGTTCTAAAGATCCAATTCCAAATTCAAGGGTTCAAAGTCCATATCATTTCTTTCATCATCCTTTTCATTCTTTCATTCAAATCAAACAATTTCTACAAATTGTCTTACCATTTCCAAATCGTTCAATACATTTCTTCCAATTATTGTTCATTCCAAATAATTACAAAAAATTCAAGTTCACATTCAAGTGTATCTTACAAAAAGAATGACTAAATTCCTAAACCTTTCTAAAGTTCTAAAATTTACTTTTCTTCGATCCCTCTACGCTTTTGTGGCAAGCCACGACTTCACCATCTTTCCAATACTTAGTCATCTTCATCCACTCATCATCGATCATACATGACACAAAAGTAGAGCAAGAGTTAGTTGACAAGCAAATTCAAAAAGAACAAATTACAAACAATTCTCAATTCGCCATTAGGGTGGTTCTAAGAATCAGAAAAGAGGTTGTTTTTTTTTGTGTGCTAAGGCCTCAAACAATTAGTTCTATCATGGGCAAATATTATTGCAAATCACAAACTATATTGGTTCACAATAGAGAATTTCAAGCCCAAAAGAATGTCAATTCTGCCCAAAAGAAAGTCTCATACATGTTTCAAAAAATCAAAATTTGTATCATTGGCCTAAGGGATGTGTTACTTTTTACAAATCACAAAAGTGAATTTCTTGGTTCACAAAAAAGCAAAAGATAAGGAAGAAAATCATATTAACATCATGTATTCGTGCAAAGAAAGTCACATTTCCAAGTTACTGCAAAAGCAAAATATTATTCACAGTAAAAGAAGGAAGAAATTCAGAAAAGTACATCATCCAACAAGCAAACATACAACAAGTACAACCAGAAATGCCAATCCAACAAGCAACAAGTACAAAGTTGATTTATGAACAATCAAGTCAAAATTGAACATAGCAAAGTCAGCATCAACATATCACAGAAAACCGAGCAAGGCCAACCGATATAAAAGCCAACAACAACAATATTCAAAGTAGAGAATTTTTTGTCCAAAAAATATACAGATTCATAAAACAGAACCACAATAACCCTCAACATAACCCCTTTCAAATTTCTGTCCAACAAAAGATATTGGGTTACAAAAACTACACAGCCACAAAACAGAGTCAAAAAACCAAATTCTGTTAAACAAAACCCTAACATTTTTGTCATCATTTCCCTAAATCCAGACCCTTCAGAATCATAGAAAAGGAAGATAATCAAAAAGAGTTCACCCAATATCAATTGGTAAATATTTCGAAGCCCTTTTTCTTCCTTTCTCTCTTTTCCATTTTTTCTGTAAAAAGGGTCATAACAATCAATTAGCAAAGCAAAGAAACAGAGATAAGAGAAAAGATGTAAAGAGCGTTACAACCATGGTGTCACCATGAAGAAGATGAAGACCGCGTCCATGAAGTCAGCGAGTGAAACAACCGGCTGAAAATCATCAAACAATGAAGTCGCCATCGAACGTCTTTTATCCCACGTGAAGAGAAAGGTAAACATCGAGAAAACCTGAGAAGGGAGAAGTCACGGTCTTGCGACTGAGGGATCGGGTAAGGGAGTCTGCTACGCGAGGGGAAGGTATTAACACCCCCACACGCCCGTAGTATTCTACGGTATCCACTCTTGTTGTCTATCTTATGGGTGTGTTTAATCTATGCTTACTGTTTACCATACTACTGAAGGGAGAATGCATGCAAAAGAAAGGAGAAAAAAATGTAGGGAAAATAAAATTACGCTCGCTTGGGCCCTACCCCAATGCCTAAGTAGTATCCTTTTTGAGGAATCAGATCTACCGTAGTTCGGCTCACATGTTTTTGTTTATTTTGTGTTTTTTATGGACGATGTTAATCCCGCCTTCTGCTGCAGCTCGACCTTTGGAGACTTATGCATTGGCACAGAAGTAAACTAAACATGTCCTTACCTGAAAAGGGTTTTATAGAAAAGGTGCTCGAGCGCACAAAATGGTTTGAATTGGTTTGTGTTTTATTACCTTGAAAAAAGTGTTTAAGTGAGATTAACATGTTTTATGATTTGCTAAGAAAAAAAGTTTTTGTTTTAGATGCAAGGATGCAAAAAGAGGAAGAAAATAGTCTAAGGGAGACTAGCCTATTTCTAACCCAATGTTATCATACAATGGTAGTCCTAAGGTTTGGATTAACAAAAGGGAAACGTCTAACCTAATGTTATCATACAATGGTAGTCCTAAAAAATTATTTTTACTTGTTAGCGTGTGATACAAATGATACGTTTGAAAATACATTTTCAAAAATTAAAAGACATTTTCCATTTTCTATAAGATTCTTTTCTATCTCATGGAGTTGACTAAGAAATTCAAAAAAATAACAAGTTTGTGAAAATCTTTCGTGACTACTTAGAATAATCAATAAAAATAATTTCACTTATCAGCAAAACGATTCTCTCTTATTTTAGTTTAATATAAATGGTAGTAGTTTGAGTTTAAAAAACTAATTTTCCTTTTTCTTTCTTACACTATGTAATAAAATAAAATAAAAAAATGCTTAAAAATAGCCAATATCCAAATATAATAATTTATTTATATATTCTAACATGTAGTAGTATTTAATTATAATAATATAGTTAAAATAAGTTATAAAATAAATAGAATATTAATTTGTTTGACTTACTTGCTGCCCCTGGACTGTTTACCCATATCCTCCATATGCCAATTGGATTGCAGCAGAGATCAAAAGGCGGTGGTGAGGTTCATTTGTTTTTTTCTCTAATTGCTGGCAGATCATGGGAACATGTTCTCTCATCTCTTTCTCCTTTGAACCTTCCACGCTGCTTCTTCTGCGGTTAATTTACTTCAATATTGACATATATAAAACAAAATCAATTTCAAGTGATAAAAGCTTTTTTTTCTCTCTTTGAATTATTGATACTTGACTCAACAATCTTTGATTAAACTCAATTTACTTTCAGTTTTCAGTAAAAAAAATTGTTTCAAAATAAATATTATTTTCAATTTTCAATGTAATAATAATTGTTATTTTTTAATTATGTTTTTTAATTATTAGTTTATATATTATTTTTAACATATTAATAAAATTAATTATTATAAATATAATAATTCATGACAATATATTTCTCAATTTATATATAAAAACTTTAAATGATTTTTATTTTAAATCAGAAAGAATAATTATTGACACTAAATAATTTACGTCACTTTCACTATTCATTACTAAATATGGTGTAGGTGTGGGAATGAATGTTAAATGAAACAGATTTTGTATGAAAAAGAGAAAATAAAAAATCCAAGTATGAAAAAGACAATAATATAGTTTTTGACGTTTTGTTTATTCTCCGGAAAACTTTGAGAACAATACAGAGTGGTATACATGTAATCAAATATCTCTATTTATTTATAAATATCTTGTCAAACTTTTAAATCTTTGTGCATTATATTTATTTATATGTGGATGTCCTAACAAGTAATCTTGAGTGAATACTACTATTTTGTAATCAAATTGACCATAGCATAATAAATGTGATATTCTCTCCGTCTTATAATAGTTTTTTTTTTTTTTTTATAGTTTTTCACACTTTTAAGATAATAATTAATATGATTTATTAAAATAATTTTATTAATAATAGATAGTAAAATAGTTATATAATTTAAAATATAATAAATAAATATATGTTAATAAAAAGAAATAATAAATATAATATTAATATTTTAAATAAATAAATAATTTAAGACAAATAAAAATATGAAAGAAAATATCTATTATGAGGTAGAAGGAGTACATATTAATTACAAATAACTACTTAAATTAGAAATTGAAAAGTTTGACAAACGAATAAGCAGATAAAAATGTCAAACTTAATGTTTGAATATTTTAGTTCTCTTTTGATTTTATAAAGAACAAAATCACCATCTCAATATTAATTTTCTTTTAGTTTAATGATTCTATTGTAATTGAATATATTGTAATTGAGTGTTGTCAAGAACATATTAAAACAATAAAAAAAATTGAGTTTTTTGAACTAACACACAAAAATTCTATTAATTTTGCACAAAAAAGAGAGAAGAGGGACGAAGAAGAAATATAAATTGATTGTAATTATTTTATTATTTATTTACTTAATAAAAGTTTAAAAATTATAAATAAATAATAATAATTAATCTCTCTCAATAATTCAAAAGAAATAATCTATTTATAATTTTTTAAATTTAATGAAAAATTGATTCAGTCACGAAGAAGTTGGATCACACATTAAAAAAAAATTGTGATTCAACAATTTTGATGTAAGGATATATTTAATATTTAATTTGTAAGTACTTTTGGTTTGATTTATTTTGGTTCAATTTAGTTTTGTTTTTCTCTTTACGTTTCTTTAGTTCTTCTCTTTAATTGTTTTTTCTTTTTGTATTGATTTCTCTTTTCAGCTTAAGCTCTTATTTGTGCATCATCTTTTTGGTTATTATGTCTCTTCAAGTTTTCATGTCGGATTCCTCATATCAATGATTATATGGCATTTATCTGGGTTAACCTCTATTTCTCGATGCGTCAGCATAAAACTTATAAACTTGTTGGCCTGTACTCGAAGGTGCACTTGTCTAGATTAAGCCCCGTATCAAACTTTCTTACTGACTTGAATGTTTCTTCTAGATCTTTCACATGATCTCTTTCCTTCGAGGTCTTGATCACCATGTCGACCCCATATACCTCCAGGTTCCTCCCCTATTTGTGATGAAAATACCATTTCCATTAGCCTTTGATATGTAGCCTTGACATTTTTAAGACCGTATGACATCACCTCATAATAATAATTGCTTTTGTTGGTCATGAACGTCATTTTGGGAGCGTCTAATCGGTTCATTCTTATTTAATTATAGCCCGAGTAAGCATCCATGAAGCTGAGCAATCGAAACCCGGATGATCTGTCGATGACCATGTCGATGTGTGGCAGTGAATAAGGATCTTGAGCTGCTAGATGATCCTCTTGCAACTTCTTTTTCAGTTTTCAGGTTGTCTTTATAGCACTTTCTTTCTATCCCCTGGTCTCTTTTGATTACTCATACACGTTTGTTGTACCCTAATTTTTGACCTAAGATCCCATTTTTATTTTTGCATTTTTATACAGAAGGCAAGGTCACTAAATATAGTTGGTTTTAACCTCTCACCTTCGAGCTTTGATTATGCAGAAATTGTCAAGTGTTTTGAACATTCTTAGCCTATGTATCACTAACTTCTAATCAAGCACGAAATGTGTGTTTTTTGTTTGATTTCATGTGCTGACAGGTCTCCTTCGATTCAGCCTTTCGACTGGACAAGTTTGCTGCCTGCATGCCTCTTTCGACTAGACAAGTTTGCTGCCTGCAAGCCTCTTTCGAATCTGGACAAGTTTGCTGCCTGCAAGCCTCTTTCGACTGGACAAGTTTACTGCCTGCAAACAAGGACTTTCGATTGGGCAACATGACTTCCTTCGAACACGGGCTTTCGATTGGGAAATATATGTGTTTCGATCCAAACTTTCGATTAGGCAATACAGTCTCCCTTCAGTCACAAGCTTCGATGGGCAATACAGTCTCCCTTCAGTCACATACTTCGATGGGCAATACAGTCTCCCTTCGATTCACAAGCTTCGATGGGCAATACAGTCTCCCTTCGATCCACATACTTCGATGGGCAATACAGTCTCCCTTCGATTCACAAGCTTCGATGGGCAATACAGTCTTCCTTCAATCACAAGCTTCGATTTGGAAATACAGTCTTCCTTCAGTCACAAGCTTCGATTTGGAAATACAGTCTCCTTCAGTCACAAGCTTCGATTTGGCCATGTAGTTTCCTTCGAAGTGACCCCCTTTGATCCACAAGCTGGACATGTGATTTCCTTCAAGGTGGCCTCCTTCGATTCACAAGTTGGACCACTAAATCCTTCGAAGCAATGTACTCAGAGCACACAAGTGGCCTCCCATATACTGCCAAACTCAAGCCAGCTGTGCTGCTATGCAGCAGTCCTGCACCAACCTGCCACTAAGCTCCAAAATACTGAAAAGCCTGCGTTGACAGTCCTGTACTTGCACGAAAAAGGAGTGCACAAGAACTGCATTGAAGAAAACAAGGGGGCAGTAATACCCAAATAATTCAAACATTATTTTGTTTTCCCCCCAAAACTATATCAAAGCTTCAGCCACCTCGCCTATAAATACAAAGCTTCACAACATGTTCAAGAGAGGATCTTTGGGACCAAGAGGACGAATCCTCTAAATTTTCTCAAACACAGAAAAATTCTCAAAGTTCATCAACACTTGAGAAATCACAAAAAAAACCCAGAATCCCACACACTTCAGTCTCCTTCGATTCTGAAGAACACCCCACACATAGTTGTTTTGTTCAAACTCAGAAAGACAACCTTCTGTGACAACCCTTCGAACCAAAAGCAAACCCCCTGTACCTTGTTACCATTTGAATCCAGCAGGAAGGACCTCACGCCTGTTATCCTCTTTCGAATCCAGCATCAAAGGCCAAACCCCTGGTCCCTCCCTTCGAATCCAGAAGCGCTCCAGGCAACCACCTTACTGCCCAGTACATGTCCCAGCCTCAAGCAAGGTAAATCATACTTAGCCTTGAACTTTTCGTTTCATGCCATAACATGTAAATAATACCTTTTTTCGTTTCAAACATGTACATAACATTGTATTTCTTTTCGTTTCCACCATGTTAACATGTTTTTAAAAGTTAACCTTTTCGTTTTGCTTTCTGTTTACCTGAACTAGCTTTAATTATTAAACTGTTTTACTAGCATGGCCTCAGGCCATGTTGTCATTTAATGTTTGAAATGAAAGAAACAGGAAACAGGAAATAGGGAACGAAGCTTCTGGCTTCTACTATCTTTCTCCAGGTCGAACGAAAGAGGAAACCAGGAGGCAAACCATGTCCAATCGAAAGACATTCCCTCACTGCTTTCAACCTCCAGTCGAAGAAGGCAACAAGGCAGAAAAGACTTCGCCATACACTGACTTCCAGGCCAATCGAAGGATAGAACCTCACTGGTGCCAGCCCCAGTCGAAGGATACAACTCGCTGCTGCCTTTGCCCAATCGAAGGACAGGACCTCTCCCCTGCCAATGCCCAATCGAAAGACTTGACTTTGCTATTGCCAGCCCCAATCAAAGGAGCCCAACAGAATGCCAGTCGAAGGATGCTACTGCCTGGGTCGAAATACACTCAGTTTTCTTACTTTTGCCTTTTCTTTTCCTTCATATTTTTTATGCTTTTGATATGTTTGTAATAGCGTAGGTTTTCATCTTTCTACATTTTTATTTACTTTGTACAAATGCTAGTAATTAGGCAAGATAAAACCAACAAATAAACAAACCAAAAATCCAAAAAAACACTCTTTAATCATTACTTGAACATACTTTAAAACATACAAAAATACTCAACAAATCAAAACTCCCCCCAAGGGCATGTTATCCCTGTTCTACCACGATACCAGCCGTGCCTATTGCTAGAATGCGTGCGTTAATGTCGCCCACCAAAAAACACAAACAAATCAACTTTTTTCTAGAGGAACTACGGTGTTTTGATTCCTTCATTGGATACGTAGGCAAAGGGTCGCGAAACTCTCACGAACGCAATAATAAAAACTCATTTTTTCCCCTTAAGCAAACATAGTTGTAGATAAATACACCCTTGTATATAAAAAACAATTTTTAACCAAAAACAAATATTTCAAAAGGTTCATGCGGAGTACTGCAGATGCATTGGGTGCTAATACCTTCCCATTGCATAACCAACCCCCGAACTCTTGATCTCTTTTCAAAAAACGCATTGTATTTTCATTACTTTTAAATATGACTTTACATTGCCTGTTTTAGGGTTTTATTTCGCTCTTTTCCCTTGAAAATAATAAAGTGCGGTGGCGAATCTTGCTTTTGTGAGTCGAGTTAATTAATAGCTCGATCTCCGATTTTCACCGCTACAACGTTCATCATCTAGCGGGTACTTCATGGTAAGATAGAGAGTGGACAGGGCGGCTTTGAGAGTGTTAAACGCCGGCCTGCGGAAGATGTTATATGGTGACGCCGCATTGACTGTCCAGTACCTCACTTTGATGCATTTGGCATTTTCTTCCAAAGATGGTCATGATAGGCAAGTGCCCTAGTACCTAGACCTTCTCCCGGGAGAAACCAACCAAGGTGCCTTTAAAAGGTAACATCTCAGAAGTGTCTATGTTCATACCTTTGAAAGTATCCGAATACAAGATATCGACGAAACTTCCTGGGTCGATTAGCACCCGTTTAACACTTCAATCATGCATTTGTACCTTTATGACCATTAGGTCGTTTTCATGAGCTAACGCGTCTTCTGAATCTCGTCTCGAAAAATTGACACCGACAAATTTCTCTTCCTCCATCGGGAATGACCCTTGAGACATGCATTACTATGTTGGCATACCTCGTTCTTGCTGAGCTCCTTTCACCTCCTCCAACAAACCCTCCCGCGATAGTGTTGATGGTGCGACGTGCTACCCTAATTTCACACACCTCATCAATGCCTTTTCCCTTCTTGGCAGAGAGATTCTCCAAGTTTTCTTCTGATGATTTTTCCTTGATTTGGATCCCTCCCGCCTGATTTGAAATATTTCTTTAGCATCCCAATACCTATTTTACATATTACTTTTCTCACCCTTGATATAACAATGGGCCCTATTCATCACCTCATACATATTGGCTGTCAGTTTCAGCACCAGAGACTCATTGAAGTGGTCGGCATTCAAGCCGTTCTAAAAGGCCCCTTGTTAGCTGGTATTTTCAACATAACTCAAATATCAGTATATCAAGAAAAGGATTGAAGAAACACTTTTTGAAATTTAGTTTATTCTATTTGGTGTTTCTTCGACAAGCATGTTAAAGAAATTTTGACATGTTTATTTAAAGGAAGTTGTCGAAGTTCCTACGCGCGCAGTAGATTTTGGGACTTAGTGAATTTTTTAGAAAAACCTGAAGAGCCATTTCGAATAGGAAAGTTGAGATGTGAAATGTGGCTAAATAACTACTTTTTGACCTTATATACACATGAAGGACGCGTGGAAGCAAGTTTGGAGGCGAAACGCATGCAAAGACATGTCAAACGCTGGAGAAAGGGCAGTTCGTTACAGTTATTTAGGTTTCAGTATAAATAGGAATTTGTGTTAGAATTCACAGTGTTAAATTTACTACAAGAACTTAAAATGCTCAAAGTATCCGAGCGAAGTGAGAAACAAGCTTGATCAAGTGCAATGTATGTATGCAAACACCATTTTTATTTAATGCAAATCCTTTTACATTAAAGTTATTTTCTTCATTCAACTTCGATCATTGTCGAATTCATTTACATTTCTTGTAACTTTACTACATTTCATTTACTTTATCTTCAAGATTTCACCTATGTCGAAATATTTATCTTTTACGCAAAAATTATACAAAAAATACATGAAAAAATTATGCACATATGTCCTAGGATCAATCTAGTCGATTCTGTAAGTAACCTTTTGGAAGACTAGCACTTGTTCACTAAATTCCACAGTAAACAAATTGGCACGCCCAGTGGAACGCTTTTGTGCAAAAGTTTGCTTTTTTTTCTTCTTTTCTTTCTTAAATTTGCATGTTCTTCATTCACAAAACTTCTCAAAATTGTGTGCATGAGATTAAGGAATGGTAGGATAACTAAAGAAAATGTTAGAAGACCAATTAGGAGATAAGTTATGAGGATGGTTAATCCCAGAAATAACAACAATGGAGAATAACTACTTCCACTACCAACACAATAGCAATATCATCGACTGCATAAAGTGGGTCGATATTCTCCCCAACAACAACACAGAGTCACCCTATGACTCCTAGACTGACTGTGGCTAGTGATTTTAGGTCTTACATGCCAAGTTTTATGATCCCATGAATGGTCGTGAATAACCTTACGACATTCCAACTTCAATGATGGTAGGCTTGCATATGAATGCATCAACATTTGCTGACAATGTGCCGACTACATATTCTCCATTACAGGGGTCAGGATCTGTTGTAACTTGTTTTAAAATAAGAGTCGTCACCCTTAAATTTTATCCTAAGGAAGGGAGTATAAAGGTTAACCCTAAAAATCCAGAGATTCTAGGTTTTTGGACTCGGTCTTAGACGAAGAGAAGGTGTTAGGCACCCCTCATCTACCTTGTTCGCAAGGATACTAAGGTTAGAAGCGTAGTTTTTAGGAAATAGGGTTTTAGTTTTTTCAGGGGAACTCGCCACGATTTTAATTGTATGCCTATGTGTCCTCTTATGAGGAACCAAAGTCTCAATTCATAGTTCGTAGTTGGTTTGTGTTTTTTATGGATTACGAAGATATTTACATTTTTCGCATGCTTAGTCTAGGTGTCGTGAATATCAGAGATTGTTAGACTAAACGCGCAATCGATTTGAACATATTCGTAATCCTTTTTTGAAAATTGTTTATTTAATAAATTTTATTTATGAAAATACTTTGTGGTTGATTAAATATTTTTTAGTATATTAATTATAAAAATACCTTATTTAAATGCATGATTTAAAAGTAAAATTTAATGCAATAAATAAAATAATATCTTTGATGAATTTGAAAAATAATATATGATTTATGATAATAGTATAATAGCATTAAGTATATTAAATATATTAAAAATAAGAAATATAAAAATAATATTATAATTAATGAAAATATAAGAGAATATAAAAATATAAAAATAATAAAATAATAAAAAAAATAAAATAATAAAAAAACGTAGGGGGGTGTAAATATATTGAAGTAGTAAAAAAGGAGGGTGTTAATAACATGGACCAAAATCCAGATATTGGATTTGGCCCAGCAGCTCAGGGGGTGTCAATTTTAACTACGTAGTAAAATGGGGAGTGTAAAGAGCCAGGGCCCAAGTCCAGATTTTGGACTAG